>CM049804.1:12150385-12376733 GCA_027422405.1 Ptychobarbus kaznakovi | reverse complement strand
TTTATTAGTTTGAAGCCATAAATATATTTATTTTTACTTTATTTATTCATTTTCTTTCTTTTTTTAGGATTATAAAATTGATAAAAAAAATATTATTAATTATAATTTTAATTTATTATTCCAAAACACTAATAAAAAAAATGTATTTAGAACTTTTTATTTTATCTTTGGTTAGTATTTGGAGTCAAATTTTGTATTATTATTTTGCTTATTATTTTAAAATTGATAGCTGCTGTATTTATTATTATTATTATATAACTATACTGGATAATTAAATCATGTATATTATTATATTTTTTGCCATTTTTGGGGGCCCATGTATTTTCTTTCAATTTGTTTAGGATTATAAACTCGATAGCTACTTTATTATTGTATTATTATTATTAATTAAATGAAATATATCATATAACTATATAAAACAATCATTCATTTACTTTTTTTTTTACATTGTTGTTTGATTATAAAATATGTAGTTACTGTTATTTTTTTTTTTTTGTAACATTATTATTTATAATATTATATACCTCTATTCAAGAGTAGTTAAATTATTTATTTTCTCTAAATATTTTTCATTCTAATTTTGTTGTTGTAGTTGTTAGTTCCCTATCAGTCGGTCACTCCGAGTCACGTCGGATGACCGACGAATTGGGATCTCGCCAGAGAGACCTATCCACTTCGAGTGTAACTAAACGAGCCAATGGACATTGGCATGCGATCATTGCATCCAGCTGCCGCTGATCACAGCGTGAGTATAAGAGGCAGCCGGTGCACCGCATTAATCATCCTTTCGCTTCGGAGCCGAGCGGTGGTATTCACTACTGCTCTTCCTGTCTGCGAGTGAGAAACTGAGCGAGTGCGGGCGTTACAGCACGGCAGCGGTGGTCGCGGTCTCACGGGAGAGAGAGAAAACGGTTCCCGTGAAGACAGTCACACTAGGAGTGTGCGGTGGCCAGCCCCCTGCGTGCTTCAGCACTAAGAGAGCAGATTTCTCTAAAAGAGTACACGGGTGATCGCGTCTTTTTAAAGATGTCTTATCACCCGTGCGTTTCTGGGTGCGGTCGATCTCTGGCGCCTCAGGACGGTCACGATCACTGCCTCACGTGTCTGGGCATTCAGCACGCTGAGGAAGCTTTCGTGGATGGTTCATGTTCTTCATGTGGGGACATGACCATCTCGGAGTTGCGCAATAGACTCCGCTGTGTCAAACATGGCGGAGTCCCTCTGCCTCTGCCACGATCTGGCGTTCGTCCTGGCACAAAACGGGGCGGCACAGCATCCGGTGGAGTCAGAGGTGATCTGAGGATTACGGTGAGGGCTTCCCCAAGTGGAGGTTCTCACCCCTCAGGCACTCCGCAGCCGGCGGGGTACCGTTGTTTCGACGGGGCCTCTGCTGAGTGGGGTACCCCACCCGTTTCCTTCGTGCCTCCCCTGATGACCAGATGTCGGTCGCTGCATCGGAGGCGAGCCCTCTCTCTCTCGGGGATGACGACTCGGCTGCGTTGCCCCCTTCGGGTGTGGTGCGTTGTCCGAGCCAGACCCAGAGATGAACGGCTATGCTTTCCCGGCCGCCGCGAGAATGTCGGGCTCGTGTGGAATCTCCACCGCGTCCCGACCCTTCTAGGTTGGACGAGTGGTTTCTCGGGGGGGGTCGCGCTGGTTTTCAGCGCCCCCCTCCCCGGTGCCATTCTTTCCGGAAGTGCATGAGGAGCTTACAAGGTCATGGAAGGCACCTTTTACTGCCCGAAATAAACCTTGTGGCTCCTCCCCCCTCCACCACCCTCGATGGTGGAGCCGCTTTGGGGTACACGGGCATCCCCTCTGTGAGCGGTCTGTGGCCATGCAGTTGTGTCCACAGTCGCTTCCACTCTGCGGGGTGAACCGTGTCTCCCCTCACGGGCCTGTAAGTACTCGTCAGGCCTCACTGGCAGTGCTTATAGAGCCTGTGGGGAGGCGGCTTCTGCCCTACACGCCATGGCGTTACTGCAGGTCCATCAGGCCAAAGCACTGAGAGACCTGCACGAGGGTGGGCACGACCCTGGCGGTTCTACATGAGCTGCGTGCTGCGACGGACCTCGCGCTCCGAGCGACGAAGGTGACCGCACAGTCTCTGGGTCGTGCGATGTCCACGCTTGTGGTCCAGGAGCGCCATCTCTGGCTGTGTCTCACTGACATGAAGGAGCAGGAGAAGGTACAGTTCCTGAATGCTCCCCGTGTCACAGACCGGCCTTTTCGGCGACGCTGTCGAGAGCTGTGCCCAGCAGTTTTCGGCAGCACAGAAGCAGACTGAGGCGATTCAAGCACATCATGCGCCGGAGGAAACCCGCTGCTGCTTCCACTCCGGCAGCAAGCCTCAGCTGCTCGTCGCCGTGGGCGCCCCTGTGGCCGCCCCCGCTCCCACGCCGCGGCAGCAGCCTTCCACCGTGCGGCGTCGTGGAGCCGGTCACAGACAGGACGCCCAGCCCGTCCAGGCCCCCGCCAGACCAGGCGGCAAGCGCAAGTGCAAGAGGCCCTGAGACGGGCGACCCAGAGATGGAGAGAACTGCTCGTCGGGAGATGGTGACCGCACCACTCCCTCCCCCGGAGGAGGGCCGGGTGGAGAATCCTTTGTTCCGTTTTGTTTTTGTTCCGCCGCTGGCCCAGCAGCCAGCGGTACCCAAAACTTCAATAAAGGAGCAGTTTCCTCAGTCTCTGGGTCTCAAGAGGAGGAGAGTGGTGTACCGTGCATCACGGGATCACTTCCCTCCTCCTCTCTCGCCAGGCAGGGCTCGTGTGGAAGAGAGCGCCCAAGAGCACCCCTCCTGCCCATTTGTGGAACCGGGTAAGGGCAGTAGCACTCAAGCCCCCGCTACAAGTCGTCACACGCAAGCCGGGCTCCTGCGTTTCCTCCCACACGAGGAGGAATCAGGTGAGTGTTACACTACACACCCAGACCCCGCCCCCCGCCATCACAGGCCAGGCCTTCACAGGCCCCGGGCCGGGTCCCTGTGTTCCACATCGCTGCCCCACCACGGGTACGTCGGTGGCTCCGTTGGTGCCGCTGGCACGGTCTCTCGGAGCCTGGCTAGCGCTCCCCAGTCCGTCTCGGTGGCTCCTACGGACCATCAGACTCGGCTATGCGATTCAGTTCGCCGGCGTCCCCCAAGTTCAGGGGCATCCGGTTCACTCAGTCAAACCCGCGATGCTCCTGTCTTGCGTGCGGAAATCGCAGTCCTACTGGCGAAGGATGCGATAGAGCCGGTCCCTCCAGCCGATATGAGGTCGGGGTTGTTCAGCCCTACTTCATTGTGCCCAAGAAAGGTGGTGGGTTACGACCGGTCTTGGATCTGCGAGTTTTGAACCGTGCACTTCACAAGCTGCCGTTCAAGATGTTGACGCAGAAACGCATTTTTGGATGCGTCCGTCCCCTAGATTGGTTTGCAGTGATCGACCTGAAGGACGCGTACTTTCATGTCTCGATCCTCCGCGCGACACAGGCCATTCCTGCGTTTCGCGTTCGAGGGACAGGCGTATCAGTACAAGGTCCTGCCCTTCGGGCTGTCCCTGTCGCCTCGCGTCTTCACCAAAGTCGTGGAGGCGGCCCTTGTCCCCCTGAGAGAACAAGGTGTGCGGACTGGCTCATACTCGCACAGTCTCGCAGGCAGTTGTCTGCACACAGGGACCTGGTGCTCAAGCACCTCAGCCTGCTGGGCCTTCGGGTCAACTGGAAAAGAGCAAACTCGTGCCAACGCAGAGGATCTTTTTCTCGGCATGGAGTTCGATTCGGTCAACCAAACAGCACCCTCACCCAGGAACGTGCTCAGTCAGTGCTGAACTGCTTCAAGACTTATCAGGCAGGACGGCGGTTCCACTGAAACTCTTTCAGAGGCTCCTGGGGCATATGGCTGCAGCCGCGGTGACAGTTTCCGCTCGGTCTGCTCCATATGAGACCGCTTCAGCACTGGCTCTATGGCCGAATCCCGAGGTGGGCGTGGAAACGCGGCACTTACCGGGTTCAGATTACACCGGCCTGCCGCAAGACCTTCAGGCCGTGGTCAGATCCCTCGTTCCTTCGGGCAGGAGGCCCCTGGAGCAGGTATCCAGGCATGCTGTGGTATTCACAGATGCCTCATCCACAGGCTGGGGAGCCACGTACAACGGGCACGCAGTATCAGGGGTTTGGACGGGTCCCCAACTGCATTGGCATATCAATTGCCTCGAGTTGCTAGCAGTACGCCTTGCCCTGAGCCGTCTCAGAGGGCGCCTTCAGCGCAAGGACGTTCTGGTCCGTACGGACAACACTGCAACCGTTGCGTATATCAACCGGCAAGGCGGTTTGCGCTCCCGTCGCATGTCGCAACTCGCCCGCCACCTCCTCCTCTGGAGTCAGAAGCATCTGAGGTCCCTTCGTGCCATCCACATCCCAGGAGTGTTCAATCGGGCAGCCGACGAGCTGTCCCGAGCAGCACTTCCAGGCGAGTGGAGACTCCATCCCCAGGCGGTTCAGCTGATTTGGGGACGGTTCGGAGCTGCCCAGGTCGACCTGTTTGCATCTCCAGAAACCACCCACTGCCAAGAGTTCTACTCCCTAACCGAGGCAACGCTCGGCACGGATGCATTGGCACACAGCTGGCCCCGGGCCTGCGCAAATATGCGTTCCCCCCAGTGAGCCTACTAGCACAGACACTGTGCAAGATCAGGGAGGACGAGGAGCAGGTCTTGTTAGTGGCTCCATATTGGCCAACAGGACCTGGTTCCCGGAACTCATGCTCCTCGCGACAGCCCCTCACTGGTCAATTCCTCTGAGGAAGGATCTGCTTTCTCAGAGACGGGGCACCCTATGGCACCCCGCCCGCCGGACCTGTGGAAACTCCACGTATGGTCCTGGATGGGACGCGGAGGTTCTAGCTGACCTACCCCAGGAGGTAGCACTCACTATCACTTCAGCACGGGCACCGTCCACGAGACGGGCCTATACTCTGAAGTGGAACCTGTTCGTCGAATGGTGTTCCTCCCACCAGGAGGACCCCCGGAGATGCTCGATCAGAGCTGTGCTTTCCTTCTTACAGCAAGGGTTGGAGCGTAGGCTGTCCCCTTCCACCCTTAAGGTTTATGTGGCCGCTATTTCTGCTTACCACGACCCAGTAGAGGGGAAGTCGGTGGGGAAGCACAATCTGGTTGTCAGGTTTCTTAGAGGGGCAGGAGGTTGAACCCTCCTAGGCCCCCTCTCTACCCTCTTGGGATTTGGCTTTGGTGCTAAGAGCCCTAATAACTGCCCCCTTTGAGCCTTTGCAGTCAGTCGAATTGAAGTTTCTATCTATGAAAACCTACTCCTGACTGCATTGGCCTCGATCAAGAGGAGGTGGGGGACCTGCAGGCATTTTGGTCGACGATTCGTGCCTTCAGTTTGGGCCGGCTGACTCCAGTGCAACACTGAGGCCCGGCCCGGCTATGTGCCCAAGGTTCCTACCACTCCCTTCAGGGACCAGGTAGTGAATCTGCAAGCGCTGCCCCGGAGGAGGCAGACCCAGCCCTAGCTTTGCTCTGTCCGGTACGCGCACTGCGACAGTACACGGATAGAACTCAGAGCTTTAGGACCTCAGAGCAGCTCTTTGTCTGCTACGGTGGACAGCAGAAGGGGAAGGCTGTTTCCAAGCAGAGGATGGCCCACTGGATAGTGGATGCTATCACCTTGGCCTATGAAGCACAAGGTGTGCCTGCCCGCTCAGGTTGCGTGCTCACTCCACTAGGGGTGTTGCATCGTCCTGTGGCTGGTCGTGCGCCTCGCTAGCAGACATCTGTAGAGCTGCGGGTTGGGCGACTCCCAACACGTTCGCTAGGTTCTATAGCCTGCGTGTCGAACCGGTTTCCTCCTGTGTTCTCACCTCAAACGGGTAGTGGCACTGAGAGGCCCTGTTCAGAGTCGGCTTGCGGCGTCTAAACGCCTTATTCTCAGAGAGTTCCCTAACCGGGCAAACCCTGTCGAGTCCTCCAGCACTCCGGTGCCCAGACGTGGCGGAACGTACGGTGCCAGGCCTTTCAGCCAATTAATTCTTGAAATCTGGTGTGAGGCTAGTGCCATATGAGTGACCCTGTTGGGATCCCATATGTGTTTTCCACGGTATGCTTATTAGAACCGTGTTCCCCAGGTAGACCATGTTCTGCCGTCTCTAATGATGCAGCCTGAGCCATCACAGAGACTTCCATGTGTATTAGGCCCTACGGGGTTACTTCACGTGAGTAATGTCATTTAACCCCCTCTGGGGAGGGATGACTCCGCAGTGTGCCTCTTCCAAGTGGAAAGGGCACACTTTCCCAGTGTTATTCAAGTCCTACTGTTTGGGTTGCTCTAGGACAGCAGTAGTCGACCTTCTCTGTGTAGCCCGGTCCTATCGTCTGCCTTATAGGAAGGATCAGGAGGCCTACACAGGGCGCTGGAAGGGGCAGCTCCTGTGGCGCTTTGGTAGGGATCCCAATTCGTCGGTCATCCGACGTACTCGGAGTGACCGACTGATAGGGAACGTCTCGGTTACGTATGTAACCCTCGTTCCCTGAAGGAGGGAACGGGAGACGTCACGTCCGTCGCCACAGTTGCTGTACCTCCGCTAGGCGGCCGGGTCTCCGGCTCGGCTCCTCAGCGAAAACATGATTAATGCGGGTGCACCGGCTGCCTCTTATACTCACGCTGTGATCAGCGGCAGCTGGATGCAATGATCGCATGCCAATGTCCATTGGCTCGTTTAGTTACACTCGAAGTGGATAGGTCTCTGGCGAGATCCCAATTCGTCGGTCATCCGACGTGACGTCTCCGTTCCCTCCTTCAGGGAACGAGGGTTACATACGTAACCGAGACGTTTTTCTCTAGCACAAGGGTGTCCACTCCTTCTCATGGAGGACCACCTTTCTGCAGAGTTCATCTTCAACATTAAACACATCTGAAGCAACTAATCAAGGTCTTCATTATTTAGAAACTTTCAGGTGGTGAGTTTGGGCAAAATGGAATTCAACTGTGCAGGAAAGTGCCCCTTCAACAGAAAACTGAACACCCCTTCTCTACAATATCCAAAACACTAGCACAGTGGTTCTTTTTCTGCCTTCAAGTGCTATCTGAAGGATCATATTCCTAATCAGAAATTGGACGTGAACGGCCTCTTAAGTCAAAATTACTACTGGAAAACTTAAATATTATTTTGATACTCTAGTTTCTGAGTTGGACGGGACATAAACTTTAAACATGGTGGAGGGACAACGATTGCTGCTGTCAGTGCTATATTTTGATATTTTTTTTAACTAGAAGTAGTGCCTATAGAGTTGAGTAACTAGAGTAGTGCCTATATTATATATATAAATAAATGAGAACTCCACTTACAGGCAGCCGCTGACGTTAATTGAAGGCATCCTGGTGCCCTAAATTACTAAAGGTATCTGAACGTGAGGGATGCAGGGGTCGTCCCGGATGATCTCGTGAGATCGTCAGGAGAAAGGTTATCATGTAGATCATTTTATTTACGGCTAAATTATTATGAATTAATTTTACTAATAGTTAGATTGGTAGGCCTTCACAAAAGGGCGTTTAATTAAAAAAAAAATAATAAATTAAAATTACCGTGACAAAAGGGCACTTTGGGCATCAAGGGGAAAAGGCTCAAGCACCACCCTCTCTGCACATGCCTGCTTAAGGGTGAGTAAATGATCACAGAATTTACATTTTTGGGTGAACTATCCCTTTAAGAACTACTGTTCTAGCATATCCAATGTTCAACCTCTGAAGATCCTATAAACTCTGGACTATATTACTTCAATTATTATTGATAGGAGTTACTATACTGTGAAGTGAACCCAATTAACAGGGATTTGATTTAATATTGCAATTAAAAAATATTACTTAAAACACATAACTAATAATTTTACATGAGGTTGTGTTAATGTTTATCTATTTAAGCCCGTTTCCACCACAGGAACTTTCCCCAGGAACTAGGGACTTTGGCCTGGTCTGTTTCCACCGCGGGATCTAGGATCTAAATAAATACAATTGGCAGTCAGAAAGTCCCTGCATGCGAGGAAATACTATTTCAAAGGTCCGGAATTTTTTTGTTGGTACTTGAGCACAGAACATGCTGATTGGTTCACAGAGGATTGTATTTCTACCACCATTTATTCACATAATTTTCAAAATATTACTTTTATTGTTTCATGAAATGTAGTTTTAAGAGTATTTTAGGTTAGAATGTAGTTTTTTAAAACTTAAATATGTGGTTTATTTATAAAGACAGCGTCTATTTGAAAATGTGCTTTGCCTATTTCGGAGATGTGAGAAACAGGCAATCAGTGGGCGCACTCCCAAGTCGAACATTTAGTCATTTTGCAGACGCTTTTATCCAAAGCAACTTACAATTGGGGAATACATAAAGCGATTAATCTTGAAGAGGCAAACAGACCGAGGAAGTGCCCCTAAGACCAAGTCTTAGGCATTGTTCAAATAAGTACAAGCTAGCAAGGGAACGAGAGAAAGGTAAAGAGAAAGATGAAGATATAGAAAAATTGAAAGTTTTTTTTGTATTTATTTATTTTTTATAATGAAGTCAAGTAGTGTTGAAAGAGATGAGTTTTCAGTGGTTGCTTGAAGAATGACAGGGATCCAGATCATTCCACCAGCCAGGAATGGACTTCGAACTTGTACACAAATCCGAAATGTGCGTACTTGGTAATGAAAAGCGGCCCTGGATTAGAAGGAGCAGTCATGCGCAGTCCTACATCACCAGACTATTTGCCAAATTTCCATGGTACTTTCGGCCACGATGGAAATGCAGACACACCAACAGGTCTGGGGAAAAAGTTCCTGGGACAAATTGTAATTTCGGTGGAAATGCGGCTTTTGTCTGCACTAGTAAACTGAACATATACTATGCACAGGAAAATGCGGAAAGTTATGCTGAAGCCTCCAGCATCCAATCCAGCTTCTCTGAAATTCACCAATTCTCTCCGGAAAGAAAAAAGGTAAGATAAAATGTATCAACATTTCTTTGCCAAAACAGCAGGTAAAATTAAGTACTGAGCACGTCACCTTTTTTCTCACTAAATATATTTATAAATGCGCTGTTGATTTGACATTTTCACCAGATGTCGGTAACAACCCAAGTCATTCTTATATACAAAGAAAACAAAACAAATAAGTTCAGAAATTAAGCTATGTGTAATAAAATTGATTGACACGGGGAAAAGGTATTGAACACATGAAGAAAGGGAAATGTAAAAAGACAAGACAGCAGCTGAAATCTATCAGTACTTAGAAAGCAATCAAGTATTCAGTAGTTCAATACTTTTTCCCTGTGTCATTACATTTTATTACACATAACTAAATTTTGGAACTTATTTGTTTTGTTTTATTTGTATGTATGGATTACTTGGGTTGTCATTGACATTTGGTGAAAATGTCATGTCAACAGCACCTTTAGAAATATATTTACTGAGAATAATGGTGACAGTGTTGGGAAGGTTACTTTGGAAATGTAATAGGTTACAGATTACAAGTTACCCTACTTAAAATGTAAAATAGTGTAAACTTTTCAATTACTTTATACAAGTAAAGTAACTGATTACATTTGATTACTTTTAGATTACTTTTCTAAATTTCTAATGTTTTCAACTGTCAATCATTTTTAAACATGTAAACCCGGCAGGTTAACCTTACAGTAGTGCTCAACACTGACTACTGTCAGACTTTCCAATCCTTCATCACTTGAATTAAGATGATAATATTATTAATTTTAAAGGAGACAGTGGATGCAAAATATCTTCATTTGCATATAAATATGTCTTTGCAGTGTGGACACAAACACCCTACAATGGTAAAAATGAACTCCTTTTTCAATCCCCCCAAAAGCCTAAACAGTCTCAATTATCAAGCCATTTTGATTTTGTTGTGAATAACCACCCTCAATACCACGACTTAAGTGAGACCCTTGTGCAAGGCACCGAATCCCAAATGCTCCCGGGCGCCGCAGCATAAAAGGCTGCCCACTGCTCGGGTGTGTGTTCACGGTGTGTGTGTGTTCACGGTGTGTGTTGTGCACTTGGATGGGTTAAATGCAGAGCCCAAATTCTGAGTATGGGTCACCATACTTGGCCACACATCACTTCACTTTCCACTAAATTAGTTTTTTCTGGCTGTGTAAAATCATTTACCTCAGATGCTTTCTGAATGAGGGACAATTCAAGGCAAGTTTTGTTAAAAAGTTAAAACTAAAGGATGGATCAGCAACCATTGTTCGTGATCCAGCTACACATCCAGAAGAAGTAAGTTTGACACTTTATTTTTTTTATGATTTATCTGCAAATCGCCTTTGCTCTTTCCACAGAAGAAAGGGGGGGGGTGAGCAGAGCTCATTAGCATGTAAAGAGATATGCACCGAAACGAGTCGCTGTGTTCTTTTACACGCCCACCGAGACCATTTCAAGATTACCTAAGAATCATACCCACTTGTGGAAAATGGGCATCTGATGTCCTCTTTGAAGCACAGCCACCTCAAAATCAGACTACTTCAAAATCATTATGAGGTTTAAATACAGATTTAAAATCATAACAATAAAATTTTAATAGCTATGATACTGATTTTGAAATCAAATCTTTGCATAGCTATGACAGGAAACACTGGAATCTAATGATGCCTTAGAAAAAAAAAACTGTTTATCTTAAAAAAAAAACATATACTAAACCCATATAGGAATGTAAGACTTATTGGATAAGCATGTTATAGACTTCTGAAACATTGGTATTTCATATTTTAGAGCAGTCACTGCAATTTATGAATAAATAAATTAAATCTGTATGTGGGGTGTGTGTGAAAAAATCAGATGTAACCCTTTGTAATCCTTAACATTTTCATAAGTAACTGTATTTTAATTACACAATCTTTTCTTAGTAACTGTAACTAATTACAATTACTTTAATTTTGTAATTAAATTACGTAATTCCGTTACATGTAACTAGTTACTCCCCAACACTGCGTGTTCAATACTTATTTTACCTGCTGTATATTCACAGGACATGCACCAGGATGAGGGCAGAGAAACACTGCCATAAGTGAAGGTTACAAGCAGTAGACTCGTATTTACTACATAGTTAATAAAGCAAGTTTATTAAATTTTCAGGCGCTTTGTGATTCCATTACCACATGGTAGTTAGTCAATGACATAATCCCTCCTGATATGAGGTTTATACTATACTGTCTCACCAAGCTTGTGAAGTAGGCATTTATTTATTATAAATTATCAGCAAGCAAACTGAATAACAGCATTCTAAGCAAAGACCACAAATTAATTTGCAAAGGATACTCAGTAGCATTACTCCTTTTAACTCTAGTTTCAAGTCCAAGACGATTCAAAATATTATTTAAATATATTGCTTACATGGTCCTATCGTGATTTTTTTGGCCACTTTTTTGGCTTTTTTTACTAGCACAGATAGCATGTATTTCTGTCATTACTTATATTAAAAACAGATGTGTTTTTTATATATAAAACAAATTCATTTTTTACTTTAGCCCACAATGAATAATTAAAATATGAATACACACTTCTTGTGAGCATAATATCCAAACTTCACAAAAGTTTATCTGGAGTACCTGGACTGACCAAAAATTGGATTGTACGACCTGACCTGGGGTCAAACCCCCCACCTCCCTCACTGACAAACAATCTGTAAGACAAATTAACCAAAATCATCTCCTCCTAGGGGTGATAACACTCACCCAGGGAAGCAATTCTAATCTAATATAGGGAATTGGGGGTTTCGCCTTTCACCCTCTCATTAGCATGCACATTACTACAAATCCTTCTAATTCTTCTTGATATGTAGATGTATTTTTAATTGAAACAACATGTCATGATTAAGAGCTCATTAAATATGTCACCATTGCATTTAATTAAATTAATCAATTTACATTAAGTGCCAGATTTACTAAAAAGGGCAAATTAATGTGAATACCAGTAAATTGACCACCACAAACCTTAGTAAATTATGTTGCATGATTCATTAAAATACTCTCCTGCCGTACATTTTTATTCCAAAAGGGATACTCCTACAAGTGCATGTGCAATAAGATCAGCCACTAAAATGACTTTCAAAGTTTTTTCATTGCTAATTTTTAACTTTGTTTTTTTAGTAAATACTGACAATAGTTGTTTACCCCAAAATGAGGTTTACGCTGGTGCAAGCTATTAGTAAATCTGTCCCAATGACTGCTTTATGTTCTTTATATTAAAAAGGGTCCATGTTTTGACATATCCATGTTTAATAAATATAAGAGAGTTAATGATAAATTTGACAGCCCTAACTTTATAATTAAACTGTTGCATGAAGTGACCAAACTATTAAACGTATAATTAGAGCAGTTATCAGCAGTGCTTTATGAATTATAAATTAATTAGTGGTGAAGAATTATGAAATAATGATTAGAGATTTTCTCAAAGATAGTGCTACCGTTTTGTAAAAATTGCATTTTATTTTGTTGCCATTTTTAGGCCATGATGTTGGTGTGGAAGAGGACATGGCAAAATCATGAAAGTTCTGAAGTGAATTCCCTGATTCTGGAGGATGACAACCCAAATTGCTTAGATTTTTCTCCCTACACACAGAATATATCATATTTTACATCAAAAGGTAAGTGAATGTAGAAAGTCTACATTATTCTTGTCTACATTATGTGCCCGAAGCCATGTACACAGAAAACAACAGATGTATGAAGCTAGTTGAACAAACTCTGAGTTTTCGAGTAGGTTGAGAGTTGTAAAAACAAAACAAACAACTCAGTTTAGATCGAGTTCAGTGAGCTCACAACATTCGCTATAAATGTTCTCTGTCAACAAGTTTGATCCAGAGTTTATTATTCACTCTGAAGTATTTGCACCTTAAATATGACATATTCAGCAAACAGCCAATCACACGAAACACAGATAACATCGGTTTGATTCACTTATCTGCTCTTCATGAATTTATTATACATTTAAGAGCATTTAAAGGGCAGTTAGAAACACTGTTGCTGCAAAAGTTTAGGTGGCTAAAAGAAAATATCTGCCTATATCAATGCGATTGAATCAACTGAATTTATTTGATTGTTAATTCACAAACTTAGTTACTTTAATAACTGTATATGTTGTTAAGCTTTTATTTATATGTATATATTTGTAAAAAGTTTGGTATTAATGAAAAGTTTAGTATTAATTGTCAAATGTATAATTATGTGAATTTATTTGATTGTTAATTCACAATTTGGGGTAAAACTTAGTTACTTTAATAACAAATATAAATGTTATTTGTATATGTTGTTAATTACACCATTTAAGCTTTTATTTATATGTATATATTTGTAAAAAGTTTGTCAAACATGTATTAATGAAAAGTTTAGTATAATAGCATGTCAAATGTATAAGTGTTGGTGGTTATGTGAGCATAATTAAATGTGCTTACTTTTTAATTTACTAGAAAATATGTTACTTTTTCCATTTGAGTCTCACGTCTGCTAAATGTGAATGTGTATTAATTCATATCGCAAAAAACAGATTGCATTCATCAAAATGATCTTACAATCACAAGTTTAAACAACACAATTATACTCCAATTTGGTTCAACCATACTAATAAGAACAAATTACTTTAGTAACGTTGTTTTTTTTATCTGAAGAGTGTTGAACTTCTTTTTCTGCGCCTCCATATGATCTACTGCTATAATATAACTTCTTGTCATAATGATTTCAGGATAATTCAGAATAAATCAAATATAAATGTTATTTGTCAGGTAAGAATGCATCATGTTAATTACACCATTAAACAAAGAAATGCATACCTGACAGTAGTGAAATGTATTGCTCAGTGGTTGCTTTTCCTAAGCTCAACAGACTTAGAAGAGATTATCATATTTCTCATTTTCATATCAACAGCATTTCAGATGGTTCTCTTATGAGAATTAGTAGACACAAATGAGACATGAGAAATGTTTGAGAAAATAAAGTCAAAACTGAAAATGTGGTGGAAGAAACATAGAATATATTTTTGTCTTGCTGCAATCACTGTCAAGCCTCCAATCTTGAAATATTTTATTGCTCAGTGGTCGATCTTTCTAAGCTCATGAGACTTAATTGTGATTCTCATATACAGTATGTCTAATTTTAGGCCCTGTTTACACTTTGTATTAAGATGTGCTTTTGACTACCTCTGGAAGTGGCCGAAAGTGGACAAGCTTAAAACCTTTCACACCCTGTTTACACATGTATTCATTGTTGTCTACTTGTGATCCTATCAACAAAAACGCATCTTAATACCAAGTGTAAACAGTGAAAATGCATTCGACCAGATTGCTTTCCTCGTGTAGACGCTGATGTGGTCAAACTTGTTAGAACAGCCAACAGGGGGGGGGGGGGAATCTGGTAAGAAGTGGTCAAAAATTGGACAGAAGAGATGGATTAAAATGCCAGGTATAATCAAGTATGCGTCTCTATTGTCCGCTTGTGATCCGATCGATCAAAACGCATCTTAATACCAAGTCTAAACAGGACCCTAGTAGCAATAGTGTTTCAGATGTTTTTCCTACAATTCCTTAGGAAAAATTAAAGTAGACACAAATGAGATATAAGAAAGTTCGGAAAGAAAATAATCCAAAATGACAATGGGAGTGAAATATGTGAGAAACATGGGATATCTCTTTATTGTCTTGCTGTAATCTCTTACAAGACTCCATTATAAAAATGTTGTACTGCTAAGAGGTTGCTTTGGTTATACTTCATTTTGATAGTCCACTTTAGACATTCTACTAACTATTAGTAACTACAAGTCTACTAACTCTCAGAGTAGACTGTTAGGGTAGGTTTAGGCTATACTTGCAAAGTTCATCATAGTCAGTATGTTGTATGTTGTGGACCCATCAAAATAAAGTGTTAGAAGACATAAAACACAGTCTACTAATACTCTAATGACTGCTAGTTGACATGTACAGGTGCAAATCAATAAATTAGAATGTTGTGGAAAAGTTCATTTATTTTAGTAATTCAACTTAAATTGTGAAACTCGTGTACTAAATTATCTCAACAAATTAGAATATGGTGACATGCCAATCATCTAATCAACTCAAAACACCAGCAAAGGTTTCCTGAGCCTTCAAAATGGTCTCTCAGTTTGGTTCACTAGACTACACAATCATGGGGAAGATTGCTGATCTGACAGTTGTCCAGAAGACAATCATTGTCACCCTTCACAAGGAGGGTAAGCCACAAACATTCATTGCCAAAGAAGCTGCTGTTCACAGAGTGCTGTATCCAAGCATGTTAACAGAAAGTTAAGTGGAAGGAAAAAGTGTGGAAGAAAAAGATGCACAACCAACCGAGAGAACCGCAGCCTTATGAGGATTGTCAAGCAAAATTGATTCAATAATTTGGGTGAACTTCACAAGGAATGGACTAAGGGCTGGGGTCAAGGCACCAAGAGCCACCACACACAGTGTCAAGAAATTCGGCTACAGTTGTTGTCAGAGGCATCTTACCTGGGCTAAGGAGAAGAAGAACTGGACTGTTTCCCAGTGGTCCAAAGTCCTCTTCTCAGATGAGAGCAAGTTTTGTATTTAATTTGGAAACCAAGGTCCTAGTGTCTGGAGGATGGGTGGAGAAGCTCATAGCCCAAGTTGCTTGAAGTCCAGTGTTAAGTTTCCACAGTCTGTGTTGATTTGGGATGCAATGTCATCTGCTGGTATTGGTCCATTGTGTTTTTTTTAAAACCAACATCACTGCACCCGTTTATCAAGACATTTTAGAGAACTTCATGCTTCCTTCTGCTGACCAGCTTTTTAAAGATGCTGATTTTATTTTCCAGCAGGATTTGGCACCTGCCCACACTGCCAAAAGCACCAAAAGTTGGTTAAATGACCATGGTGTTGGTGTGCTTGACTGGCCAGCAAACTCATCAGACCTGAACCCTATAGAGAATCTATGGCGTATTGTCAAGAGACAAATTATAAACAAGAGACCAAAAAATGCAGATGAGCTGAAGGCCACTGTCAAAGAAACCTGGGCTTCCATACCACCTCAGCAGTGCCACAAACTGATCACCTCCATGCCATGCCGAATTGAGGCAGTAATTAAAGCAAAATGAGCCCCTACCAAGTATTGAGTATAATATACAGTAAATTAACATACTTTCCAGAAGGCCAACAATTCACTAAAAATGTTCCCTAATTAACCCTAACCCTAACTCATGGCATTATTGGTTCTTCTGCTGGTGCTAACAGTTATATATATATATATATATATATATAGAATATATATATATAGAAGTGTGGGTGGTGGTGGGCCGCCTGGAACAAAAAAGCCAGGGCCGATTTTTTGTCCCAGCCCAGCCCTGAAAATCAGCAACAACTTCCAGTAAAATGGGGTGATGCTCTGACAATCTACTGTCCTCAGGAGATTTTGACACAGAATTACAGATTCTACACAGCAAGATGCAAACCTCTGACCAGCACCAAAAATAGAAAGGCAAGATTGGAGTTTGCAAAAATGTTTTGAAACTGTGTTTATGGACCGATGAGACAAAGATGAACCTTTATCTAAGTGATGGGAAAGCAAAAATGTGGAGAAAAAAGGGAACTGCAAATTATCCCAAGCATACAGCCTTATCTGTGAAGCATGGTGGAGGTGGTGTCATGGCATGGGCGGCATGCATGGCTGCCTCTGTAACAGGCCCTCTCAACTTTACTGATGACTTAATGTATGATAACTGTAGCAGACTGAATTTGGAAGGGTACAAATTCATCTTGCCTACCAATATTCAAGAAAGTGTCACCAGATTCATTGGGAAGTGCTTCATATTGCATCAGGACAATGACCCAAAACACCCTGCCAGTTCAGTCAAGGAATTTATAAGGACAAAGAAATGGAAAGTCTTAGATTGCCCAAGTAAATTTTTTAATGGATGTCAATGGAGGAGAGGCTTAAATACGATGAATACACAGCTTTTGTAAGGAAACAGCAACTCGTTAATCAATACTCATTAATCAATTGGCTAATATTCAACTTTTTGTTGATAAATTTTTTTTTGGGGGATTTAACTATTTTTACAGTTTACAAATATATATATATTTTTTATAAGGCCCTAATGAATAAGGAAGTTATCAAGGAATGAAGATGCACTGGTGGTCATGGCATGCCGTCTACCTGTTCCGCTTGTTTTTGTTTTGTTCTTGTTACTGATAACCTGTTTTACTCAATATGCATCTTCATTATTTATTTATGATCGGACTCAACTGCTAACGATTCAGGCGACTGTGGATGCTGCTTTTAAAAACGATTTTAAGGGATCTGGTTTTATCCCTCCGTACCTGTTAGAGAACATACCTGTGCCGCTCCTCTCCCGGTGCTCACGGGAAAAAAAACTTTTTTTCTGGGGTTTTTTGCCAGAAAAAAACATGGTCTCTGAAAATCAATTCCTAAACTAGTGCTGAGTTCTCTAGTCTGTATAAAGACTATGGTGAATCTATCTTATCCGATACATCTTTGATGAATTTAAGTGTTGATGGGTTGTTGGAATGGTTTAATTCTGGATATTTTAGATAATGTTGCTCCTCGTAAAGCTAAAAGGGGTAAAATTAAACATTTGCCATGGGATAATGAACTTAGACAAACAACATGCTCGACAAGCTGAGATGAGGTGGAAAAAACATAAATTGCAGAATCGTTGCAGACATTTCAGAAGGCCTCTAAAGATGCTAAACATAAGTATTATTTGGATGTTATCACTCAACATGTGAATGAACCTAAAGTTTTATTTGAGATCATAAATTCAGTTATTAACCCTAGGCAAACTAGGTATCCAGATCCTTCTATCTTGAATTGTGAATACTTTAAAAAAAATGTATAATGACAAAATTGTTGGTATACACTCCATAATACCGAAGGTTCCATCTTTTGACCTGGCTGTGCCTTGTAGCACGGAATGGAGTGAATTCCATCTTATTACCCTTCCAGTTTTGGCGGAAATTGTTGTACCAGAGCATGTGAGCGAAAGTTCCGCTCACGCTCACCGGTAAACCAAATACCACTCAGATCACACTCTGACATTATCTTGTTTCCTGTTTATAATGACATTATTGAATACATGTATACATTAAAGCAGTAGTCCGATAAGTAACGGTTACGTTCAGCTTGTAGAATTGTATTAATTTAAATTTATTAAATTTAAATTATTAATTTAAAAACGTGTCTTGTTTTTGAAGCCACTTGGCAAACCTTTGTAAAATGTTTTAAGAAAAAGTAGCCTATACTTTTCCATGAAAACACAGCTTTAGTTATTGTGCAACAGACCATTCAAAACACGCACACAAGATAAAGTTCACTTAACAAATAATTATTTTGTGGCGTAAATAAAAGAAACACATTTTCTAAAACTAAAATAGACCAACACAGCGGGGAAATGCGGTCTATTAAAACGTCTGTCAATCTTCACAGGATTTTAGACTTTGTTTTTAGAAACATTAGTTTAGACAAGCTATTGCTTAGCCTATTCCACATATTCTAGAACTAGCAAATTACCAAAGGGCATTTTGGGTTGAGCGAGCGGCGCTGAGCGTATTGAACGAGCGGAGTGGAATCTTCAGAAAGACACTCTCCGCTCTGAAGGAAATATGACCGCTATGCTCCCTGCTCCACTCGCGCTCCACTCCGCTCACATGCTCTGTATTGCACATCATAGCATTCTTCATCTATGTTATTGTAATGTTTGACACACTTTGCTAGTAGTGTTATGACACACCTTTACTACTTTGCTGAACACACTTTGCTAGGGACCATGGTGTTAGCCAGGGAACTAATTAACATGGTGTTGAACCTAATTGCCAGGGCACCTGTCCAGTATGCCTTAAGGGCAGTTGCTACAGTTCTTATATTATTAAAGAGGCCTGATTTGGCAATAGAGGATCCTAACAATTTTACACTGATCTCAAATTTATTTTTTTTAGCCAGGATGTTAGAGAAAGTGGTATTTAAGCAGCTACAAGCACCTATCACTGTAAATTAAATTAGTGAGCCCTTTCAGTTGGTCTTTAAGTCCTGCCATAGCGCTGAGACAGTGTTGGTCAAAGTGTTGAATTATATTTTTGTTTCACTGGATAATGGCGAAAGTGTTATTTTAATTCTGCTTGACCTTAGTGCAGCGTTTGATATGGTGGACCATGAGATTTTAATTAATCGCTTAGAACATTGGGTTGGCCTAAAAGGTAATGTTCTCAAATGGTTTAAATCTTATCTCATGGACAGATTTGTTTCTGTTAGTTTGGGGGGGCTGTAATTCTTCAAGATTATATCTTCCATGGGGAGTCCCACAAGGATCAATTCTTGCTCCAATTCTTTTTTCCCTTTATATGCTACCGTTGGAGGCAATTTTTCTGAAACATAAAGAGTCATTCCACTATTACGCTGATTATACGCAGATTTACTTGCCCGTGAGAGAGTTTAATTAAAATTCACTTGACGCTTTATAAGCATGCTTACACGATGTTAAGGACTGGATGGCAGCACATTTTTTTAAGCTTAACGAAAATAAAACCGATGTTATTGTGTTTGACTCTAGAAAGCATGAGGTGCTTCAGTACTTGACTGCAACTTATTTGAATGGTTTTATTAAATCTAGTGTAAAAAATGTGGTATTTGTTCTGGATAGTGATTTACAGTTGGACAGGCAAATTGGTTCAGTGGTGAGATCTTGTTTTTTTAATCTACGTCTGTTAGCTAAGACTAAACCGTTTCTATCTAGTTCAGATTTTGAGAAAGCAATTACATCCATTGTCTTTTCTCGAATGGATTATTGTAATTCCCTTTACTATAGAGTTGATGCTCAAGCACTTATGCGTTTACAGAAAATACTAAATGCTGCAGCAAAAATGATAAAGTCGGCAAACAAATATTAATCTGTGACTCTATTATTAATTTCATTAAAGTGGCTGCCAGTACGAATTAGAATTATTTATAAGATCCTCGTACTTGTTTTTAAGGCCTTGCACAATCTAGCTCCTGTGTATTTGTCCGGTTTGGTGGCAATATACACCCCCTCTAGATCCTTGAGATCAGAAAATCAACATCTGCTTTGCACTACCAGGACAAAATATAAACATAGAGGTGACAGAGCTTTTTCTCGAGCAGGCCCTAAATTGTGGAATGACCTCCCTCAATCTATTCGATCTGCCAAATCCTTACCCATGTTCAAAGCTATGTTAAAACATTTTTTTTTTTATTCAAATGGAAAGCTTTTTTAAATGGGTTATTGTTGATGTGTGTTTATGTGATGTGGATATGTTTATTTCTGTTATCTTTTTGTGTTTTTTAGCTTGTGATTGTGAAGCACTTTGGGCAACGTGAGTTGTATAAAACTGTGCTATATAAATAAACAAACAAACAAACATAAGAGAAGTCACAGATGTTTTGTGACAGGTAGGATTTAATTTACAGCACTTCTCATTAATTTCTATAATATCCATAAATGGCGATTGACTGTCGCACTACTCTGTTTGAAATTCATTGGCGTTAAGGCTGTAATATATCAAGGCACATGTGATCCAAGTTTGCCGTTACTCTTTCTCCGATAGTAAGTAATACAGACCCTCGTATCTCCCAATAATAAGACAATCTCTGTTTCTCTCTGATCCTCAGACTCAGAATTATGCATTTCTATGGCACCATCAAAAACAAAGCAGCACCTAAAAGAGTCTGTGGCAGTCAGGTGGTACAGCAAAGTCATTGCGCTCAGAACATTCCCGCCTACAAGTTGTAATTACGATTCCTATAAGCACGTGAATGTTTTTGTGTTAATAGTGTTGCCATGGAAACACATTATTCAAAGTCTGAGGACGTGGGCAGCTTTGAACAGAACGTCATGTACTGTAATTTTGAACAGTAATTACGGAAATTATGACATGGTGGGACTGTGGCTGTGGCCCCCAGGAGCTGACTTTGACATCCCTGATTTACTGTTCATATATTTGTATTATTTTGTTCACATTTAAGAATTTCACCGTGTGCTTGTGTGTTAACTGCATGCACAGAATATACTGTGAAGAAGGAAAACTGTGGCGGAGGGAATGAGATATTGAATGACGTGGATTCTCTATCATCTACTGATGCACCAGGACCCACTGCTTTAAACCAGCTTGGAGAGATCATAATGAAACAGAGCTATTTAATTGCTCTTATCATCACAATGGTAATATAATGTTTATAGTCCTAATGTATGTTGCTTTGTGATTGAAGTATAGATATTACTAATACAGTTGATAAGTTCTCTGTTAAAAATTATTTTATTTTCTGTAAAAAATTATTTTCCCCCTTTATTAAAATGAGAAAAGGGGTATATGCAACTTTTATTATAAGATAAACCTTTACTTTCAAATTTTTTCTCAGTGTGCTTAAACTTCCTCCTTTTCCTGTGCAAATTTTTCCTTGCTCACTACCTTCACACCCAACCTCTCTGTTCTTTAACTTCATAAGAGTAAAGAGTCAACCAAAGGAATAAACAAAAAAACAGCTTACCTTTCTAAATCAAACAAAGTATAATTCTCCTTAACTATTTAAAATATTGCTATATATACTGTATGTATGTGTAAAGAGTCCAGTGAAGGCGAGCGTAGTGAGAAACTGAGTGCAGTTTATTTACAAAGTGAAATCCAAACAAAGACAGACTTGACACAGACTTGACCAGAGACAGACTTGGCATGGCATGAACGGACTAGACTCACCGACAGAAGGTAACAACATTAATACACGACCAGAAACAAAGGCACGGACATGGCTACTTATAACAAACAATGAGGGTCACATGACAAGAACAAACAAGACACATGACTAAGACAACCAATGAACACATGACACATTGAACAAGGGAACCAATAGCAAAGAAGACATGAGGGCAAGGGAAGCATGACACAAACAGGAACCATAACCAAACTTCAAAATAAAAGACAACAAGAACATGGAACAGAACCAAAAACAGACCTTACATATTCCCCCATCTAAGAGCGGCTCCTGACGCCCGAACAAAACCTAAAACAGAATCCAAAAGGTCCAGGAGGGTGGTAGAGCAGAGGCAGAATGGGGGGAGGGATGGAGGGCCAGGCCGTGAAGGGGAACAGGACCTGGACCATGGAGCAATGGTGGAACAGACAGAGCAGGGGGCCATGGCGGAGCAGGCAGTGCAGGGGGCCATGGCGGAGCAGGCAGAGCAGGGGGCCATGGCAGAGCAGGGGGCCATGGCGGAGCAGGCAGAGCAGGGGCCTCAGTGGCCGTGAATTCAGGAACGGCCTCCTTGGCCGTGACAGGACAGACCGTGAGTTCATGGATGGCCTCCGTGGCCATGACAGGACAGACCGTGAGTTCAGGAACGGCCTTCGTGGCCATGACTGTGAGTTCAGGAACAGCCTCCGTGGCCGTGACAGGACAGAACATGAGTTCATGAGTGGGCGCCACCACATTGGGAGGTTCTGCAGTGGAAGCTGCCACCTCTGGTGGTTCTGCCGTGGACTCCGCCACCTCTGGAGGCTCTGGAGCAGACTCGTGGATAGGAGAGGCCTCAGGAGTGCAGTGTGCAGCCCACACGCACAAAATGGCGACTGCCATAACAGGAAGCACTGAGGTTAGGGGAACTGTCTTTGACACCCAATGCTGAGGCCCTGGGAATGCCAGCTGCCCGCACCGACATTAGTGGTGGGTCCATCACACTGTCCGCATCTGCAGGAGCTTGGGTGCTATAGCCCCCCAAAAATATTCCTTTGGGGAAATTTTGGTGGCCGGCATGACATGAACAGACTCTGGCGTGGCCGGCTTGACGTGAGCAGACTCTGGTGTGGCCGGCATGACGTGAGCAGACTCTGGCATGGACGGCATGACGTGAGCATACTCTGGCGTGGACGGCGTGACGTGAGCAGACTCTGGCGTGGCAGGCATGATGTGAGCAGACTCTGGCATGGACGGCGTGACATGAGCGGACTCTCACAAAAATCCTCAACATATTCCTCTATGGCCCGGTTACTTTGACGGAGGCAGAGTAGGTGAGAAACTGCTGGGTTCATGGTTCTGGTCGTGTATTCTGTAAAAAGTCCACAGAAGGAGAGCGTAGTGAGAACTACAGTGCAGTTTATTTACAAGGTGAAATCCAAACAAAGACAGACTTGACTTGACTCGACTTGACACAGACTTGACCAGAGACAGACTTGGCATGGCATGAACGGACTAGACTCACCGACAGCAGGTAACAACATTAATACACGACCAGAAACAAAGGCACGGACATGGCTACTTATAACAAACAATGAGGGTCACATGACAAGAACAAACAAGACACATGACTAAGACAACCAATGAACACATGACACATTGAATAAGGGAACCAATAGCAAAGAAGACATGAGGGCAAGGGAAGCATGACACAAACAGGAACCATAACCAAACTTCAAAATAAAAGACATGAAAACAAGAACATGGAACAGAACCAAAAATAGACCTTACAGTATGTATGTGTCTGTATGTATATGTTGTATGTATATATATATATATATATATATATATATACATATACATAAACTTACCTGAGTATGTCGCATAACTCACTTTTCGCAAAGCATCATGGTGGCAATGGTTCTACGATGGTTACAATGCTTTTGGGAAACACAGCCCTTAGGCCTGTTCTTCGTACGATGCTAAATCAGTTAGCAGGATTTGATTGTTGCCGATTTCACTTGATCTTGGATCATTTGGTTCTTCGAAGCTCATCCTGGACTTTCTGTCATAGCAACATGTCCGTTAGCTCAAACCTGCTCGGGAGCATGCTTATTTAATGTTAAAAGGATTAGATTTAATCTTTTTAAGAAGATTTGATACTTAATATCTGCCCAAGCTACCACTACTTTATTAAAAGAGTACCCTACTGGTCCAGAGACAATAATTTAAAATAATACTAATTTTAAAATTAATTTTAAAATAATATGATACTGTTGTGTAGTCTATAATACTATAGACACTATATTATTAATTGAAAGATTAATTAGTGATGAAATAATTACTTTACAATTGTATTGGAGTCTTACACACATGCTATACAGTTAATCCGAGCCATGCATTCATTTGAGTGATGACAGATATTATGGGATGTGGCTTGATAGAGAGCAGGAGGTGCAGATGACTTGCTCTTGACCCTTAAGAAACGTTAATTAATGCTGTCACATAACAAATCTGTTTTAAATATAAAATTAAATTAATTGCTAATTACAACATTGAACTAAAAATGTAAAGCATGTATAAATACTAGAAACCATGAATATAAATAATTGTGAATCATGTGAAAATATTACAAATACAGTGCCCTCCACTAATATTGGCACCCTTGATAAATATGAGCAAAGGCGGCTGTGAAAATAAATCTGCAATGTTTATCCTTTTTATCTTTCACTCAAAAAATTCCCAAAATTCCAACCTATCATTGAAGTAAAACAATTGAAAGTGGGGAGAAAATCTCATTGTGAAATAACTGTTTTTCTCCAATGAATGTTGGCCACAATTATTGGCACCCCTAGAAATTCTTATGAGTAAAATATCTCTGAAGTATATTCCCATTCATATTTAATTTTTTTAGCACACCAGGGTGACTAGGAGCATGAAATTATCCAGCCATGACTTCCTGATCTACAGGATTATAAATATGAGGAACACAAAGGTCAAATTCCCTTAATCATCCATCACAATGAGAAAAAACAAAAAATATATTTCTGATGTGAAGAACAAGATTGTTGAGCTTCACAAAATAGAAAGTGGTTGTAAGAAAAGAGTTAAAACATTGAAAATCCCCATTTCCACCATCAGGGTAATAATTAAGAGGTTCCAATCAACTAAAGATGTTAAAAATCTGCCTGAAAGAGGACGTGTGTCTATATCGTCCTAATGCACGCTGAGGAGGAGAGTTTGAGTGGCCAAAGACTCTCCAAGGATCACAGCTGGAGAATTGCAGAGATTAGTTGAGTCTTGGGGTTAGAAACCTAAACAAAAAAAAATCAAAACATCCCCTATATCACCACATGTTGTTCGGGAGGGTTTCAAGAAAAATTGTCCTCACTCATCCAAAAACAAACTCCAGCAAATTCAGTTGTCAGACACGACTGGAACTTCAAATGGCACTGGCTTCTATTGTCAGATGAAACTGAAAAAAGAGCTTTTTGGCAGCAAACCCACCAGATGAGTTTAGTACAAACAGGGATAAAAAAGAACCCCATGTCCACGGTTAAATATACTGCTGGATCTTTAATGTTGTGGGCCTGTTTTTCTGCTGGAGGTCCTGAACATCTTGTTCAGATGCATGGCATCATGGATTCTATCAAATACCAACAGATAAAAAATCAAAACCTGACTGCCTCTGTTAGAAATCTTATAATAGGCCGTGTTTGGATCTTCCACCAGGACAACAATCCAAAACAAACATCTCACAAAAATGGGTCACTGAGCACAAAATTAATCTTTTACCATTGCTGTCTCTGTCCTCTGAAACCTGAACCCTGCCAGAAAATAAGTGGAGGTGAACTGAAGAGAAGCAGCACCGTCATGGACAACAATCCAAAACAAACATCAAAATAAACACAAAAATGGGTCACTGAGCACAAAATTAATCTTTTACCATTGCTGTCTCTGTCCTCTGACCTGAACCCTACAGAAAATAAGTGAGGTGAACTGAAGAGAAGCAGCACCGTCATGGAGCTGTGAATCTGAAGGATCTGGAGTGATTCTGTATGAAGAAAATGGTCTCTGATCTCTTATCAGGTGTTCTCCAAACTCTTCAGGCATTATAGGAGAACACTCAGAGCTGTTGTGCTGGGATTGTGGCCAATTGTGGCCAACATGAAATAGTGAAAGCATTTATTTCACAATGAGATTTTCCCCCCACTTTCAATTGTTTTACTTCAATGATAGGTTGGAATTTTGTGATTTTTTTGAGTAAAAGATAAAAAGGATAAACATTGCAGATTTATTTTCACAGCTGCCTTTGCTCATATTTACCAAGGGTGCCAATATAAGTGGAGGACACTGTACATTAAAAACAGTGCACATTTCATTTATCTATTATAACATTTATGCAGTTTTGTTCACTTGGCTTTTTACTTTTACTTTACTTACTTTTTAGTCATTTAGCAGACACCTTTTATCCAAAGCGACTTACAAATAAGAAAAATTAACTAAAACTATAAGTTACAAGTCTATAAATACTTTATATACACACACATTTAAGAAAATTGAGAAATTAAATAAAATGACAAATGCATACAACAACATTTCAAAACTTAACATTTAAATGAAAAAAAAAATAAAGCTAAAAACATTTAAAAATATTAAAACAACCAAAGGTATGAGTATAAAAATGAATCTAACATGACACTAAGCCAAACACCCATATATATATATATATATATATATGGTATTTAATTTCCATGCAGTATGTTGAAGTAACGTTACTAAAATAAATACAATGTATTAAAACTAAAACTAAAGTAAATACCTATAAAGACATATGAAATGCATACATAATTTTCCTTATAGAAGTTTTTAATTATATGATGTCATTAAATTGCTGTCTTGCCGCCAGCCAATCGCTGCATCGCTGATCGTGGTTTCGAGTATCGATACATAGCCCATTTTAAACCCACCCATGAACGCAATTATCTCAGATAACTCAATCCAGCCATACTAATCATCAACAACAGGTGCGTTCGAAGAAGCGAATTAGCCAGATCCTGATTAGCGCGATGATATCATCTTGGATGTGTCATTTGATCTCGGATGTAATAAGCGACGTATGAAGAACGGGCCCCTGGTCTCATCTTGATCAAGCAGTTCTTTGATGACATACATAATAATAAGGTGGTAGCATTGACAAAAGTCTCACACTCACAATTCGTTATTGAATAACTTGAAGTTAGTGAAGACGGGATAGAATACGCTGAATGACACACAACAGAAACACTCTCTCGGCCTCGTGCCTGCGCTATCCCAGTTCTGCGATCAGTTCTTCTTCGGCCTTAATTGTCAAATACACACATATCTGTCAAAATGTCCATCGTGTGGAGTACCTCCCGAAAATACAGTGTGGCTTAAGTGAACGTAAATGGGTGGGTGAAAACCAGATATGTGTCAGTATATTACATTCATTTGGTCTTAAAGTGACAGCAACCTAATTAAATACATGTTTGTCTCATTGATGTTAATCAAACAACAAAATATGTTAAATAAATGTATATATGTTATATAGACCTACTGTGTTAGAAAAATGAGTTTATTTGGTATTTCATTTGTATCTAGGGTATTTGTCTTATGGTTTGTAATATGCTTCTTTATTTTTATATAACAAAATAACTATATAGATACTGTATGTATGTATGTATGTATGTGTGTGTGTGTGTGTGTAGTGTATCTATCTATATATTATATATAGTATATATACATGCAAATGTCATTTAGATGTCATGAAATACAATTTCTCATATCATGTTCATATAACCGCTTAAGTATTAGCTTGCTAATAATTAGCCCAGCTAATATGCTTGTTTTTTCTTTGTATGCATCCAGGTATGGAGCATCAGCTATAACTCATGGCTTACATTAGTGTTACTGGTGTGGCCATGTGTAATCTGGATGTTGAAGGATCGGCGACGGTTCGCCATGCTAAGCGCTCCATTCCTTGCTGTCTATGGGACATTGCTGCTAGTGGTTGGATTTATTAGTCAACTCCATCTTAACCATATTGACATTTTCCCCACTTTACCAAAGCATGTCTTGATCGACTTTGATGTCTATGGTTATCCAGTGCCCTGTGTTCACCTTGCTGTAAAGGTATGTACAACTAAATCTTGCGATGGAGCTAAACAAAGAGTTCTTAGTGTAGAGCTGCACAGTTAGCTATGTCTATTAGGGATGTGCATCTCCATAACTGAGGCCGATGTGTTACACATATTGATGCATAGCCAATGCTACAATACTTTAAAGAAGCATATGAAGCAGCTACCGGTGCAATGCCATAAGCAACACCCCTATTAAGATGCGGTGCAACCTGATTTTGATTCGATTTTATTCAACACAATGCAATACGATGCAATGGAAAAAAATATGATCGCTTTTATTTCTTTGGTTCAGACAGACAGCCAATCATAAATGAATAATTACAATCATAAACTCAAATAATCACAAGTATGAACTGAAGTGACCGGACCAGACACACTTGTGGTATTGTGGTACTGACACTGCATTATAGTTTTACCTTTTTGAATGATCTATGGTCAGTTTTCTTCATTGTAACGACATATTTTGAGCTTCATGTTACCCAGAACTGAAGCTTTTCTCTGTGTATGGATATGACATAACATGCATACGGAAATTACACATTAATGTTTTCAATTCCCCATGAAATCCAACTAGATTGCTTTGAAAAATTATTTATTATAGGTGCATCAAAGTGTACTTGGGTAAAGTAAATGATTTGGAATCTGTATATTTTTGAACACTCATAAATAACATAACACCATAACATCAAAACAAGTATATATACAGTAGATGGCCAACCAGAACGTGCTTTTTACCGCCGAGAGCGCCGCCGCCGTATCTGCAAAATGCATTTGCAGCTTTTGACCATTGAGTGGCGCTTTAACCACAAGTCATCAAGCAAATGCTTCAAAGTGCTTTTTCACAAATAGCCGTCAGCTTTGCCTCGCCGGTGTGTTACATTTGACGGCTGCAGTCGGCGAATGAAAGAAAAACACTGTAGGCCTAGATCAAATATTTCATATTTATCTATGCAAGTTTAGTACTTATGAAGTTATGTGCATTTCTCATTTAGAACGAATTCAAGCAGGATAAATGTCAAGCCTGTGCTTATATTTTACGCTAAGCTAAGTATTACACCATATTTTAGATTTGAAACATTTAACAGGTGTGCTTCATTATTTATATAATATAAATCATGTTATGTTACCTTAAAGAAAGGGTGGTTTGCTTAGCATTGGAGCAGTAAAAGAGATAGCCTATTTCAGTAGGCTAGGCTACATACATGGATTCTAAATATCAATATTCTTACATAACTTTATATTTGTCACAAATACATTTTTATTTATATATTAAAATTCCTTTAATACAAAAACAAGCATTTTTGTCACGCGCATATTTTGATATTCATTACCTGTCCTTTATTTTGACAAATAACTTCTGGGAAAAAGATATCTGACCACTAATTGAGAAATTGTTGCATATTTTATGAATTATTTCCTTTAGTTTAGTACAACGTGAAGCACTTTATAACTTGGCTCCCATTATTTAGGCCTAACTAAAACAAGAAACCGATAAATTAAACTTGGCACGATTTAATCTAAATCATTGAAACTGAATAAAAAAACTAAAATTAAAACAATTATTCACTTTCTTATGCAGATGCAAAATATGAAACTGCTATCTTCTTCACAGTCTATAGCATTTTATACTTAGGTTGTACAATTTAACCTTACATGCTTTGTGTCTTTATTATTTAATGCATAAGCGATTTATTAAACAATTTTATGAGAGGCTTTAAAACATGTTTATGACTGCGACATCCCTTTATTCTTGATCAAGGACACTAATGATCAGATAATTGGCAGATCATTCTAAATGGTCTAATAGCCTTCGATTTATAAGTTATAACTGCACTCGGATGTAGACTTGTGAAGATTTATTTTAATGCGGATCCCATACTGTAGCGTTAACCTAAAATAAAAATGCTCTATTCCAATTAATATTTACGTGTTTGTGAGGAAAAGTATTAATGCGCATGCATGACAGGGAGGCGCTCGTGTGTCACTTGTATTTTCTCCTGATAACGAAATAATGAACATTTGGGGTACCTCACATACATGAAAAAAATGTTAACTTTTAAAGGAGCCAATTCAAAACGAAAGCAAATACTCACTGATTATATAATTTGTATGAAGGTTGCATTTCTCACTAAAGGCGTGCCCAGTACTGTGGAGATGAAAGTCAGCACCGTGAATTTAATCTTGCAGCCGACAAGAAAACATTAGTTTATTGAATAAATTACATGTCTTCTTTTTTTGGGGGGAAATCCTTTATTTTGGGAGACAAAATATTTAGTTTTTTTAAATACCTATATTGGTAACACTTTAGAATGAACAGGAGCGAATGAGTGACACAGTACTAACATTCCAGTAATTTATATTAACTAACAAGAAACTTTAATACTAACAGATTAGAAAGTAATAACGGTAACACTTTATTCTAGGGTCTCTTAACTGGGTGCTTATTAGCATGCATATTACTAGAATATTAGCCACGTATTAGTGGTAATTAAGGACATATTAATGCCTTATTCTCATGACCTTATTCTACATCCTTAATCCTACCCAATACCTAAACTTAACAACGGCCTTACTAACTATTAATAAGCAGAAAATTAGGAGTTTATTGAGGAAAAATTTGTAGTTAATAGTGAATAAGTGTTCTCTATTCTAAAGTGTTAAAGTAATAACACAGTAATAGCAGATACATTACTACTACCTAATTAATAACTACTGTTTTCATACTTCCCAGTGGACTACTAAGAGTGACTATATGCAGGTTTATAATCAATGCAAATAATGCATAATATATAGTCAATTTGAAATGAATCTTCAAGTGAAGATCATGGTAATCCACTAGTTATGACCCAAGTATTACCAAATCATTACAAATAAATTGCTAAGTATTTGGAACCATATTCTAAAGTAAAAAGCATGATACATCCTAGTAATCACTTAAAGGTATAGTTCACCCAAAAATGAAAATTGTGTTGTAATTTACTCACCAAAAGTATTTCCAAACCTGTATGAGTTTCTTTGTTCTGCTGAACACAAAGGGATATTTTCTGAAGAATGTGGGACATGGAGCAGTTCTGGGGCACCATTGACTTCCGTAGTATGTTTCCCCCTAATATGGAAGTTGATGGTGCCACAAAACAGCCTGGTAACAAACTTTCTTCAAAATATCTTCTTACAAACACATTCATACAGGTTTGGAATTATTTGAGGGTGAGTAAATGATGGCTGAATTTTTTTTTTTTTTTGGGGGGGGGGGGGGTGAACTATCCCTTTAAGTCATTGAAAGCTTTTGAGGTTTTTGTAAGGTTTTAGATAATAATTCCCTCTGATGCATTTGGTAACTGTTGAATCATTACTAGTGGGTTACAATCAGTGTTGGGTATAACGCGTTACTAAATTACGTGTTACTATAATTAAATTACTTATCCACTGAAAAAGTAAAGTAAGGGATTACTGTTCAATTTTAGGGAATTTAATTAAATTTATGTATAAAGTACTTGTGTTACATGCAGTAAATAATTTCAACAGTTCTAAAATCAATATTGAATTTGAAATCTAAATGTACCGTCTAAAGATAAAATTGAATGCAGCGGCTTTAACCCTCCGCGCGCCGGCTCGTTCACTTTCAGATTCCTCAGAGAAACCTTAAATACTCAGATACATAAGACTAAAGTTAATAGAATCTAAAAAGATACATAAGACTAAAGTCAATACAATCTAAAAAGATACATAAGACTAAAGTCAATAGAATCTAAAAAGATACATAAGACTAAAGTCAATAGTATCTAAAAAGCTTGAAGTGTCTACTTTTAAATGAACAAATTCAAATCGTAAACGAATATTATCTGATTATGTAATCCGTAGGAAACTAAAGCGTGGTGCAGTCTTTCCCGTATCTGAAAGCTTGAAGTTTCTACTTTTAAATGAAGGAATTCAAATCGAAAACGAATGTTATCTGATTATGTAATACGTAGGAAACTGAGGCACAGTCTTTCCCGTATCTGAGCTCATTATATGCAGTTACCAGCACGTAAACACCCTCACCTAGATACAAAATAATAATTCACGATTCATCTAATTTTCATCATTTTTGAAAGTAGACCTACTATGAGGAATTTACCTCATAAGAACAGCGTGATCTGACATGGCTTTATTCAGCAGAGAAGATCATTTTTTCTTACCTACATTAGTTAACGAGTTATTTTTACATAAACCTGTACATATTTTACTAGTTGGGCTTTTTCTGAACATCTTGCCAACTGAAATGTATTGTTTAACTTTTAAGCTTAATTGTTATTCAGATATTTTACAGAGTATTTATATTTGTTAACCAAAGAAGGTTACATTTTTTTTATAAAAAAGTTTAAGTATTACAGTTGTTTTATATCTAAACGTATAAACTATTCTATGTTTGACTCAAATTGAAAGAATACGTTTAATTTCTATTAAGGTTTATATGGATTTTAAGATATAGCCTAATTATTTTAATAATTAAGTTATTTGGTGAGTAACTAAGTTACTTTTCAGACAGAGTAATTAGTAAAGTAATTTAAATACAATATTGGTGAAGTAATTAATAACTGTAATTAATTACTTTTTGAAAGTAACTTACCCAACACTGGTTACAATAATACTATTCTAAATAAGCAATAATTAATCTAGAAGGAGTAATTACTATCCAAATCCTTACAAAAACCTCAAATGACTTCAATGACATGATTAATTGCTAGCAACTTCTGAGTCATTACTAGTGGGTCACCATGATCTTCACTTCAGAATTAAGTACACACTATGCATTAATTGCATTAAATATGGGCCTGTATATAGTAGTTCCTAGTAGTCATCCAGGAGGCATGAAAAATAGTAATTACTTATTAGCTAATAATGAATTATCTCATTCAGCTAAGTGTTATTACTTACTAATTTGTTAATCAGGGTTTTGTGTTATAATTAAAATTAGTTACTAAATGTTACTGTTGTATTACTTTTTGTTCCTGTGTAGTTATTTGTTTTAATAAAAAAAACGTCATTCTAAAGTGTTATAAACATTGTATAGACCTATGTGTATCTTTCCCATGTTTTTTACAGTCTAATTAATTATTTGCAGGTTTTGTACACATTCAGTTTCTGGATTTTACTTAGACAAAAGCTGAAAGAAAAAAATGAAGAGGAGCTGCAGACAGCAGACCATTTAATGGAAGTCAAAGTACAATCATGTATGCATATCTTTTTTATTATTTAAAAATAGTTTAATTCAGTCTGTGCATGACATACATACTTTTTGGAGGGGAGTGCGACAGCATTTGTTACAAAGTATGTTTTAAATGTTCATGTACTGACCACTTATTGCTTCATACAAAGAAAACATTTTTTTTTTTAAATCATACACTATATTGCCAAAAGCATTGGCACCCCTTCTAATGAAAGGTTTGACTAATTTAGTAATTTCCATGAGTACAAATCTTAATGTTGACTCATATAATGATATTCTAGGAAATTGTGTGCTTCTAATTGTATAGCAACAGTTTGGACCCTTTTCTATTCTAACATGACAGTGTCTCTGTGTATAAGACAAGGATCAAAGAGAAATGATGATTCAGTCAGTGTGGAAGAACTTGACTGGTCTGCAGAAAGCAGCTGAACACCTCTGGTGTGACTTTAAATGAGCCACAAACCATATGTATAACCTATATGTACCAATGACTTGTACATATAGGTACAGTCATTTCATACACTTCACAACTGTTGCAACAGAGGTGCAAATACAATTTTTAAGTATATGCATTTCTTTCTTGCCACAGTTTGGAAGTGCCTTTTTCTCTTCTAAAGAAGGGGGCATCCCAGTACTTTTGTCCATTTAATGAATGTACAAGTCATTGGTGTTTGGTGATGAATTTTCTGGCTTTGTAATATGTCCTTGAGCTCTGGATATGCGCTATATAAATAAAACATAATTATTACTATTATTACAATATTCAATGTATTCCCTGGCCCTGCCTCTATTTCAACAAAAACAGTTAATTTAGTTGAGAAAACTCAGAAAACAATGCAGTTGAATATATAATCTTAGACAACTCTATCAAGTATTTTAATACACACATGTATTTAAAAAAAAAAGAAGCTCAAACAAGTTTGCTGGTCATTGTTCGTTTATGATGGTCTAAGCTAGTACATCTTTTGGCTAGCTTAAGTTGATTTCCGCAAGGTTTAGCGATAAAGGAAAGCCTTATCTATGTCCTTTATGTTTGTTTAAATAATAAGACATCTTAATTGCAAAATATTTAACTTAATGTCAAAATGTGTATGTTTCTATTATAGGTGACATCAGTAATACCTCTCAAATGATGATTATATTGGGAGCATTAGTTAAAGGCATTTTGGTGAAGTACTGGATCTTCTGCTGCTGCTTCATGTTCTTCTTTGTCAGTTTCTCTGACAAAGTTGCAGTCTACAAAATCCTCTATATCTGCTTATTTCTCTTTTTTGTGGTTCTGTATGAGGTGAGCTACAACCAAGTGTTAACTTTTTTCCAAACCAGAGATTCCTGATCCATATTCTCAGACAACCTGTAGAGTTTATTACATTAAAATGCGTATAACTTTACTTAAGCAAACCAATGAACATTAAGTTATAATAAACAACCAAGTTTCTGAAAAACCCTCGTCCTTGTTTCATCATGTTTCTGCTTTGTCTGGCAGAGATATTTCAATTAGTTTAATAGTTTTTGATTAACTGTTTAAAAATCGAAATAGTATTTGTATTAGTTCATAGACCCCCTGAAGCATCTTTGTAGACTCTGAGTTGAAAAAGCATATCCTATAAAGCATATATTCCCAAAAATACTTGTATAGATTATTTTTCCCACTTCAGATAATTTGTATACACATCAATATAAAAACATAGGGGGGGCAACATGTGTTAACATTTTATTATTATTATTTTTACATTTTAGAATAAACTCTAAATAAACTACTGCAAACTAGTTTAAAATAATTTGAAACTGGTATGACAGGCAGGAAGATACACACAACTAAACATCATTTTTATTGATTTATTTTTATACTAAAGTGGCATAACTCCTACATACAGTGATACATGATGTTGACTTACAATATCCTAATTTAAGTAAAGTGGACAAACTTATACTGACATTTGTTTTACAATGTTTTACAGACCATTTTAATTTACAGTTTTTTTCCTGAATTATTATTTAATTGTAAAATATACATTTCGTATTTTCAGTGGTTAGCTTGCAATATCATGCGTTACCTAATTTATGTGTGTGTGTGTGTATCATGCATGTGCGATATTATGTATATTAGGGGTGTAACGGTTCACAAAATTCATGGTTCGGTTCGATACAACACTGGTGTCACGATTCACGGTTCGGTACAACACTGGTGTCACGGTTCTGTTCGGTACAACACTGGTGTCACGGTTTGGTTCGATACAACACTGGTGTCACGGTTCGGTTCGGTACAACACTGGTGTCACGGTTCGGTTCGGTACAACACTGGTGTCACGGTTTGGTTCGATACAACACTGAAAGCATTTTCTTGGCACACTTTGGGCCCCTTAGCACCAATTGAGCATCGTTTAAACGTCATAGCCTACCTGAGTATTGTTGCTGACCATGTCCATCCCTTTATGACTACAGTGTACCCATCTTCTGATGCTACTTCCAGCAGGATAATGCACCATGTCACAAAGCTCAAATCATCTCAGACTGGTTTCTTGAACATGACAATGAGTTCACTTTACTTAAATGGCCTCCACAGTCACCAGATCTCAATCCAATAGAGCAGCTTTGGGATGTGGTGGAACGGGAGATTCACATCATGGATGTGCAGCAGTTAAATCTGCAGCAACTGTGTGATGCTTTCATGTCAATATTGACCAAAATCTCTGAGGAATGTTTCCAACACCTTGTTGAATCTATGCCACGATGAATTAAGGCAGTTCTGAAGGCAAAAGGGGGTCCAACCCGGTACTAGCAAGGTGTACCTAATAAAATGGCAGATGAGTGTATATACATACACACGGTCAGGATTGTGGACTTGGTTTTCCGTGTTTTACCCCTGTATTTGATCTTGAGTTTCCTTATTTGGTTATTTTCCTGTTCTTGTTTAGTTGATTGATTATTCCATGTACCTGTTTTGTTAATTTAGCCTGTGTATATTAGTTCTTGTTTGTTTATTAATTCTCGGTCCTGTCTTAAGTTATTTTAAGTGGTTGTTTATTTTCCTGTGGTTTATTAAAAGACTCTATTCTTTTGTAACATTGACTCCATCATGCTCCTTTGAATATTGAGTCATTCAAACTGATTCGCCAACCGATTCACTGGTTTGTAAAATGATTTGATCAAGCCTTTGAACATAATTTACACAAAAGAATGAATAATTCGCGAATGGGCATCGCTCATTGCCCAGAGAAAAGTAGACAGCGCATTTAGAATAAATTGAAGCATTTTTAACTTGTATTGCATCAAGATAAAATAATGAGAGGAGCATCACCCACAGTAACTTAGTAAAAGTACAGTTTTTTCACAAAAAATGTACTTGAGTAAGAGTAAAAGAACCCATTTTGAAATATACTCAAAGTATTAGTTATCCCAAAAATGTACTCAAGTAAATGTAACGAAGTAAATGTAATTCGTTACTACCCACCTCAATATGACGCATAACATATTGCATGCATGCACACAGTTTTAAGGCAGCTTTTATCGCCTTTTTACTAACTTCATGCCTTAACTGATGGCATAACAAGGACATTGCATGCAAGTAGTTTCTTTTGCTGTTTGATATGAAATGATACACAGGCTACAGCGCGCGCCAGCACCTTTGTACCTGTATATGAAGAGCATGCACTACGAGCACAGTATCTTTTCTGACGTTCTATATCTAAATTATATATATATATATATATATATATACAGTATATATATATATATATATATATATATATATATATTAGGGGTGTAACGATACGCGTATTTGTATTAAAACGTTCGGTACGAGGCTTTCGGTTCAGTATGCATTACAAACCGAATGGTTCGTTGGACTAATCCTTTTATGACTGGAAAATAAAAGAGCTTAAAGTGTGTGAATATCAGTGTCCCTGCGCTCAATAACGCAGCCTTCTCCATACAGCATTGCAGAGCCGCGGCACATACTATCAGGAGTCATTGCACTGATTACATAAAGAGAGGCGCTTTCAGTGCGAGCGGTTCGGGTGTAGAGCCTGGTTTATACTCGCCGTGTCAGCATGAGCGCGAATGCGAAGAAAAATAAAAAAAATATATGAATATTGAGGAAATTATAGTGGACGGAGGATTTGGTTTTCAAGCTAAAGAAAAGTAAAAGTCAGTTTTTTAAAACCAAAGAAGGTGAACATGTTGATAATCTTGTGGGAAAAAATGCAAGCACGGTCACCGACAGCCAGTTTAGTTCTGCTTTTCTTCTTGTTTTCATTTTAAAAAGCTTATCTTTGCTGTTTACCTCACTTTAAGGATTTCTTTTATTTACTTATTTTTATTCCTCAGTGTTTGCTAAACTTTCTGTAATAGTCAGTATATAATACATCATGTGGTGTATGCCATGCCTCATCTTATTCATTCTGTATTAATAAATTATGTAAGCTATGTCATTGTAGCCTGCTATTTTATTGTTGTTGTGCTTTTTAATTAAGAATAGCAATGAATCCATCTATTGTTTTAGTCTTAAAAAGTGATAAGGTGAATAGATGTAAGCAAAACAGATAATTATATTTTCTTGTAAAACGTGACTAAAGATTGCAAATTCAAAATCGAAAGTGAAAGCATCTGAAGTCCGGGTTATAATATAGCAAAAGAGTTCCCCTTCACAAAATTCAAATCACAAATAATGCTGATGATGAAAAATAACTTTTTGTTACCATATAACTATAAACTATGATACAAGTTAATCAGCATGCATCGATTAATCCCATGTTGTAGCAAAAAATAAATAAATAATAATAAAATAACGACCAAATTATGTGCCTGTGCGACCAACTGAGAAAGTTAGTCGCAAAAGAGCGACCAGTAGGAAGAATGAGTCTAGAGCTCTGATTAGATATTTCCAATTAATGTAGGCCTGTTACATTCTTAATTTTATAAGGACTATTATTATTATCAAGTTACTTTTATTATTAAATTAAAAGTAGCTTATAATTAATTTGCCCCGCAATAATTACCGCATAACGAGGCGCTGCGAAGATAAGATTAGGCTATTTACTCCTCAATTAAAATGTTCTTAAAAAAAGGTATTTTAAAATAGGTATATTAGGCCATAGGCTATTTACAATGAATTATAGTCATATGATTAAAATTGACTGGCATTCATGATTTAAAACAGAAATGTTTCCAACATTGTGACATAACTAATTGCCCCGCCCCCGTATCGAAAACATACCAAACCGTGACATTCGGTATGGAACCGAACCGCAAATTTTGTGAACTGTTATACCCCTATAACACCCCTATCAATATATATATATATATATTGTTCTCTAATGGAATGTAATTACACTTGTAAATGTGTCACATTATCTAAGTAAAATGGGTTGTGAATTCTGTTTGACTTCAATATTGATGTAATGCTTGTGTCCAGATACATTATGAAGTATGGAGGACTGTCTTGAAGCATTTCTGGGCAGTAGTGGTTGGATACTCTATGCTAGTATTGATCCTGATCTACGTGTACCAGTTTAAAGGTGTATGTAACCTGTTCCAACAGATATTAGGCATACCAGAGGAGAGGTAAGTACTGCCATGTAGACACATAAATATTATAATTAATTTGTAATTCATAAACAGTGACATGTGGGGTTTAATATTTGCCTATTTAAATTGATTTCAGGGGCATATGTTACCTTTAGATTAAAAATGCTTTTATAGTATGTTTTTTGGGTTTTCATCTCTTTGTTTTTCTCTTAAAACCTGAAATGTATCCATTAGCTTTCATGTCAAATTCTTCAGTATTTACTCATTTTAATGCGGTTCAGAGGTGGCACGAGTACTTTTACACTGCAGTTGCACTTGCACAAATAATGTCATTTTTGTGTTCATTTTGTGTCAGGTTGCGAGACATTGGGCTTGAACAGTTTGACACCATTGAACTATTTGCACGAATCTTGGTACCAGCCTTCTTCCTTCTGGCCTGCATTCTTCAGCTGCATTATTTCAACAAGGATTTCCTCTCTCTGACTGATATTCTGACAGTAGTGACAAGGAACAGAATTAACAGGTGTGTTAAAATATTCAGGCACACAAACACAATGCACCTTTGTCCTTTGAAACTAATAATCAAACCCAAGAAATATTATATTTAATATCATCAGACTAAAAACTCCACAACATTCAGTTCTTTGTTAATTATATTAAGGAAAATCTAGTTTAATCAGGGGGTTACAAACCTACTATCACTGCACATTTCTTAAGTCTCCCTCTCCCTTAGCACACGAAGGGTTAGGGAATGGGTTACCAGACGTCCTGTTTTTCCCGGGAGTCACAATTAGTTGTTGATTAAAGGCGAAGTGCTCTCTCTCTCGCATGCTCCACTTCTTCAGTTATCATACAGCTTGATCAGTGCTCACTCCTCAAATACACACACAGCAGTCCAAATGTCTATCGTGTAGACTAGTCAGAGTATCTCATGTAAGTACAGTCGGTTATGTCTTAAGTGAGCGTAAACAGGTGAGAGAAAACTGAATGCATGTCAGTATTACATGTATACCTTCCATCTTAAAAGGACAGAATTTCTAATTATCCATCATCAATGTTAACCAACAAAAGATGTTAAATTAATGTATACTTAAGTAAGCCTACTGTATCTAAAAATTTTGTTTAATTTGTATCTCTATCAAAAAATTTACATTTATTATAGTTTTTCCTAATTCAATCCTTGATTAAAATGTATCATAAGCTGAACTGATCTGGTCTAAAGAGAGAAGAATCTATGACTATTTTTGTTTGAATACTGCATATAAAATAGCTACTAAAATAAATGTTGGTAACTGCAGTTTGACTAAAATTACGACTAAAAGTTGACTAAAATGCAATGATTTTTCGTCGACTAAAACTAGACTTAAACTATGAAAGACTCAAATGATTAAAATGTGACTAAGACTATTAAGCATTTTCGTCTCAAGATAAAGACTAAATCAAAAATGCCTGTCAAAATACACTGAGGCAAGCCAATGCATTACATTTATTTTAATGGTACATTATTTGAAACATAATTATATTAATATGATATAATTTCAGAGAAGAAGACCTGAAGGACACACTGAAGGGGATTTTTGATATGTGAGTATTTGACCTCTTGCTGTAGCTTTGTTTAAAACTCCCAATGTTTTATTATTGCAATACTTAGGTCTCAGGGAAAATGCTAGGTTTTTTTTTTTGCCTTGTTTTATAGCATGTGAAATAGGCTTACTATAAATGCGAACAATACAGAGTAATTCTCTGAATTTCTCAGTGGTGGATAAAGTAACTAAATAGGGCTGCCGCGGTGAAGTAATTTCTCTTGTGGTAATTTTGAGTAGCTCAATAGCGCAGTATGCGATATTACCGCACCCATACACACAAATACATACTTAAATACATGCATATATTATATGTGTGTGTATGTATTACGATGTAACGAGATCATATTCATAAACCAATGAAACTGAACAAAATTTTGTTGAAACAGGAAGTGAAGTAAACAGAAGAGAATGACAAAATAACAGTCCACATAACAAAACATTAACCTGACAATAAGATTGTTAGTCCATTGTTAGCTAACATATATATATATAACAGTTAGTTCTGTTCCTCGAATCTGACTGACAAAAACATTTTCTGTTGATATTTCAGTTAGTGCAGTTTCATTGTTTCACCACAAGGCGGTGAGAGACTGTCTTTGAGTGAGTCTTTAACCGTTCATTCAACTGCACATTCAAATGGCTGATTCATTCAAAGAGATATGTAATGAAACACGCTGTTGAAATCATTTTAACTTTGAGCGCCACTTTTAAAGGCTCAGCTGACCAGCAATGTCGGCCTGAAGGACAGACACAGGTAATCACACGAGTCTATCTCTACCTCATTCGCTGTCTGTTTAGGCTTGTTAAGTGCAAATTTACTGAGCCACTTTACAAATCAGCATGGTACACATTGTTATCATTACTAATATTTTCAGAACACATGCACAAAGTATAAAATGAGAATGGCGTAACCTTACGGAAAAGAAAATACGGTAACATCGTGGTTGCTGCAGTTGTTGCACTCCTCTGCAGTTATGCTCGTCAATTGTGCGGTATTACGATATTGCGGTTATCGCGACAGCCCTAATAAACGCAACACTTTTGTTTTTGTCCCCATTTTTCATGAGCTGGACTCATAGATCTAAGACTTTTTCTATGTACACAAAAGGCCTATTTCTCTCAAATATTGTTCACAAATCTGTCTAAATCAGTGTTAGTGAGCACTTCTCCTTTGCCAAGATAATCCATCCACCTCACAGGTGTGACATATCAATATGCTGATTAGACAGCATGATCATTGCACATGTGTGCCTTAGGCTGGCCACAATAAAAGGCCAGCCTAAGGCATATTTTCTCAAAAAATATTTGAGAAAAAATAAGCCTTTTGTGTATATAGAATATATCTTATATCTTAGAGTTCAGCTCATGCAAAATGGGGGCAAAAACAGAAGTGTTGCATTTATAATTTTGTTCCGTATATTAGACAGTGCTCTAATATTGAAACATTAAAACCTAACACCCAAGTTTAGTATAAGCTCTAAGCTCTAGTCTTTCTCCTCTCATTGCTTCCTGGCTTCTCTAATCTGTTATGTCCAACATAAGGCCATATATATATATATATATATATATATATATATATATATATATATATATATATATATATATATATATATCAGGGTCATATAGATATATATCTATTCTCAACAGAGGTGGTCAGTAACGAAGTAAAAGTAATTCGTTACTGTACTTAAGTACATTTTTCAAGTATCTGTACTTTACTGGAGTAGTTTTATTTTGAGTAACTTTTACTTTTACTTCACTACATTCCAAAGCATAAGATCATACTTTTTACTTCACTACATTTCATAAAACATATCGTTAGTCCTTATAATACATCACGTGCTCCGAGACGCAGAAGCAGTGTCTGATTCATGAACAAACTGATTATTTTCAATGAACCTGTTAAATAGGTTCGAAGATCGCAACAAACGATTAATTCACGAATTGGAAAGATCCGATTGCAGCTGTTCTCGAGTCGAAAACTCACTGATTCAAATGAACCGTTTAGAGCGAGTCTCCAGTGAACTGAACTCACAAGTAAAGAACCGGGCGCGCGTGCGCAACTGATGCTGCGAAAAGTAAGTTACTAATGTCCAATTTTAGGATTAATTATTGTAACTGAAAATCATATTTAGCTCAAAACTGTCAGTTGTTTGTGAACTAAATCAACTGTAAAGGGTGATCTATTTAAGCCCACTGAAATGCTTGAATGCAGACAGATCAATGGCAGTGTCTCTATGTTTTAGGTCAAAAAACGAAACATTAAAATAACACAGATTAAATAAAATAACTCATGCACGTTCATATTCCCCGCTGCTGTAACGTTAGCAGTTTTATTAAAATACTACGCATTTAGCCCTATGTGATGTCTGTTTTTATATTGTTTATCAACAGTATATTTTTGTATATTGTTTAGATCAACTAGCCGAGTAGACAGATATGAATGTTTATTCATATCTGCATTTGGACATTTGGGGCATTTGGACAGGAGTGTTTTTACATCACAGACAAGGTTTGAGAAGAAAAAAATCATTATGAAAATATAATTATATTTTCCTTAAAATGTTCTTCCTAACTTCAGGCCTTATTCTCATGCCATATATAACTGACGTTCTGCAAAACAACAAGCTTTAAAACACTTTCTTACTGGTGTAAATTAGATGGTCAAATCGGTTTTCTCTCAGGTACATCGCAGTGTAAGCTTCACAGTGAACATTGCTACATCACTCTCATCAACGTAGTCCATATCAACAACAAAATATATAGCTTTACTCCATATAGTGGTTATTTTTGGAAAATCCCAGGTATTTTGGGCAGTAGGATTATAAAAATATGTGCTAATATAAAATTAAATAAATCAAATCAAATCAAATCACTTTTATTGTCACATCACCACAGCACAAGTGCCTTGGTGAGTGAAATTCTTATGAGCGTGCTCCAGACAGTGCAAAAAAAACAAAACAAAAAAAACAACAATTTACATATGGACAGTACATATTTACAGACTGTACAGAAGACAATGTGCAAAATACACATACATATACTCAGTACACATAGTGTACTATAAAGACATACTTAATTATCAACTACACATTATACACCGTATGTGCACATCTACATTATGTACACTATCTATACATTATGTAGTCTATACATAGTAATAATAATGTGAAGGTGCAACAGATTATAAATTAACAGCAGATTGGTTGAGCAGCAGATAGTTGTGCAAAGGTGCAACAGATTATGCATATGCAGTGTCGTGGATGTGCATTGTATGGTGTATAAAGTAAATACTTTATAAATAAAGTAGTCGATATAAAATTGGAAAATAAATCTATCTATCAGTACTTTTTTACTTAAGTACATAAAAAATATATTACTTTTGTACTTTCACTCGAGTAAAATTGAAAAAGCAGTACTTTTACTTTTACTGGAGTAATATTTTATTATACGTATCTGTACTTTTACTCAAGTACTTGATTTGTGTACTTTGTCCACCACTGGTTCTCAATCCACTAAAATGTTGAATTAATTACATGATGTGCAATTTAATTTTAATTACAATTTTAATATATTTCATCATCGTATTAATACTATTGTTCTTATTTTACAAAGTACTACTGCTGCTCTGATAAAAATGTGTAACTATTAAAAAAAAAATACTAAAATAAAAAATGTCCGGACAAACAAACAAAAATGTATCCAGCCTTCCATTGGCTGCCTTTTATTGACCATTGACACATCATTTTGTTATCAATTAATTACATAATACGTATAAAACATATTTTCAACATGAATATTTCATTCATCAAGATCTATTGTGTGATGTAAGTGATCCCTTTATATACGATATATGCATATACATTTCCGCAAAGGGCCAATGTTTCCGGTCCAGAGTTCTCGTTAACATGCTTTGATTTCAGGTGGTATTTCAGGCAAGAATAGCTTTGATGGTTTATTACAGGCAGTGTTACGACTTTGATCATTCCATCAGCATTCCATCCCATGTGTGTGTGCATGTGTAAATGTATCATGTTCATTGCACCCAGGGTAGCTGGTTCTTTAATATAACCTACATTTCCTGGATCCTATGATCCCCTTCTTTTCCAATCCAAAGCACCTTCGTGTTTTGTATACTATGAAAACTCTTTTAATAAACATTTACCGTGTTTTTACTCACTACAGGATGAAGAAAAACACTGAGAATTTGAAGAAATGGTAAGTGAATGGTGGACACAAACTGAAATTCATGTAAGAGTTTATTAGAGCAGTGGTTCCCAACCAAATTTCTCGTGTACCCCCAACACTGCACATTTAGCATGTCTCCTTTGTCTGACACACCCATTTCAGTTGTTAGAGACTATACAAAGTGGAATAATTTTTGATAGGAATGGAAGGTGACATGATAAATGTGTAATGTTGGGGGTACTCCAAGAATGTGGTTGAGAACCACTGCATTAGAGAGCCATTCAAGCCACAGAAGCTGATGGTACAGTACATGCAAATATCAATCAGGATACACGAAAGGATGAAACTGGAACCACTATGGAAACAACAAACAGTGAATGGTCAGAAATAAAGTGGAAACATTAGAAAGCCTTTAGGAACAGTATAGAATCTAGGGAATTAATTAATTAATTAATTAATCAGTAAGTCAATGACCCAGAGAAAATCAAAAGAATAGAACTCCAAAGTTACAATGCACAGCATAAATGAGCACACCCTATAGTAGAAATTCCCCTGTGTGCCTGACTTAAGATACCTGCTGCGGTCTAGTCTACTGGTGACATATTCCCAAAGCGTTTACTGGTGATGTATACACATTTATACTCTAATACGTTCACTGGCGAGGTTTGCAGAGTCTGCAACGTTTTGCCACATTTTAACATTATCACTCATGATACTCAAGATCTTTAGTGTTCAACTAACCTGCTACGCAACAGTAACAGAGAGACTCTAGACCAGGGGTGCCCAAACTCGATACTGTGGGGCCAATGCCCTGCAGAGTTTAGCTCCAACTTGTCTCAACACACCTACCGGGAAGTTCCTATCTCTAGTAAGAGATTACTAACCCCCCCCCCCCCCGCCTATTGGAAAGCCTGTGTCACAATTCCTTCTGATCACATGCAACAGGTTATTCTAAACAAGCATGCAACGTTTTAAGGGGATCGGACCACAGCTGGCGCTATAACAGTTAAAAAGGACCCAAGAACATAATTGTCTATGGTAAATTACCTGGATTTGTCAATAATGCTTTTTTAATCATTGAATTGCATAGGAATAGCCTTTCTAAATAATATGTAATGTCTTTGTATGTAATGTAATGTTTAAATGCCTTAAGCGCTTGAAACCCGGAAATCGCTGCTTGCAGCTATATTGGTTATTTTTCTATTCAGACAGATGCCTAATCAACTTACCCATATGCATCTGTTATTGCAACTCACTAACTGAAGTGCTGGTAAATTTTTTGTTCCCAAAAACATACAAATGTTAGGCCTACAAGGAAGGGGAGTATCACTGATTAATAAAAAAAAAATACGCTTCACTGAAACTTAACAAATTCAGCAATTACTGATTACCAGGGGTGTAATGATTCACTAGTTTTCTCAATGCATTAATTAAAAACCCTGGCTTTGTACAAACAATGATTTTTAAATCATGGATGCTTGATTTTGGCAAGTTATTGATTTTAAATGCTAATAATAAATAAATCACCATTTCTATAGTGATTCGATGTTTTAATATATATACAGGTGCATCTCAATAACTCACTTTTGTGGCCAGCGGTTTAGACATTAATGGCTGTGTGTTGAGTTATTCTGAGGGGACAGCAAATGTACACAGTTATACAAGCTGTACACTCACTACTTTACATTGTAGCAAAGTGTCATTTCTTCAGTGTTGTCACATGAAAAGATATAATAAAATATTTACAAAAATGTGAGGGGTGTACTCACTTCTGTGAGATGCTGTATCTCAATAAATAGAATGTCGTGGAAAAGTTCATTTATTTCAGTAATTAAACTCAAATTGTGAAACTCGTGTATTAACTTAATGCACACAGACTGAAGTATTTTAAGTCTTTGGATCTTTTAACTGTGATGATTTTGGCTCACATTTAACAAAAACCCACCATTTCAACAAATTAGAATATGGTGACATGTCAATCAGCTAATCAACTCAAAACATCTGCAAATATTTCCTGAGCCTTCAAAATGGTCTCTCAGTTTGGTTATCTAGGCTACACAATCATGGGGAAGACTGCTGATCTGACAGTTGTCCAGAAGACAATCATTGACTCCCTACACAAGGAGGGTAAGCCACAAACATTCATTGCCAAATAAGCTGGCTGTTAACAGAGTGCTGTATCCAAGCATGTTAACAGAAAGTTGAGTGGAAGGAAAACGTGTGGAAGAAAAAGATGCACAACCCATCGAGAGAACCGCAGCCTTATGAGTATTTTCAAGCAAAATTGATTCAAGAACTTGGGTGAACTTCACAAGGAATGGACTGAGGCTGGGGTCAAGGCATCAAGAGCACCACACACAGACGAGTCACGGAATTTGGCTACAGTTGTCGTCAGAGGCGTCTTACCTGGGCTAAGGAGAAGAAGAACTGGACTGTTGCCCAGTGGTCCAAAGTCCTCTTTTCAGAAGAGAGCAAGTTTTGTATTTCATTTGGAAACCAAGGTCCTAGAGTCTTGAGGAAGGGTGGAGAAGCTCATAGCCCAATTTGCTTGAAGTCCAGTGTTACGTTTCCACAGTCTGCGATGATTTGGGGTGCAATGTCATCTGCTGGTGTTGGTCCATTGTGTGTTTTGAAAACCAACGTTACTGCACCCGTTTACCAATTTTGGAGCACTTCTTGCTTCCTTCTGCTGACCAGCTTTTTAAAGATGCAGATTTCTTTTTCCAGCAGGACTTGGCACCTGCCCACACTGCCAAAAGCACCAAAAGTGCTTGACTGGCCAGCAAACTCATCAGACCTGAACCCCATAGAGAATATATGGAGTATTGTCAAGAGAAAAATGAGAAACAAGAGACCAAAAAATGCAGAAGAGCTGAAAGAGCTGAAGGCCACTGTCAAAGAAACCTTGGCTTCCATACAAGTTCAAGTTGAGCTTTATTGTCATTCCGCTACATGTGGGGACATACAGTGGAACGAAATGTCGTGCCTCATGGGTCCACGGTGCTACATAAATACAGACATAAATACAGACATGCAACAATGATGTAAAACACTATAAACCTATACACAACTAACCTACTGACAGATTTTGACTAAGTATACTATATATATTGTTTTATCTATACAACTAAAGATAAAAAAATACAAACTATACAAACTATGCGAATGCTTCACATAAATACTGTACATGTGCAGAGAGAAACATTGTGAGTCAAGCAGCTAGCTGAGGAACAGTACAAAAAGATTTGTGGTAGTGCATGAGCATGTAAACATACATATATTGCCGAGTCTTTTGTGGGATTGTGTAAACATAGCAGTGTTAGGAAAAGTGTCTAGTGCATAGAGGAGAGTGTGCTGCTACAGGTGGTTTGTACAAGCCCACTCACCTGTGTGTAGCACACTTGAATTGCACAAAAAAGTTCACAGCTTTTTCTTTGGTGAGTAAGGTTGGAGGGTGTTTGGTGTGTGGGGGGGGGGGGTGGTCCATGTTTCAGGAGGTAGGGATTTGCGTGGGGTTTCAAAGGGGGGCGGGGTGATCTGAGTTCAGGGCTCTCACAGCCTGGGGGAAAAAGCTGTTGAGCAGTCTGGTGGAGCGGGCTCTGATGCTCCGGTACCGTCTTCCTGATGGTAGGAGCTGGAAGAGACTGTGGGAGGGGTGGGTGGGGTCCTTCATGATGCTGTTGGTTTTGCTGGAGCATCGTGCAAGGAAAATGTCCAGGATGGATGGGAGAGGGGCACCGATGATCTTTGCACCCGTGTTCACTGTCCGCTGGAGGGTCTTACGGTCAGCAGCACTGCAGTTCCCGTACCAGACAGTGATGCAGCTGGTCAGCACACTCTCAATGGTGCCCCTGTAGAATGTGGTGAGGATGGGTGGAGGGAGACTTGCTCTTTTCAGCCGGCGGAGAAAGTGTAGACGCTGTTGTGCCTTCTTGGAGAGTGACATGGTGTTGGTGGACCAGGTGAGATCCTCCATGATGTGCACTCCCAGGAATTTTGTGCTGCTGACTCTCTCCACAGTCGAGCTGTCGATGATCAGTGGGGGGTGGTCAACAGAGTTTCTCCTGAAGTCCACCACAACCTCCTTTGTCTTCTCCACATTGAGGGACAGATTGTTAGCGCCACACCATTTCGCCAGCTGTGCCACTTCCTCTCTGTAGTGTGTTTCATCGTTGTTGCTGATGAGACCTACCACTGTTGTGTCATCAGCAAACTTGATGATGTGGTTGGAGCTGAACTTGGCAGTGCAGTCATGGGTCAGCAGCGTGAAGAGCAGCGGGCTGAGCACACAGCCTTGTGGGGCACCTGTGCTCAGTGTGGTAGTGCTCGAGGTGTTGTGGCCGACACGGACTAACTGAGGTCTTCTGGTTAAAAAGTCCAGGATCCAATTACAGAGGGAATTGTTAAGGCCCAGCAGGTTTAGTTTGTTTATGAGCTGTTGTGGGATTATTGTGTTGAATGCCGAGCTGAAGTCAATGAACAGCATTCTAACATAGGAGTCTTTGTTTTCTAGGTGGGTAAGAGCCAGGTGGAGGGTAGAGGAAATTGCGTCGTCCGTAGAGCGGTTTGGACGGTATGCAAACTGGAGCGGATCGAGTGTGTTGGGGAGGCTGTTTTTGATTTTTTGCATGACTAACCTCTCAAAGCACTTCATCATGATTGGGGTCAGTGCTATGGGACAGTAGTCGTTTAAACAGGACACAGGTGATTTCTTTGGTACCGGTATGATTGTTGTGATTTTAGACATGTGGGGACGACTGCTTGGCTCAGCGAGGTGTTGAAGATATCTGTTAGGACATCCGTCAGCTGTACAGCACAGTCTTTCAGTACACGGCCAGGTATGTTGTCAGGACCCACAGCCTTTCGTGGGTTAATCCTGGATAGGGTCTTCCTTACGTCGGCTGCAGACAAACAGAGCGCCTGGTCGTTGGAGGGTGTGGGCAGTTTTTGTGCAGGTGTGTCGTTCTGCATTTCAAACCGTGAGTAAAAGTGGTTGAGTGCATCTGGGAGGGATGTGTCATCATCACAGGCCTGTGGCGGGGGCTTGTAGTCAGTGATGGTCTGAATGGCTTGCCACAGGCTCCGTGTGTCTCTGCTGTCCGTGAAGTGATTATTGATTTTTTGAGCATGTGACCGTTTTGCATTTTTGATGCCACGGGACAGATTGGCTCTTGCTGTTTTGAGGGCTGCTTTGTCTCCTGATCTGAATGCTTCATCTCTGGTTTTTAGCAGCCCACGAACCTCTGCTGTCATCCACGGCTTCGGTTTGCACGTGTGGTGATGGTCTTAGTGACTGTCACATCATCCATGCACTTTTTGATGTAAGCAGTCACAGTTTCAGTGTACTCCTGCAGGTCTGTGTGGTTGTTGTAGGTGGCCGCCTCTTTAAACATGTTCCAGTCTGTGCACTGAAAGCAGTCCTGTAGTGTTGAAGTAGCATTTTCTGGCCAGATTGTGATGAGTTTTTGAACCGGTTTGGCGAGTTTCAGAGTGGTCTATATGCTGGGATTAGCATAACAGAGATGTGGTCTGAGTATCCGAGGTGGGGGCGGGGTACAGCTTTGTAAGCGTTCTTTACGGTTGTGTAAACAAAGTCCAGCGTATTATTTCCTCTTGTTGCAAAGTTAACATGTTGGTAGAACTTTGGCAAAACTGTCTTTAAATTTGCGTGGTTGAAGTCACGGCTATGATGAAAAAGCCGTGGGGTTATTTGTTTGTTGTTCACTGATGGCGCAATAAAGTTCACGAAGTGCGTCCTTAGCATTTGCACACGGCGGAATGTAAACCGCGACAATAACAATGGCCGTGAACTCCCGCGGCATATAGAACGGTCGGCACTTCACAAACATAAACTCCACCAGTGATGAGCAGTGTTTTGATAATACCGCAGTATTGTTACACCATTCTTTGTTGATATAAAACACACAAGCCACCACCGCGGCTTACCAGAAAGTATTGTGTCTCTGTCCGATCGACAGCATGTTAGCCTGTTCAACTGAATGGCAGAGTCCGGGATGTTGTCATTTAGCCATGTTTCAGTGAAAACAAACACACAACAATTCCTTGCCTCATGCTGTGTAGACCGACTGAGTTGTATTAAGTCCAGTTTGTTTTCCAGAGAGCGAACGTTTGAGAGCATGAGTGTTGGAAGAGCCGGTCTTGTGGGATTAGCTCTTAGCCTCGCTCGTATACCTCCGCGCTTACCGCGCTTCCGTCCTCTCTCACACCGCTTGCGACGCTGCCTTGTGCGGGTAGCGTCAGTAGGCGAGGCCGTGGTCTCGAGGTCCGGCTCCAGCAGTAAACAAAGGCCTCGTAGCTTCTCAATAGCCACCGGCGCGAGTTGGTGTTTGTACGCGTTGCCGATATCCAGAAGGCTTCGGCGATCATATATGTGTTTTGGAGTGATTTCCTTATGAGTTAGCGGTACATTTACACTATTTGGAGACGAACAGACGACATTAAAAGACATAAAAGCACCGTTTTTGGGACCCAGAGCAGCCGCTGCGTCTGAACGCGCCGCCATCTTGGATATATACCACCTCAGCAGTGCCACAAACTGATCACCTCCATGCCACGCTGAATTGAGGCAGTAATTAAAGCAAAAGGAGTCCCTACCAAGTATCGAGTACATATACAGTAAATTAAAATACTTTCCAGAAGGCCAACAATTCACTAATTTTTTTTTGTTTTTCTATTGGCCTTATGAAGTATTCTAATTTGTTGAGATGTACCTGAATGTACAAAGGAAGCTTAAAATAACCACAGCATTAGCAACAACCTTGAAATAGAGCATGAGGTTTGTCTGTCATTCAGATGCATTCAATATGTGTTTGTCACTATAAGCAAAAAGACATCGGGCGTGTTTTCTTACAGAATCATAATTCACTGATAAGAAGGAAAAATTAAATACTGTAGCATTTTATTTTATGAAAATAAGATAAAGAAGCTCACATCATGCATAGGTGTGACATACAATCATAGCCTATTTATTAACACTATATACAATAGTTAACACAAAATAATATTTCAAACCCCTTTATTAAATCGTGGCTTATTTATTTCTACTGATTAAACTAATATCTAAGAATGGACTATTTTATGAATGCCCTCACTCTCTGACTTCATAAAGGCTGCTGTGTAATTTGTACCCTGACTAAGCATTTAAATAATCTTGGGAATGCACTTAAAAAATGCAAAATGTAACTGTTAATTTAGTTTAATCATATTAAATTGTGAATCACCTCAACATGAATCGTTCTGAATTTGCTAAAGTTTTTCTTGAATTGAATCCAAAACCTATGAATCGTGAATTTAATCGATTCGCTGTAAGTCCAGGTGATATGTGAAAAAGGGTTAACTTTTTCATAAAATCATGAAACTTTGTATACTTGTACAGTTGTGGCCCTGAACATTTTCAGAAATAGAGAATTATTCTGAACCAAACATGATATTACAGAAAAGTTAATGTTTTTATGCTCAATAATTACAATGATACCATATACAGCAACATAAACTGTCCAGTTGAATAGTTAATGCTGAATTCAGTGACATTGTGAGAAGGATTTCAATGAAATTGCTTTATATGAGAAGATGCAGAATGAAATTCCAAGCGTATTTCATGTAAAATGAATTTACAGTCACTCTCTACATTTGCATTTATTAATTTAGAAGACAATTTTATTCAAAGTGATTTACAATTGAGGAATGTTACAACATGTGATTTATCATAAAGAGTCCTAACACATGATGTAAAAAATAACAGCTAATATAGATTCTGGATTAAATCAGTGAATCAGGCTACTGCAAGACTATATCATCAGCAAGACGTAACCAACATCATCTGATCACATTTTGTCTTGCATTACTTGCTTTAATGAATATTGCCTCCTCATTTTAAAACACCACCGCACACCACTGCTATGTGCTATGGGGACATTTCAAAGCTACGTACATTACATTTTTTTGTACAGGTTTAATCACGTTGGAGATGCCTGGGTTCAATGCCTTTCTCATGGTGATAGTAATTGGGGACACACTTCATAGATACATCCGCTTTTTTGTCCATGAGGAAAAACGGGGTGTGGGGGGTGGGAGTGAGAATCGCAACACATCTCATCTGTGGTTAAATATGTTTTTTTTTCTCCCATTAAAGGTTGGCAGAAAGGCAGATTTATGGAAAATGTGGTGATCAAATAAATATTTCATCTCCCTCCTTGGACGAACATCATGACAGAGACGTAGAAGATGATGGTAAGTCAAGTTCCTACCTGAATAATTTGGTTTAAATATCACCATACACATAATCCATGCAACAAGCTCTCTGTGAGACAGCTGTTATTTACTGAACATCTGTGCTAGTTCTTCCAACAACTGCATCTGCATCTGCATCCCTATCTCCATGTCCATCTGTGCAAAAATGTGATTAATAATTAGATACAACATAATATGACTAACACTTCCTGGATATATCTGAGACAATATTCTAACTTGCATAATTATTTGAACTAAATATAATGTATGGATTTTTGAAGTGAATTTGAAGTCATATGTCACAAAACTGCCACTACATAGCTAATGCTTATTAAATATGCTCATTACACCACAGTCATCATGAATAAAACCACAAGTTAGATTCTTCTATATGCTTTTGCTTATTTTAAATTAATAAAAAAAAATCACACTGCACATTTTCAAAATGTTACTTAATTAAATATCTTGATATAATTATGATATCTGCATGTATTACAGTACCCGTAGTGAACCAGTGGTTGGTGGTGGTGGAAAGGGTGCATGAGTTGACCCTGCAAGCTGTTTTGTGGTTATGGAGAGGTCAGGAGCTGTGCTGGAGAATACTGGAGCTCCACAGCTTCAAACTAGTCTCTACGGGCATCATCTGGGTATGTGTGAAGGAGGTAAGACATAAACCAGTATACAGCATGCCCATAACGTACCTGGATGCAGAGTTACCCTCAACTAGTACATATACAATGTTGCAGGTACACACACTCTTATATCCATATATTTCAGGTATCACTGATGAACGTGTTGTTTTTGGTGCTGTGGACATTTGCTCTGCCATACTCGAGACTGCGGTCTTTGGCTTCCAATGCGTCTTCTGTTTGGGCCTGTGTGATTGTTGTGTGTAAAATGATGTACCAGCTCAAAATTATTAAACCATCCGAGTATTCTTCAAACTGCACTGCTGTAAGTATTATTTATGTTACTGCTGCCTTAGAAAGATAATTATGGTTGTACTTTAATTTACAGTATGTGTACATATGCTTTACACACTTAAAGTACTGGTAATATGAGGTAAATATATGGTTAAGATTAGGTTTAGGGGTAGGTTCAGGGTTAGTGCCTAGTTACTACCCAGTTATTGTAATTACTATAATAAATAGATAGTATGCACATGGACTGTAAAATAAAGTGCTGCCATAATTTTATATATACATTGCACATTTTATATAGGCTATACATTAAGAAAAATGAACAAGTGTAATGCATAATAAAAACAAATGAATAATGATGAAAGAATGCTGATGAATAAATCTCATACCTGGCAGAGGTGTGAAAGGTTTACAAAAGAAGCATGAATAGGGTTTGCCATGGCATGCATTAGATCAGGGGCGTCAAACTCAGTTTCAAGAGGACCAAAGCCCTTCAGAGTTTAGCTTTAACCGAAATAAAGCTTATCAAGTCATTCAGGCTTATTTTATATGTGTGTTGGAGCAGGGTTGGAACTAAACTTTGTAGGACTGTTGCCTACTAGGATCTGTGAATGTAGCACAGTTTACCCTTTTAAATGTCCAAATTGATGTATCCAAGTTATTTAATATTCCACCTTTCCCAAAGGACCTGTCATCATCTAATGAGAGTTGGACTGGTGATAACAAAGCAGAGCTGTTGAGGAATTCAGTTCTGTATTTGGCACCAGTAGATCCAGCAGTGTATGTTGGCGGACTGAGGAAGTGTGAGGATCGCATCCTACCCTGTCTTTGGGTAAAAGTATTTTTTTATGAAAATAATTGACTCTAATGTGATATTAGCTCACTTGGGTACTAAGGACCCAAACCATTTAAAGCATGACAAGTATTATCCACATTTTTAAATGTATACAAAAATGAATAGGCAGTTAAATTTACATGTAATTATGATCAAATTGGGCTATGATCATATTTCTTTTGTTTTGATAAGCACTCTAGCACAGTGATTCCCAACCATGTTCCTGCATTCCTGGTGTGTATTCTAGAAACCAGGGTTAACTTACCATCTGCTAAACCCAGAATTCTCAGTTGATTAACCCAAACCTTGCTGACTCAAGGTATGCTGGTTCCAAAAACGCATCCGGGAGTAAGTTCATTCAACCCAGAGTATGTTCCTGGTTCACAAACAAGACATACTTAACAGAGAGACGAGCGATGAGTCTCTATGGAAACAGATGCTAAGAAAAATCTGAAATATAGAAATATGTTATAGAAAATCCAGATCCATGATAATAAAATGTAATAAAATCAAATAAACATTACGTTGTTATAATAGTGTTTTACAATTAATGCATATCAATACATTTAATATATAAAAATATAATAACATACAACGATATATATATATATATATATATATATATATATATATATATATATTTGATAACTATGTTGTAATATGTAATATTGTGCACAACCTGTCACAGCCGCTGCCATCAGTAGGTCACACATGCGCTGATAGCCCTGAATTGAACTAACCATGACAAAGAACCTACTCCGGAGCAGGTTATGTTCAGAGAATAAGTTGATATGGCTACTTACAAACACTGAAATTTACCTCCGTTTTTGGAACTGAAAGCTGAAATTATCTGATTACTTACCCTTAAACATACCCAGGTATGTCACATAACCTGTTTTCTGGAATACCCCTATAGTGTATAATACGATGGGCAGTCTTTCTTCTGTAACCATTTACAAAGTCAGCAAGTGTATGATGCCTAGCGTTTGTTGTGTAGTGCAGAGGTTTCCAAACATGTCCTGGAGGACCCCCAGCACGGCACATGTAGCATGTTTTCCTTATCAGACACAGCCAGTTCAGGTCTTGCATTTTACTAATGAGCTAAAGAATGAAATCAAGAGTGTTAGATGAGAGAGATACACAAAATGTGCAGTTTTGAGACATTTTTGAAAACCTTTGGTGTAATATATTCCAGCCTTAACCCTGAATGTTTCAGTTAGGTGGTTCAGGTGTGCTTGATTATGTTAGTTGTCTGTCTAACTATCTATTTGTATGTTTGTTTGTTGGTGATTCTATGTGAGTAGAATCACCTGTTCATTTTAGGCCTCCTTGTGTTTGATAAGACCGTCCATCGGCATCAGCTCCATCACCGTCTTCAGAATGGCCTTCAATCGACACACAGCAGCACCATGTTTCAGGGTGTGACACACCAGCATCTAGACCACGGCATTATGCCCTCCCTCAAATATTTTGCTAACTATTTCTTCTACAAGTTTGGTTTGGAGGTACGTGAAATTACTTAATTACTTACTATTTTATTGTAAGCAGTAAAAGAAGCTTATGACATTGACCATTTATTTTACAAGAGGGTCCTGGCAAATACAGACAGCATACTTAGTTAAATATGAAAACATTTGAACGTAAAACATACACATTAATTCACATATAGAAAAAATCGACACATATCAATCAAAACAATTACAATCGGGTAAAGCCAAAACCAAATAATTTAAAATACACTTACATTCATAAGAAAAAAAACACAATTAATGTTCTAATCAAATGAGGCTGCATAACTAAATGTCCTTTTATCTATATTGATAAATTATAATATATAATAATCTTGTGAACGAAGAATGTTTTACACATTTTTTAGTGATATACTGCTAAATAAGAGAGAAGGAATCCCAGGATAATTTTATATATAAATATGTGCCAGTGCTTACATCTACGTGAAGACAGCATGGGCCATTCAGCCCGAGAGTACATCAGACAATGATGGCTAAGGGCTTTTCAATTAGCAATAAACCTCACTGCTCCAAGTCTTGTGAGAAATGGATATGAATAATATCATATTAAAATCCAACACGAACAAGAAAGTAGCTGCTACCAATCTAGGAAAAAGATAGGAATTAATTCTGAAGAAAAAGCCACATTTCAAATCTTGAAAACCTATATGCCCATTATTACAACAGTTATGCATTTTTGAACCAGTATTACTTGTGTTTCTGTTCACTATTGAAAAGTTGAAATAAAATGGCAAAAACACACAACCAAATTATAAGAACTATTAAAACAGATCTTTATTACTGCATAGGAGAGCACGTTTACAGTATTTAATAGTTGCCATATCAACACTGTATAGAGCAAAAACAGTTACAAAATTAAATAAAACAAGCAGATATTGCTGAATATTTAATTTACCATAACAAAAGTACATTTCTGGGTAAATAAAATTTTTCATTTCAGTTTTTAGGATTCATTTAAAAGATTCAAGATTTTTATTCATCACATACACAACTAAGTCTCTCATTTTTTGCCATCATGCTACGGAACTAATTATATAATAAGAAATATTCTATGTATTTTTATTATAGAAGTATGTTATAGAAAATGCTGATCCATGATAATAAAATGTAATAAGTATAATGAAATAAACATTACATTGTTATAATAGTGTTTTACAAGTAATACATATCAATAACTTTTATATATAACAAAATAATAAATATAATAACACAACATATATATATATATATATATATATATATATATATATATATATATTTGGAGAACATTGTAAGACTGCACTACAATGTGCTTCGCTATTATTAAACTATGCTATTCTATGATATTAGTGATGTAATTTACACTAATTACTTTTTACTTTCAATGAGAAAAAACAATAAACAGGTGAATAAGGACTAGCAGTCAATATTTAATTTTCAGAAATAAAATGTAAAGTTTGGCTCATTTATGTGTCTCATGTTCTGCGAGAGCTGTGTGTGGAGGGAGGGAGGGGGGGGGGGGTGTATCTCTGTGTTTCTTCATCTATTTGCCCACATTATTTTGAACTATACTATATAGCTGTGTTGGTCGTAATGTATTCATTGTCAAACTCCAAGATTAGATTATTTGTCATTCTTAAAAATGTTTTTCTTATTTTATTATCAGAATATTTTAGTTTGTCTTGTTTTTTTTTTTTTATTAGATCAGACAACATTTTAAGCTGCTGTATGGTCATGATACAACATGCCCCCTCAAATGTTACAATCTATGGGGCATGTTGTCACATTTCTCTTCCATTATTTTGTGGTAAATAAAGCAAAACATATACAGTGTAATTATGAAACAAAGCCACATATTTTTCCTTGAAAAGTGTGAAAATTAATCTGGATAAAACTTATACTCTGAACCTTACGGAGAACCTTTTAGGGATATTGTGGAGGGAAAAATTTGGGGTGAGTGGAAAAAAATTGGGGTGAATGAAACTAATTCGTGGTGCGAGGAAAAAACAATTTTCAAATGTATTGCATTCTCTCGCAAAACTTTTGCATTCCCTCAATAAACTTTTGCATTCTCTCGCAAAGATATTTGCATTCCTCACAAAACGTTTGTGTTCCCTCGCAAAACTTTGGCGTTCTCAATACGGTCAGTGCTTAGTACAAGGCATGGTTTTGAAATCAGTGACAGACACCTGAAAATTACATTACGCCATAAAAGGATTGACTCGACGGAAAAGTTACTCGGCCTTAGTGGATCTTGTTGATTTCATCAGTCATCAGCTGCAGTACTCTGGGCAACTTCATGGGTACCGATAGATGTACATGAAATGCAGAGAGAGGGGTCTGTGTGTGAGAAAAGAGGATGTGCGCATGGTGCTGAAGGAATCGGATCCTGCAGGAGTTTCAATGAGGAGAGCCAGACGCCTCAGATGGCACAACTACTTTACTAATAGACCAAACTTTATTTGGCACTTGGACTCATATGATATGTTAATCAGTGTTAATCAGGATACCAGTGTTCCTGTGGCTCAGTGGTAGAGCATTGCGTTAGCAGCACAAAGGTTGTGGGTTCAATTCCCAGAGAAACACCCATACTGACAATACATGTATAATGGTTAAAACCATATGGCATTTGTATTAATGGCTGCATTGATGGCTTTTTGAGTAAGATTATTTGGCTTAATGCCTACACAACTAGTAGCGATCCAAAGCTAATCGGCTGTTACTATATTGAAGCGGTGGGGCATTTGGGAGGATGCCCTAGAGTAGATAGGGGGGGATCTTGGAACTGAAATGGTCATGAAAGAGACTCTCAACGTTTTCTTCACATGAGTCATGAAGATGAAACCCTTGACAGCTATTTGGAAGGTGCAAGTACTGCCAACCAAAGGATCAAGTACTGGGGGGGGGGGGGGGGAGGTGGTACTGCGCAAAGAGTGCATGGAATTCTGGATTTCCCTGTTTGCTGACCTCAGAGACAATCGATTCTTCGATGGAGGATTTTTGGACAAAAGTTTGCCCCAGTTCTGCTGCATGGGACTCATACAAGTGAGTTTAAATGAAATTATTTTACAATGTTTTTTTATTTTTTATAATTTACGTTTAGTACTGCCCTGATGAAGCTCTTTCGCATAACACATATTTACATCTATTCCACATGCAATAACTTTTCACAGTTTAATTTAAAGGACTCAAGGACTCAGTGATGCTCAAGAAGGCAAAACACTATATTAAACTTTTCATCAGTATATGGTCTGTGTGAAAAAAATGTTTTATTCTTTATTTTCACACATCATTCATTACAGTTTACACAGATCATAACTTGATCAAAATAACAAATTATCTGGACTCTAGTGTGTTGAGTTCTTGATTATCAATGGATATGTGTGTTGTTTGTAATAGTTCTGTATGAGTCCCTTAAACTGTCCTTAGTGTAAAAGCAGGTTCTCAGCATAATTTAGGCAACAACTAATATGTGCAGAAATGCTGGGAAACCAAAGAATGTGCAGAAGCTCAATGATTTTACTTAACAACAGTGCACATTTTTATGTCTCAGGACAAAGCAATAACTCATGAATGGCACACACAAAAAACAGTCAATGATCAATGATCATCCAGGAAGCCAAACATTATAAAAACAACCAGGGGGATGCACATTTTTGCTCAGTTTTCATTTATGTTATTGTGGAATAGATGTAAATATCTTACTGTAAGTAATATAGCTATATTCGGCTATTTTACAGTTCTAAAACTATACAATGTAAATTATCTCTTATTTCTGCAAACTTATACACTACTAGGCCCTATAAGATAACTTTTATTACTAGTGAACCAGTTAACTATTGGTATGTACATCATTTCTGATTCTATATGAGACTTGGCATGAGACTTGGCCTCTTGTTCCCCTGGCTAGCAATAATCAAAACATAGTCGAGGCCTATATGTGACCCTTTATTATGGATATGATATTACATGTTTAACGTTACACACATGGGGATACACGTCAAAACCCTTTGGTTGCATCATTAAAAGTAGCTACTTCCGGTGGCGCTGCTGAGTTCAGTCGCCTGTGAATTAGCTCCGCTCAGAATTGTGCTTTTATGTGGGTTTTTTTTTTACATATTTTTACTTCTCTTTTTACACGTATAACGTCTGCAATGATTATGTACGACAAAAGAACACTTTTGGACATTGGACACCGCTGCACTAACCTGATTCAGGACACTTTATCCACAAATCCAACGTGGCCATTGGAGATACTTCGGAGCACCGAGTTGAACAATGACCACCTGAAGAACCGCAGGAGGCGAAATAAACACAGCGGGAGATGCGCTGGAATTCGTAACAGACTGAGGGAAAGGGCTCACAGTCCTCCTCTACCGAGTATTCTGCTCGCTAATGTCCAATCCTTGGAGAATAAGATGGACGATCTTAGAGCCAGGATAAGTTTCCAACGGGACATTAGGGACTGTAACATCCTTTGTTTGAACGAAACATGGCTCACGCCGACGACGTCCCAGACACCGCTGACTGTAACATCCTTTGTTTGAACGAAACATGGCTCACGCCGACGGTCCCAGACACCGCTTTAACGCCGTCTGATAACTTCTCTGTTTTACGGATGGACAGAACAGCCGAGGCCGGAAAAACCAAAGGTGGTGGAGTGTGTTTCTTGATCAACAAGAAATGGTGTGACCCCAGAAATATCTCCATTCTGTCGTGTTCCTGCTCGCCTCATCTAGAACATCTCTCCATTATCTGCCGCCCATTCTATCTGCCCCGGGAATTTTCATCAATCGTCGTTACTGCTGTTTACATTCCACCTCAGGCAGATACTAGCTTGGCTTTGTCCAAACTCCACGATGTGCTCAGCGGATATATTAACAAACATCCTGACGCTGCCTCTATCTTCGCGGGGGACTTTAACAAAGCCAACCTCAAGAAAGTCATGCCGAACTTTCATCAGCATATATCCTGTCCAACCAGAGGACTGAATACACTCGATCATTGCTACACTCAGCTCAAAAATGCCTACAAAGCCCACTCACTGCCGGCTTTTGGAAAATCGGACCATGCCGCCATTTTCCTCACACCGGAATACAAACAACGGATCGTTCAGGATCCCCCGGTGGAGAGGAAAGTGACGCGCTGGTCCACCCACTCTGAAGCTATGCTACAGGCGTCTCTTGACGACGTCGACTGGGACATGTTCCGGGCGAGTTCATCTGATGTCAGCGAATTCACGGAGGTAGCATTGAGCTTTGTCTTTGTCAACCGTCAGGCACTGACTCGTAACTAAGGACATATAAAGACAACCGTGTGGTACGGCGGACTGCCTATGACGTCACTACCGGCGCGACCACAGTATATACGGGGCGCCGGGAGAATACATCAGCAACTTCTTCGTTCTGATGCTCTCACCATAGCATGGCATCAGCCTAGCGTTGGATGCAGGGTCTCGTTCCCACTCGGGGATCCATGGTTACATACAAAACCTGAGACGTTCCCCTTCATGGGGAACTTCGAACTGCGTCCCTAGCAGTCGCTATGGGAACGATATACCCGCGCCATGCTCTGAAAGGGGGAGCGAGCCAATTTTTGCAAGAGGCGAGCCTTAGCCAACTCTACCAGGCTATGGGAGTTGTCCCTGGGACGGTTGACGGGCTGTCAGTGACATTATCCCCTTTCGGCCAAAGACCGAGTCTGCATACCCTACCAGGGTAGAGCTCAAGGCGTGGAATCAGGAAAGATTTTTTTACGAGGGGATATGGCCAATCACCTAGTGGTAGATACTAGGTCCTGGCTTGTCACCCAGGGGCTACCACTTGCTCTGCACGAGCTCGTTGAGGGAACTGTTCAAGGTCAAGGTTTGTCAAGTTTCTTTCATTTGTCACATAATAAAAAATACAGGGTATAATCAGAAGTGAAATGTAGATCAATCAGGTCCGCTCAGTTGACAGTGCCAAAATATTAAAAATTGAATAAAAGTAACACAAACACAAGCGCATATTATATAGGTAAAAGGGAGAAATAAAGAGTAAAATGTGCCATGGAATAAAAAGTGCAAAACAATAAGGATGTGCAAAAAAAACAGTATTTTGGACTTAATAAATAGTTTAATATGAACAAGAGGGATGAGAGGGATGTGCAAAGGGTTCTACCAGTATGTACACATAGCTCAGCAATACAGAAGATGGTATAATGTAAATGAGTCTTGTAATGTTTATGAACTGAGTTTGTGTTAAGGAGCCTGATGGCCTGAGGGAAGAAAGAAGCTCCTCCTCAGTCTTTCGGTGGCAACAGACCTTTGGTGGAAACACACTGTTCAAACCCAAATATTGGGACAAGAAGGTAGAGTGGGGCGCATGGCTCAAACCGAGGGCCTGACCAAATCAAGAAAGGGCACGGAGCTACAGCGCGTATCCCTACGTTCTGGATTTTAGAAAGAACGCAGAACATTGATGTGCGATCTTACCACGGGTGGATTTTTAAAAAGTGCCCAGGAGCCTTAGCGTGTGCACTTACCATAACATGGATTTTTAGAAAGAACGCATAACACTTGATGTGCGATCTTACCACTGAGTGGATTTAGAAAGTGCCCAGAGCTTTAGCGTGTGAACTTATATATATATTATTTGGTAAAGTTCTATGAAGGCTCTGGAGAGCGGAGAACTCATTCCTCAGAATGAGAGAAACTCAGCTGCTCAGAAGGAGCGGCATTGCTCATAGGTGACCCTCTATGTTGAGGGGGAGCAATGCTTAGCTCTAACAACAGGAGCTCTGCAGAGCGGAGGGAGAACTCATTCCTCGAATGTGAGGGAACTTAGACGCTCAGGAAGGGAGCGGCATGTCATAGATGACCCTCTATGGTGAGTGGAGGCAATGCTAGCTCACCAACAAGGAGAGCGACCTATAAAAAAGCTCTGGGAGCGGATGAACTCATTCCTCTGAATGAGAGGAAACTCAGATTGCTCAGAAGGAGCGGCATGCTCATAGGTGACCCTATATGAGGGGAGCAATGCTAGCTTACCAACAAGGAGCTCTGGAGAGCGGAGAACTCATTCTCAGAAATGAGAGGGAATTAGACGTCAGAAGGGAGCGGCATGCTCATAGATGACCCTCTATGGTGAGTGGAGCAATGCTAGCTCGACCAACAAGGGAGGACCTATCACAGAGCTCTGGGGAGCGGATAACTCATTCCTCAGAATGAGAGGGAACTCAGATGCTCAGAATGGAGCGGCTTGCATCTTAGGTGCACCTCTAGGTGATGGAGCAATGCTTGCTCTACAAAAACAAGCTTGGTAGTGCAAAAGGAGAAACACATTCCTCAGAATTAGAGGGAACTCAGACGACGGAAGGGAGCGGGTATTGCTCATAGGGGACCCTCTATGGTGAGAGAGAGCAGTGCTAGCTCGACCAACAAGGAGAGTGACCTATCACTGAGCTCTGGGAGCGTGAGAAACGCATTCCTCCAGAATGAGAGGGAACTCAGAGCTCAGAATGGGAGCGGCATGGTCATTAAGTGACCCTCTAAGGTGAGGGTACCCAGCGGGGCACCTTTGACGTCAATTTGACATCAACAAATAGTCAAGATTTTGACCACCATGTATGACTTGCATGAATATGCCTATTTTCATTATATTTTGTAATATTTTCTTGTGGTTGTATAGAGGCCCAACAAAGTATCAATCTGGAATGGTTTTCTGGTCCCTATATCTAGGTCAATATCATGACATTAAATCGATGTTGATTTGATGTCAGGAAAAAAGACGTCAAATTTATGTCAAACAAATGTCTGAAATAATGTATATTTTATACTCATAGTAAATCAATGCGATCTTTTCAAACATCTTGAAAGTTGTAGGCGTAGATCTATGTATTTTTGCTGTGTGTTTTTTATTATTTAATAATCCTAGCATGTGTACATTTTGTTCACGTTTAAAATGACAGCAGACACTATAATTGCATATTACTATAAAAGGTAAATTTTAATCTGATATGTAGCTGAATTTTAAATAATCATCAGGACTACAAATTGACTACTAAAAGACGTCCCATCCTGGCCATGTTCACGCGGGAAATGTAGCAGTCGCATAACCGCTCGCTCTCACTCACTGTCGTCTCACTGCCTAAATGCCACCACAGCCATCTGCCAGAGATTTGCAATTACCAAATTATTCACTTCCAAATCCTGGTAAGTAACCAGCTAGCATGCTATTGTTGTTTTTATGTCAATACACCTTCTTATACCAGGCTTTACTTAATTTTAATGGATGTAATTTTCCGAATTATGTCGAATAATTTCAAACAGCCATCATTTTGTACTGAGCGTGCTAAAGCTAGCTAACTTAACCTGTTGTTTGTGTAACGTTTCACTCCGGTAGATGGAATCGGTATGATCCTTTATATGTGCTATCGTATGATTTTTTAACAATGGGTGTGTGTGTGTGTTGTGGTGTGTGCGCGCGTCACGTAGCGGTCTGCTTCTGCAATCAGATTCAGATTCTGTGGCAGCCAAGTGCTGTGTAATTTTGTCAGGTGCCATCCAGAAGTCACAACTGGCATCACAGATAGAAGCTTCCATTGGTGCACCTGTTGGCCAAACCATTTGGCGCGCTGCGCGGACAGATAAGAGGGGGCACTGGGCGCCGAGAAGGTAGGTGCGGCTGCAAACAACGACGAGAATAGTAATTTAGGCCCAATCCCATTTTATCTGTTTTTACCCTTCCTTCGTTTTCTCGATCCTACAGACCATTGTCATTCTAAAACAGTGGCAGGAAGACATGGGGGTAATAAATATTCACCTATGGAAATGAGGGATACACCACTAGCCTTACATTAGGAAAGAGCCAAGAGATTTGAGTTTTGATAAACGCTGCTCTCTGGCTTTGAATGAATGTTCACATTCTACAATTCAGTACAAAATGTGGGACTGGAGTTAACTAGCAGTGAAATGAGATCCTGACCATATGACACTATTAACAGATATTAACAAAAGGTTTGATCCATTTCACTATATTAGATACACATCTGCACCTCCTGACTACTGCATGTAGATTAGGCTATAATGTGGGTTATATTTTAGTTGTCTATATACTATTAATAATATATAATTTAATATTGAAGAGTAGCCTACTAATGATGGGTACTAAGCAATTTGTTATGATAATGGACAGGGCCCATTTTAATGTTTGCTTTTCTTGTTCTCTTTTACAGGCAACTTGAGAGCTAACTGAGCTGTGTAATCCATAGCGGCCCCACTATATTACAAAAAAATAAAATAAAAAACATATCAGATCTCAAAGTATGTGTATAGTTGTCAGTCATTGTACATTTAGGTTGAAATTGAGTAAAGAGCTTGGACATTGGAATATCAAAATATGTCAATAAATTGGTGATGTCAAAAATATGTCTCAAAAAAGGTTTGATGTCAACGTTTATGTTGAAATTGTTATGAAGCTTGATATTGTATGATATCAAAATTGCATTAAAATGACATCAAACTTCATGAAATCCTGATTTCAAATAGATGTAGAATGGCATCAAATGCCAACAATGCATTGACATCTAAATTACATCAAAATGGACATCAGCAGAGGGCAAAATCTTAACATCAAATTGACTTCGGGACACTGTGACGTCAATAATGACTTTCATTTTTGACTTTGCGTGAACGTAATTTTGACTCAAGGATTGATGTCATATGATGTTAAATGGTCATAAATGCCCACTGGGTAGCATTGCTAGCTTACCAACAACAAGCTCTGAAGAGCGGAGAACACATTCCTCAGAATGAGAGGGAACTCAGATGCTCAGAAGGGAGCAGCATGCTCATAGGTGACCCTCTAAGGTGAGGAGAGCAGTGCTAGCTCGGCCATCAATGAGCTCTGGAGAGCGGAGAACTCATTCCTCAGAATGAGAGGGCACTCACATGCTCAGAAGGGAGCGGCATGCTCATAGGTGACCCTCTATGGTGAGGGGAGCAATACTAGCTCGGCCAACAAGGAGAGCGACCTATCACAGAGCTCTGGGGAGCAGAGAGCTTATTCCTCAGAATGAGAGGGAACTCAGACGCTCAGAAGGGAGCGGCATGCTCATAGGTGACCCTCTATGGTGAGGGGAGCAGTGCTAGCTCGACCATCAATGAGCTCTGGAGAGCGGAGAACTCATTCCTCAGAATGAGGGGAGCAATGCTAGCTCGACCAACAAGGAGCGCTCCTAGCCTGGATCTAGTATCGACGAGTGAGGTAATCACTGCGATAGCCTTTAGAAATGGATCGTACTCATCCATTGCTTCCTGCGCTGGAAGTTTCCACCTAACCTCGGTCAGGTGGAGTTTACGGTGGTTGCAGGGGAATTAGAGAGGAAAAAGAGGGCAGATGCCCCCAAAGGGAAAGGAGTAGATGTTCTTACTCTGGTCCGGAGAGTGTCGTTTAGGACACTCCTTCTCAACCCCCACATGGAGATTTAGGAAGAAAGGAAGGCTCGCTCGAGCTGGGGGTTTATGGCCAGAAAGATTATTTTATGATCCATAACCTCCAATAACTCATCATATGCAGTGCAGGAGGATTGAGAGGGTTCAGTCTCAACTTCCTCGCCCTCAAACATCTCCTGCTTTTCCTGGGCATAACCCAGTAGAGCACTAGCCGCTGAATCTGATGACGTTAGAAAGATCGCATCATCACAATCCAGCAGCTCACTCTCGTTCTCTCTAACTCATCGGCCAGATCCAACTGCGAACCCCATGATTTCATCCGCCTCTGTGCCTCGGCAGCGGTGGGTCCCGAATCGCGGGAAGCAGACGGCTGCCCCTCTTTCCTCGAAAAGAGGGACAGACGAGAGCGGAGCTTTTTCATAGAAAAATTTCCCCTCAAGGACATCGCGTGCATGCTCTTTGCCCGAACAAAAGACGCAAAGATTGTGTGTATCATCGGGTGTCAAATAACGAGGACACGGATCCACACACTTCTTAAACGTCTTGCTAGAGTAAAACTGTACTCTTACCAGATTGCACGCTTCAAACAAAGAAGTCAGTGAAGACGAAAGAAGTTGATGATGTATTCTCCCGGCGCCCCTTATACTGTAGTCGCGCCGGTAGTGACGTCATAGGCTTTCGCCGACCAACAGGTGGTGTTTTTATATGTATGCTTCAGACAAGAGTCACGCTGACGGCGTTCCCCATAGCGACCCCTAGGGGACGCAGTTCGAAGTTCCCATGAAGGGGAACACACGTTTTGCGAGAGAACGCAAATATATTTGCAAGAGAACGCAAAAGTTTTGCAAGGGAACGCAAATATTTTTGGGAATGCAAATATTTTTGCGAGAGAACACAAACGTTTTGCAAGGGAACGCAAAGTGTCTCGAGGGAACGCAAAAGGTTTACGAGAGAACGCAAAAGATTTGAAAAAAATGTTATCCTCCCACCCCGAATTATTTCTATTCACCCCGATTTTTTCCCACCACCAAGTCCCTTAAAGGGCTTTGTAGAACCCCACGTTGATTTACACAAACTGAAAAAGATAAAAAAAAAATCAATTATTGATTCAATATTTCAATGTTTAATGTTTCAATGATTTCATATTTTTGTTAGAGATTTTGCTATGAAAGCAAATCAGATGCTAAGTTTTCAAACTAAGATCAGCTTTGAAATAAATGTGCCAAATTTTCCACTCTCTTTTCTGTATCAGGTGTGTTTTGTGGTAGCAGTAAATCTCATTGGCCAGCGGATGGATGTCTGTGCTCTTCTGCACTCTTTTGTCCTAATGGCTGTTCTGGCTCAACGTCGTAGAAAGGCCATAGGAGAAGTGTGGCCAAAATACTGCTGCTTCATTGCAAGTTTCATGGTGCTGCAATACCTGCTCTGCATTGGCCTACCACCAGCATTCTGTATTGGTCAGTTACACAACATTTACTGCTGCAAAGTTCTATTATTTGCTGCTAATGTAAAGTGCATTTTATGATTCTTGTGTTGAAAGGGGCACATTTAATTATGGTTCTGTCATGACAACTCTCGGAGGGATTAGGATAGTAATGTACATGACATCGTTATTGTGTTTGGTCCTGGCGGAATAGATCTGCTACACTGCTTCTGCTGCGGCAGAGAAAGTACCGATACTTACTACTGCCAATAGATCTACAACATTCCGCTGTGAGCATGTAAGAAATACTGCTGCTCTACATACACTCACCGGCCACTTTATTAGATACACCTGTTAAATTGCTTGGTAACACAAATTGCTAATCAGCCAATCATATGGCAGCAACTCAATGCATTTAGGCATCTAGATGTGGTGAAGACGACTTGCTGAAGTTCAAACCGAGCATCAGAATGGGGAAGAAAGGGGATTTAAGTGACTTTGAATGTGGAATGGTTGTTGGTGCCAGACGGGCTGGTCTGAGTATTTCAAAAACTGCTGATCTACTGGGATTTTCATGCACAACCATCTCTAGGTTTATAGAGAATGATCCGAAAAAGAGAAAATATCCAGTGAGCGGCAGTTGTGTGGACGAAAATGCCTTGTTGATGTCAGAGGAGAATGGGCAGACTGGTTAGAGATAATAGAAAGGCAACAGTAACTCAAATAACCACTCGTCACAACAAAGTTATGCAGAATGCATCTCTGAACACACAACACGTTGAACCCTGAAGCAGATGGGCTACAGCAGCAGAAGACCACACCGGGTGCTGCTGCAGTCAGTTAAAAACAGGAAACGGAGACTACAATTCACACAGGCTCACCAAAATTGGACAATAGAAGATTGGAAAAACGTTGCCTGGTCTGATGAGTCTCGATTTCTGCTGAGACATTCAGATGGTAGGGTCAGAGTTTGGCATAAAGAACATGAAAGCATGGATCCATCCTGCCTTGTCTCAATGGTTTAGGCTGGTGGTGGTGGTGTAAAGGTGTGTGGGATATTTTCTTGGCAAACTGTGGGCTCCTTAGTACCACTTGAGCATCGTTTAAACTCCACAGTCAACTTGAGTATTGTTGCTGACCATGTCCATCCCTTTATGACTACAGTGTACCCATCTTCTGATGCCTACTTCCAGCAGGATAATGCACCAAAGCTCAAATCATCTCAGACTGGTTTCTTGAACATGACAATGAGTTCACTTTACTCAAATGGCCTCCACAGTCACCAGATCTCAATCCAATAGAGCACCTTTGGGATGTGGTGGAACGGGAGATTTGCATCATGGATGTGCAGCCAAGAAATCAGCAACTGCATGATGCAATCATGACAATATGGACCAACATCTCTGAGGAATGTTTCCAAAACCTTGTTGAATCTATGCCACAAAGAATTAAGGCAGTTCTGAAGGCAAAAAGGGGGTCCAACCCGGTACTAGCAAGGTGTACCTAATAAAGTGGCCGGTGAGTGTATAGTATATCTGACCCTGGAATAGGCATGGGACGATAGCCGGTTTCAAGGTATACCGCGGTTTGGAAAAGTCACGGTTTCAAAACCACTAAAATTTTCCGTTATACTGTTCCTGCGGTATGCACATTTTTTTTTACATGTCGTCAGAGACGGAAAGTGTAGGACTTCCTCAGCTGTGTGCAGTGAAGAGCGCACGAGTCACACGGCTCCTCCCCCTCCGGTTGGTGCGAGGCTGCGAGCAGTCAGTGAGAGTCAGCTGTGTGTATGATGATGGCCGAAAGAGATGAATCCCTGCTACTTTTTCCCTCGTCGAAAAACACTGTCTGCCGTATGGAATTTTTTCGGTAACGTAGACTAATCATGTTCTATACACAACGATGTTCAATACAGGTGACGTTTTAGCACAGATCGCTAAATAAATACTTCCAGTTTGAACATAAACTGTTTGTGTCATCTTAATTTCTTCTTCTTTCACCTCCGATCAAGACAGAGACTCACCCGTCCACCGTTTGTTTTAGTGTTGAAATAAATACTATTTGGCTTACTACCGAGGCAGATTACATGGCTAATTAACTAGCTAACATTAACTAGTTTCCTCACTCAAGTTACATCACAGAGCAGGGAATAGCAGACTAAAGTACCACGTGTCTGCGTTTTAATACAATAATTACATTTAGCTGGTATCACATTTATACATTTAAGCCTCCTGCTGACATTGTTTACATCTGTTCAAAACCATGACATTTAAAAAAAAACTTTGCCACTGGTGTATGTAGAGAGACTGTTTATGTGTGTGTGTGTGGTGTGTGTGTGTAACACGATCGCGTTCTCTCTCTCCTTATGTGTATGTGCTTGTGCACACAACCTCGTACCTCACTGCTCCAAACTTAATCCGTGAAAAGGTGAACATTCCTGCATCATAACTTGGACTGAAAGATGAATATGTAGAAAGTGAGCATTTCTCCAAAAACTACGGTGACGCATTGCTGCCGCAGACATAATATTTTTTCCACTCAACTATGTTTTCCACTCAATTATACCTCAACGGTATTACATTTATTTCTCCAAAAGCTCAAGCATACCCATATGCAAATTCATAGGGGGAAAATGTGAATAATAAATCAGCTCCATTGCAGATTTCAGGTTACTAAGGTCTTAGGATGTTCCAGTGCAACCCATCGCAAGGGATCCGACCAGGAGTGGCTACTCGTACAACACGCTAGTCGTCTATGCTTTTGTAATGACTACTCCAATACAAATTTGTGATTTCAGACAATTGTCTTCCAATGTTCCCACTGTTTGTCAGTCCTGATCCATTGCTGCAAATGTATGTGTCAAAGCCATTATTAATGAGCTGACAAGTCAAATCAAGTGTTTGGTAAGCACATTGAGAACTATAGAGATAGGACCTGAATCATTCTCAAATCAAAAATAAATGTTAATTAATCCCAGTATAAGAAAAATGTGTCCTAATGAAACCATTTCACTCTCTGCTAGATTATCCCTGGAGGAAGTCATCTGTGACTCTGAGCTCTAATCTGATAAAGTGGCTGTATCTACCAGACTTCGCAATGATTCCCAACGCCAGCTTCATTCTCTGTGACTTACTCCATCACACCACACTTATTCAGCGTATTTGCCAAAATAAATGTGTGTATCACTCCCATTTTCTAATTTCTTTTCAATCAGATGACTGCCTGCTGTTGTTGGTAGCATCTCTGCAGTGGCAGGTCTTTGAGGACGAAAATCAGGCTTGTGTGAGACTCCTGGCAGGAGAGAATGTGGAGATCAGCCGAAATCTTGATCCACAAAGACTCAACCAGTACACTCCTGTCAACAACTTTCTTTATTGCAGGTATGTTTTAGTTTTTAATTAGTGTATATTTTCATAATAATAATAATAATAATAATTTGCCAGCCAGTGACAGCATTTTTGACCATTTTAACAACACTTTCATGACCCCCATACTATGAATATTTATGAATATCTGAACACACAATATGTGACCCTGGACCACAAAACCAGTCATAAGTAGCACAGGTATATTTTATATGGGTCAAAATTATCGATTTTTTCTTTTATGCCAAAAATGATTAGTATATGAAGTAAAGATCATGTTCCACCAAGATAGTTTGTAAATTTATTAATGTAAATATGTCAAAACTTAATTTTTTATTAGTTATATGCATTGCTAAGAACTTCATTTGGACAACTTTAAAGGCGATTTTCTCAATATTTAGATTTTTTGCACCCTCAGATTCCAGATTTTCAAATAGTTGTATCTCAGCCAAATATTGTCCTATCCTAACAAACCATACAGCAATGGAAAGCTCATTTATTTTATAAATCTTAATTTAAAAAAGACCCTTATGACTGGTTTTGTGGTACAGGGTCACATATATCAAAAGAGGTAACAGAGTCTGTTTGACATGTTTAACGATCATGTTAGCTTACATGCACATAAGCAATGATTCTCTCATTTAATTCTGCCTTTTCTTCACTTGTTTTTGGATCCGGAGATTATGTACTATTTCAAAAGATGTGTAATAGCACTCTCTACCATATAACAGTGAAAATTAGGATGGCTGGAAAATTCCATCAGTGGCAGGGAAGAGTCACAAATTAAAGAAAATTAAGTTAATGGTCGGGAAATAGTTAAGGGGGTCATGAAATGGAGAACCAAAATGTCCTTCAAAATGAGGTTAGTCTACAATAAACACATGTTGCACATTTCAGAACTCAAAACTCTCTCCCCAGTTTAAAATATGAGTTATTATTTTCTATTCAAGTAACTTTTACAGTTTGTGCAAAGTGTACACATGATCACTGTCATTTATTTAATTTCTGTAGTATAAACATACATATGTAGAATGTTGTGAAATTTAATGCTTTTGTGTGTGCTTTCAGATCATATCTGGACATGTTGAAGCTGTTTGCATTCAGTTACTTTTTCTGGCTGGTGTTATGTCTCATCTTTATCACTGGAACCACAAGAATTAATATCTTTTGTCTGGGTTATCTGGTAGCCTGTTTCTATTTCATGCTGTTTGGGGGAACGTTACTGATGCAGCCAGTGCAATATGTGCTCAGACTTTGGGACAGTCTCATAGCTTACACCTGTGTGGTCATCAGCCTCAAGAACATGCTCTCAGTAAGCACATCATTGAGTGTTTTGTCACACCCTATAGTATGTTACTGCGACTAAGGGAGGCCAAAAACTGTAACCAAACTGTGCCAACTCTGGGAATTTCACCTAGGGAATACTGGCGTTTCCACAATTTAAATGCAGTTCCTATACAGGTCAAAAATAACACAAAGGACCATACACATAAGCTACTGCATTAGCCAAGAAAAAAATGTGCTATCTAAAAGTGCATATTACTACATCACATCAGGAGATGTAACTGGTTTTAACTCTTCTCCACCATTTGATAATATTTCAATGGATTAATGATTCCATGTCAATAGAGAATGAAGACAAATTATTCTAAATCAAATTTGGTTTATAAAAGCAGTGGTAATCTTCCCGAGCACATAGCACTGAGTTTTGTGAACAAAGCATAAAAAGGCAGTTCATGTTTCTTGTATCACTCTGCACACCCTTCTCACCCAAATTCAATTTGAATAAGTAATCAAATTTTAAGATCATCTACGATCACCCACCTTTGAAATACATTGTTTCTCTTAAGTATAATTACTTACTGTGTTTGTGTGTATGATCAGCTTGGCTCCGTGTTTATCTGGGAGTGTCTACAGAAGCATGTGCTGGCTCATTCAGCATTTAGCTTGTGCATGGCTGCACCATCAAAGGCTACAATTTACGTAAGTAACACTTAGTTGAATACGATTGCTCATAGTGTAATTACATCATTAGTACACCACTGAAAAATATAATATTTTATTTAAAATTTCTGTTGCTTCATATGCCATTTACATACACTGCAAATATTTGGGGGTGACAAATGCATTTATTAATGCACACCTGATGTGTAACAGCCATTTTACTTCCTTTGTGGCCATATTTCCACCTCGGATGTACATACATGTTCAATAATTAAATGATCCATCATAGTAACCATTAGTCATCATTTGTTACTGGAGTCCTGCTATTGTCTGGCAATAGTTTGTAAACTGATAGTTGACCAGGGGTCTTATGTTTAGTTATTTGCATATATGTTAACATAAAAGTGTATATATGTGCAAAATCATGAGTATGCACAGTAAACAAATTAAAATAAAAAAACACTAAAGACCATATACATAATAACTTTCAAAATTGAGAAATGTATTTAGGTCCTGCAGAACTAAAAAGCTGGGTATTTACAATGTCCCCACCCTTTTTATCTCTGAAATTGGTTACTGAGCATCAAAGTAAATAAGTCATGTTGAACAGTGTATGCTATGATTGTATTTGTATGTACATAATTTTGACTTACATAGGTTTATTGAGAGGCCTCAATCAAATTTGTGTTTGTTATTTGTGGTTTTATGTAGCTAAGCCTGACAATCAGTGTGAATTGCCAGAGGGTGAAGCTGGTATCGTCTGGGATGCGATTTGTTTCACTGTCCTATTGGCTCAGAGGAGAGTCTTCCTCAGCTATTACTTCCTCTATGTTGTTTCTGACCTTCAGACTTCTAAGGTCCTTGCTTCAAGGTGAGAAAATTAGCTATGGTGTTTGATAAGGTGAGACCAGAACATCAGAGTTAAAGGTGAATTCTGTAATGTAATGCACTCATTTAATCTTCAGTCTCATATGTACGCTTATTCTAAACACTCATTCACAGCTATATGAGGGGCAGTCGTGGCCTAATTGTTAGAGAGTCGGACTCGTAATCGAAAGGTTGCAGGATCGAGTCTCAGGCTGGCTGGAATTGTAGGTGGAGAGAGTGAATGTACAGCTCTCTCTCCACCCTCAATACCATGATTGGGATGCCCTTGAGCAAGGCACCGAACCCCCAACTGCTCCCTGGGTGCTGTAGCATAAATGGCTGCCCACTGCTCTGGGTGTGTATTCACTGCTGTGTGTCTGCACCTTGGATGGGTTAAATGCAGAGCACAAATTCCGAGTATGGGTCACTTTGTATATATATTTTTCAGATTTCTATACTACTGCCTATTTATCTAATATATGACTATCCTGTGGACACTGAGGAGCTGATTGCAACATAACCTACATCCCCTGGCAATTACAGACTTACAGTCTGACCACTTGTCCCTGTTCCTAATTCTGACCCCCCCCCCCCCCCCAAACAAAGTGCTCCTATTTAGATCTGGGCCACTTTAAAGGAATTATTCTGTCATTAATTACCTCCGTTAATCTTCGGAACACAAATTGAAAATGCTCAAATATTTTTTTAAGAAATCCGAGAGCTCTCTTACCCTCCATAGACAGGAAGGGTACAGAAACTTAGTAAGGACATTGTTAAAATAGCCCATGTGACATCAGTGGGCTATAAAAGCAAATGGGATAACTAAATTAGAATTGTGTGTAGGTGGAAATGAAAGAATGGAGGACCGTGGCAGAGATTAATTTTAACTAAATCTAATATTTCTTTATTTTAAGAGGTGCAGAGTTGTTTGAAGCCAAAGTGAAGAAACAGGTGGCAGCAAGATTAGAAATGGAGAAAAAATCAGTAGAGATACTGAAGAAACAGTATGGATATATTTTCTTCTTCTTCTTCTTCTTCTTCTACTAATACTTCTTCTTCTTTTCTCATTTTCTTCTTCTTCTTCTTCTTCTTTTGTCATTGATTAATACTAATGATAAATGTGCTTTAATAGTGTATTTTAGTGTAAAGCTGGTTTTCATTCTTGTCCCACAGAATGGAAAAAATCAAGTCAAAACAGAAGAATGCTCCTTATCAACAGGTTACATCAGATAGTGCTCATGCTGAATCCTCATATTGTCCAAAGCGAAATGGTAGTCCACTTTGAACATATATTTTCATAATATTCAGCTTTTGAAATGCACATTTGTATGAACCATAAGTCATCTTCTAATTGGCGCTGATGAACATCAAGTGTGTGTGTGTGTGTGTGTGCTTGTATGTTCAGATGGAGATTGTGGCTATGATCTGTTTGAAACTGACAGTGAGGAGGAAGAAGAGGAGGTAAAGGACATGACAGAGAACAATATTATTCCTAAGAAGAAAACTGCTTTTCAGGTAAAGGGGTTGGGGGGGGGACATCCTCCAGCTGTATTTATACACTTACACTTGCACTTATATATGTACTATTCACATACGATACATTCATACTTCAATTATTCTCAGTACTCTTCTCTATTGCTTTCTTTAATGTCTCATTCACATCATCCCTTATCTATTGTAACACATTCTTGCACATTAAATAAAGTAATTTTTATAAAGTTAATCAAATCGTCTCATTATGGTATACTCAAATCAACTTGGTCAAGTCAAGTTGCCTTTATTTATATAGCGCTTTTAACATTACAGATTGTGTCATGGCAGCTTTACAGTATCAAATAGCAAAATAGTGTGTTAATAATGCAAAGTTAAAATAGTACACACTCAATTTTCAATTAAAAGCATCATTGAATTCAGTGATGTCATTGTAACACAGTTCGTAGATCGGGAAGAAGGAGGCGGGAACCGGCAAACATTTAATACTTTAATAATAAAATAAACAAACACAAATGAAAAGCGGCAGCCCCTCACGGACGACTGCCGCACACAAAACACAAACTAAAATCCAGGCCTAGTCCTCTCTCGTCTTTCACTGTCGTCACTCCTCATTTAACCCTTCCGAAGCTCCTCCGTGGGACTCGAGACTGGTGAGTGGCGCAGGTGTGTATTTTGATATTGTGCAGTTGCTTTGTTACAATTGTTATTGTTAAAAGCGCTATATAAATAAAAGTGACTCAACTTGACAGAAAAGGGAGATTCGAGATCGGTCTGTAATTAACTAGATCTGTGGGGTCAAGTTGTGTTTTTTTTTTGTTTTTGTTAAACGAGAGGCTTAAAAACAGCAAATTTGACGGTTTTAGGGACATATCCTAATGACAATGACAAATTAATAATAGCCAGAAGAGGATCTATGACTTCTGAAAGCACCTCTTTTAGGAGCTTAGGTGGAATAGGGTCTAAAATGCATGTTGTTGGTTTAGATTATTTAACAAGTTTATACAATTCATCCTCTCCTTTAGTAGAGAATGAGTGGAATTGTTCCTCGGGGATCTATAGTGTACTATCTGATGCGATACTGTAGCTGACGGCTGCATGGTTACAATTTTATCTCTAATATTATCGATATGGAAGTATAGTAGTTCCTAAAGTCATAACTGCTGTGCTGTTGGGAAATATCAACACCTGTTGAGCTTTATTTTTATTAATTTAGCCACTGTATTGACTAAATGCCTGGGGTTATTATTTTTTCTTCTAAACGAAAAGTAAAAGTAATGTCTGATTACTAAAAGTAATCAGATCTAGCAGCTTTTAATGCCTTCTGTAGTATTGGTACTTTCCCGCCATGCAAACAAACTACCTTAGTTTTGTTTTCCTCCAGCTGTATTTATACTTACACTTGTACTTATATATGTACTATTCACATACGATACATTCATACTTCAATTTATTCTAGTACTCTTCTCTGTTGCTTTCTTTAATGTCTCATTCACATCATCCCTTATCTATTGTAACATATTCTTGCACATTAAATAAAGTAATATTTATAAAGTTAATCAAATCGTCTCATTATGGTATACTCAAATCAACTTGGTCAAGTCAAGTTGCCTTTATTTATATAGCGCTTTTAACATTAAAGATTGTGTCATGGCAGCTTTACAGTATCAAATAGCAAAATAGTGTGTTAATAATGCAAAGTTAAAATAGTACACACTCAATTTTCAATTAAAAGCATCATTGAATTCAGTGATGTCATTGTAACACAGTTCGTAGATCGGGAAGAAGGAGGCGGGAACCGGCGAACATTTAATAATTTAATAATAAAATAAACAAACACAAATGAAAAGCGGCAGCCCCTCACGGACGACTGCCGCACACAAAACACAAACTAAAATCCAGGCCTAGTCCTCTCTCGTCTTTCACTGTCGTCACTCCTCATTTACCCTTCCGAAGCTCCTCCGTGGGACTCGAGACTGGTGAGTGGCGCAGGTTGTGTATTTGTTATTGTGCAGTCGCTTTGTTAACAATGTTATTGTTAAAGCGCTTATTAAATAAAAGTGACTCACTTGACAGAAAAGGGAGATTCGAGATCGGTCTGTAATTAACTAGATTCTGTGGGGTCAAGTGTGTTTTTTTTTTTTGTTTTTGTAAACGAGAGGCTTTAAAAACAGCAAATTGACGGTTTTAGGGACATATCCTAATGACAATGACAAATTAATAATAGCCAGAAGAGGGATCTATGACTTCTGAAAGCAACTCTTTTAGGAGCTTAGTGGAATAGGGTCTAAAATGCATGTTGTTGGTTTTTAGATTATTATACAAGTTTATTACAATTCATCCTCTCCTTTGTAGAGAATGAGTGGAATTGTTCCTGGGATCTATAGTGTACTATCTGATGCGATACTGTAGCTGACGGCTGCATGGTTACAATTTTATCTCTAATATTATCGATATTGGAAGTAAAGTAGTTCCTAAAGTCATAACTGCTGTGCTGTTGGGAAATATCAACACCTGTTGAGGCTTTATTTTTCATTAATTTAGCCACTGTATTGACTAAATGCCTGGGGTTATTATTTTTTTCTTCTAAACGAAAAGTAAAAAGTAATGTCTGATTACTAAAAGTAATCAGATCTAGCAGCTTTTAATGCTCTTCTGTAGTATATGGTACTTTCCCGCCATGCAATACAAACTACCTCTAGTTTTGTTTTCCTCCAGCTGTATTTATACACTTACACTTGTACTTATATATGTACTATTCACATACGATACATTCATACTTCAATTATTCTCAGTACTCTTCTCTGTTGCTTTCTTTAATGTCTCATTCACATCATCCCTTATCTATTGTAACATATTCTTGCACATTAAATAAAGTAATATTTATAAAGTTAATCAAATCGTCTCATTATGGTATACTCAAATCAACTTGGTCAAGTCAAGTTGCCTTTATTTATATAGCGCTTTTAACATTAAAGATTGTGTCATGGCAGCTTTACAGTATCAAATAGCAACATAGTGTGTTAATAATGCAAAGTTAAATAGTACACACTCAATTTCAATTAAAAGCATCATTGAATTCAGTGATGTCATTGTAACACAGTTCGTAGATCGGGAAGAAGGAGGCCGGGAACCGGCGAACATTTAATAATTGAATAATAAAATAAACAAACACAAATGAAAAGCGGCAGCCCCTCACGGGACGACTGCCGCACACAAAACACAAACTAAAATCAGGCCTAGTCCTCTTCGTTCTTTCACTGTCGTCACTCCTCATTTAACCTTCCGAAGCTCCTGTGGGACTCGAGACCGGTGAGTGGCGCAGGTGTCGTTATTATCATTTACTCCACCGGCCTCGCTCCGTTCCCACGGCTCTCGGCCCCGCCCCACTTGTCACAGTCATCATCCAGCTCAGTTCAGTTTAAACAGTATTTGTGCAATCAATTCGACGATATCGCTGGAAATTAAGTGTCCATGACTAAGCAAGCCATAGGCAATAGCAGCGAGGAACCAAAACGCCATTGGTGACAGAATGGAGAAAAAAAAACATTGGGAGAAACCAGGCTCAGTCGGGAGGCCAGTTCTCATCTGGCCAGACAAACCAGCAGGTTGTTCTTGCAGCAAAGTCAGCTTGTGCAGAAGACTCATCTGGTTTCCGTGGTCTTGTCCTGATGGCCGTCTTGGTGACGATGTCTTTACTGGGGATCTGTGTCTGGGGCTCATCTAGCTGTCCTGGTCTCTGCTGACATTCAGGGTTGTAGAAGTAATCTCTAGGTACTGATCCACCATCTGGGTTGGATACGGACTGGATCCGGTGGCTGCGGTAACCTCGGAATAATAATAAAAAACAAACAAACATACAAAACAGATTCATATTTGCATAAATTAAATGTTGTCATTTTACATTATTGACACACTATTTTACTATTTTGATATTGTGCAGTTGCTTTGTTACAATTGTTATTGTTAAAAGCGCTATATAAATAAAAGTGACTCGACTTGACAGAAAAGGGAGATTCGAGATCGGTCTGTAATTAACTAGATCTGTGGGGTCAAGTTGTGTTTTTATTTTTTTTTGTTAAACGAGAGGCTTAAAAACAGCAAATTTGACGGTTTTAGGGACATATCCTAATGACAATGACAAATTAATAATAGCCAGAAGAGGATCTATGACTTCTGGAAGCACCTCTTTTAGGAGCTTAGGTGGAATAGGGTCTAAAATGCATGTTGTTGGTTTAGATTATTTAACAAGTTTATACAATTCATCCTCTCCTTTAGTAGAGAATGAGTGGAATTGTTCCTCGGGGATCTATAGTGTACTATCTGATGCGATACTGTAGCTGACGGCTGCATGGTTACAATTTTATCTCTAATATTATCGATATTGGAAGTAAAGTAGTTCCTAAAGTCATAACTGCTGTGCTGTTGGGAAATATCAACACCTGTTGAGGCTTTATTTTTCATTAATTTAGCCACTGTATTGACTAAATGCCTGGGGTTATTATTTTTTTCTTCTAAACGAAAAGTAAAAAGTAATGTCTGATTACTAAAAGTAATCAGATCTAGCAGCTTTTAATGCTCTTCTGTAGTATATGGTACTTTCCCGCCATGCAATACAAACTACCTCTAGTTTTGTTTTCCTCCAGCTGTGTTCCATTTTCCAGGCTGCTCTCTTTAGGGCGTCAAGTCAAGTCAAGTCACCTTTATTTATATAGCGCTTTTAACAATACAAATTGTAACAAAGCACTGCACAATATCAAAATAGGAAAATTGTGTCAATAATGTAGAATGACAGGATTTAACACTCAATTTTCTGCTGAATGCATTTCATTATTGAATTTAGTGATGGCATCGTCCAGCTCAGTTCAGTTTAAATAATATCTGTGCAATGAAGTCTATGATTTTGCATTATACCACGGTGTCAGACTGTTTTCCTTAATCTTCCTTAAGCGTGAAGGAGCAAATAATAAGATACGACAATAAATCATAAACGTTTAAAGCATGTAAAAAGTGCTTTAAACCGGAATAAAGAAGTTTGAAAATCTTACCTTTTCTATTTCGTTACTCTTTGAGTGAGTTGTGAGCTACATTAAATACATTTCTGAGTTACTTGATTGAAACAAACCAAAAAGTAGCGGTTTCAAGTCAGTTTATCATGATGCAGTCGTGTTTGAATGTAAAACCTGATATAATGGTGTTAAATCAAAATTAATTGTTTAAATAAATTGAACACCATATACGTATATATATATATATCAGGGGCGTGCAGAGAGTTCCTGAGGGAAAGGGGCTCAAAAAATAAATAAAAATAATAATTTATATATATATATATTATTGTTGTATTTATTCAACAAGGATTTGTTAAATTGAGAAAGTTTAATATTGAAAATTTATATTGTTTTAAAATTGTTAAATAAATGCAGTTTTTTTTTACATATTTATTTATCAATGAACCCCCAAAAAATTACCAATCACAAGTTCCAAAAAATATATAATAATGATAAAAAAACAGCACACCTGTTTCCAACATCGATAATACAAGGGGAAGTTGTAGCCTAATGGTAAGAGGCACAATGCAATGCCTCAGATTGACAGATCTGTCAGCATTACATCATCATCCGAGAATTTAAAGAGTAAAATTAATGCACCGTTGTATATATGATGGCATCCTAGAGTACAGGTCTACTGTGGAGAAACATGACATTTTGTTGCCAAGTGGTCTCATGATATAATTTACCAGTTTCTGTATTGCATTGGTTTTTTAATATTTCGCAAGGGCATTTAATATTTGTTGTACTTTTCATTGTGAGTTAAATCTCTTTTTTGGCGCATTTTACCTATAAAAGAAAACCTAATTATGCACATCTGAGTATAAGGCATTTTTCACTTCTACCCCTTGTTAACAGTCATATATAACTTAGAAATTATTAAATACAAAATTAATAGTAGTTAAATAAGATGGATGTGGGTTTGTATTGGGAAAATGTGCTTGGAAAAAAAATATGACCAGAATATTTCACATATGCCATCAGTTGGTGTGCCTAAAAAGGCCACTAGAGGGCACTCCTCCCAGATTACTGCCTCTTTGTATTGGACTTTATTTTCCATTACCCTTTTCCCTGACTGCCATGCATCGTTGTTTCCAGTTGTGTCATCAGTCATTTTAGCTCACTATACATGCTATGTTCTCTCAGCTTTTGTTAGTGCATGTTTTATATGTTATACTCTTCTTCTTGAGTGGTTTTTGATGTGCCTGTGTTTTCTGGATTACTTTGTGTTTTGCCTTTTGCCTTGTTAGATTACTGTTTTTAGACCTAGTTTTAAAGCCGCTCTTGGATCTGCTATCTTGTCTCAGAGAGGGGCGTGTCTAGAGCATTTTTAAACGGGGGGCCTGTCTGGGGAACTGCCTCAAAAAAGGGTGGCAATGACAACAGGGGGATGGGGAGGGGTGCAGAGTGTAAACACGATGCTAATAATATATTAATTACGCCGTGTGACATTCATTGGTCATGACAGAACTTTGTGAAATCGCAATGAACAAAGAGTGACAGCTTTTTAGTGGTTATGAACACTCTTTGGGAACTTTCTAAGCAATCCATTTAACATGTAGAACTTTGTTTTTCGGGCGCACACACGTTGCAAAGTTTCGGAAATGACATCTGAATATTTATGCGGGATTTGCTCTCGAAGTAGCAGTGTTTGACATAGTGATAACCATAGCAATAGATGTGAGAACATATGTGAAAATGTGCATTAAGACTAGAGCACCCTCACTAATTTCAGAAGCACCCTCAGTGATTATTTCTGGAACCTGGTTTATACAATTTTATTGCATAGCTACAAAAACAACAAAATACAAATGCACTAAATAAAATAATTTAATACATCATATTTACAATTTAAGCACTCAACTAAAATATTAATAAAATAAATAACTAGAGAAGGCTGACTATAATCAGCTTGCTTCCATTTAGTGAGAAATGTCTACTCTTCACCCGAATTAGGGGAAAAAAACTCTTCTGGTCCTTAGTGATGCGAGGACAATATATTTGAGCATACATGTCATATCTGAGCACGAGCAGAGCCAATTCATAAAAGAACAATGTATATTTAAAAGCACACATCCAGTTTTGTATAAGTGAATGAAATCTGCTTGCGAGTGGAGAGATTCATGCTCGCGCATTACATGGATTGCATAACATTATGCTCTCTCTTTTTATTAAGATCACGCTATAGAAGCCACCTAAAATTAAGTATAAAGAGGAGAAGAAAGCAGCCCTGGGCAGCTGCCTACACATGCCAGGATCAGCCACTGCCAGATGCAGTTAGACATTTACTAAAAACAAGCCTGTCGCAAGACATCTGGAAGGGGGGTGCACCTGGGTTGACCAGCCAAATTTCCCCCTGGCCACCACGCAGACACACCCCTGGTCTCAGAGCTTTCCATGACACAATATCCACTTGCATAGTAATTATGCTCGTACTGTATATTGTGCAGTTACAATTAAATGTTTAAACCTCATTAATGATACCTGAACACATCAACTTTCATAATAATTTTGCACACAGTGTAGTTAACTCACAGCAGCATATGTATTGTAAGCTAGTGTGGATGCAAATACAGCTTGTAGACATTTTGTTTTTCACCAACAGTTGGCCTATGAAGCTTGGGTGGTAGGCTGCAAGGCAGCCCTGAGAGACCATGAAAGTCAAGAGCAAGAAGAACAAACGAAAGTCAAAGGACAGTTGCACAGACAAGAGGGTACAGTTTGAGAACAATTTTGCATGGAATATTGTGATTGACTTGTGTTTTTTTAGCTCATTTACACCTTTTAAGGTTTACTATGTGACCTCACTATACTGTATAGTCTGCTTGTTTGATCTTATTCCATTCATTTCAGGAAATCTCTGGGCTATTATTCGAGGCAGCACTTTAACGTCCCTTAAAATCTCTCTCTCTCTCTCTCTCTCTCTCTCACACACACACACACACACACTTTTTTGTCTTTCCTGATTTTCTATTAAAACATAGAACAACAATTAAATATTACTTCAAGATAAAATACTAAAAAGCAATCTCCAGATAGGGGGCCATAATAAAGAAACTCCCTATCTTTATCCCTGGTAATATCTTTTGATCTTAAAGTATTTATTATTATTATTATTGTAATTACAAATTTGTATTATAGAGGCAAATCCTAACTTGATATAAAAATTATATAAAACATTGTATATCTTAAACCTTGTTTGTAGAAAGTTTGGGTAAAAGCATCTGCAAAACGGATAGCTATACATATTCATTTAAACCTGGAATTGGCTTTACATTTCATTGCAGGGAGCTCCTTTTATTTTTTACATAATAGCACATTTACAAAGTTTTTTCCTTTGTGTCTTTGAAAAGTTTTGCGTACATATGACAACATCCTCAAAATGATACCCATTTACACGGATCCTCAACATTGACTAAATATATGCTGTACTGTGCATGCCAGGCCAGTAGTTAGCAATGCCACTTTGTGACATTAACCTATAGACTTCATGACATCACCTTTTTCACAAATTCACATTTTTGTTGTTTACACAGAGATGATAATATAATTGTTTTCAAAAACTTGAACTTTGACACTCATTTTCATATTTATCTTTGGGTATCTACAGCTCCTTTGAATCAGATTTAGTTACTATCAACCACCCCATTTAAATCAATGTTGTAGTTTTTATCAACCCCCAGATCCACTAGTTAATTTAAAGAGGAGTTAGATGTGTTGCTCTCAAACTTCCCGGAGGAGAGTACTCCTCTGCTTATGCTTGGAGACTTCAACATTCACCTAGATAAACTTCCACACTCTGCTTGCCTCTTTTGATCTCAACTGAGTGTTAATCGTGGCTGCTCACAAATCAGGTAACCAATTTGACCTTATTTACACATGCCACTGCTCCACTGATTATGTGCTGTTTACTTCACTGTACACCTCGGATCACTTCCTCCTCACTCTTAATTTCAACATAGTTCCTGACTAGAGCATGTGAGCGGAGTGGAGGGGGAGCGAAACGGGAGCGTAGTGGTCATATTTCCTTCAGAGCCGAGAGCGCCTTTCTGAAGATTCCGCTCCGCTCGTTCAATACCCTAGCTCAACCCAAAATGCCCCTTTGGTAATTTGCTAGTTTGAGAATCTGTGAAATAGGCTAAGCAATAGTTTGTCTAAGCTAATGTTTCTAAAAGTAAATTCTAAAATCCTGTGAAGATTGACCGCATTTCCCCGCAGTTTTGGTCTATTTTAATTTTAGAAGGTGTGCTTCTTTTATTTACGCCACAAAATAATTATTGTTAAGTGCATTTCGTCTTGTGTGTGTTTGCATGGGCCTGATAAGCAAGGTGAAATTCTATATGTGCATTTCATCTTATATGCCTGTTTTGAATGTTCTGTTACACAATAACTGAAGCGCTGTTTTAATGGAAAGTATACTTTTTCAGTTATTTAATTTTTTTCACTCAGGGGTGTACTCCCATTTGTGGCCAGTGGTTTAGACATTAATGGCTGTGTGTTGAGTTATTTTGAGGGGACAGCAAATTTACACTATTATACAAGCTGTACACTCACTACTTTACATTGTAGCAAAGTGTTATTTTTTCAGTGTTGACAAGTGTTTTTCATATGAAAATATATAATAAAATATTTACGAAAATTCGAGGGGTGTACTCACTTTTGTGAGGTACTCTATGTACCAGTGAAGTACACGCACTGTAAAATAAAATGCCACGCTAAGGGTAAATATAATATATTTGGTAATTAATCATGTTACACTGATTAATGTCACCCCGATTGTTTCTTAAATTGTTCACTATGATTCCAGATCTTCAACATACAAATATGATCGTGGCCGGCAATATGAAATGTGTTTTGGCTGATTCTTGAATAGGGATTCATCGTTTCATAAACAAATCCTCTGCTAGTTCATGCTTAAATTCAATATCATATAATATTATATAAATTATATATATTTTAAATATTTCATATAAATTGCATTCTCAAAATTAAAAACATTTTTTGACTATAATTTTGTCTGCGATGTAGCTTATCCTCCAATATTAGTTTTGGTTCATGCACCAGTGTTTTTAAATCTACGGGTAGCAGGTGCCAGAAATGGGCATCCAGGTTGACATTGACATGCTTCAGTGTTCTAACATAGGGCTTTCTGTTCAGTTTTATGCAGTTATTAGAGATCATATAATTGTGTACATATACATTTTTTTTTAAATACTCCTGGATGGCTTGGAATCAGCAATACTGATCTTCCTCCAGTTCAGAAACATCAATTAAGATCACAAAAATTATGCATTAGTACCACACCATTTTGATGAATCTAGAGAGGTCCCTTTTTTATTATTGAAAACAAGCTGGATAAGCTGCTGACAAGGCAGTTAAAGCCCTTTTCGCACGAGATTAGTATTATCTGGGGACCTTGTGTGATTTTGAAATTACCCCCCCCCCCCCCCCCCACACACACATCTGAATTTCATGTGGTGCATTCGCACAGGATAAGCAAAGCCTATGATTTTACTCAAATGTACTGACTTGTCTCCCGGATATGATGTCAAGGCTTTAAGAGTCCCGTTCTATGGTCCGGTTAAATGGATTTAAAAAAATAAATTAATATAGTTCCGTGCCCTGTATCATTTACATTTCACCAGGTTAAAATAATATCTCAAGCTTTTATGCTTGATTTATTTGTAACACATTAACCTCAAAACCTTTTCAGCTTTCTCCTTTTGAAAATGGTATAATTGTATGGTGTAGTAAAGCGATATGACAGCACCCAAAATACTATCAAAACACTCCAACGTTTTATCCATTTATCGCTAAAGATGGAAAAATAGGCACACAGGAAACCAAAAAAACTCGAAAAATGATATACGACCCGTTAAATGCTGGCCAAATCACAGAGACACAGAGATGCCGATTCGAACCAGACTAATGTTATCACAGGACCTCGATGTTTGGCGAAATATGATAGGTCATTTGTGGGGGATTTTTACTTTACAAATTACAGACATGGCCGATTCGCATGGGATTAAGATCACAGACAACTTCCACATTTATGACCAATGACTGGAGGTCACCAGGTAATTCGAATCCTGTGCAAATAGGGCTTAAGGAAGCAACAAGAATGACAAACCTTTCTCAAAGATAGAGATACAGAAGCAATATAGTTACAATTATTATGGAAATAAATAGATGCTTTGCAAAGTTCTATTGCAATCTATATAAGTCAACCTATAAGACAGCGCAGAACATAAATATCTTTCTTGAGGAAGCTGGTGCCATTTCAGTTTTGCCCTATTTAATTTGAATTGTCCATATTTATGATCAAATGAAACATTTCGATTTTCCTGCCCTGCACAGCTGCAGTGTTATATATACAATTGTGGTGCTATCCTATAGTATATTTAACAAATAGGTAGGGTACTGAGATGGGTTTTATTATTGAAAAATCCATAAAGGTACACGAGTGCATGCTAAGGAACTGTCTATTGTTATACTGTAGGCATGGAGAAAGAGGAGACTGATGAGGAGCAGCAGGAGGATTTCAGTCAAAAAGAAGAGGAAGAAAAAGGTAAAGCTGTTGACAAATGTAATATCCTCCAATATTAATCACAGACCATAAAATTTAACTGAGACTAAGATAAAGGCATCATTACTTGCCTTTATTTATGTTAATACATTTTAATTTTGTTGTTGTTGTAGTTTGTGTAAATTTCACATTTGTTTTTCCAACATTTTGGCTGCTTTCTATAATTGACTTATTTGATAATTTGTAAAAAATGTAAAACAAGTACTGTTTTTATAATACAGTATAGTAGTCAAATTGTATTCTTCATGTCATGATCCCTTTTAAGCTTGTTTTCATATAATTTATAAAACTTGACTATAGGCTGAGTAGCACAGGTTGCAGATTGTGAAACATTTCATTTTACAGATTATAATATCTTTTTTCTTTTAATCAGCACACACACATGTATATGCATTTAATTGTTTATGTTTGTGTTAATTTCTTTAAATGTTTTCTCTCCTTTTCTTGTAGAGCACATACTTAAGCGAGCACTTGACACTGTGAAATTTTTCTGGGTTTTTCTAATCAGTCTTACTGAGGATGTAATATCTGGTCTGAAGTCACTCTGTAAAGATAGCTTGGATATCTCTAAAGTGCTTCGCTTTGAGAAAACTCTACTGAGCATACAACAAAACAAGGTGAAGTTAGCATTCCGCCAGTTATATTTTATTCCATTGCTTGCCTACAATGATTTTGAAGATCTTTTAGATATGCAACTTACCTTGCAAACTGTCTTACTTTGTATGTATGTATTTATTTGTTTGTTCATTCATTCATTCAAATTTAACTTAATTACGATTGCTAAGTTTGGTTATTTTCGCTGCGGCTATACTATACTGACATCATTCTGCTGGTACAGTCTGAGATATTTCCTGTCCAGTCAAACCTCTCTCAATTCTGAACCATCCCGCTCCCAACTTAATACAAGAACACTAGTTGGATCTGAAATCAATCACTTGATCACACATTTACTGTTTTCTAAATATGATTTTATGTGGGGTGAATTAATTCTGATGTGTGGTTAGACAGCCTGGGCATTATAAACAGCACTGACAAGTAGAAGATATAATGTCTGTGCCAAGCCCCCCCCCCCCCCCCCCCCAAAAAAAAAAACGTATTATTTTTTAATTACATGTTCTTCAAACTACACATCATTAACATTGCTAAAGCTATCTTTTAGAATATTTGTTTTATAACCGTGGCTTTAACAAACTGTCTTCTAAACAAAATAATAAAAACATGGATCAGTACGTCCCACTCTGAGTTCTTTTTTTTTTTGGAAATATTGCAAAACATAAAAAAATGTCATCAAGCCACTTCACAGGAACTATAAACGGTTCATGTACAGTATCTCACAGAAGTGAGTACACCCCTCACATTTTTGCAAATATTTTTTTTATATCTTTTGATGTGAGAATACTGAAGAAATGTCACTTTGCTACAATGTAAAGTAGTGAGTGTACAGCTTGTATAACAGTGTCAATTTACTGTCCGCTCAAAATAACTCAACATACAGCCATTAATGTCTAAACTGCTGGCCACAAAAGTGAATACACCCCTAAGTGATAATGTCCACATTGGGCCCAATTAGCCAATTTCTCTCCCCGGTGTCATGTGACTCATTAGTGTTACAAGGTCTCGGGTGTGAATGGGGAGCAGGTGTGTTAAATTTGGTGTTATCGCTCTCACTCTCTCATACTGGTCAATGGAAGTTCAACATGGCACCTCATGGCAAAGAACTCTCTGAGGATCTGAAAAAAAATATTTCTGCTCTACATAAAGATTGCGTAGGCCATAAGGAGATTGCCAAGACCCTGAAACTGAGCTGCAGCACAGTGGCCGAGACCATACAGCGGTTTAACAGGACATGTTCCACTCAGAACAGGCCTCGCCATGGTCGACCAAAGAAGTTGAGTACCCGTGCTCAGCGTCATATCCATGGGTTGTGTTTGGGAAATAGACGTATGAGTGCTGCCTGCATTGCTGCAGAGGTTCAAAGGGTGGGGGGGTCAGCCTGTCAGTGCTAAGACCATACACCGCACACTGCATCAGATTGGTCTGCATGGCTGTCGTCCCAGAAGGAAGCCTCTTCTAAAGATGATGCTCAAGAAAGCCCGCAAACAGTTTGCTGAAGACAAGCAGACTAAGGACATGGATTACTGGAACCATGTCCTGTGGTCTGATGAGACCAAGATACACTTATTTGGTTCAGATGGTGTCAAGCGTGTGTGGCGGCAACCGGGTGAGGAGTACAAAGACAAGTGTGTCATGCCTACGTTCAAGCATGGTGGTGGGGGTGTCATGGTCTGGGGCTGCATGAGTGCTGCTGGCACTGGGGAGCTATAGTTCATTGAGGGAACCATGAATGCCAACATGTACTGTGACATACTGAAGCAGAGCATGATCCCCTCCTTTCAGAGACTGGGCCGCAGGGCAGTATTCCAACATGATAGCGACCACTGCCTTGGTAAAGAAGCTGAGGGTAATGGTAATCTGTGGGGCATCCTCAAACGGAAGGTGGAGGAGCGCAAGGTATCTAACATCCACCAGCTCCATGATGTCATCATGGAGGAGTGGAAGAGGACTCCAGTGGCAACCTGTGAAGCTCTGATGAACTCCATGCCCAAGAGGGTTAAGACATTGCTGGAGAATAATGGTTGCCACATAAAATATTGACACTTTGGGTCTAATTTGGACATTTTCACTTAGAGGTGTATTCACTTTTGTGGCCAGTGGTTTAGACATTGATAGCTGTGTGTTGAGTTATTTTGTAGGGTCAGCAAATGTACACAGTTATACAAGCTGTACACACACTACTTTTCTACATTGTAGCAAAGTGTCATTTCTTCAGTATTGTCACATGAAAAGATATAATAAAATAGTTACAAAAAATGTGAGGAGTGTACTCACTTATGTGAGATACTGTATGTGAGGGCTGTTTGATCTTTCACCATTTCTTTAATATAAAATGGAAGTTCAAGTGAAGAGAAATTAGTGGATTGAAGTGAGCATACCACAATGTGAAGCATATAGACTTTATAGTCTTATCAATTATTTTCTACACTAATCTTTAGTAACATTTTGTTTTATCAGGGCAGGGATATCTCTCATGACAGTATTCATAAATTCTACAAAAACTGGCTCTCCAGACAAGATACAGAGGCATCACTGGACACAGCCAAAGAGGATCTGCAAGAAATAACCACCTTACGTCCAGCCATGAGCAGCTACCGATGTAGCTATGTCAAACTTAACAGTGTCCACTCATGGGACAGCAGTCTTTCCAGGTATGTCAAGAACATTATTCATATATGGTATTCGTTTTTGTAAAGGACTTATAGGATCTTATGAACTCAGAATATATATACAGAGGTAGAAATATTTGTAAACAACAGTGGGCACTATCAGAGCCGATCCTCCCTATACGCAGAATACGCAAGCTGCGTAGGGCCCCCGAAACACCAGGGGGCCCCCTTAATCCAAAATATGTTTTAATTTTGGGTTCGTTTTGGAGTTTGGCCAGAGGTTATGAAAACATGAATGCTCGAATGATCATTTCAAGATGATTCAAGACGAAGTGAAACCCAGACAACTGTATTGCATCCATTCGTGCATCTCAACCACACACTATCCTGAGGTGTAAACAAATGGAAAGAGTGAAGGAATGATATTTTAGTTTAACAATGGTTGATGTTCGATAAATATAACATTTAGATATTTGAATGGATATTTTGATTTCATGTTACTAAACAAAAAAATAAAATAACAAAATCTATATTTTAGTTAATAATTGAGCAAAAGTAATATAATATAAGTAAAATAATTGTGCACACGCACACTCTTTTTCCTGGAGTAATGAAGTAAACAATGAATTTAAACTGTTTTTATTTCGACATACACATTTACATAAAAATTAATTACACAGAAGTTAAACCATATTTGTAGTTGATGCTTAATCACTTTTCCTGTGGCATGCAATGTTTTAATGACAGCGATGAGAGCTAAAATAATTCATATATTTAAACTAAACTACGGATCTCATGTTATGATCATTTTTTTAGTCAGAACAATGATCAATGAGGCACACTTATTTCAATATTAGGGCAGACACTGCTGGATTCGGTGGTCGAAGGGTGCATTGTCCGGTTTGAATAAGGTGGTGATGTCATGTGAAGGTGAGGTGTTGAGGTGTTGATGTCATGTGAAGGCATATCCAAAACATTATGAAAATTGCCACTGTATTTGAAGGATAATACTTTGGGGGGGGGGGGGTTATTTGCCTGTTTCCTTTTTAAAATACGTTGTCAGTGACGCGCGAGTCAGACAATTGTAATTACACTGCAATAAAGGGCTTACCTGTTTCCACTAAAAATAGCTTAAAGATGTTCACCTTTTCAACAAAACTACATACATTTTATTTGATTTGAGTCATTTAGAAACATTTGAAATACTATTTGGTCAGTGGAAAGAATGAGGTCAAGTATATTCTAAAATAGGCTATTAAGCTGAGAACTAAACAGTTTTATTTTAATTGATATTTTGATATATTCTAAATCATTCTGGATGATTTTGGCAATAAAAATTAGTGTAGCACAAATGGCATTTAGTCTGTATCTAATGTTTCCTTAACGTCTTGTACCTTTGGCGGTGTTAAACATGGTGTCACGTGGATGGGAATATTCATGGAAATTATATGCAGATGAGGTTATGCATCCTGAAAGTAGGCATTGTAAGCTTCATATATGGTGATTTCTGGGAGGAGACAGTCAGGATTGAGGTGAAGGGATGAGGCGAGGACTCAGTTGTGCAGCAGAATGGGCTTTTTATTCATAAAATAAAACAAAAACAACAACAAAAACTACCCCGTGGGGGAAAACCAGGGACAAGTCAAAAGGCTTGGCAAGGCTGGACAGGACAGGATAAGACAGGACAGGGCAGGGCAGGGCAGGGCAGGGCAGGGCAGGGCAGGGCAGGGCAGGGCAGGGCAGGGCAGGATACAACCAGAGCAACAATGATGGTAACATTGATGACGAACTGGCACAGAACTGCAAACACAAGGAGATTATAAAGGGAGCAGATGAGGAGGGTAATGAGATAAAAACAGGTGGGGCAAATTAACCAATAATCAGGTAACAAGATGGGTGGGGTCAAGACAATTGACATAAGAGCACATGGCACACCGAAAACTAAGACAAAAGCCATGTGCTCACACAAAGTAAAAACACAAGCACATGGCCAGCAAAGCAAATCACCAGCCATTATGCAAAAGAGGACATGGACATGCAGCTAATGAGAATACTCAAAAGTCGCGTTCACACAAGACATAACAACATGAAAGCACACAGCCAATGAAATACACAAGCTGCATGCAACACAGCATAAGACATAACATGAATGCACGCAGCCGATGAAAACACGAACTGCGTGCAACACCACAAAACACATGTGGACAGAAGAGAGCGCGGCCAAGCGAACTCGACGAGACAGAACATGGAGCGCAAGTGTCCGAACCCCATCACAAAACCGAAACTCAAGACATGAATGCCGGGATCCGAACACCACGCTCCAACACAAAACAAGGAATGCAGACGAGAGAGCGCACAGCTTGAGCACACTTGAAGCCACGTGCTCACATGAAAGCAGGATATGACGTGAGTGTCAGGGCTCTGTTACAAAACCCATGAATGATGCTATACCGAAGTGACGGAACCCTGATACTACCCCCTCAAAAGGAGGACTCAGTTGTGCAGGAGAATGGGCTTTTTATTCATAAATTAAAACAAAAACCAGAACAAAAGGCAAAATGCTTGGCAAGGCTGGATAGGACAGGGCAGGATACAACCAGGGTAACAACGACGGTAACATTGATGATGAACACCATCATCCCGGACATCCTTCAGAATAAACTGACACAGCTCTCCGTCCCTACCTCCATCTGTCAGTGGATCAACAGCTTCCTGACAGACAGGCAGCAGCTTGTGAGGCTGGGAAAATTCTCATCCAGCACCCGTACCACCAGCACTGGAGCCCCTCAGGGCTGCGTTCTCTCCCCACTGCTCTTCTCCCTCTACACGAATGACTGCACATCTAAAGACCCCTCTGTCAAGCTCCTGAAGTTTGCAGACGACACCACACTGATCGGCCTCATTCAGGACGGCGACGAGTCTGCCTACAGACAGGAGGTTAAGGAGCTGGCTGTCTGGTGCAGTCTTAACAACCTGGAGCTTAACACGCTCAAAACAGTGGAGATGATCGTGGACTTCAGGAGAAACCCCCCTGCTCTCCCCCCACTCACCATCATGAACAGCACGGTGACTGCAGTGGAGTCATTCAGGTTCCTGGGCACCACCATCTCCAAGGACCTGAAGTGGGACATTCACATAGACTCCATTGTGAGAAAGGCCCAGCAGAGGTTGTACTTCCTTCGCCAGCTGAGGAAGTTCAACCTACCACAGGAGCTGCTGAAACAGTTCTACTCTGCCATCATCGAATCCGTCCTCTGCACATCATTAACTGTCTGGTTCAGCTCAGCTACCAAATCTGACCTCAGAAGACTACGGAGGGTAGTCCGGACTGCTGAGCGAATCGTGGTACAACCCTCCCTACTCTCCAAGAACTGTACTTATCCAGAGTGAGCAAAAGGGCTGGCAAAATCACTCTGGACCCCGCACATCCAGCACACTCCCTCTTTGAACTGCTGCCGTCTGGCCGACGCTACAGAGCTCTGAGCACCAGAACGACCAGACACAGGAACAGTTTCTTCCCCCAAGCAATCCATCTCATGAACACCTGATATTAACGTGGAACACACAACACTATTTTACAACTATCTATTCACCACCACACATACATATATAATATTTAGTATTTAATTTTTTTCCATTTCAAATTTGCACGTCAGACCTGTACACACATGAATGTCTGTATTGCATAGTGTTTTTGCAATTTTGTATATTGCCTATTTGTATATTTGTATATTGTTATTTTGTTGTCTGTGTCCTGTCCCGTTGCTGTCATTCTGTTGCACTGTGGAGCTTTGTCACTTTAACAAATTCCTCGTATGTGTAAACATACCTGGCCAATAAAGCTCATTCTGATTCTGATTCTGATTCTGAACAGGCACAGAACTTATTATTATTATTATTTGTTTTTTTTATAGGCAGCTCGCAATCACACATTGAGCATTACCACAATCTACTGAAGCAATGGATCAAAGACTTGAATTACCTTTTCCCCAGACCTTTAAGGACTCAAGCTTTCGATGTTGCTGCGTGTTCAGCTCCTCCATCTACAACCCAAGTCCCTCCCAGCCCATAGAAAAGGAATAATAATAATAATAAATATTATATGAATTAACTGAGTCCTTTTTAGAAATTGTATTAACAGATTATCACCTCCTACTGGATTCACAATGTTTTTTAACGTAATCTGCTACTCACCATTCTTTAGAAGTTCATCGATTAGTTTACATCTCTCCTCTTTATATCCATTACAATAAATGAATACATGTTCTACAGTTTCTCTGACTCCACACCAATCACACAGTCCTGTTGGATGTTTCCCTATTATGTGCAATGTTGAATTAAGTCCTGCATGTCTTAACCTTAGTCTTGAAAGGTTCGAGGTCCTGACTCTCTGTGGTCAATAAAAATCCCATGGCACTTCTCATAAAGAGTAGGGGTGTAACCCCGGTGTCCTGGCCAAATTCCCACCACTGGCCCTTATCAATCAATGGCCTGATAATAATCCATATCCACTTGATTGGCTCTATGACTCTCTCTCCTCTCCACCTGTAGCTGGTGTGTGGTGAGCGCACTGGCGCCGTTATCCTGGGGCTGCCGTCGCATCATCCAAGTGGATGCTGCACACTGGTGGTGGTTGAGGAGAGACCCCCACATGATTGTAAAGCGCTTTGGGAGTACAGCAATACACAATAAAGCACTATATAAATGCATCATTCATTCATTCTTTCATTGAAAGAACACAATCTTCCTTTCTTCTCCCTCTCGAATTCCTTCATCTTCCTACCATTGGTTATACTGAATGTAGATGTCTGCCTTTTAACTCATTATCCCAAAACAATTGCCAATTTTTATTTATCACCTTTTTAATTATTGACTTAAGTTCAGCTTTACTATACAGAATTTGAATATCCATATTTTCCTTTGTCGTTACTTGTTTAGCTAATTGGTCTGCTTCCTCATTCCCTGCCACTCCTGTATGTGCCAGAAACCACAAGAACTGAACCATCCTATTGATCTGCTGCAACATATATAATAACTGCAGGATCTCTAAAACAATATCTTGTCTAGTTTCAGACTGTTGAGCTTCCAGGCATAATAAAGCTGAACTTGAATCTGAGCATACTAATGTTTTGTATATCCCCTTTTCATATATTTTATTAATTGCTATCAAAATTGCTTGCAACTCTCCTGTAAACACGGACACATGATTTGATATTCTTTTCCCTCCTGACCCTTTCTACCTTGAAATAACATACGCTACTCCCACCTGACCATTGCATCTGTAAAATTGAACACACTGTTAATAATTAATCCCAATATATTGTTTTGTAAATTCTGCCTCTAGTAACTCCTGATCTTTTTTTTTCTTGCTTCCAATAAGAATAAATAAATTTAGTTTGTTGTAAAATCCATAAAGGTATTGTTGGTAAAGTAACTGTTGGAATAACTCTGTACTCATTTAGTTCCATCTCCCACACTAAATCTTCAATGATCGAACCAAAACTATTAACTTTTCTTTTTCCATGCTCCCAACAAGTCTTAAGTAATCATTTTATTAGATGATTATCCTGTTGGCATTTTAAGCTTGCCAAATACGTCAATATCAGTTGTTTCCTACTTAGGTGAACTGGCATTTCCCCCATCTCCACCTGTAACGCTGGAACTGGGAAGGAAGGATAAGCTCCACAACAAATTATCAAAGCTTGTGATTTAATTATTTCTAATGTTCCTAACTGTGACTTAGCTGCTGAACCATATACCATACAGCCATAGTCTAGTATTGCTCTAATCATTGTTGAATAAATTGTTTTAATGCCAATCTGTCAGCTCCCCTCTGATATCCAGGAAAACTCCTCATTACATTCAAAATCTTTTTACATTTTTTCCTCCATCTTACTTACGTGATTATTCCATGTAACCTTTGCATCAAACCACATACATATAAACCTTATCACTTTAAGTTATAACTCTTTTTTTATTGAATTTCAGATTTAAATTTATACTTATCTTTTTATTGGTAAAGAAAATATATTTAGTTTTATCTACAGAAAATGTAAAACCCCATTTATAAGACCATTTTTCAACATTTATTAAAACTGTTTGCATTTTATTAACAATATACTCAACATTCCTACATCTAAGCCACAAAGCTCCATCATCTGCAAACAAACATTTATTTATATGTTCCCCTATTGTTGCAAATACATCATTAATCATAATTATAAATAACAAGGGACTTATGACACTTCCTTGCTGAGTGCCATTCTCAATATTTCCCTTCCTTGAAATATAATCTCCAACCTTTACTTCAATATTTCTTTCAATTAAATCGTTTTAATCCAATTATATATTATTTCACCTATTCCTATTTGATCTAATTTAATTAGCAAACCCTCTTTCCATAACATATCATAAGCTTTCTCAACATAAAAAACTGCTATTGTTGTTTCTTTATTGATCAAAGCTTTCCTAATATCTGATTCTAATTTGATAAAAATTAGATAAAACAACTTTGATATGGAGAAAAAAAGTTATTATATTATAAATAAATCGGTCAGTAATAATTTTGTCCATTAATTTACAGAAATGTGAAGTTAACGCTATTGGTCTATAGTTTAGAGGGTTAATTGGATCTTTACCAGGTTTCTTATTAGGGATAATTAACGTTTCTTTCCAACCTTGGGATAAAACCCCTTCCCTCCGTTCCCTGTTCCTCACCCGCTGGCGCTGGGTTCTTCCTCGTTGAGAAAAAGGATGGCTCGCTTCGGCCTTGCATTATTTGCTCTGAACAATGCCTAGAAATTTGTATTACAAGCGCTTAATTTGTCTGTTTGCCTCTTTATGATGTATTGCTTATTTTATTCCTCAATTGTAAGTCGCTTTGGATAAAAGCGTCTGCTAAATGAATACATGTTAATCTAAATGCAATTATCAGTCTAAATGACATCACCATAAGAAACAGGAATCATCTGGCTCTGAAGTCATCTACTTTTGAATTGCTACAGGGAGCCAAGTTATTTACTAAATTAGGGCTCCATTTGGTTGGTATTTGTGAATTGGATGAGTGGACGACAGCCCCTATGGGACACTTTGAATAACGGGTCTTACCTTTTGGACTTACTAATGCCCCAGCTGTCTTCCAGGCTCTGGTCAATAAGGTGTTGTGAGAAATGGTAAATAGATTTTTCTTTGTGTACCTCGAGGATTTCCACTTCTTCTCCTCCTCCTCCTCCTTGCAGTGTGTAACTCAACACATTTGTCAGGTGCTACAATGGCTGCTGGAGAACCAGCTTTATGTCAAGGCGGAAAAGTGTATGTTCCACACCAAGTCAGTTTTGTTCTTGGGGCATATCATTTCAGCGGAGGAGATCAAAGCTGATCCTGCCAAGATAAGGGCCATAGCCGAGTGGCCAAACCCTGACTCTCGGAACGTGCTGCATCGGTTCTTGGGGTTTGCCAACTTCTATAAGCAATTCATATGTACTTTAGCCTGGTTGCTGCACCCTTAGCGGCACTCACCTCACCGAAGGTACCGTTCAGGTGGAATTCTCAGGCTAAGGAGGCCTTTGATGCTCTTCAGTCCCATTTTGTCTCTGCTCCTGTTCTTTGTCTTCCAGATCCTGAATGGCGATTCATTGTTAACCTGTTAGCCAACACTCCCCATTTTGGAATTTTGGGACTCACAGTTGAAAAAGACCTACCAAACTTGTCTTTGCAAAGAAGATCCTTTGGGCTTTACTATCCATCATCCAGAGTTGATAATGCTCAAAAAGATAAAAAAAGTTATAGAGACTGAAGTGCCTTGAAGAAAGTGTACAACACTGAATTAAAAAAATATATAATTGTATTTCATATAAAAATACATGAAATAAGTCCTGGAGTAATCCAGAAAAGTAATGGGTTGAAAGTCACATGTCTCATGAGTTTATATTTCAAAACTGAAGAAGATACCATGAAAATTTTATTTTCCTGAGACTATATATAGCCCCCCCCCCCCACGTTTGAGGAAAATATGTATTCACCAAATGTAGTGAAGAGTCCTACAAACTATTAAACTATTTTAGTCATTATACATACCACTGCATGTTTTTTTATTATAAAATTATTATAGACAAAATCTTAGACATAATTTAAGTGATTTATTTAACCACAAAAAATACAATAAGAATAATTTGTGTAATAAAATTTGCTTTGTATGAATTATAAGCCATACAAATACTAATCATACAGATACAGCCACATTCCCCACAAAACACACATACACATACAGGTGCATCTCAATAAATTAGAATGTCGTGGAAAAGTTCAGTTTATTTCAGTAATTCAACTCAAATTGTGAAACTCGTGTATTAAATAAATTCAATGCACACAGACTGAAGTAGTTTAAGTCTTTGGTTATTTTAATTGTGATGATTTTGGCTCACATGTAACAAAAACCCACCAATTCACTATCTCAACTAATTCAAATTAGGCATTATTAAGAATTATATTTTTGTTACATGTGTTTTACTCTGTAATACGCATTATTAATATTATTATTATGAAATGAAATGGTTTGCCAACACTGTTTCATAATGAATTTACATTTGTATGTGTTTTTCAGCTGCCAGACTGAAGACACTCTTCTTATAACACGCCAGTCAACTCAAGATGACTTGGATGCCTTGGATCTCACAGAACTTGATGGTGCCCAGTACTGCCAAAACAGAGATGTCCTGACAGAGTAAACAACACAGTTTCTATTTTATTTCACTAACACAAAATTGCTACTTCCTGTGCCTTGTTTAATTATTGTTACCTATCAGCTCATACATGCACTGTATAATAACAGTTTCTATAAGCACACACACAAATGTCAGATTTTTTTTTCTTCAGAAGAAATCCTGATGAAAATGTAATGCTGAAAGATCATGTTGATAGTTTTGAAAAGGTGAAAGAGAGATGCACAAATGAAGAAAATACACCAAACGTTGTGCTGACAGAATTTCCAGGAATTAATCATCTGCACAACACAAACAATGAGGAGTTTCAAGAGTCCAGAATGCTCAGTGAAGAGACCAGAGCACTTACTGCCAGTGAACTGTTGCTTAACAAGTGAGATACGCACACATGCATGATTGTATTTCCACTCTCATGGTTAAAAAAAACAAACAGTACCTTTGGTAATTATACTTTATCCACAAGGGTCAACAGGCTGCTTTTTGGCTAGACTGATTGTTCTGTGAGGTGCTTTTGGATGAATCAGCTTAACTAATATTTCACAACATTTTACCTTTTTGAACCTTATGTTTTGTGATGTTTAAATTACCCGAGGCACAGAATCAATGTTCTTATAAATGATGGTTCTGAAATATGCTTTACTATATAACTACAAATACATACTCAACTTCACACATTCTGTCTCATGGTCAGGTAACTTTTAAACACTTGCTTACTTGCATACGTGTGTGCTCCTAAAATTAATAGTATGTCCAAAAATGAAAATTATTTAATTATTGACTCACCCTCATGCTATCCCAGATGTGTGAACAATCAATTGTACTAATTGAACTAAGCATGGATGGAGAGTGATCTGTACCCAGTCATTCAATGATGCAAAAAAGCATTAATTGGGAAATGAACAGAATCCTCATTAAATTGTATTAAGAACAACTGAATGGGGAAATATGCCATGTTAATACATAAATCTCTATAAGCTTATTTATTAATTGAAACCCATCCAATATAATTAATTAATTAATACATTTTAAAAGTTTGAAAGATAAGCTCCTCAAAAGATTGTTTCACAGCCCATAAGTTCCCCTACTGTTTCATAGTCCATGGTTTATGTATTCATTTCTGTTTTCACATGCAGAATATTTGATATTCCGGAGATTGAGGAATCTGAGCGATTCTACTCTTCGTTACCTTCCGCAGTGCGTCTCGTCTTCGCTCTCTACAATTTGATGGAGTCTCAGTCAGAGATGTTCTGTTACTTTGTGATTATCTTAAATCACATGATTTCTGCCTCTCTACTAACACTTTTCTTGCCAATCCTCATCTTCCTGTGGGCTATGTTGTCAGTGCCACGGCCAACCAAGCGCTTCTGGATGACAGCTATTATCTACACACAGGTCAGCATTTTCAATTATACAGGTGCATCTCAATAAATTAGAATGTCATGGAAAATTTCATTTATTTCAGTAATTCAACTCAAATTGTGAAACTCCTGTATTAAATAAATTAAATTCACACAGACTGAAGTAGTTTAAGTCTTTGGTTCTTTATATCTATATTTCCCTATCTGTCGGTCACTACGAGTTATGTCGTGATGACATAGGGGATTTACCTGGAAGCCCCAATCATCTCTGACTTTAAGAGAAAACGCCAATGAAATTGGCTAGTGGATTTTGCATACCTGAGCCACTCCCCGTGCATATGGGTATAAAAGGGCGACAGGTGCATCCACACATTAGATTTTTGCTTCGGAGCCGAGTGGATGAGAAGTGTGCTTATCTCCACAAGCCTTTCATCTCTTATTTGTTCCTGGTTGGCGTCACGGTGCAGTCAGCAGAGTTCCTCTCAGCAGCTATTCCCCTGGGCACTTCACTTAAAAGAGCAAATTATAAAAGAGCAAATCGTGGACGATCGCATCTTTTTCAAGACGCAGTTTCGTCCGTGTCCTTCTGTTTGCGGTCGTTTCCTGTCCGCGGATGACGGACACGATCGTTGTCTTCAGTGTCTGGGCTTCCAACACGCTGAAGATGCGTTCGTGGATGACTTATGCGCCTGTTGTGGTGCGTATGAGCATGACTTCGCTGCGATCTCATTCCTTTCTGAAAATGAAAATCCCTCTGCTGCCACCCGCGCTGGGTTCTCTGGCTCGAGCAGAGAACCACCGGCTGGGACTCTGGGAGATCTGAGGGTAACATTAAGTGCCTCTCCGCCGGGTACGTCCCCACGGAACTCTTACTCCTCACGTAGCAAAAGTCCCGTCCGGTTCCCGGGTGATTTCGCTGGTCCGTCCCACGGAGCGCCCAACATTTCATTTGGTGCGCCATCCGAGGATAGGATGTCGATTGCAGCATCGGGGGAATGGGCTTACGTCCTCTGAGGATGAAGGTGCGGTGGGGCTGCCCCCCTTGGGTGTTGTCGCCACCGCCACACCGGACCCAAAGCTGACGGCCATGCTTGCCCGGGCAGCCATGAGTATCGAGCTGGAGGTCAACAGACCGCCCAGTCCCGAACCCTCGCGGCTGGATGATTGGTTTCTCGGAGCGGGGCGCGGCTCACAACCATGTTCTGATCCAGTGCTTTTTTTCCTGCAGGTGCATGAGGAGCTGACGAAGTCGTGGATGGCCCCTTTCATGGCCAGAAGCCGCTCGTCCATCTCCGCCGTCCTCACTACCCTCGATAGCGGGGCTGCCAGGGGGTACGCGGGCATTCCCCAGGTGGAGAGAGCGATCGCGGTGCACCTGTGCCCACGAAACGCCGCCACTTGAAGGAACCGTCCGCGTATCCCGTCCAAAGTCTGTAAGCTGACAGCCGCTCTCGCGGCCAAAGCTTATAGTGCTGTGGGCCAGGCAGCCTCTGTCCTGCACACCATGGCTATCCTGCAGGTTCACCAAGCCAAGGCACTCAAACCGGTGCACGAGGGTAGTACCGACCCGGGGTTGATGCAGGAGCTGTGCAAGGCGACTGACTTCGCTCTACGAGCGACGAAAGTCACGATGCGGTCCCTCGGGAAGGCAAAGTCCACCATGGTGGTTCAGGAGCGCCATCTTTGGCTCAACCTGGCAGAGATGAAGGACGTCGACAAGGCACGCTTTCTCGACGCCCCCATCTCCCAGGCGCGGCTTTTCAGCGATACCTTCGAGGGCTTTGCCCAGCAGTTCTTGGCGGTACAGCAGCAGACCGAGGTGATCCAGCCCATCCTGCCCCAGCGTGATGCACCATCTCCCGCTGCCCCCGGGGCCAGGCCTCAGTCTGCCCGTCACCGTGGGCACCCCTGCATCCTCCAGAGCTGCTCTGCCCCAGGCTGAATCGACACCTTGGCCGGCACGTCGAGCCTCTCGCAGGAGAGCGGCGCCCCCCGCGTCCCAGCCAGGCCCCAAGTCGTCCAGGAAGTCGACGAAGCGGCCCTGATGCAGGCAACCCGGAGATGTTGGAGTTTGCTCTTTCTCAGGAGACGGCGAGAACAGCGCCGCTCCTTCCCCCGGTGGAGGGCCGGGAGGAGAATCCTTTGTTTAGTTTTGTTTCTTTTCCGCCGCTGGTCCAAGGCAGCAGCCAAGAGAGTACGGTTCGGGGACGATGTATCTCCCCACGCACCTCTGGCCAGTCCCGTTTGGGACCCAGAGAGTTCGGTGAGGATGCCTCAGAATGCACCGCCTTCTGTTCCATCCACCCCTACTCCCTTTCGCTGCACCACCACAGGTACATCGATTGTGCCGTTGGAGCCGCTTGCACAGCGTCTGGAGGCGTGGCTCATGCTGCCCAGCCTGTCTTGCTGGCTCACGCGCACAATTCGACTCGGCTACGCGATTCAGTTTGCCAGGCGACCTCCCAAGTTCAACGTCAATCTCGAAACATCGGTGGCAGTCCGGAATGCCCCTATCTTGCGCAAGGAGATTGGTGTTCTCCTGGCAAAGGATGCAATCGAGCCGGTCCCTCCAGCTGAGATGAGGCAGGGGTTTCACAGCCCTTACTTCATTGTATCCAAGAAAGGTGGTCAACAACCAATCCTGGATCGGCGAGTCTTGAACCGTTCCTACGGTTTGCGTTCGAGGGTCGGGCACGGTAGTACAGGGTCCTCCCCCTCGGGCTCTCCCTGTTTCCCTGTGCCTTTTTGAAGGTCGTAGAGGGCGCCCTTACCCCTCTATTGGAAGTGGGCGCCAGGGTCCCCAACTACCTCGACGATTGGCCTATCTTGGCCCAATCCAGAGAGCAGTTGTGCGATCACAGGGACTTGGTGTTTCGGCACCTCAGCCAGTGGGGGCTTCGGGTCAACTGGGAAAAGAGCAAGCTCTCCCCTGTGCAGAGAATCTCTTTTCTCGGTGTGGTCTCTGTGAGTATGATGGCACGCCTCACGGACGAGCGTGCCCAAGCAGTGCTGAACTGCCTGAGTTCCTTCAGAGGCAGGAATGTGGTACTACTGAAACAGTTTCAGAGGCTCCTGGGGCATATGGCATCCGCAGCTGCAGTTACGCCGCTCGGGTTGCTTCATATGAGACCACTTCAGCACTGGCTACACTCCCAAGTCCCGAGGTGGGCGTGGCGCCGTGGTACACTTCCAGTGAACATCACCCAGCTGTGTCGCCGCTCCCTCAGCCCCTGGATGGACCTTGCCTTTCTACGGGCCGGGGAGCTCCTAGAACAAGTGTCCCAGCATACTGTTGTCAAAACAGATTAGGTGTCCATATGGCCTGATTCCCCTTCGGGTAATCCCATATGTGTATTCTTCCACAGTAATGTTTCCCTCATGGTAAACCCGTATCTTCTCTTTGACAGAGCTCTCTGTCAGGTTCTGCTGGCAGCCCTCCTCCCTACACCTAGGTAAGATCTGCCCCAGAATCCAGTCGTTTGTAGTACTGCCCCAAGCCTGGGTCAGTCCATATCAGTGTCTCCACATGTTACTTCCCTTCGGGCAGGATGTGGCCTCCGTAGCGCCCTTCTCCGGAAGGCTCGCTTCCCTGCCGTTAATGCCAAGCTGTAAAAACAAAAAAAACTTGAAGCCGTCTTTCACTGAAGGTCAAAATCCCTTCTGATTTCTGTGGGGAAAGGAACAGCGGCTTGGCTATCTTCAGCAGCGTTGTACTCAGTGGTCCCTGCGGGCACCAAGGTTAGCGAATTTGCGCTGGGGCGGTGGGAAGGTTGCAATCTCTTGCATGACATTTGTCTGTCACGTGCTCGCTTGTCAATATCTGCATGCCACAAGGTTGTGACGGGGTTCAGCTTGTGGCGCTTTCCATAGGACCCCTATGTCGTCACGACATAACTTGTAGTGACCGACAGATAGGGAATGTCTAGGTTACGTAAGTAACCCCCGTTCCCTGATGGAGTGAGCGGAGACGTTATGTCCCCATGCCACAATCTTGAACCATCACTGGTTGCCAGGGACTCGTTCTCGGCTCCTCAGCGTAAAACCTAATGAGTGGATGCACCTATCGCCCTTTTATACCCGTACGTACGAGGAGTGGCTCAGATATGCAAAATCCACTAACCAATTTCACTGGCATTTTCTCTTAAAGTCAGAGTTGATCGGGGCTTCCAGGTAAATCCCCTATGTTGTCACAACATAACGTCTCCGTTCCCTTCATCAGGGAATGGGGGTTACATACGTAACCTAGACAGTATATATATATATATATACTGATAGTATATATATATTTTTTTTTTATATCTTCATCTTTCTCTTTACCTTTCTCTCCTTCCCTTGCTATCTTGTATTTATTTGAACAATGCCTGAGACTTGGTGTTAGGGGCACTTCCTCTGTCTGTTTGCCTCTTCAAGATTAATCGCTTTATGTATTCCCCAATTGTATGTCGCTTTGGATAAAAGCGTCTGCTAAATGACTAAATGTAAATGTAAATGTAAATATATATATACTTGCAATAATCTACAACTACAGATATAACAAGCAGCAGCAGCAGCAGGGTAACAGATCTGCTCTGCCAATACCATATACATTAACATTTTCATAACCATTGCCATGCTAAAATCTTATCCATCATTCTATCATCTATCTTATTATCACATAAAATACTCTTTCTCCTCTCCACCTGTAACTAGAGTGTGGTGAGTGCACTGGTGCCTTTGTCCTTACATTTCACTGCTGGTTGTATTCTGTATAATTGTGTATGTGACGAATACAAATCTTGAATCTTGAATCTGTGGAAGCCATCATATCATCCAAAAGGATGCTGCACACTGGTGGTGGTTGAGGAGAGACCCCCCACATGCTTGTAAAGCACTTTAGGTGCACAGCAATACACAATAAAGCATTATTTAAATACATCATTCATTCATTATCATTTATATATATATATATATATATATATATATATTGCTAATCAGCCAATCACATGGCTGCAACTCAATGCATTTAGGCATCTAGATGTGGTGAAGACGACTTGCTGAAGTTAAAACCGAGCATTGTAATGGGGAAGAAAGGGGATTTAAGTGACTTTGAATGTGGAATGGTTGTTGATGCCAGACGGGCTGGTCTGAGTATTTCAAAAACTGCTGATCTACTGGGATTTTCACGCCCCACCATCTCTAGGGTTTATAGAGAATGGACCGAAAAAGAGAATATATCCAGTGAGCAGCAGTTGTGTGGACAAAAACGCCTTGTTGATGTCAGCGGTTGTAAAGAACATGAAAGCAAGGATCCATCCTGCCTTGTCTCAACGGTTCATGCTGCTGGTGGTGGTGTAATGGTTTGGGGGATATTTTCTTGGCACACTTTGGGCCCCTTAGTACCAACTGAGCATTGTTTAAACGCTACAGCCTACCTGAGTATTGTTGCTGACCATGTCCATCCCTTTATGACTACAGTGTACCCGTCTTCTGATGGCTACTTGCAACAGGATAATGCACCATGTCACAAAGCTCAAATCATATCAGACTGGTTTCTTGAACATGACAATGAGTTCACTTTACTCAAATGGTCTCCACAGTCACCAGATCTCAATCCAATAGAGCAGCTTTGGGATGTGGTGAAAAGGGATATTCGCATCATGGATGTGCAGCCGACAAATCTGCAGCAACTGCATGATGCGATCATGTCGATATGGACGAAAATCTTTGAGGAATGTTTTCAACACCTTGTTGAATCTATGCCACAAAGAATTGAGGCAGTTCTGAAGGCAAAAGGTGGTCCAACCAGGTGTAGAGGTCTGCACGGGCTTAAAATTGAAGCCTGAACCCGGCCCGTACCCAAGATCGTCTGACCCGACCCGAGCGGCACAGTTAAATTTAGAGGTCGAACCCAAAATCTTTTTTCTCCCCACAACGAATAGCCAATAATAATAAAAAAGATGCTGCATTTCACGACTGCATGCAACAGTCAGTAAACAAATACATAAAGAAACAGATTCATCAGGGCTCGACCATTTCACAAGAAAAAATTAAAAGTTTATGAACATCAGTTCCAGCGGTCACGTAGATTCAGCCGATTTTTTGAATGGTTGTATAGGACAAGAAGATAATTCTTCCACCGTAAAAATTATGGTAGTTTTTTTCAGTTAAGGCTCGTTAGCATTCTGCCTACTTTAAACCAGACACAGAGATGTAGTACAGTAAGATCGTATTTATTTGAATTAATTTATAATTTATTTGAATTAGCGAGAGAGAGAGAGAGAGAGAGAGAGAGAGAGAGAGAGAGAGAGAGAGAGAGAGAGAGAGAGAGAGAGGAATGAAAGTTGCGCATGAGAATCTGCGTCTGTGCGTTTCACTCTACAAGCAATGAGGCTTAGTTACTTCAAAAACAGCTATTTTACCCCCTCATTGCAGATAAATATAATGTTGTGAATCAGTAGCCTATTGAAGCTATTTTCTAATTAAATTTCCGTGCTGTTTGTGCGCTGCGCAATCTCTGATATACAGGTGCTGGTCATATAATTAGAATATCATCAAAAAGTTGATTTATTTCACTAATTCCATTCAAAAAGTGAAACTTGTATAATGTATACATTCATTCCACACAGACTGATATATTTCAAGTGTTTATTTCTTTTAATTTTGATGACTATAACTGACAACTAATGAAAACCCCAAATTCAGTATCTCAGAAAATTAGAATATTACTTAAGACCAATAAATAGAAAGGATTTTTAGAAATCTTGGCCAACTGAAAAGTATGAACATGAAAAGTATGAGCATGTACAGCACTCAATACTTAGTTGGGGCTCCTTTTGCCTGAATTACTGCAGCAATGCGGCGTGGCATGGAGTCGATCAGTCTGTGGCACTGCTCAGGTGTTATGAGAGCCCAGGTTGCTCTGATAGTGGCCTTCAGCTCTTCTGCATTGTTGGGTCTGGCATATCGCATCTTCCTCTTCACAATACCCCATAGATTTTCTATGGGGTTAAGGTCAGGTGAGTTTGCTGGCCAATTAAGAACAGGGATACCATGGTCCTTAAACCAGGTACTGGTAGCTTTGGCACTGTGTGCAGGTGCCAAGTCCTGTTGGAAAATGAAATCTGCATCTCCATAAAGTTGGTCAGCAGCAGGAAGCATGAAGTGCTCTAAAACTTCCTGGTATACGGCTGTGTTGACCTTGGACCTCAGAAAACACAGTGGACCAACACCAGCAGATGACATGGCACCCCAAACCATCACTGACTGTGGAAACTTTACACTGGACCTCAAGCAACGTGGATTCGGTGCCTCTCCTCTCTTCCTCCAGACTCTGGGACCCTGATTTCCAAAGGAAATGCAACATTTACTTTCATCAGAGAACATAAGTTTGGACCACTCAGCAGCAGTCCAGTCCTTTTTGTCTTTAGCCCAGGCGAGATGCTTCTGACGCTGTCTGTTGTTCAAGAGTGGCTTGACACAAGGAATGCGACAGCTGAAATCCATGTCTTGCATACGTCTGTGCGTAGTGGTTCTTGAAGCACTGACTCCAGCTGCAGTCCACTCTTTGTGAATCTCCCCCACATTTTTGAATGGGTTTTGTTTCACAATCCTGTCCAGGGTGCGGTTATCCCTATTGCTTGTACACTTTTTTCTACCACATCTTTTCCTTCCCTTCGCCTCTCTATTAATGTGCTTGGACACAGAGCTCTGTGAACAGCCAGCCTCTTTTGCAATGACCTTTTGTGTCTTGCCCTCCTTGTGCAAGGTGTCAATGGTCGTCTTTTGGACAACTGTCAAGTCAGCAGTCTTCCCCATGATTGTGTAGCCTACAGAACTAGACTGAGAGACCATTTAAAGGCCTTTGCAGGTGTTTTGAGTTAATTAGCTGATTAGAGTGTGGCACCAGGTGTCTTCAATATTGAACCTTTTCACAATATTCTAATTTTCTGAGATACTGAATTTGGGGTTTTCATTAGTTGTCACTTATAATCGTCAAAATTAAAAGAAATAAACACTTGAAATATATCAGTCTGTATGGAATGAATGTATACATTATACAAGTTTCACTTTTTGAATGGAATTTGTGAAATAAATCAACTTTTTGATGATATTCTAATTATATGACCAGCACCTGTATGTGTGCAATAATGTGTGTGTGCATGCGTCTTTGAAAGCAGCGTAGCCTCTGCATATAGTTTTGGTTTAGCGACAAACCCGAACCCGCCCAGAGCCTGAAGCTATCCATTAAACATTAACCCGAATCCGACCCGAAACCCGAAATTATTTTGGTACCTGTCGGGCTCGGGTCGGGTAGCAGACCTCTAGCAAGGTGTACCTAATAAAGTGGACAGTGAGTGTATATATATATATATATATATATATATATATATATATATATATATATATATCAATCATGACAACTCTCAGAAGATTTTAGCATGGCAATGGTTATGACAATGTTAATGTACTTGGTCTTGGCGAAAAAGATCTGCTACGCTTCTGCTGCTGCTGAATTGATATATATATATATATATATATATATATATATATTAGTGCTGTCAACAAATTTAATCACATTAGTCATAGTCATGGATTGTGATTAATCATGATTAATCGCAAATTTTAAATACTAGGATTTACCTGTAAATGTGTTGAAATAAATAAATGCATGACAAACTAGTTTAAGGAAACAGAACCTTTCACACCTCCATCAGCTATGAGACATAATCCTTATTATTATTTTATCATTATTTTGTTTTTATTCAGCCATTGGTTGTGGAAGAGCAGATTCCCCCCTTCTATATAAAGTGCTTTGAGTACCCAGAAAAGGTACGATGAATTAAGTAATTGGATGCGATGAATGAAGCTGAAGTACTGGACGCTGTAGAATCTATATTTGTATTGTATTTCTGATTTTATCTATTATATCAATAAATACATGCATAAAGTCATTACTTTTAAACTGTGAGGGAATATTTACAAACCCGATTCCAAAAAAGTTGGGACACTGTACAAATTGTGAATAAAAAAGGAATGCAATAATTTACAAATCTCATAAACTTATATTTTATTCACAATAGAATATAGATAACATATCAAATGTTGAAAGTGAGACATTTTGAAATGTCATGCCAAATATTGGCTCATTTTGGATTTCATGAGAGCTACACATTCCAAAAAAGTTGGGACAGGTAGCAATAAGAGGCCGGAAAAGTTAAATGTACATATAAGGAACAGCTGGAGGACCAATTTGCAACTTATTAGGTCAATTGGCAACATGATTGGGTATAAAAAGAGCCTCTCAGAGTGGCAGTGTCTCTCAGAAGTCAAGATGGGAAGAGAATCACCAATTCCCCCAATGCTGTGGCGAAAAATAGTGGAGTAATATCAGAAAGGAGTTTCTCAGAGAAAAATTGCAAAGAGTTTGAAGTTATCATCATCTACAGTGCATAATATCATCCAAAGATTCAGAGAATCTGGAACAATCTCTGTACGTAAGGGTCAAGGCCGGAAAACCATACTGGATGCCCGTGATCTTTCGGGCCCATAGACGGCACTGCATCACATACATGAATGCTACTGTAATGGAAATCACAACATGGGCTCAGGAATACTTCCAGAAAACATTGTCGGTGAACACAATCCACCGTGCCATTCGCCGTTGCCGGCTAAAACTCTATAGGTCAAAAAAGAAGCCATATCTAAACATGATCCAGAAGCGCAGGCGTTTTCTCTGGGCCAAGGCTAATTTAAAATGGACTGTGGCAAAGTGGAAAACTGTTCTGTGGAACTGAACAACTGTTCACACATACACACACACACACACACAACCATACATCGGAGATCACGCTGCTCACACATTTAGAGCAAATAAACTTGTAAACTCTGCACCACGACTTTTATTAATAACAGATTAAATAATGAATTGCTACATTATATTTTCTAGCAATGAGAGGATAACATAGCTGTTTTTGAAGTAAACCCACTAATTGTAACAAGAGAAGCATGGACGTGCATACACGCAACTTTCATCTCTCTTCTCATCACTGCTTTTTATACTTCAAGAGAAACTGTCAGGTTTTTATGTTTCTGGTTATTCTTTTGTCACAAAAAATATGTCTTTCTGCCAATGCTGACGATATTACAGTTTTTGTTAATCAAAATGAGGATATTAAGAGGTTGTCTGAATTTCTTAATTTTTATGAGAAAGCTTCATCAGCTAAAGGAAGCTTCATTAAAAGTGAAGCATTGTGGGTGGGTCAGGGGCATCTTGAACCCATGATTGCCATGTGGTGGGGCAGAGAAGGAATTACATTGTTGGGGATTTTTTTGGGTCAGATAATTTCCAAAATTTAAACTGTGTGGGTACAGTAGAGAAGGTGTGCACAAAGTTGTCTAGATGGAAATATTTGCTACCTCAGCTGTCTTATAGTGTCTCTGTGGCACAAGATAATGGTGTTACAACCACTTGTGGGATTTATAGAAGACATAACAAGTTATTTTCTTGTCTGAACAACACTGGATTCGTTCAGCTGCTTTGTTCCTTCATGTTCAAGAAGGAGGCCAAAGATTGGTGGATATAAAATCCAGAATAATGATTAAAGTATGTTGGTGTGTTTTAACACATGCTTCAGACATTAGTTACATTGGGAAGCATGTCTGAAATGCCAAAATTCTTATACAGCATCAAAGTTTCCTTGAGCCCAGAGGTTGTAGGACTATTTTAAATGTGTCTAGTGAATAAGTTTTGTAGTCTATAAATATTTGTGCTTAGTTGAAGCTAACTTGAATTAGTTCTAAATAATTTCCTGAGTTCACACTTATACATAATTGGATTTAGTAAATAGTAAGAATATTTGGCATGCTGTGTAGAGGGAAGGCTCCGAGTCTAGAATAAAGCTCGAACCCAGAGGACTCCCCCATCCCTAATATGGGATGAGAAAGTTAAGAGTGAGGCGCCAACATTGCAAAGACTGGGTAGTGAGGTAATATATTTTAAATGCAGCCTGGAAATCAAAGTAGTTTCAAAACGACAAAATATGGCCCTGAAAAAAAAAACTCTGAAAATGCTAAAGTGTCGCAGGTGTCATCAACTGTAACACAGGAGCAGAGGTTGAGAGGATCTAAAAACAAGAACATGCATTTGAAATGTTTTGAAATCTAAAATTGTCCCTCTCTTCATCTCTTCTCAGCTCACAGTTGTGGTAAAGTACTTTTCCCAGTTTGGTTTCTTTCCATGGACTACATCAGCATATCGGGGCATTAATGTGGAGCGTGCATTTGCAGTACCCAACATAGTCGGAATTGAAAAGAAAGATGGCTACGTACTGCTAGACCTCATCCAGTTAATTGCTTTGTTCTTCCATCGCTCTATTCTGAAGGTACTACCAATTCTTCACACTCCAAATAAATACATAAGACATTTAACTGTTTTTCTTTCTTTCTACACAAATTACTACTACATTCAGCAGGAATGCATTGAATTTATAAAAAAATAAATAATAATTTGTATTTTTATCTTTTAAAAATTGCATCTATGAAAGTTCAGTGGCATATTAAAAGTAACAATGTCAATTTATAATGTAACATTTTGAATGATATATTTTTTTGTAAGAAATATATAACCAAGCTTAATTAGCTTGAGCTGTTTCACATAGACATGTTTAGCCCAAGCATGTTCTAAAGTTTTGTAGCTGTTTTGGTAACACTTTATTTTGATTGTCCACTTTAGACATTCTACTAAAAGTAAGTTTCTTTGCAACTATATGTCAACTAGCAGTCATTAGAGTATTAGTAGGCTGTCTGCTTATCTTCTTACACTTTATAATGTTGGATCCAAAACATACAGAATACTGACTAATAGAAAACTTTGCAAGTATATGTCAACTTATTCTACTGACCCTAAACCTAACTTGGCAGTCTACTCTAACAGAGTTAGCAGACATTTGGTTGTAAATTAATGGTAATTAGTTGACATGTAGTTGCAAAGTAGAATATCTAAAGTGAACTATCAAAATTGAAAAAAAGTTGAACTGCTATCTTGGCCGAGGGACGAGAGACAAGGGCTAGAGGATCCAAATGCTGTTAATAACTGAATAAAACAGACCCCAAAGCAACAGGAATCCAGAAACAAAACACTAGGAATAATGAACAGAACTGAGATTGAGAAAACATGGGAACAATCAAGGCTATTGAAAAGATGGAACCAATAAACAAATGGACAACAAAGGACTACAGCCATGACACAAGGAACAGGGAACACTTTAATATAAGTCCAAGGGCAAACATAGAGAACATGTAACAGTAGCAAACATGGCAAAGATAAAAGAGCAGAAGATAAATTGTTTTATTACCTTAGACTAGGGCTCCTCAACCCTACTGCTTGTGAGTGACCATCCAGCAGATTTTAGCTCCAACCCCAATAAAACACAACTGATCCAGCTAATAAAGGTGTTCATACTCTGCTGGTTTTGTCCAGCTCCATAACTCTGCTTCCTTTACTGGGTCCACCGAGCCCTCTGGCTCTACTCAGTCCCTCAGCTCCACTGGCTTGAACGTGATGAGCTCATGATTCTTTGGCTCCACCTCAATCCTATGAGCCCAGACTCTGCCTTTGCCTACTAACCAATCAGCTCCACTGTAGCTCCTCTATACCTCTGTTCCACCATTGCCTGCTATCCCTCCAGCTTCACTGGGGTCCCTTGTTCTTCTTCTTCCACCTTGGTCTGTCTTCCCTTTGGATCTACCTAAGATTTCCAAGCTCCACCACAGTCTGTATCGTTTTGACCCTACAGTTCATGACCATAACCCTGGTTCTCCAGAATTTTCTGCTTTGTCTTGTTCTCCAGACTACCTAACTCCATCACTATCCACCTTCATCTCTCTGGCTGCAGATATGTCAGGGCATCCCACTCTGCCAGCTCCCCTGTGGTCTATTCCTCTGTCAGCTCCTTGGCTGTCTCTTCCACTGCCTGTTCTCTCATGGACTCTTCTTCTCAGGGGTCCTGGTGCTTCTCCCACCACTTTAGATTTAGTTTATGATGCCAAGAGTTTCCTGTCAGGAGGGGATATACAGGTGCATCTCAATAAATTAGAATGTTGTGGAAAAGTTCATTTATTTCAGTAATTCAACTCAAATTGTGAAACTTGTGTGGTAAATGAATTCAATGCACACAGACTGAAGTAGTTAAAGTCTTTGGTTCTTTTAAATGTGATGATTGTGACTCACATTTAACAAAAGTTAGTTTATATAGTTGGAAATATACAGTGATAGATACTCGAACATGTAAGGTCACGTAGTCATTTTTAAAACATTATCTATTGATTCTACAGTTTATTTGTATTATATACCAGGGGTCAGCAAGTGAGTTTGGCATCAGGCCAAAAAAACATTTTCCCACGAGATGACGGGCCAGAACATATTTAAAGTATAATTTAAGAAATTAATTGATAAAAAATGCTAGTTTTATTGATAAATAAAACTAGATTTACCTGTGACATACTGTTACTGTGTCTTTTGCAACTCTGAGCTGTTACACTGTATTAAATTCTGTAGGAGGACAGTCATTAACAAAAAGTCATATTTGTGTGGCGCTGTCTAGCAGAGTATGTGAGCGGAGTGGAGCATCAACAATTTCCGCTCTGCGCTCAGAGCATTTAATAATCACTTCGCTTCAGCTCCAGCTCTGCTCCGGTTTCACCATTTCCCTCTCACTGATATCAGAAACACCGCTCCACCTTTGCTTGAAACATCACAATTCTGTTCATAACGTATATTAAAAAATAAAATAACAAGAGAGTTTAAATGTGGCTTATTGGAACAGTGTGTAAAATATTTTCCTACCACACGACAAGGTATGTTTGTCTGCACTAAAAGGTAGAATAGTTGCTTTTGGAGTGCAAATTTTGTTTGTGATGAAAATAACAGTATGTTTTTGTCAGTTATTTTACCTAAGTATCGATGCATTTCTTACAGATTTCTGCTCATTCGAAAATCGGATACAGATGAAGTAGCACTGTAAGATTAGGCTACATTTGTTTGAATGCATTATTGAAAGAGCAATTTCGTGTGAATAAGTGTTGTAGTACTTGTTTAAATTATGCTTTTGGCTGAAAATATTCTAGAAGGAATAAACTAATTCCTTGAGAAATCTAACTTCCAGCTCATGTCCATTGCCGTCATCATCACAGCCTTCATATTCTTTCTGATTTGAATGAACTTTCGAGCTAGCTAAACATGTTTAACACGTGAATTATTGCTATATATGCGGTTATATTATGGGCTGTTGGCACAAATTGTGGCCTACTCATGATGGAGCGGTGGTGGAGCATTCTTGGAGCGAGTAAAAACCACGACGCTCCATCTTTTAAAAAACCACTCCTCGCTCCATTCAAAATCACACCCCTCCACTCCGCGCTCCGCTCACATACTCTGATTGTGAGTAACTGTTGCTTTAATGACAGATCTATTTCAGAGCCAGCCGCTATAAAAATAATCTGGCTGCGGGCACGGGCCAAATATTATTGCTGGCAGGCAAGTTTTGGCCCGCGGGCCGCTTGTTGCTAACCCCTGTTATATACAATCTGTATACATTAACATTAATTTTAAATAAATTATTTATAATATATTTTAAACTAAAATTGTTTGTGTGTAATTGATTAATAATAATATAAGTCATATAATTATATAAATCATATAAAATAATTTTTAGTAATAGTGACCTTTAATTTGGAGCAAGATAAACTGGGGGAGTGACTTTATTTGTGTCAGACATGTGACCCTTTGCTCACATCTGATTGGTCCAATTTCAGTTTGAGATCTCTGACCATAAGAGATATTCAGAACATAACTTGTCCCGGAGCAGGTTAGCTGTGGAGTGTAAGTTACTATGGCAATGAATGCAGGTAAAAGCCAAGCCACTTTCATGGTACCTAAAACCCAGGATTGGTGCAAACTATACTGAAAATTGCCTGGCTAACCAGCTAAACCTACAAATTGTCATCAAATTCATGGTACAGGCCCCTGCTCTCTAGCTTGCGGTACTTTGATGTCATACAACAATCAATCAGCACAGCACAAACAACCAACTCCTGGTTATTTAAGGCAATTTAGAATTTCTGTGCCGAACTTGTCCCCGGGAAGTGGCATGTCAGGTCACTTTAGACTAGTTAGGTGGTTAAGTAGGATTTGAACAGAGCCAGTGAAATGAGATGTCGATGTGTTTTTGATCCTTCAGTGTCATGGTTTGTGGGATACCAAGGAGGTGGAGATGCCAGACTTTTTTAAGAAACTAAAGAGAAAAACAGAGAAAAACAAGATGGCTGGAGGATCAAGACACCGAGAAGAAAATACAAGGCGAATGCCCTTCTTTCCTTCATACATTTCTTTCCTTCAGAGAAAGAGAGCAGAGAGCCCAGAGAGACAGGGTAAGATCTCCACACGTACATACATGGGGAACTTATATTCATATACACAATACTTCTAACACATTTTTTTTTGCTTTTTGATGCCATACATAAGTATTTACATACTGTGCTGATATGTTTGTCAAATATTGTATCAGCAGATTCAAACCAAAGCATGAAAAAACATTCACAGAAGAACAAAGAGTGCAATGTGCCTCTAAGCAGGAAGGAGCAAATAAAACAGTACATGAATGGCCGAATGCTGGAAGCTAAAGCTGGAGTCATAGAGCTGTAAGAGATCAAAGCATGACATTTTTATTCATAGAAACATATATAACATAGTTTGTATATATATTGAAAATGTAGTTTAAAAGAGCTTTACATAAACAAGAGATTAATTTAAAAATCACACAGTGACATGAATATATACACATCACAGTGGCTTGATGCTGTTGTGGGTGCTATGCTATAAAAGCACACGACATGGGAGTTTTCCAAATAATAGTCTTTTAATAATAATAATCCACAGCAGAAACAGATTAAATCTAGGAACACGGGGTAGCATAACACATAATTCAAATGGCAGCGGACAAAGGAACGGGGAGAACACAGGCTTTATATACTAAACAATCATAGAGAAAGAGAAACGGTGGAGTCGACGGCGGGAGAAGCCATGGTGGAGATGGGACCGCCGACATCAGGGGGGCGACTGACGGAGATGACGCCGCTGTAGTAGGAGCCCAGGTTGGAGCAGAGCAGCCGCAGAGACTGTGTGACACCGAAGATCCGGAGGGCCTAGGCAGATTCAGCGGCACAGGTGAATGAAGTGGAGGCAGGGATCCAGAATGCCGCGGCGGAGTCGAAGTGACAGAGGATGAAGGTGGAGCTTTAGGGAGGGAGGAGCCCGATGGAGCCAAATGGATGGAGGGATGAGGCAGAGCTGGAAGAATGGAGTACCGTGGAGTTGGCAGGAAGACGACTGACCAAGGCGAAGCCGGAGGGATGAGGCACCCCGGTGGAGCTGCTGGAATGACAGGCCATGGTGGAGACGAGGGAGCCAGGAGCCAAGGTAGAGCCGATGAGTCAGAAGGCCGAGGTAGAATCCGGGGCTCAAAGGCAGGAGGCGGAGACTGGGGATCCTCCAACCCCGAGGTAGCTGGTGACAGGAAGTCCCAAAGAACAACCGACCCACCAGACATGGTATGCTGAGGGTAAGCCTAGGGGCTTTCCTGAGACAGCCGAGACAGGGCTGATGGACCAGCTGGCTGATACAGAGGAGGAGGAGGGAGTGGGAGTCTGGGTGGGAACCTCCTAGATATATTCGTTGAGGAGCTGGCTAAGGAAGGAATACTGGGCGGAACCAGCAGGGGCTCTGGAGAGCTGGTGGGAACCAGCAGAGTCTCTGGAGAGCTGGACGGAACCAGCGGGAAAGGGAGAAGCCAGAAATCCTCCTCATTCAAACAGTCCAATAGTTCAGAGTCCAGTAACAGCTAACCCTCGGTGGTGGGAGTGTGGACATGGTTATCCTCTGTTCCCTCAATCTCCACAATTATTCCAATAATGCACGTTGTTGCCAGCTCACACACCTGGTCAGTCATGTTCTTGATCCTTGGCTCCGTGGCAATAAGAGGCTCTGTCAACTTTAAATTGTGCTGGCTCTTTAATCGCGGCCGGCTCGGACTCTGCGGCTGAGGTGGGCTCTGGCGAACACTCGCGAGATGGTGAGGGCTGGCTGGGCTCTGGATCGGGAGTGTGGCTGGAGTTTTCCTCAGCAGTGCAGGCGGAGAAAAACAGTGCATTATTCTCTAGCACCCACTCCACACAAGCGGCAAAATTCTCATTTGGACCATCCGCTGGCAGGCGTGCCTTACACCGCTCAATCTCGCTGGTGATGTAGAAAACACAGAGCGAGCAGTCCGGGAAGTGAGTAAAGCATGCCAAATCAATGAAGCCCCTGGTGTGGTCTTCCAGCAGACGGTCATGCTGCTCCAGGCAAAGCAGCTGGATTGCGGGCAGGTCCATAGGGGGAGAGGAACAAGATAAACAAAAACAAACAAAAGAAAAACTCTGCTAAATATACTCAACTTTGAGGTTCCGCTATTCTGTTACGGGTGCTATACTATAAAAGCAAATGACTCTGGAGTTTTTCAATTAATAGTCTTTTAATAATAATCCACAGATGAAATCCAGGAGCACGGGATAGCATAACACATAATTCAAACAATAGTGGACCAAGGAACAGGGGAGAACACATGCTTTAAATACTAAATACAATCGTGGAGAAACAGAAACAGGTGTGAAGCTAATTAACTAATCAGGGCAACTAAGGAAAACTAGGTCAAAGGAAGACTAAGGCAGGAGGACTGGAACACAACCAAAAGTTGTGTTCCAGTGCAGTGCAGTGTTGACAGAACTGGGCTAATGTGGTCATACTTCATGGTTCTAGTAAGAACTCTAGCTGCTGTATTTTGGACCATCTGTAGTTTGTTTATTAAATGTGTAGAACAACCACCTAATAAAGCATTACAATAATCTAACCTTGAGGTCATTAATGCATGAATAAAAATTTCTGCATTTGATATTGAGAGCATAGTTCTCAGTTTAGATATATTTTTAAGATGAAAAAATGCAATTTTAAAAATGCTAGAAACGTGTCTGTCAAAGGAGAGATTGCTATCAAATAGCACACCTAGGTTCTTGACTGATGATGAAGAATCAAGAGAGCAGCCATCAAGTGTTAGACAGGTGATTACCACTCAAAAATCACCTGAATATGTTTTGGGGGAGGCTATGTGTCCCTAGCTCCAATGAGCGTAGAGCTTGGTCCACCATGGACCACAAAAGCCATGGCCTCCCCAGTCCCAGCACTTCCTATGGTGGTGCTCCCAAGTCCAGTGATACCTTCTCTCAAAGCAGTGGTTCCTGCTTCAGCTCATCCCACGGTGGCAGCGTCATCCACTAGGCTCCTTCCTTGGCACTTGGGGGAACTCTGAGTCCCTTGTTGGCTCTTTCACGGTTATGCAGGTCATCCTTGAACTCTCTGTGCTGCCTGTTGGCTCCATCATGGTCACGGAGGCCATCCCTCAATTTTCTGTATTCTCTTTTTAGCTTTGTCGGATCATTTTCCACAATAGCAATGGTGTAACACTTTTAGATATTCTTGAGATTGAGTATTCTGGTCCAAAGTGCTCGGCAATTCTGTCTGGGCAAAATACAAATATCCATACATGATTATTTTCCTCTGGAATGATTGTTAGCCTCTGGAAGTCATGAGTAAATGAAACAGATTCCGTTCTGCTGCTCAGTCGCAGCACACATGCTCACCATTCATCTTGTTTTCACAAATGCCATTTTATGTGCATTGATTGCTAGTCTAGGCTATTTTATATGTTTTTGTCAGTATATTGTGTACTTCCAAAAGACAGCATTGCAGGCTGCCATATTAATAGAATAACAATACTCCTGCTCATGTAACATTTTTTTTCTTTTTAGTGCTCTACACATATATTTACCCATAAGGCAATTCTTCTATGACATCATCCACCCCGAGTACAGCCCTGTTTGTGATGTGTATGCGCTGATGTTCCTGATAGATGTGGTGAACTTCATCGTTATTATATTTGGATACTGGGCCTTTGGAGTAAGTGATGCTCTTACATACATTCCCTTTTTTCGCTGTTCAATTTAATTTTATTTGAAGTATTTATTAAAGAACTGCAGAAAAGTAATTTGCTATGGTATCTTAATGCCATCCATTTTCCAAAATATTCTGAATTAAATTCTCTGGGAACCATTCCCTGAGAAGCATATCTTGGTCCTGATATTGAGTTTGGCATGCCAAATCATAAAAGTATCTGGTGTGATTCTCCAGGGAATGGTCATCCTTCTCTAGGCAGAGCAGCTTGACAGCTCGCAAGTCCTTGGCAGGGGAGAAAATGTAGAATGTAAACTGTATTGATTGTTTTTTTCTGTTACATTATGTGGTATAGAGACTCACGGAGACGGGGAATAAGTCTAGGAAGTAAACTTTCACTCTCACCCCTTGCCTTAGAATGCCATCAATCAAATCCTCTTTAGTAAACCAGCACATTTAGATTATATGTGTATTTAGTTCTCCTTAAGTTCTACTCAATATTTGAGCATATTGAATTTCATTGATCAGACATGACCAGTACAATTTTTGACTTGCTAATTTGTTATTTCAGTGTTTATTTTTATGTCAATTAATAAGTGTATTGAATTATTGATACAGAAGCACAGCGCAGCTGCTGATATAACGGAGTCACTGTCAGAAGACCAGGTTCCCGAAGCTTTTCTCGTCATGCTCCTCATCCAATTCAGTACCATGATTGTGGACCGAGCACTCTATCTTCGTAAAACTCTTTTTGGAAAGTGTATTTTCCAGGTAGTGCTTGTGTTTGGGATCCACTTCTGGATGTTCTTCATACTGCCTGGTGTCACAGAGAGGTGAGGAATAAATGAAGAAATATACTGTAATATATCATATGAGTCCAATAAATTATGACAAGTTATGATTATGTGTTATAAGTTATGATCAGTGTTGGAGACTCTACTAACGTAACAACACTTTTCAGTAGTGTGACAATAACTCAGCTAATTTTAAAACAGTGTTGCTTTTTCAGAAGCTAAATACTTTTTCCACCAAGCAGCACTAATGCATTGAATCAGTGCATTCACAGTGTATTCTTCTGACTAGATCACAAACTAAATTTGTTCATTACCACGATCTGTTGTGATATAAAGCATTTTGTGGCGTACCAGCAAGATATTGTTTTGTGGTTTTGCAATTGGATGTACAGGAGTGGATCACAAGAATCAACTGTAATTTATGCAAAACTTCACGCTTGCATAACTTCATTTATTAGTTCACGCCTTGACTATTGTAATTCACTCTACTATGGAGCTAACCAATCTTCGATTGGATGTCTTCAAATGGTACAAAATGTTGCAGCCAGGCTGCTGACCGGTAGTCACAAATTTGATCATATATCTCCCATTTTAACTTCCCTGCACTGGCTACCAGTCAAACAGAGAAACTAATTTAAAATTGTAGTTTTTGTATTTAAAGCATTACATGGCCTTGCTCCAGCTTATTTATCTGATCCCGTACGTTGTCATAATCCGTCCAGGGCACTTAGATCCGGCAACCTTGGAGTGCTTTCTGTTCGTCGATCAAGGTTAAAGATCGACGGAGAGATTGTGGGGGAAAGATCGTGGAGACCGTGCTTTTGCGATAGCAGGCCCTAAACTCTGGAATAGTCTCCCGGGATCAATTCAAATGGTGTCATCACTCTACTCTTTTAAATTTAAGCTTAAAGCACATCTCCTTAGTGTGGGTTTCTAATGTATTATTATAATCTTGTTACTAATCTTGTACTAATAATGTATGCTATCGTATAGATTGTTATAGATTCTGTTTTTTATTTGAGCTTCCTGATCTGTACAGCACTTTGATCAACCTTGGGTTGTTTTTAAATGTGCTTTATAAATAAACAATGAAATGAAATGAAAACAAAGATTAAAATGTGGTCTACATCGACGACTTAAAGCACATACAGGATGTGAATAATAGCTTTTTTAAACTGATTTTTTTTTCTGTTTTATTGCACTCTATATCGAATGTCTATTTTACAATGACGAATAGTCATAATATAATCTCTCTCCCCACAGTTTTGAAATGAACATTAATCGAACAGAAAATTAAATTGCGATATAGTAGTGTGCTTATCATTTGGCAAAGGTTTCCTGTCACAAATCAGGCCTTTGTGGCTCCCTCCGATCGCCACCGGAGAGCACCCTCTCCGGAGCATTAGTTCATTAAAAAACATAATTTCCCATAACCCTTTACCTGGGATTGATTACCTGCACAGACGATGCCACTCACCCAGCCTATTTAAACTGCTTCTGGACTCTCACTCATCGCGAAGTCTCGTTGTGCTATGGCTGAAATTTCTGAGTGTTTATCCCCATTGACGGTGCTGCCTGCCTTTGTCACCTTGTGCTTCTGGATTACTCTGTCTGTGTCCTGTTCGCTGCCTGCCTCAACCCTAAGCCTGCTTACAGTTTATTCTACTGGATTATCTCTTATACACCTGATGCTGTTGATTGGCCATTGCTTGTTGAATTCTGAGTTTATAATAATAAAGCTGCAAATGTATCCTCACTCAACTGACCCATCACTACAGAAGACCACTCCATCGGATCCGCTACAACCCAGTCCCAGTTGGAGACCCTCCACTAGCAGCCCATGACTGGCATTCCCAGAGAAATTCAACAGCTCGCCAGGAAAATGCAAGGGCTTCTTATTGCAATGCCCCCTGTTTGTTAATCAGCAACTGTTGTCATGCCCCACTGATGAGAGTCGTGTGTCTTTTGTTTTTTCTCTGCTGACTGGTCGAGATTTGGACTGGGCCACCACTATATGGTAGAGGGAATGCACGTGATTTACTTTATTCACCTGCTTTCTACAATGCTTCCGGGAGGTCTTTGAGCACTTTGTGGGTGGAAAAGATGCTTGAAAGACGTTTCTAGCCCTGCGTCAGATAAGGATTCGCTGATTATGCCCTCTCATTTTGCAATCTTGCAGTGTAAACTGGTTGGCTGGACGATGCACTCAAATTTTTGTACCGCAAGGGATTCACCTCAGAATTACAGTCGAAAATAGCATGCCATGACAAGGGAAAGACTCTGGATCAATTCATCAATCTATCCATCTGCATTGATAACCTGATTAGTTCACGACGAGCTCCTCGCTATTCCCCATCCACAGTCAGGGAGCCACCTTTTACCCACGACCTGAAACCGAAAATCCAATGCAGGTTGCATTTACTCATCTCACCTCGGAGCAAAGAGAGAAACGCGCTTGAAATCATCTATGTCTCTACTGCGGCCAACCTGGCCACTTGAGTGGGACACTCATCCATTTGCCCAAACTTCCTTTACAGTGAGTTCCAATTCTCACTCTCTGACCACACTAGAAATTTCTGTCACACTGATTGGTGTGACAGAACTGTCACACCAGTCAGTATTGAATGGTGTTCAATACACACTGAATGGTGTATTGACACCATGGCACTGATAGATTCGGGGGCTGCAGGCAACGTCGTTGATCTCAAGTTCGCAAATTCTCATAATATTCCTCTTGTTTCATGTGAATCCCAGGTGGCAGTGGCAGCCTTAGACGGACGTCCCTTGGGCACGGGACAAGTCAAGTTCTCCACCGAAGAGCTGTTACTTAGAACTGGAGTACTTCACACAGAGCCTATTCACTTATTCGCCATTGAATCACCTCAGAACTCCTTCATCCATGGCCTGCCCTAGCTAGAGAGACACAACCCCTGAATCTCCTGGATTACCAAACAGATTTTGCAATGATCTTATTTCTGCCAATGATGCATGCACACCAATCCTCAGCCCTCTGTTCCAAGATCAACCAAGGCAGCGGAGGTTTCGCCCGTTTAGGGCTCTGACTGTGGCAGATTTGTACCATTGCGGTGGTAATGGACCAACTATCGTCGGTGGCACTGTGTTGTTTTATATGTATATGCCTTCAGAACTGCCTTAAGGTGCTGGAAACATTCCTGAGATATGTTGGTCCATATTAACATGACAGCATCACGCAGTTGCTGCAGATTTTCCGGCTGCACATCCATGATTTGAATCTCTCGTTCCACCACATCCCAAAGGTGCTCTATTGGATTGAGATCTGGTGGCTGTGGAGGCAATTTGAATAAAGTGAACTCATTGTCATGTTCAAGAAACCTGTCTGAGATTATTTGAGCTTTGAGACATGGTGCATTGTCCTGCTGGAAGTAGCCATCAGAATATGGGTAAACTGTAGTCATAAAGGGATGGATATGGTCAGCAACAATACTCAGGTTGGCTGTGGCGTTTAAACAATGCTCAATTGGTACTAAGGGGCCCAAAGTGTGGCAATAAAATATCCCCTACACCACTAAACCACCACCACCATCCTGAACTGTTGAGGCAAGGCAAGATGGATCCATGCTTCCATGTTCTTTATGCCAAATTCTGACCCTACCATCTGAATGTCGCAGCAGAAATCGAGACTCATCAGACCATGTTAGATGTTAGAGACCTTGCGCTCCTCCACCTTCCGTTTGAGGATGCCCCACATATGCTCAATAGGGTTTAGATCTGGAAACATGCTTAGCCAGTCAATCAAATTTACCCTCAGCTTCTTTAGCAAGGCAGTGGTCATTATCATGTTGGAATACTGCCCTGCGGCCCAGTCTCCGAAAGGAGGGGATCATGATCTGCTTCAGTATGTCACAGTACATGTTTTTATTCATGGTTCCCTCAATTAACTATAGCTCCCCAGTGGCGGCAGCACTCATGCAGCCCCAGACCATGACACTCCCACCAACATGCTTGACTGGATGGATCCATGGGCAAGACACATTTGTCTTTGTACTACTCCCCTTGCCGACACACATGCTTGACACCATCTGAACCAAATAAGTGTATCTTGGTCTCATCAGACTACAGGACATGGTTCCAGTAATCCATGTCCTTAGTCTGCTTGTCTTCAGCAAACTGTTTGAAGGCTTTCTTGAGCATCATCTTTAGAAGAGGCTTCCTTCTGGGATGACAGCCATGCAGACCAATTTGATGCAGTGTGCGTCATATGGTCTGAGCCCTGAAAGGCTGACCCCCCACCCCATCAACCTTTGCAGCAATGCTGGCAGCATTCATAAGTCTATTTCCCAAACACAACCTCTGGATATGATGCTGAGCACATGCACTCAACTTCTTTGGTCGACCATGGCAAGGCCTGTTCTGAGTTGAGCCTGTACTGTTAAACTGCTGTATGGTCTTGGCCACCATGCTGCAGCTCAGTTTCAGGGTCTCTCGGAAATCTTCTTATAGCCCACGCCATCTTTATGTAGAGCAACAATTCTTCTTTCAGTTCCTCAGAGAGTTATTTGCCATGAGGTGCCACGTTGAACTTCCAGTGACCAGTATGAGAGAGTGAGAGCGTTAACACCAAATTTAACACACCTGCTCCCCATTCACACCTGAGACCTTGTAACACTAATGAGTCACATGACACTGGGGAGAGAAAATGGCTAATTGGGCCCAATTTGGACATTTTCACTTCAAATTAAATCCCTTTTATTGTCACATCACCAACAGCATGTGTGCCGTGGTGAGTGAAAAGCTTGGGAGCATGCTCCAGATGGTGCAGAATACAATTGACACATTTAACAAATAACATTATACATGTTTGGAGACTTTACAAATGCAGAATATACACTATATCAAGCAATAATTAATAAAATACAAAATATACAAACATAATACACATAATACACAAATGTACACAGAGTGGTTGTATATGTAATGGTTGGTAAATAGATGTTGGCAGAGTATTATTGTGTTATTGTGTTAAAGTGCAGTGTATGCTACATTGAAGTTTTTGGTAAAAACCGTGCTGGTGGTGGTGGAGTTAAAGTGCATAGTGAATGGTATGGACAGAGAGGTGTGCTGTGTGAGTGTCAATTCTGAGTGTTCAGCAGCCTTATAGTCTGAGGGAAAAAGCTGTGTTTCAGTCGGCTTGTGCCAAATCGAATGCTGCGGAGACATCTGCCTGTTGGCAGCAGAGAGAACAGTCCATGGCTTGGGTGGCTGCTGTCACTGATGATCCTCCGGGCTTTCCTCATGCACCGCCTGGTGTAGATGTCCTGGAGGGAGGGAAGCTCAACTCCTACAGTGTGGCGGGCAGTTCGCACAACCCTTTGCAGAGCTTTTTTGCTGCTGGTGCTATTTCCATACCAGACAGTGATGCAGCCAGTCAGAATGCTTTCCACAGTGCAGGTGTAGAATGAGTGGAGGATGTGGGGACTCATTTGAAATTTCCTCAGGCACCTGAGGAAAAGGAGGCGTTATTGTTGCCTGTTAGAAGAGGTGCTAGTGAGACAAGCAGGGGGTGCTCACCCTGCAGTCTGTGTGGGTCCTAACGCCCCAGTATAGTGACAGGGACACTATACTGTCAAAAAGCACCGTCTTTCGGATGAGACGTTAAACCGAGGTCCTGACTCTCTGTGGTCATTAAAAATCCCATGGCACTTCTCATAAAGAGTAGGGGTGTAAACCCGGTGTCCTGGCTATATTACCACAATGGGCCTTGTCAATCATGGCCTCCTAATAATCCCCATCCACTTGATTGGCTCTATCACTCTCTCTCCTCTCCACCTGTAGCTGGTGTGTGGTGAGCGCACTGGCACCGTTGTCCTGTGGCAGCCGTTGCATCATCCAAGTAGATGCTGTACACTGGTGGTGGTTTAGAAAAGACCCCCACCACGTTATTCTAAAGCACTTTGGGTGTACAGCAATACACAATAAAGCGCTATATAAATGCATCATTCATTCAATCTTCAGCACTGCATCTATGTTAGCAGACCATGTGAGGTCTTCAGTGATGTGGACTCCTAGAAACTTAAAGCTACTGACCCGCTCCACAGGTGTCCTGTCGATGATGATGGGGGTGTGTTCTCTTCTGTCTCCTGAAATCCACCACCAACTCCTTGGTTTTGTTGATGTTGAATGAGAGGTGTGTCAGAGCATGCACCTCTTCTCTGTAGGCCGTCTCATCATTGCCAGTGATCAGGCCTACCACCGTAGAATTTGACGATGATGTTTGAGCTGTGTGTGGCTGTACAGTTGTGTGTGTACAGGCAGTACAGGAGTGGGCTGAGAACGCAGCCCTGAGGAGCACCAGTGTTGAGGACCAGCGGAGATGAGGTAATGTTACCCATTCTGACCACCTGGCATCTGCCTGACTGGAAGTCCAGGATCCAGCTGCACAAAGATTTGTTTAGGCCCAGAGTCTGGAGTTTCATAACAAGCTTAGCAGGCACTATGGTGTTGAATGCGGAGCTGTAGTCCAGAAATAGCATTTTCACATAGGTGTACTTACTGTCCAGATGGGAGAGAGCAGTGTGTAGGGTGGAAGCAATGGCATCATCAGTGGAGCGGTTGCTCCTGTATGCAAACTGCAGGGGGTCGAGTGAGGCAGGCAGAACAGAGCAGATGTGTTTTTTGATCAGCTTCTCAAAACACTTGCTGAAGATGGGTGTCAGAGCAACAGGACTCCAGTCATTCAAACATGTGGTTTTAGATGTATTTGGTATCGGTATGATGGTTGTGGTTTTAAAGCATGAGGGAACCACAGACAGAGAGAGGGAGAGATTAAATATGTCCGTTAAAAACTCCCGCTAGCCGGTGTGTGTATGCTTTAAGTACACGGCTTGGAATGCCATCTGGACCCAGAGCTTTTCGCATATTCACCCAGCAGAAAGATCGTGTAACATCCGCTACAGAGACGGAGAGTGTGCTGGCCGCCTCTGCGTCGGCCACGGGAGCTCTCTCTGTGTGAGTGGTGTTATGAGCTTCAAAACGTCTATAGAACTCGTTGTGCTCATCCGGAAGAGAGGTAGCAATGTTCACAGCGCCTTTTTTTCCTTTAAAGTCTTTGATATTATTAATTCCCTGCCACATGCTTCTTGCATTTTTGGTGTTAAAATTTCCTTTTATTTTTGTATTGTCGCTTGGCGGCTTTAATGGATTTCCGGAGGTCGTAGTTGGCTTGTTTTTGTTCTTCCATGTTTCCAGAATTAAAAGCAGGTTCGCGCTGATAAGGCTGCTCAAACATCGCTATTAATCCACATTTTTTGGTTGGGGTAGATACAAACTCTTTTTGTCAGCACAACGTCTTCAACACACTTCCTGATGAAACATTCTAATGAGAAGTGTTTCTTAACCTATTGTCCAACAAAAGAGAACATTATAACATACTACACAACTTTTGTCATCTGATGTGGCTTTTTGTCACAGAATGAGGCAGAAAATATATTCTATAATGTAAAAAAGGCTATATCAATTAGCAAAGATAATACATAATAAGGTGATTAAAGTTTTTTTTCCTCTCAGCCCAATTTTGACTGATATGTGTCACAGATCAGGATGTGCCACCGGTCCTTCTCTATTAAATGTTTAGGTCCTGTTATTTTCTGTAGCATGTTCTTTGAGCAATCAACAGAGCGCTGAGTGAATGAATCATTGCATCGATGCATCATGATGTGGACATGCACCGATTAATTTTGACACCTCTACTTCTGAAATGTTCTGATTTCTATCTTATTATGTTCTAAATAACAGTAAAATGTAATGGATCTCCTGACAACTTATAGGTCATTCAAGGTTTTTAATTTATTTATTTATTTTTTAGCCCAATTTTGACTGAAATGTGTCACAGATCAGGATGTGATCCTTCTCTGTTAAAAGTTTTGGTCCTGTTATTTTCTGTAGCATGTTCTTTGAGCAATCAGCAGAGTGCTGAGTGCACAATCACGAGCTGATCTCCTGCACCTGTTGCTCATTCCCCTTACCAAAATAATTCCCTGTTGAGCAATGGCTCGACGCAGCTCATGTTCATTGAGACGCAATTGCAGTGAACAATTGTTAAAAAGTTTATTCTTTGAACTTAAAAGAAGAAAATTAAAGCAGGTGACTCCGTGAAATAGATGATATTCAGAATGGTAGCTCTGTGTTCTCTGCACACCACTTGACGGACACACTGATTTTAGAGACAACCATAAGAGAAACGAGCCGAGTCCAGCGAGGAAAATGGCTTTGCTACAAACTCCTTGTCTTTGGGTCCTGAGCACAAATAACAGCCAGACAGTAATAGAAGCAAAAACCATGAGAGAGAGCTCAGACATAACACATAAACATGAGGAGGTAACATGAGGAGTGCTCAATTGACAGCAAGGAGGAGACACAGCAGGGAATAAATGAGGGCAGACAACAGGGGGGACTTACAGCTTATCCTTACAGGAACCTGATTAAGATGGTGCCACCTATGGCTGCTGTGGTGTGGAACGCTCCCGTTCTTTTAATGTTATTTATTTTTTTGTTCTGTGTTAAGTCATTCTCTTACAATCAGTTTTACCAGTGACGAACTACTGGACATAAGGCAACACACAACGGACATTTGTTTTCCATTTTTTGTTTATTCAGACGCTTTGTTGGATGTTTTGGTCGGAGGGGCAGTGATCCTAGTCAAACGCGCACTCAGATGCGCACTCAGTTCCCTGCTGCTTCAAACACTCTTCAAACACCATTATTCCCGTCCTTAAAAATCCCCCACACTCATCGGCCTCATCAAAGACGGAGACGAGTCTGATACTACTCTGAGCTGTGAGGAGAGCAGGCAGCTGTCGTGCAGTCTTAACAACCTGGAGCTAAACAATCTCAAAACTGTGGAGATGATAGCAGACTTCACATTGTCCTTTGGGTTTGCCAAAATGTTTTTTTTTATTATTGGTCTTATGAAGTATTCTAATTTGTTGAGATATTGAATCAATGGGTTTTTGTTAAATGTGAGCCAAAATCATCACAACTAAAAGAACCAAAGACTTAAACTACTTCAGTCTGTGTGCATTGAATTTATTTAATACACAAGTTTCACAATTTTAATTGAATTACTGAAATAAATGAACTTTTCCACGACGTTCTAATTTATTGAGATGCACCTGTATACAACATCAAAATCTGCTAGCCCTTTCAACTCCAGTATGTAATTAAAGGTGTGAAAGCTGAGTGCATTAAGAGTCCAAAAGTCCACACATTAACTTTTGGTTAATTAAATGCATTAACCATGCATTCGAAGGCCACTTTATCTTTGTGGAATTTTCAGTGTGAACACAGTAATACAACTATGTGTACTAAAAAAGGCATTGAATGGTGTCCAAGTGTACACTCAAGATTTACGCATTGTTACATTGTGTGTGTGCTCTAAATGTAGTTATGCGATGTATGTTATGAAGTTACAATCCAATACTGTGTCGTAAATGCCGTGTGTATACTGTTTACTTGTGCTTTTGTGTCAGCTATTCATACAACAACTTGGTATATTTTGGTCTAAAACTGAAACAGATATACTTATTGTATTCAGCTCGTTGAGACTTTTTCAACAACACAAGTTGTATCTGTTATATACGATGCTTTTACAGATAACATTTTCAAGTAAACCAGTTTTTTTTTTCCATGCCGTGAAATCAGAGCTCTGTCAAATTTAAAAGCACCCCTTTAGAATCAACTTTTCTATAGTCAATGTAAAGTCAAGCTTCTACTATTTCTATTGACCGCTATTTGTGTTGTGTATGCAAGTGGTTGAGTGCTAATGCTGGGGTCAAATGATTACCCCCTACCTGTTTCCATTCTAAAGTCTCCTCTTTTCACTTTGTAAATCCAAAGGTTTAAATTGCCGGGGCAGTTCTCTAGACCAGTGCTTCCCAAACCTGTCCTGGAGGCCCCCCTGTCCTGCACATTTTGTATGTCTCCCTTATCTAACACACCTGATTCCACTCATCAGCTCGTTAGAAGAGATGCAAGAACTAAATTGGGTGTGTCTGATTAGGGAGACATACAAAATGTGCAGGGCAGGGGGTCCTCGAGGACAGGTTTGGGAAGCACTGCTCTAGACTATTGTCTCATTCCCCATATTTCCCAGGGTTAAATATAAAGAGTTAAAAAGGGTACAAAAGGTGTAACACATCACCTAAAAGTGTGGCTTCTTAATTGTAGTAGTTGTGTGCTATAATGGAATTATTAAGTGTGAATATTACAAAATGGTTTACCAATACCAATACAATATGGATTACCAGTATGATACTACTGAAGTTAATTGTACTGCAATGTCTCTTGTTTCAGGAGATTCAACAGGAATCGAGTTGCTCAACTCTGGTACTTTGTAAAGTGCATTTATTTTGGTCTCTCAGCATACCAGATCAAATGTGGCTACCCAAACCGTGTTCTTGGAAATTTTCTTACCAAGAACCACAACTACTTCAACCTCTTCCTCTTTCAGGGGTAAGTAAATTACTCGCTCCACAATGACTGATTTGTTCATTGATTCTGTACATTCAAAAGAATGTAACTTTTACTCTTAGCATGCTACAAAGACTCTAAAGTAGGGCTGTGCGATTTGTGGAAAATATCTAATTGCGATTTTTCTGACAAATATTGCGATTGCGATTTGATTTGGGATTTAGTTTTGTAAAGTCAATCTTCAGCTCAATATTCTCGATAGAGTGCATCACACACTTTAAATTAAAGGACTACAACATGCTTTAACTGTAGATCACCCACTTCCTTGTAGTCTAGCAGATGCAGTGTGGCTTTCTACCCAATAGATGGTTAGCTTCTTGTTTCTAAAAGGCAGTCAGTGCTCAATTTTAGGAAAAATAACAGAAAAGAGATTAATTTATTCCAACATTTTTTTAAATTAATTTTTAACCTGTTAGCCAGCGCTCCCCATTTTGGGACTCACGGTTGAAAAAGACCTACCTAGCTTAAAATGCTAGTGTGAAAAAATCAGTGTGCTTCACACACAATTTTGGTGTCTGTAGAAAGAAGACCCATTGGGCTTTACTATCCATCATCCAGAGTTGATAATGCTCAAAAAGATGAAAAGTTATAGAGACTGAAGTGCTTTGAAAAAAGTGAACTACACTGAATAAAAAAAGTTCAAGTTCAAGTTGAGCTTTATTGTCATTCCGCTACATGTGTGGACATACAGTGGGACGAGATGTCGTTTCTCACAGGACCACGGTGCTACATTAATACAGATATACAACACGAAGTAAAACAGTATAAACCTATATACAACTAACCTACTGTCAGCTTTGACTATGCATATGCTATATATAAAAGTGGTTACCTATACATAAACAAAAAAAATACAAACTGTACAACTGTGCAGATGACTCAAATACTGTACATGTGCAAAAAGAGACATTCAAGCAGCTGGCTGGGGAACAGTGTAAGGTGATTTGTGGTGCGTGAGCCAGTAAACATACATAACAGTCATATATTACAATCAGTCTTTTGTGGGATTATGTACACACAGTGTTGTGTGAAAGTGTCTAGTGCATGTAGAGGAGAGTGTGTTACTACAGGTGGCTTGTGCACAGTGTTGCCAGATCGGGTTGACGATTTCCAGCCCAAAAGCTCACCAAAACCCGCCCACTTCAACAAAAACCAGCCCAAAATTTTAACTGCCAAAATAATGTGATATGATTTTATTACCATGTCAATCAAGGTTGATAAGGACCACTTTTATCTCCTCAAAATAAAATAGTGACAAAAAAAGGTAATAAAGATAAATAAATTTCACAGGAACATGGATCAAAACAGGGAAAATGCGTTAAAGACAGTCAGAAAATATGCTTAAAATGACCAGGAACCTTTTCAAAATGGCAATCAAGAAATTAACTGATAACCCCCGGGGGAACACGTGCATCATTTTCAATGTCCACAGTAAGAAAAAGCTCATTTTTGTGCAAAAAAAGTGCACAATAAAGTGATCAGAAAGCAATGTTAATTCACACCCACAGCAGCCAAACATGTGTTATTCATTGATACATACTGTATGATAATCTGACAGCAAAAATAAATTATAATAACAATGAACAACAATGCTCTTAACTTTCTCTTGTGCTTTATCTTCAGACAGCACGTATTTCATGAAGTAAACATTTTAAAACATAATGCAGAACTTAGCACAGTCAAAACTGTTCAAGTCCAGCAGCTGTCAATGCCAAGTATACAAGAGTTTGGGTGGTTTAAAAGATGTTCTGATGCAGGACAGCATTGTATAGTCCCATATTCAGTTTTGATTTTTATTAAATCATTCAACTGTTCTCTTATTTCAGTTACAATTACATTTAGAAGTCTTCTATTCATTTAATCCACGTTGTGAGATTTGAGTCACTCTTAGACTCTTTATCATGTAACTTATATTTAAGCCACTTTGCCATGACAATCACTTAACTTGTTGAAGTCTATAAAATAAAATGAATGAGTAAATATATAGCTGCACATTTAAATTTTGCCCTTTACAGCGCCAAAACCCAATCACTCACGAGTCATCACGTCTCACCAACATAAAAGATGGTAAATTGATTGTCAAGTCTCTGTTAAAATGAACCAAAGGGGTTGCGTTAAGGAAAAATGAGTTGATGACTGCACTACACATTATTTTACTGTGATACTTTGAGCTCGAACATATTAAGATAACATGACTAAAGATAAAAGCGAAGAAAAAAGCAGCTGATTGGGCGGCTTTTAGTTTTTTTAAAAGCAGCCCAAATTTGGTCTACCCGCCCAATGCGTTATTCTCTGGTCCAAGCCGATCAAAAGAAGCCCAATTGGGCGGCAACCCGCCCAATCTGGCAACACTGCTTGTGCAGGCCCGCTCACCTGTGTGTAGCACACTTGAATTGCACAAAAAATACAAATTTGACAGTTTGTTTCCTGTGATGTGGTAAGGTAGGGGGGTGATGGTCCATGTTTCAGGAGGTAGGGGGTTTGTATGGGGTTTCAGAGAGGGGCGGAGTGATGTGAGTTCAGGGCTCTCACAGCCTGGGGGAAAAAGCTGTTGAGCAGTCTGGCGGAGCGGGCTCTGATACTCCGGTATCGTCTTCCTGATGGAAGGAGCTGGAAGAGACTGTGGGAAGGATGGGTGGGGTCCTTCACGATACTATTTGCTTTGCTGGAGCATCGTGTAAGGAAAATATCCAGGATGGAGGGGAGAGGGGCACCAATGATTTTTGCAGCTGTGTTCACTGTCCGCTGGAGGGTCTTGCGGTCTGCTGCACTACTATTTCCGTACCAGACAGTGATGCAGCTGGTCAGCACGCTCTCAATGGTACCCCTGTAGAAGGTGGTGAGGATGGGTGGAGGGAGACTTGCTCTTTTCAGCCGACGGAGAAAGTGTAGGCGCTGTTGTGCCTTCTTGGAGAGAGACATGGTGTTGGTGGTCCAGGTGAGGTCCTCTGTGATGTGCACCCCCAGGAATTTAGTGCTGCTGACTCTCTCCACAGTCGAGCTGTCGATGGTCAGTGGGGGGTGGTCAACAGAGTTTCTCCTGAAGTCCATCACAACCTCCTTTGTCTTCTCCACATTGAGGGACAGGTTGTTAGCACCACACCATTCAGCCAGCTGTGCCAATTACTCTCTGTAGTGCATTTCATCGTTGTTGCTGATGAGACCTACCACTGATGTGTCATCGGCAAACTTGATGATGTGGTTGGAGCTGAACTTGGCAGTGCAGTCATGGGTCAGCAGCGTGAAGAGCAGCGGACAGCCCTGTGGGGCACCTGTGCTCAGTGTGGTAGTGCTCGAGGTGTTGTGGCCGACACGAACTGACTGAGGTCTTCCGGTTAAAAAGTCCAGGATCCAGTTACAGAGGGAGTACAAAAAATATTGTACTTCAAATAAAATACACAAATTAAGTCCTGGAGCAATCCAGAAAAGTAATGGGTTGAAAGTCACATGTCTCATGAGTTTACATTTCAAATCTGAAGAAGATACCATGAAAAAAATTATTTTCCTGAGACTATAAATAACACCCCCCCCCACGTTAGAGGAAAAATATTTATTTACCAAATGTATTGAATAGTTCTACAAACTATTACATTATTTTAGTCATTATACATACCACTGTGTTTTTCAATTATACAAGTATTATAGACAGAATCTTAGACATCATATAAGTGATGTATTTGACCACTAAAACATACAATAAGAATAATTTGAGTAGTAAAAATTGTTTTGTATGTAGTACATACTCACGTACATACTCTGATTGCCAGACATACACTGATATTGCCAGGCATTCACCCAAATTGTTGATAATAGTCAGTAATCACACACTGATGTGCGGTGGTAATACAGATGATAATCATACAGATATGGGCCATATAGTCCATAATGGCCGATTGGCATTCATAGTGATAGAGTAATCACAGCTGATTATAATCCACACACATTTCCCACAAAACACAAGTACACATAGATACAAAATTTAAAAGGGTTTATTTTGTCCAAAAAGCCGATCGATATGTTCGGCCCCCATCAGATGACATGTGTGTCACAGCGTGCGTCACAGCGTGCCACAATGCAAATAAACAATTTTCCGCTTGTTTTTCCACTTTTTTTTTTTTGATGGTCTCATTCTGTGTGTAACAATGTATACTACAAAACCGTGTGTTTTTTTTACAACCAAGACGCAGTTTTTTGAGCGTGAGCTATTCCAAAATTGAACTGCAGCAGTGTCTTTAAATTAAAAGCAGTATCTGTCCCAGGGTGGATGGGGACCGAAAGGAAGAAACAAAGTCCTAAACAGCGACAAGTGTTTAATAAGCATGTTGGTGCTAGAAAGTCTTTGAAGTGACCAGATTAATTAATAGGAATGAGATGCACTGCGCAAGTCAGAGTCGAAGGGAAGGAAGTAAACTGCCTGTTAGACACAGGATCTCATTAGATGGAAGAGGCTGATAAACAGAAAGCAGCATCTGTCTGCCCTTTAGGGTTCTATGAATTCTACCGAATACCACAATGCTAGCGCAGTACGCCTGGAGTTCCAGCAGGAGCACGCCCGTGGCTTTCCGATTCTTTCCCGAATATCTGAAGAAGAGTTGAGTGAGCATCAAAGAGATGATCCAAGCTCAACAAAGTAAATAAGTAGTTTGAATCCGGGCAAAAACCTGAAGGAAAAGCAGATCCTGTAGAGGTAGCCTTATGACTGAGAGAGTAGAACAGATTGGAGTTCAAGAATGGAGTGTTATTTAGAAGGAGACAAGATCAAAGAGGTGTGCTGTATCAAGTCAAGTCACCTTTATTTATATAGCGCTTTAAACAATACAAATTGAAACAAAGCAACTGCATAATATCAAAATAGGAAAATTGTGTGTCAATATTGTAAAATTACAAGATTTAACACTCAATTTTAAGTTGAACACTTTCATTATTGAATTTAGTGATGCCATCGTCCAGCTCAGTTCAGTTTAAATAGTATTCAATTCAAGATTATTTGTATAGCGCTTTTTGCTATACAATCGGTGCAAAGCAGCTTTACAGGAAATTAAGTTTCTACAATAGATTTATATATTGCAGAAAAGTAATATATTTAATGTATGGCAAAATTTGGTTAATTCTGTATACTGTCTGAGGGTTGGCTTCCTCTGAGGTCCTCTAAGGGGTTGGCATCATCTCTTCTCAGGTGTTTGGTTATCTCAGATCATTTAAGGGTTGGATACAGACTGAAGCTTGTGTAATTCCTAGGCAGAAACAGAGAAACAAATAGCTCATTCCAAAATGGCGCTGCTGTGTTCGGTCGCCTTTCAGCTAGCTCCGCTTAGATTGTACTTTTAGCTACTTTTTCACATATTTTTACTTTCTCTTTTTACACGCATTAACATCTGCACTGATTATTTACAACAAAAGAACACTTTTGGACATTGGACACCGCTACCCTAACCTGCTTCAGGACACTTTATCCACGAATCCAACATGGCCATTGGAGATTCTTCGTAACACAAAGAAGAACAATGGCCACCTGAATAATCCCAGGAGGCGAAAGAAACACAGCGGGAAAAGCACTGGAATATGCAACAGACTGAGGGAAAGGGCTCACAGTCCACCTCTACCGAGTATTCTGCTCGCTAATGTCCATTCCTTGGAGAATAAGATGGACGATCTTAGAGCCAGGATAAGTTTCTAACGGGGCATAAGAGACTGTAACATCCTCTGTTTGACTGAAACATGGCTCACGTCCTCGGTCCCGGACACCGTTGTAACGCCGTCTGATAACTTTTCTGTTTTACAGATGGACAGAACAGCCAAGGCCGGTAAAACCAAAGGTGGTGGAGTGTGCTTCATGATCAACAAGAAATGGTGTGACCCCAGGAGCATCTCCATTCTGTCGCGCTCCTGTTCGCCTCATCCAGAACATCTGTCCATTATCTGCCGCCCATTCTATCTGTCCCGTGAGATTTCATTGATCATTGTCACTGCTGTTTACATTCCATCACAGGCGGACACTAGTTTGGCTTTGTCCAAACTCCACAATGTGCTCAGCGGATACATTAACAAACACCCTGACGCTGCCTCTATCATCGCGGGGGACTTTAACAAAGCCAGCCTCAGACAGGTCATGCCGAACTTTCATCAACATATATCCTGTCCAACTAGAGGACCGAATACACTGGATCATTGCTACACTCAGTTTAAAAAGGCCTACAATGCCCGCTCACTAACGGCTTTTGGCAAATCGGACAATGCCGCAATTTTCCTCACACCGGAATATAAACAAAGGCTCGTACAGGAACCCCCGGTGGAGAGAGAAGTGACACGCTGGTCCTCCCACTCTGATGCTATGCTACAGGCAGCTCTTGATGACGTCGACTGGGACATGTTCTGGGTGAGTTCATCTGACGTGAGTGAGTTCACAGATGTAGCATTAAGCTTAGTCAACACGCTAACCGAGCAAGCCACTGAAACAGTAAATATAAGGACATTCTCCAATCAGAAACCGTGGGTGGACAAAACAATCCGTGATGCGGTTAACCACCGCACTGCCGCATACAACACCGGTCTTCTGTCTGGAAATATGAGCGAGTACAAAGCATTGTGCTATGCTCTCCGGCATGCAGTTAGAGCTGCTTAACTCCGATACAGGGAGATAATTGAGTCTCATTTTCAGCTCAATGACTCTCGACGCATGTGGCAGGGACTGAAGACCATCTGTTCCTCTGGAAATAAATCCTCCGCAGAGGTGAGAGCAGATCCGTTGCTGGCCGAAGAGTTAAACACCTTCTACGGCCGCTTTGAACACAATGGCGGCAGCGTGACTCTGCCGATCAGCGCGTCAGGAAGAAGCAGACAGAGCAGCGACAATCATGTTATCAAAGTGTCGGAGGACGAGGTTCAGAGGGAACTAGAGAGAGTGAACGTCAGGAAACCAGCCAGACCTAATGGGATTACTGGCCGTGTTCTGAGGTCCTGCACTGATCAGCTTGCTGGTTTGTTTACATCCTTCTTTAATGAGTCCCTTGCTACCTAATTGCACTGTCCATGGAGCGGACCTGACGTACATTTCACTGCAGGTTATATTCTGTATAATTGTGTATGTGACGAATAAAAATCTTGAATCTTGATAGTGTGCTAAGCGATTTTTGACAAACGATGTTGATATTTGAAAGCACCAAAACAAACAAGCCCATACCCCAACAGGACCTCGCCCCTATTCTGAAATCTCCACCCACATATACGTACGCAACCATGGCAACAACGATCGCAGGAACAAGTGAAGATGACACCAGCATAATCAAACAAAAGCCAACACGAAAAAGTTGTGTGAAACAAAGTAAAATCAAAGTTACTCACCTATCAAGAAGAAACAATGCAACCTTGGCGTCAGATTTCAGGCATTCCCGTTCCTTGAGTTTTCTCCACCGCTGGAAGCTGCTCCGAAATTTACGCGGGTGCTACCTCTTGCCTGATCATAACCCTTCTTTTTAATGTTGTATTTCTCTGATATTTTCTTATTTTTTTATCTTCCATCTCTCTCTATCTATTGTCGATCTGTTAATCTTTGCACTTAAATTGAGCGCTCTCTTCTTTCTATCACTGCAAGACAAGTCCCCTGCTGCTGATTGGCTAAAAGTGTGTTTTGGGACTCGGTCCGACACTGTGGTCAAAAGCGTTTTTCAAAAATCACTTAGTGCAACTTTAAGAATGAAATGTTTGTTGATGATTTATTGTAACGTGATACCAATTAGCGGTTCTCAATTCCAGTCCTCATTATTAGGACTTGAAAATTATGGTATGGCTGCCCACATTCACTCTGCATATCCTTGATGGCCATGCAAACAATAACTTTTTACACATTTACGTGCATGCCCAGTGTGCATGAATGGTCATGTGCCATGCATTTTCAGTTGTTTACTGTGGACGCAGATAATTTCTGAAACACACTGGTGTAAATAGGTTCTGCAATGTAAAGAAACAATTGAAATGGTGGTGGCCACTAGCGTATTGAACTGTCAACAGTGACAAGGCATAACATAAGAGTGTTACAGACCAACTTTTCTAACATGTGACTTACAGAATGTATACTTAACTAAAAATGTATTAACGTTAAGGTACAGTTTAAGGTAACTTAAGAACGATGTAGCATTAAGAATGTTTTGGGAAACACTTCAGAACTTCAACATGCCATAGTCTTTTGCTTGTGTAGTTGTCAATGTAGACTAGTGTTTGTGTGTCTGTCTTAATAACCGGGACTTGTCACATAACTTACATAATGTTGCTCATTTGTTGGTTTGATTCCTTCTATTGTCCTCATTTGTTGGTCGCGATTGGGAAAAAAGTGTCTGCTAAATGACTTAATGTAAATTTATGTTTTTTTTGACAGGTTCAGGTTTGTTCCATTCCTGACTGAATTAAGGGCAGTTATGGACTGGGTGTGGACAGAAACAACTCTTAGCCTGTCCAACTGGATCTGTGTGGAGGACATTTATGCCAACATCTTTATTCTCAAATGCTGGAGAGAAGCGGAAAAGGTGAAAATTTGCCATCCAAATTAATTTGATTGACTTTCCAAACTGACACATACAGGTGACATCACATATTTTTATAATGTCATGCTTTAAGACAGGAGTGCAGGAGCCCTGCAGAGTTTACATGCAACCCCAATTAAACACACCTGATCCACCTTTTCAAGTCCTTAAGGCTTACATACTTTGTGTGTTAGAGCAGGGTTGGAACAACACTGTTTCACACCTTAGAATCAATCACACCTGATGCAATTGATAAGCTCATCAGAAGAAATTCCAAGAACTGAAATGGATGTATCAGATAAGGGAGATTTTTTGTTTAAATTGTGATTTTTTTTAAAATTACAATTGTGCATAATAAATGCGTAATAACCAATAATAAAATAATAAAAATGTGAAAATGTACCATCTACATCCACACTATGCTGCAGCACTTAAAGGGGTGGTTGACTGTTATATTATAATTGATTTTCAAGGCTTGATTTTGTTTATGGGGTGCAGTCTAAAATGTATTAATGCTTCGTAAAAAATAAAAATATAAAATCACTGAATTTGCCTTTATACTACACTGCTCTGTCCCTTCTCCTAAGAACACTCTGGCGATTTGCTGGTTTTATTAAACCCCTCCCTCTGAAATACGCAATGGGCTCCTATTGGTTAGCTGGCCCAGTGTGTTGTGATTCACTAAACCGCCAGTGCACATGCAGAAACGTCATGCCCCTCACCTCAGAATGTGCTCCAGTTGTATTGTAATCTGATAAATTTGAGCCCGATTGAGACCTAGAGAATATTTGTGAGCAGAATCGCCCAGAACCCGTGCAAGCACACGGCTATTACAGGGCGTTTCAGAATTATGTTTTTTTAGTTGTTGTTGTTGTCTCATACTTTTAGATACGCTGTTATTTGTAAATGCTACTGCTTATGTTAGCTTGCAATATACAGTATTTTCCTGATTAAAGCTTTAAAACAACAGAATACATGATTGCTTTGTAGCATTTTTTTAACAGTAAGACGTGTTTGTCAGCAAGTATTGCTCACTACTCAGCAACAGTGTGCCGTTTAATGCTTCTTGTAGCTATGTAAAAAATATCTGTCTATCTATACATAAAGTATATAATTGGAACACAGTTCACTGATAGAGCAGACGAGCTGATTATTTAAATCATTGAATCAGGTGAGAGAGAGAGAGAGAGAGAGAGATGCAGGGGAGGCGAGGAACAGTATTAAGAAACGTTGATTTAGAACATTGATTTTGAAACTTCTGAATCCATTAGATTCGCTAGAAGACAGAATCACAATTCATATATGAATATATATTTTTTAGTGAACCCCTAGTTTTGACGGCATGGCAACAATTCCTTCCTCTTCTCTAAAGCCACGCAACATGGCCTCCCCCCTGTTATTTGCATGTTCCCAGGGGTGGGGTTTATGTAAATGTCAGGGTTTGCGATTTCACTGACCTGCAAAGTAGCTTGTTGTGGTCCCTACAAGCCGTAATTGTTCGTATTAAACTGCCATAATTTTAAAAGACAATATCTCTGTTTCCATTGAAATTTCAACTTTGTAACTTTGCAGATACTGCTTATGCTCAAACAGCAACATTACACATTAAATTAAATTACAAACGTGAAATCACAATCAATCACAATGAAATCACATCCCCCTTCCGGATCAGCCGATACAGCAAGCCCTGTTGTTCCCACACTTCGATCCGGTTGGTCGGTGAAGTTCAGGGAGTGATAAAAAGTCCCTGGAGAGTGCCGTCATCACCCTGTGCGCTGCTGAGTTGCTCTCTGGAGAAGGGGAGGATGGAGAAGATGTGGTCGAAGTCTGGCCCAGTTGGAGTGGTGGCGCAGAATTCTCCATCAGTTGCTCTGTTGGTTGTCTGTGAAGTGGTAGATGTGCTGGGATGGTTGGCCGGAGGAAAGCCAGGGGTTGACGTGGGAGGCACTGGGCTGGTCATCGCAGTGGGAGGGGAGATGGCAGCTTCTGGATCTTTCGTTTGGTCCAGCTGTTTCGCCCATTTCTTGTCTCTCCTCTTAAAACAGTCGATGACATCTCTCTCTAGTGTCGCCACGGCATCCTTGATAGATTCCTCCACTTTTCCAAATTTAAAATCCACAGCCTCTCTAAAACACACTTCACGGTTAAAATTACTTTCAACAGAGTCTTTAAAATCCTTCTCCAGTTTTAAAACAATGTTTTTAAGAGCAACCACCTCAGCGTGAAGCTGTACACACTCACAGTGATGTAAAACTGTTCATCATTAAAACCAGCAGATGTATTAAAAGAAGCAGCATTAACTTGGTTTGTCTTCATCTTAAAGCACTTTTCTCAACAGCATTTAAAATCTTTAGACGTTCCCCACATGGGCCACCATATGTAAAGATCAGTCTTACCGGAAGATGTTACAAGTGTTAAAATGGGGTCAGATTATACTGTTTGAGATCTTGGAGTGTTTAAAAATATGAGACAGACAACAATTTAAAAGTAAAAATCAAATGTGTATTTACAATATTCACAACGAACTTAAAACAGCACAATAAAACTAGAATAACTTAGGCTGTTAAAAGCATGGAGTCCGTTTGCACCATGCCATGATGGTCAGTTCACAGCAATGGCAAAAATTGACCAAATCACTTAACATTTTTAAAAACTTTAACACACCTAGCTCAGGTCAAGCGGATGTGGTTTAATTTTAGAAGGGCAGTCTTCTGAGTAGTGGTACTGTTGCTCTTTTTCTCTCTGTCTATTATTTTCGATAAGGAAGCACGATGTAGACAAAAACTGAGAAAGTTCTGGAGCTTACATTTCATTCCAGCCAACAGCTGGAAACCACAAGGTGTATTGGAAATTGCAGGCATACTCAGTTTTGTTGTATTTATATATATATATATATAAGCTGTATAAAGTATATGTTTATGATAGGAAGTGCTCTACATATCAACTAAGAAATAATACAGTTGAGGGGTAATACAATCATTTGACATTTAAATTATGTTTCACACTGGTGTACTAACTTGTTATAGTTTATTATAAATATGAATTTCCTTATATGTTTGTGGTGATTTACATAGGATGCTTTCTTGTCACAGAGATATCCTCATGTGCGTGGACAGAGGAAGAAGAAGGTGGTGAAATACCCAATGGGCGGCTTCATTATTTTTGCTCTGATCTGCATCGTCTGGTTCCCTCTTCTCTTTATGTCTTTGGTTAAATCTGTAGCAGGAGTAACCAATCAACCTCTAGATGTGTCCATCCAGTTGAGCATATCTGGATATGAGGTATGTGATCCAGCATATAAGAGTAACACTGTAATCTGTATTATAAATCTAGTCACCTTAACCTTAAACAGAAAAACATTGTGTCAATAATACAAGTTGACCTAATTAACACAGCCAGACAATCCTTTAACACAGTGGTTCTCAAACCTGTCCTATTGACCCCCAATCACAGCATATTTTGTATGTCTCCCTCATTTAACACACCTGATTCAACTCAGCAGCTCATTAGTAGAATCTGCGAGACTTGAAATGGGTGTGGCCTATGACAGACACATACAAAATATTTGGTGGCTGGAGGTCCACAGGACAGGTTTGAGAACCACTGCTTTAACACAAGGATAGGTAACGTTGGTCCTGGAGTGCCAATTTCAAACAGAGTTTAGCTCCAACCCTGGACAAAACATGTTGTGATCCTGATGACTACTTGGAAGACTGTTCCAGAGTTTGGGCACTAAATAGGAAAAGGATCTGCCACCCGCAGTTGATTTTGATATTCTAGGCCAGAGGTCTCCAACCCTTCTCCTGGAGATCTACCGTCCTACAGATGTCAGCTCCAACCCCAATCAAACCCACCTGAACCAGCTGATTAAGGTGTCCAGGGCTACTTGATAATTACAGGCAGGTGTGTTGGAGCAGGGCTGAAACTGAAGTCTACAGGATGATGGCTCTCCAGGAGCAGGGTTGGAGACCCCTGTTCTAGGTATTATCAAATGGCCAGAGTTTAGATAATAACTCTCTCAGGTACTGAGGTGCTAAACCATTCAGGGCTTTATAAGTAATTCACACTATTTTGAAATGTATGCAATGTTTAGCAGTACAGTGTTGACAGAACCGGGCCAGTATGGTCTTACTTCCTGGTTCCAGTAAGAACTCTAGTTGCTGTATGTTAGACCAGTGAGTTTGTTAATTAATCCTGCAGAGCAACTACCCAAAAAAGCATTACAATAATCTAGCCTTGAGGCCATTAACGTATTAATTAATATTTCTGCATTTGACATTGAGATCAAATGTTGTACTTTAGAGATATTTTAAAGATGGTAAAATGCACTTTTACGAATGTTGGAAACATGGCTTTCAAACGAAAACAATTGTTAAATTATACTTATGCACTGTATTTTATAAGATTTAATGTGAAATATGTCTATGTATTAAAGTTATGAAATTATTTAAATTTATTTTGTTTCTGAGGTTTATTATTATTTTCATGAAAAACAGCATTTAGATCTTTACATCTTTTCATCTTCTATCCTGATTTTAGATCTTTGATTTGAAACTTCAACGTAAATTCCAACTGCTACGCTTGACTTACATCTTTGCATATGAAATGACCATTTTTACTATAACATTTTTACTTTAAAAATTGTTATAATATTATCATTATATTTTAATATTACAACCGGCAAGATGAACTGATCATGAAAAGTGTTGATTATAGCATTCTATGTAGAACTCCACCCATTCCATCAATGGTTGTAATGCTATACTGTAGCCGAACACAGTCATGTCTACTGATCACACAATGTAGCGTTTCCCTATGGCAATGGAAGAATCGCACTAATTCTTTCACCATAACTAACATTGTGACAATACAGTGTAGATAAAAGACTCGCTGAGAAATGTAATATAATATAATCACAATATAGATCACTTTTTTAATGCTACTAACAGGAACAGGGTGAAGTTTATTGTTTAGATACTGGCTTATTCGCTAATGCATAAATATCAGTAAAACATTTTGCAATGAAGTCTGTACATGATGAGCTTTTGCATAGTACACTGATCACAGGTCATGATGGTCATGAAATGCAGTTTAAGATTTTTATATTATGTTTCTCATAATATAACATTTATATGGTTTGAAAATGTTCTATGTTTTCTATGTTGTTTTTTTTAACCAAAAATATATTTCTTTACCTAACAACCGTATGATCGATGGACATATTTTACATTTACTCTTTAGGGTGCCCAGGTCTAAGTAGCATAGATTTGTCACAAGTAGCTTTTGAAAACAACAACAACAAAATAAAGCCCCTAAGAGTTTGAAAAGTCACTAAGGTGCCAACTCTGAAACACACAACCTTGACTACATGTGACGATGACTACATAAATTATATAATTACTTTTTTACAGCATCTAAGAGCACACATGAAAAATTAAAAACACCTAAACTGATACACTGTGGCATAAATGTGGCACAAATGGCCCACAATACAGCAGAGTTGAGCTCCAACCCTAATTAACACACCCGAATCAGCTAATCAAAATCTTTAGACTCACTAGGAAAATCCAGCCAAGTGTGTTGGAGCTGGCTGGAACAAAACTCAGCAGGATACTGGCCCTCCAGGATCAGGATTACACACCACTGGTCTAGTAAAGTGCTTCCCAAACCTGATACCCCAAAAAGTATACATGTTTGATTTCTCTCCCACCGTCCCGCTGAATTGTTTAATCAGGCATGCTTTATTTGGGAGACGTAAAAATGTGCAGAGGACCAGGATTGGGAACCACTGCTCTAGTAAAGGGATAGTTAATCGTGTTTTCTTTTTACATGTGTGTTCAGCCATTGTTCAGCATGAGTGCTCAGGAGCACAATCTGATCCCATACTCTCAATCGGCCTACCAGAAGATGACCAATAACTTCGCTACTTACCCGGTATGCATTACATTTGTCCCAAAACATGAACAATGACAATCTATAGTTCCTTTTCACTTTATTCAGCACATTTTAGTATGCACATTTACATTTAGTAATTTAGCAGACGCTTTTATCCAAAGTGACTTACAAATGAGGACAATAGAAGCAATCAAAACCAACAAAAGAGCAACAATTATGCAAGCGCTATGACAAGTCTCCGTTATCCTAGCTCAGTACACGTAGCAATATTTTTTGATTAGTTTATTTTATGAAAGAAAAATAGAATAGACAAAAAGGGAAAAAAAGCTTTCCTTTAAAGAAACCAAGTAGACATAGAAAATAAGGTGTCATTCACTTGCAGAACGCATGGTTTTAGAGTACATATTGGTCTGAAGTACTGAATTTAGGCAAAGGGGTGCAGAGTCAGTGGTGGTTCTGTAGGCAAACATCAATGCCTTGAATTTTATGCGAGCAACAATTGGTAGCCAGTGCAAATTGATGAACAGAGGTATGACATGTGTTATTTTCGGCTCAATAAAGATTAATCTTGCAGTGGCATTTTGGATTAATTGTAGAGGTTTGATGGAACTGTCTGGAAGACCTGCCAAGAGAACATTGCAATAGCCCTGTCTGGTTGTGTGACATGTTCCGAAAGAAAGGGCCTGGTCTTCCTCATGTTGTATAAAGCAAATCTGCAGGACCAAACAGTTTTAGCAATGTGGTCTGATAAATTCAGCTTATTATCAAACACAACTCCAAGGTTTCTGGCTCTTTTTGAAGGAGTTTTTGTTAATGAGCATAACTGGAAGGTGAAATTGTGATGAAGTGATGGGTTTGTTGAAACCACAGTTAGTTCTGTCTTCGTCAGGTTGAGTTAAAGGTGATGGTCCTTCATCCAGCAATAAATGTCTGCTAGACATTCTGAGATGCGAGTAGCTATCGTTGGATCATCAGGATGGAATGAGAGGTTGAGTTGAGTGTCATCAGCATAGCAGTAATATGAAAAGCCATGTTTCTGTATGACAGAATCTAGTGATCCCATGTAGACAGAGAAGATAAATGGTCCAAGAACTAATCCCAGCGGCACCCCTGTAGCTAGATGTTACGAATTGGATACCTCACCTCTCAAAGATACCTTGAAGGACCTATTTGAGAGGTAAGACTCAAACCACTGGAGTGCGGTTCCTGAGATGCCCTTTCTCAATAGGGTTGACAGTAGGATCTGGTGGTTGAACATATCAAAAGCAGCGGACAGATCCAACAAGATAAGTAATGAAGACTTGGAAGCCGCTTTTGCAAGTCTCAGGGCAACTGAGAGCAAGGCAGTTTCGTTGTGAGAAAGGCAGAGACTTAGTTGAACACAACTCATTCAAGTGTTTTTTTAAATGAAAGGTAGAAGGGATTACAGGTCTGTAGTTCCCTAAAAGAGTTGGGTTAAGAGTGGGTTTCTTAAGAAGTCGGGTTATACGAGCCTGTTTAAATGCTGAGGGAAAAAACGATGTGAGTGAGTGTAGGTACAACTGCAGGAGAAATGGATTGAGGTATGCACACATTCAAAAATGCAATTTCACCTTTGGTTTGCTGTGTTTGTGTGTGAAACTTATATTAATCTTAATGTTTGTCATTGTTATTATAAATTGTTACACAATAACACTTTGAACATTGAGTTTAAACAGCTAGACTGTCATCCCTCTGTTGTCAGTCTGATAAAACTGTCCTCCATTTACCTCAATTAGTCAGCCATGCAGTTTATTGTGAACTATATGGCAGAGGACATAGTGATGGCAAAGATCAAAAGTGACGCCAGTCGACTGTGGAACGTCAGTCCTGCCAGCCGAGATGCCATGATCTATGAACTCAGCAACTCAACACACTTCTACATCACACTGCGCTGGACTTTACTACGGTATATTCTCACAATCATCTTTTAAATAAAAAAGCATGTTGAATTGCAATAATAAAAAAGTGTTGAATTAACAGTGTTTGCATATTTTAATGCATTTTTGGGGGCTGAAATTCCCTCTGTACCTATAAGCTCTTTACCGCATTGCAAAGTACTTTATAAAATTATTCCCCCCACACTGATATACAGAACATATTTTGTATCTGAGGAAAACATATGTTGCTCTCATTTCCTTTTTTATTGACTTTATATTATAGTTTGTTCAACGGTGTGCAATACTGAGTTTGGCCACATATATTGTAGATAGTAGAGAATATACGAGACACAGAAAAATACATAATAAAAAAACTTTCAGCTTAGTGTAGGGTGAACTCAATGTGTACATTGACAAAGTTTTGGGACAATTATAATATAATTTATTGGTGAATGTCATTCTAGCTGTGGCATGACAGGATTTCAAACAGCCTCCTGACTTGTAGCTGGGCTATGCAGACAGACGCTGAGTGGCATTGCCTGTGTGCGTACACTCACATTTTAATGACATGGCGTGGTGCTGTGCTTCTCATCCGGTGTGTAACCCCCATTACATGAAGGACAAATGTTTTTTTTGTTTTGTTTTTTTTAACTCATTTTGACTCACCAACAAGAATGTCTAGATTACAACTGTAACCATGATTCCCTGAGAAGGAAAATGTGTTGATGTTATGGGGAATGCATCATCATGATCAGTGTCTGAGCATGTGTAGCTAACGTCAATTTGTTTAGTGACGAAAGTCCATGACATCTGCGGAGTGCCCGTGAGTATAAAAGAACGCCTGCAAAACATGTTGTCAACCTATTGAAGTAAATGTGCAGGCAAACCCGATGCATGACAACAAAATGCTGCCACTAGTTCCCCTGTCAATGGAAGCCATTGTTGCACTCTTAACCTAGATATTCCCTTTTGAAGTTTCAAACTTTCTGAGACATCTGGAGTTGACCCTATGGGGAATCAATGCCCACTCCACCTAATGAAGTTCCTGCCTCGCTGGAATGATAAGCACCATAGCGGGCATTAAATAACCTGACTCTACAGATGGAGTCAAGTCATGTCAATCCTCAGGACACTATCTGCATCATAAACCCTATTTGGATAGGCTTGGTTTTACATAGGTAGATGGATTAATGTCATTTGACCACAGGATGTCTGTAATATCAATAGCCAATTTGCACAGGATACTAACTTTTAGTAAAACTACAAGAAGTGGGAGGGTTAACTCAAATTTACACAACGCCATCACCTCCATGTGTATGTATATAATATATATATAGTGTTTATAATAAATATACACAGTACACACACATAGTATGTAAACAAAAACTTTTATTTTGGATGTGATTAATCATATATATATATATATATATATATACATACATACATACAGTGGGGCAAATTAGTATAAGATACACTGCCGATTTTTCAAGGTTTCCCACTTACAAAGAATGGAGAGATCTGTAATTTCCATCGTAGGAACACCTAGACCTGCACAAGGCTGGGATGGGCTATAGGCAAACGACTTGGTAAGAAGGCAAAAACTGTTGGCGCAATTATTAGAAAATGGAAGAAATTCAAGATTACTGTCAATCTCCCTCGTACTGGGGCTCCATGCAAGATCTCGCCTCGTGGAGTATCAATGATCCTGAGAAAGGGGGGGTATCAGCCTAGAACAGAGTTTCCCAGACTTCAGAGGGGTAAGGCCCCCCAAAAACATAGCAAAAGCTCCACGACCCCCCTCCCAACCTCTTTGTTAAAAAAATATATTAATAGTATCAAGATATATTTATATATATATTTTTATATTATATAGATTTAATAAAGCAGATTGTCTCTTTGCACAAAATTATCAACATTTATTAACCAGTTTGTAAGAATTTCATGTGAATTATGAGAACTACCATCAAATGTAATATTTTTATATGATGGTGAAAGTAAGATGATGTAAACATTATTTACAAATATATTTAAATCCATCACACTATTTACAATTATATTGCATCAAAGTGTGTAACAGAAGCTACTGTACATAGTTCACAAATTTATTGCAATGAAATACATAACTGTGTTTAAAAAAAATAAAACCTAAAAACATCTACCTTTAAACTGAGTAACGATGTAAACTTTGTCAGTTTTAGTAAAGAACAGTCCCACAATCTGATCAGCAGTCTTCCAGACAGTACCTAATGAGATGAGTGATGCTGCTTTTCAGCTGTTAAGGATTTGATGTCTGGCTGAATCGACGTCAATTTAAGATGGAGATCAGATTCCACACTCAAGGCGTTCATGTACTTTGTCTTTAAGGCCACAAGCATCGAAAATCCCACTTCACACATATACGTTGTGGCAAACGGCATCAAAAACAGTATTGCCTTGTTGGCGAGTTCAGGGTATTCGTTTGACACATGTACCCAGAACTGTGTCAAAGTTTTTTCAGAAAAAATCAGTTTCAAGGAGCTGTCACAGGATAGATCGATGAGGCTGTCCTGTTCCTTGTAGGTGAGTCCCGCAATTACATCCTCAGTGTGGTTGGCAAAGGGATACTGTATCCAGCTCTGCTGTTTGCTGATGTCAGGGAAGTAGTCCTGCATCTGAGACTTTAAAGCATGCATGTGCTCTGTCATAGCAACTTCTGCAGTGACGGGTAGTGTCCTCTCCTCCTTAGACAAAAAGTCGGACACGTTTTCGAAGGACTCATAGTTGGCTCGGGCAATTCTTTTCAGCCCACAGATCAGTTTTCTTTATTGTTGCCTCTATTTTGTTTTGCCCATGAAACATTGTTACTGCTGTCCCCTGTAGGGCTAGATTGAGTCCATTCAAGTGGCTGAAAATGTCTGCCAAGTTGGCCAATTTACAAAGCCAGTCGAAATCACAGAGGGGGTCTGCAAGTTCAAATTTGGAATCAATTAAAAATTTTCTGACCTCGTCACGTAACTGGAAGAGATGGGTGAGCACTCTGCCGCGTGAGAGCCAGCGGACCTCGGTATGTAGTAAAAGCTGGCGGTGTTCACTACCCATCTCTTCACACAAAAGGGAAAACAAACTTGCTTGCAGAGGATGACTTTTGATGTAATTCACCATTCTGACAGCATCGTCCAAAACTGTCTTTAAATCCATGGGCATTCTCTTAGCGGCTAATGCTTCTCGGTGAATGCAGCAATGTACGTGAGTGAGCAGCGAGGCCATGCCTCTGACTCACTTCACCACTCCTCTGTGTCGGCCCATCATAGCATGAGCACCGTCGGTGCTGAGTCCAACGCACTTTGTCCAGGCGATGTCGTTGGAAATTATGAAATCGTTCAGAATGTCAAAAATAGCTTCCGCAGTTGCGTTTGAATGTAGAGGTCTGCAAAAAAGAAAGTATTCCTCTATTTCTCCATCACATTCATACCTAACGAATGTAAGCAAATTCGCCATACCCACGATGTCTGTGGACTCATCGATTTGAATTGCATAAAAACGACTCTCTCGAACTCTGCAAATTAGCTGCTGGAACACATTCTCGGACATATCATTAATTCGCCGCTTAACCGTGTTGTTTGATGAAGAAATCAAGTTAAGTTACTTAACTGCATTATTTCCCAGCATTATGCTGACCATCTGCTTAGCGGCTGGTAAAATCAAGTCTTCACCTATGGTGTGGGGCTTTCCAGATGTAGCTATCAGTCTTGATACCTCATACGATGCTGTCACAGCCTTTTCATTTTCGCCACCCATCACACAGGTTGACTCGATCACTTTTTTACGTTGCTGGTAATCTTTCAATTTATTTTCAAAAAATTCTCGAGGCTTGCTGGCAAACGACCCATGTTTTGTTTCAAGGTGACGGCGTTACTTGCATGGTTTTAGTGCCTCATTGGAAAGGATCTCTGAGCAAAGCACACAGACAGGCATGGGGTTGTCATCAGGACCAACACTCGTAAATCCGAAGAACAAGTACTCCTCGCTGTACTTACGAGTTTTTCGTTTACTTGAAGTGCAGTTAGGTCCAGTTGATGAGGATGGATTGTCATTCTCTGCTCCTCTTTTGCCGAGCAGCCACCGTCGCATTTTTGAATTGACGGTTAATTGTGACTGAATTCCTACTACGTTACGCAACTGACTTCAGTTTTAAATTAAGCAATTTATCTCACCTCGCTGTAATGGGAAAAAAAAGTTTTCATGTGTTTTTCATTTGTGTAATAAGGAGGGGAGGAAAAAAAAACATTTTAGAACAATTAGAATATTTTTTATTATTTTAATATTTTGATTTAACCCAGCTACGCCCCCCTGCAATACTGTTACGGCCCACCGGGGGGCCGCGGCCCACAGTTTGGGAAGCACTGGCCTAGAACTACACGGGAGGACCTGGTCAATGACCTGAAAAGAGCTGGGACCACAGTCTCAACGGTTACCATTAGTAACACTACACCGTCATGGATTAAAATCCTGCAGCACGCGCAAGGTCCCCCTGCTCAAGCCAGCACATGTCCAGACCCGTCTGAAGCTTGCCAAAGACCATCTGGATGATCCAGAGGAGAACTGGGAGAAGGTCATGTGGTCAGATGAGACCAAAATATAACTTTTTGGTAAAAACTCCACTCGCCGTGTTTGGAGGAAGAAGAAGGATGAGTACAATCCCAAGAACACCATCCCAACCGTGAAGCATGGGGGTGGAAACATCATGCTTTGGGGATGCTTTTCAGCAAAGGGGACAGGACGACTGCACTGTATTGAGGGGAGGATGGATGGGGCCATGTATCGCGACATTTTGGCCAACAACCTCCTCTCAGTAAGAACTACAGGAAACGTCTGACCTCTGCAATTGTAAACAAAGTTTCTTAACCAAATATTAAGTTCTATTTTTCTATTGAATCAAATACTTTTTTCATGCAATAAAATGGAAATTATTTAAAAATCATACAATGTGATTTTCTGGATTTTTCTTTTAGATTCCGTCTCTCACCGTTGAGGTGTACCTATAATAAAAATTACAGATCTCTCCATTCTTTGGGAAAAGTGAGGGAAAACTTGAAAAATCGGCAGTGTATCAAATACTTATTTGCCCCACTGTATATATACTGTATTCATGGGTTCCAAAGACGTCACTTCCGCTATGCTCGCCGTCATATTTGTGTCCGATATGACAATGAGCACAGCACATCTCGATGATATTTAATAGATAATATTAATATGTTGAAATAATAAACTACCTTTTACTACCGTTTCCCACACTGATCCCTGGACTTTATTGTGTTTTTAGGATAGCAAGTGTAACAGTTAGACCATGTACTGTCCTGATTGTAGCTCAAAAGCACTTTTGAATCAATGATAGTGTAACAAGTTAACATTATTAGCTTACTACACAATCTGAATTTAATTAGCTAATATTAACACAATTTATCATAAACCAGTCCTTCTGGACAAATTACTGTTTGAATTGCGAACGTAGCCGCTCGATGAAGGCTTAGAGCTTGAAGAATCCTCTGCCGGCTGGTCGCTCCTGCTTCACGGCGATTCCCTTCTCCGTCCGCGTTTTGAAGTCAGCTTTGATCAATGCAAACAACGTGATTACTGATCATGAGCTCAACATCCAGCAAGCCAAGAAAACATGCTATCTACATGAGGGAAGACGTCTTTCACTTCTAGTGTATTCTTAAACCTGGATTTCATTATTGAAGCACAAATCCTGGCACCAAAAGCAGCCCACACCAAGTTCTCTTCAATTACAAATATGCATTTTCATTTATTCATAGGCTACATGGCAACAATATAATTTCAGTTCAAATATTTTGCTATTGTTAAAAAATGCTTTACTGACTGACGATTCAGACTTTCAGTTGTTATGCTCTCAAAATGTATGCCATATATATATATATGTAGGCTATTTCCTAAATTATTACACGATTTGTGCGGCCAGTCACAATTCACAAAGGTAATTTACTCAGGACGTTTTTTTTTGTATGACAAATTCAATAATATGATGAATAAATAGGTTTGGCAAAACAAATGTGATTATTTTTGAAAACCTTGTGATTATTTTATACACCTGTAAATATAAATAAATACATTTATAATATATATATATATATATATACTTAACTGCAGACACAAACACAAATACAAATATTTTAGCGTCCTTTATTCTCCTATAAAGAATCACAATTGTCTCTTATTATCCTTTTCTGACCGTACGTTAGCTGCCAGTGGTACCTTCTGATTGAAGCCAACAATTTATTCCGGCGATCTAATCCCTTCGGGATCGAATAAAATTGTAGTTTGGGGTTTTTCTGATGACTGTTGTAACAGCACAACATATCCTGGGCATATTGTAACCTTATGAACCTTCTGGGAATGTTTCTTTGATTTTTCTCTAGTATTTCTGTGGCTGCTGTGACCATAGATTGACAGGTCGCGCAGCTGTGACTCGGACACAAAAATGGCGGCGACAAAACACTGTGACGTCACGTGGAACCTATGAATATAAATATAGTGACTTAGCTAAGTGCTTTTGACCTACTTGTTTAATCTGAATGTTTTTTGTCGTCGTATGCAGAAAACACCGCCTAGAACGCAAGTGAAGACTTCTTCAAGTGCCTCCAAATTTGCAAAAATGCGGGAAAATAATGTTAAGCATGAAATGACAGAACATTTAAGTATATATATACAACTGGTCAATTTGCAGAGGATTAGCATTACCTGAAATATTTTTTTTCTGGACATTTTTACAGAAGGTAAAAGTTGCCATAACTTGTACTGACATTGCATGTGAAGATATGTGAAGATACTCTGGCAACAAAGTGTACTAGGATTGGGGGCAATGCTTTACATTCTCACTCGTGTCTTCTGTCTCATCTCATAATGATAAAAATGTTTAACATGTTATGGTACGTGTGATGTGTCAGTTTGTTTTTTGCATGTTTGAGCAGAAATGCATCTTTGGTGATGAATGCAGAGACGACTGGTGAACACACAGTGAAGTATGAAGATACCATTCTGAGAGAGGAACTGGTGTCTATGCTCAGAGGGACACGCAGCCGTCCAGTGTAAGTGTTTCTTATAAATGTAAATATTGATGCCTTCAGCATCTGTTTTTAGCACAGTTTTTTTGCCAGTTTTTTTACTTCTCATTCCATCTGTTTTCTGATGATTGTCAGGTTACTGGAAAATATGCTGCCAAAATATATTAGAGGAAATTCTGGACCTAATGCTAAAGTGGCACATCGACTTCAAGTGGGTGAGTCTTTCTTTCTTTCTTTCTTTCTTTCTTTCTTTCTTTCTGTCTGTCTGTCTGTCTGTCTGTCTGTCTGTCTGTCTGTCTGTCTGTCTGTCTGTCTGTCTGTCTGTCTGTCTGTCTGTCTGTCTGTCTGTCTGTCTGTCTGTCTGTCTGTCTGTCTGTCTGTCTGTCTGTCTGTCTGTCTGTCTGTCTTTCTTTCTTTCTATGCTAAGTACACATTAGCTCTGATTACCTACTATGTTCTTGGCTGTACTTTTTACATGTCTCTTTTCATGTTTTAAAATTTGTATTTTAGCATCTTGCTATGATCTTGTTATCAGTGGAGGATATAACGAATTACTACTCAAGTTACTGTTCTTAAGTTGATTTTTTTTTGTGTGTGTATACTTGTAATTTCATGAGTATATTTTGTTACACTTTATTTTAAGGGCTCCTTGTTACATGTTACATGTACTTACTATTATTGTATTATAATACTTAATTATGCATATTTACATGCAAGTAACCCAAAACCAACCCCTAATCCTAACCATATTATAAGTACATTTAGTTAATTAATAGTATTCAGTACTTAAACTTGTAATTACACAGGATTACGTACACATTAAAATGAAGTGTAACTGTATATTTTTAAGTCTGTAATTTTACTTGTACTTAAGTACAAATTAATCAGTGTATTCTACTTTTTTACTGATAAAATCTCAATTTGTTACTGAGTACGACTTCTAGGGTTGTGACGTAATCTCGCGATATTAAAATGTGATGATATTGCCATGACAGAGTCTGAGAATGAAATTAGCATAGAATATATATATTTGTTTTACTTACTATGAACATACACGTTGATTGAGGGATACACAGAACAGATCTTACTACATAATACAAAAAAATATGACATTCTACAAATTATTCTAAGATCATTAAAGAAAAATCTAACAGAGGGTGTAATAGTCATTACTTTAACTTTATGTATATGAAATTTCTCAAGAAGAATTATTACCTTTAATATGTTATCAATTATATTGGAGCCAGTATTACAGTCGAAAAATATCTTAGATTCATATAATTTCTTTGTAAAATGTATCACAAATCATCACTAGAAAATAAGATTTAAATTTAGTTTTAAACTCAAGGACAGAATTTGAAGCTTTCAGATATAAAGGAAGACCCCGGTCCAACTATTGCAAATAGTAAAATGTAGATAGTATTTTTTCTAGCTGGATGTTGTGCTTATGATCAGTAATCACGCATTCAACCAAACTGATTTGCAGAAATCAAAACACGAGTCCCACACGCTGTGAAGCGGGAGCGACTAGGCGGCAGAGGATTCCGCTTGGTCTTAAAGCCTTCCTTGAGCGGCTAAGTACGCAATTAAAACGTTTTGGAAAAAAATATTTGTAAAATTAAAATTATTATAAAGTAATTTGTTATGTGTATGGTCTAGGTGGTCATATGGCGTATACCTGCCAATACAGGACAAACCGATGCTTTAAATATGTCTTAAACCTTATTATAATAACGGTTGTAAACCCTAGATAAGATGCAAGAGAATTGACTTGGGGGGGGGGGGGGGGGGGCTAGTGTTCAGAGCCCTGGGCTGCAGCCTATGTTGCCCATTAGGATAACACGGCCCTGCTGGTCACTGGGAAAGGACAGACATAAAATAATATTTATTGATCACAGAGCTTCTTGACTCTTTTGCCTTAGAAAGCTGTTTACCAAACTGTACAGATCATTTTCAACACCCATACTTAAAAAGTACCCACTTTGTAATAGCAGAGTCTGAATTAACTTTAATCTTTTCAATAACGATTTTAATACCTGATCAATATGAATAATGTTCTAAAAAATAAGTATTCAGTTTCCAGTACTCTGTTTGCAGTGTTGGGGAGTAACTAGTTACATGTAACGGAATTACGTAATTTAATTACAAAATAAAAGTAATTGTAATTAGTTACAGTTACTAAGAAAAGATGTGTAATTAAATTACAGTTACTTATGAAAATGTTAAGGATTACAAAGAGGGTTACATCTGATTTTTTCACACACACTCCAACATACAGATTTAACTGATTTCTTTCATAAATTGCAGTGACTGCTCTAAAATATGAAGCACCAATGTTTCAGAAATTTATATCATGGTTTTCCGATAAGTCTTATATTTCCTATATGGGTTTATGTATATGCTTTTTTTAAGATTAACTGTTTTTTTCTAAGGCATCATTAGATTCCAGTGTTTCATGTCATAGCTATGCAAAGATTTGATTTTAAAATCAATATCATAGCTATTAAACAATGTATTGTTATGATTTTAAATCTGTATTTAACCTCATAATGATTTTAAAGTAAGTCTGATTTTGAGGTGGCTGTGCTTCAAAGGGGACATCGGATGCCTATTTTCCACAAGTTGGTATGATTCTTTAGGGTAATCTTGAAATGGTCTCGGTGGGCGTGTAAAAGAACACAGCGACTCGTTTCGGTGCATATCTCTTTACATGTTAATGAGCTCTGCTCACCCCGCCCCTCTCTTCTGTGGAAGAGCAAAGGCGATTTGTAGATAATCATAAAAAAATATAAAGTGGGAGACTTACTTCTTCTGGATGTGTAGCTGGATCATGAACAATGGTTGCTAATCCATCCTTTAGTTTTAACTTTTTAACAAAACTTGCCTTGAATTGGCCCTTATTCAGAAAGCAGTCTGGAGTAAAATAATTTGCGCAGCCAGACATAAACTAATTTAGTGAAAGTGAAGTGACGTGTGGCCAAGGATGGTGACCCATTCTCAGAATTTGTGCTCTGCATTAAACCCATCCAAAGTGCACACACACAGCAGTGAACAAATACACCGTGAACACACACCCGGAGCAGTGGGCAGCCTTTTATGCTGAGGCCCCCGGCGAGCAGTTGGGGGTTTGGTGCCTTGCTCAAGGGTCTCACCTCAGTCGTGGTATTGAGGACGGAGAGAGTGCTGGTTATTCATTACAAAATCAAAATTGCTTGATAATTGAGACTGTTTAGGCTTTTGGGGGGATCAAAAAGGGAGTGTACACATTGTAGGAGCGCACACATTGTAGGGTGGTTGTGTCCACACACTGCAAAGACACACTTATATGCAAATTAAGATATTTTGCATCCAACATCTCCTTTAAAATTAAAATATTATAATCTTAATTCAAGTGATGAAGGCTTTCGAGAGTCTGACAGTAATTAGTGTTAAACTCTACTGTAAGTTTAACCCTGCCTGCTTTGCATGTTTGAAAATGATTAATAGTTGAAAATATTAGAAATTTAGAAAAGTAATCAAAAAGTAATCAAATGTAATCAGTTACTTTACTTTTATAAAGTAATTGAAAAGTTACACTACTTATTACATTTTAAGTAGGGTAACTTGTAATCTGTAACCTATTACATTTCCAAAGTAACCTTCCCAACACTGTCTGTTTGTATTTGAAAACTGTTATGAACCTCAGAAATGTCAAGCTCAATATAAGCATGATCAGTAAGAGAGGCAGGAGAATACGGAGAGTAATTAATAAAGGAAACCAGCTGGCCAGGAGGAAACATCTCGGGTTACTTGCATAACCCATGTTCTCGGTGTAGGGAACGAGACGCTGCATAGCTATGGCACAATGGGAATGCCCTCTGTGTGTCCCGATTGTCTGAAGCCCAAATATAATTACGCCAAGTCACTGGCTGATGGCACGGGTGCCGCCTCGACACTCCTACGTCACCATTAAACTGACGAATGCGCCATCTGCTTCTTAGATTTCTCTGCTGAAAAAGGCCTCTTGTCTGCAGCGTGAGGAGCTTGGCAGCAGATGCAGCATCTTGTTCCCTACTCAGTGAACTCAGGGAGAACCAAACCGGGCTAATGCGACAGAACTGAAGTGTTTAAGACAGTATCAAGCACATAAACACAAACACAGCTCTTTAAAATGAAAAAGTTTATTTGACAACTGTTATTCTAGCAAAACATTAAACTAACCTACCAAATATACATACACACACACACACACACACACAAGATTCAGGAAATGAGTTGTTGCGTTTGCATGAAGTTCCCAAAATTCTAGTACTAGCAACTAATTCTTTAAATTGCAACCTGAGAAAAATCCTAAAGCAGAGACTTGGCTTAATTTTACTGCTTAACAGGATTTTGCCCAGTTTTCCAGCTAGCAAGGAGAGCTTGGTTTTCCTTCTCTCGGCGCTTCTGATTGGCTAACGATCAGTCGTTGGATGACATCTTTTGGGAAATGCCCTCGTGGTGGTTGGTTGTTTGCCTGGTTATGAGAGAGCTTCACGCTCAAAGTTCTTCTGAGAGTCTGTTTGCAAAGACTGTGACGATCTCTGGCAGAGTCACGAGTATTTGAGAGTTCTGATGTCCCGATCACTTGATAGTACAGTGTGTGAGCGCAAGTTTTAGAGCAGTCAACAAAGGCGAAAGAGCCAAGAGCGAAAGAGCACTGAATCCGTTCGGACATTGGAGTTTTGACCGAGCCAAGCTGGTCCATCCCACGGGTGATTGTCCCAATCAGACATTGTTGCAGGGCTTAGCCACGCCCCGCACGGTTCCTCTTCATGCATAAATTAACATAATGCTTCATCCATCATGTGAGGAGACCATCTCTGCAAGTTTTGTTTTCTTTATAGAAGTACAGATACATATTATAAAATATAACTCCAGTAAAAGTAAAATTACTGCTTTTTCAATTTTACTCAAGTGAAAGTGAAATTTTTTTTATGTACTTAAGTAAAAAAGTACTGATAGATAGATTTATTTAGCAATTTTATGTAGACTACTTAATTGAATTTCATATTTGCGCATATTTGTATAATCCCACTGCTCAAAATACCTTGGATTTTCCCAAAATAACCACTATATGGAGTGAAGATATATATGTTGTTGATATGGAGTATGTTGACGAGAGTGATGTGGTATTGTTTTCTGTGACGCTTACACTGCGATGTATCTGAGAGAAAACAGATTTGATCATCTAATTTTCATAAGAAAAAAGTGCTTTAAAACTTGACGTGAGAATAAGGCCTGAAGTTAGGAAGAGCATTTTAATGAAAAATATAATTATAGTTTCATAATGATTTTTTTTTCTCAAACCTTGTCTGTGGTGTAAAAACACCTGGCCAAATGCCCCCAGAGGGCATCACTTCCCACTTATATAATTAACGTTACTGAAGTTATGTTCTGAACATCACATCCTTTCTTTTTCCCACTGATGTAATCTATCTAACATTAGGTGGTTGAATAAAAAATATTTGGATTTTATATCTAAAAATATCCTCAATTTAGCACCAGCAAGCTAAATATATTTACTTATTTTCAGTATGGTTATGAATAAACATGCGTATCTGTCTACTCGGCTAGTTTCTAAACAATATAAAAATGTATATTGTTGATAAACAATATAAAAACAGACTTCACAAAGGGCTAAATGCGTAGCATTTTAATAAAACGGTTAACATTACAGCAAGTGAGGAATATGAACGTGCATGAGTTATTTAATCTGTGTTATTTTAATATTTCATTTTTTGACCTAAAACATAGAGACACTGTCATTGATCTGTCTGCATTCAAGCATTTCAGTGGGCTTAAATATGTCACCCTTTACAGTAGATTTAGTTCACAAACAACTGACAGTTTTGACCTAAATATGATTTTCAGTTACAATAATTAATCCTACAATTCGACATTAGTAACTTACTCTTTACAGCATCTTCCGGTTCTTTCTTGTGAGTTCAGTTCACTGACTCGCTCTAAACGGTTCATTTGAATCAGTGAGTCGTCGACTCGAGAACAGCTGCAATCGGATCATTCCAGATACTTGAAAAGTATTTTGTACCAGTTAAGTACAGTAATGAGTAACAGTAAAGCTACTTCGTTACTGACCACCACTACTAAACTGCTACATTATATTTCCCAGCAACGAGAGAATAAAATCACTGTTTTTGAGTTCAGTATACTCGCTCATTGTAGAGAAAGATGCACATAATTCACCCACACAACTTTCATCTATCTCTCTCAAAATGGAAAAAAAATGTTTGGCGAATTCTAATTATTGGGGGACTTGTGACTCAATGTCTATGGTGGTTACTTTAAAATATGTATGGGACTATAGTGCACTGTAAAAAGTGATAAGTTGACTTAACTTAAAAAAAAACATTATGAAAAGCCGTTGCCTTAAAATTATAAAGTAAAAAATATTTAAAGAAAATAGGTTAAGTTAATTGTCAAGTCAAGTTAACTTAACTTATTTTTTTTATTATTATTGACTTAATAATTTTAAGACAGTGGGTTTCCTCAATTGTTTTAAGTTAAGTCAACTTATCACATTTACAGTTAAGGGTTTAAGGATAGCAAACTTTATTTATTTTTTGCAAACATTTCTTTGAATAACATGACTGTAAACATGAACACAATATTGAATACAACATAAAAAAAAGATTTTTTTGATTATTCATTAAAATCTTTACTAACGCCACAAAACAAAATCTCAGCACTCTTTCCACCACTGCTCACTATAGCCTCCGTAGGATTAATCACTTTGTTGTATTCCTTGTTTGTAAGCTGCTTTGGATAAAAACATCTATTAAATGATTAAACATAAATGGCATTAGAACAACAGACCTGCAGTTCAAAAGGACGTTTTCATTTACATTTAGCAGACGCTTTTATCCAAAGCGACTCACAGTGCAAACAGGTTATACATGTATTGTTAGTATGTGTGTTCCCTGGGAATCAAACCCACAACCTTTGCCCTGCTAACGCAATGCTCTACCACTGAGCCACAGGAACACTGTGACTTCTTGACATTCATGACTTTAATGAAATCATTCACAGAACATCCCAAAAGCCTGGATGATCTCCATCTACAGTTCTTCCGTCCTCTGTCCATCAAACTGCAGCGGAGAAATGGGAGCTCTGCAGAGATGGGGCCGCAGTGGTGGGTTGTGGAAGAGTGTTTTCCGGGCCCTCCAGCCAGCAGATGCCAGAGTATTGAAATGGTGGTGTTCAATGATAAAGTCAGCCCTTCCAGTATGGGCTTCCTGGCTGGACATGGGTGAGTTTCATTCATTTTTTTACAATACCTGAAACATGTCTGTAAGTGAATATCAGTAGTTCACCCAACTGAACTGTGGTCGGATCAGATGTTGTCAGGCCACATGTCAGTAAAAACAAGTGTTCCCATCCTGTCAGCTGTTATAGGTTATTTCATACCTAAATACGAATGCAATTCTGCGCATGAGTGTCAGATCCACGTCACATTCAGCAGTGGTAGCTCTTAAAGTAACCTATTAATTCATAATAATGGTCATTTTGTAGCTTTGAGGATTCATCTATATTTAATTTAGAATTTAGTATTTGATAACTTTATTCAATTTCTGTATATTTTGTTGCTGAAGGGCACAGGTAAATATGACATTTACTATAATGGATTTAGGTGAAGATTGTTTTAAGTTCACCTAAATTAGAAATATTTATTTAGTCTAATAAATGTTATAATTAATAGATATCAATTATACTGTACCGTTGAATGGCTAAATATTAGGAAAATAATAACAGTTTTGTATCGTAGTAGTATTGGTATCAGTGGTACTCGGCTTCAGTCATAAAAAAGATTCCATTAAATAAATATAAAAAATATACTGTCTTTATGTTGTATCTACATTAATTTGAAGATTTAATTATAATTATTGCAATTTAAAACTATACATTCAAACTTTAATGTTAGGTGGGATTATTCATGATTAATATCAGAAAAAGTTGTGATTTAATTTTTTTTTTTTTTATAAATTGACAGCGGTATGATGATTTTAAATATGAAATCTCTCCTTTTTTGTTTTCTCTCTATTGACATTGCAGCATCGTGGGTTTGTACATGTCTGTAGTGATGGTCATTGGGAAGTTTGTGCGGGAGTTCTTCACAGGAATATCTCGATCCATCATGTACGAGGAGCTACCTTGTGTGGACCGTGTACTAAAACTGTGCAATGACATCTTTATTGTGCGAGAGACGGGAGAGATGGAGATGGAGGAACAACTGTTTGAGAAGCTCATCTTTCTGTACCGCTCACCTGAGACCATGATTAAAATGACCCACAAAAAGAATGAGTAACTGCATGGCATTTCTGTCACAAATATCAACCTTTCCAGATCCCAGAAAGACATGTGTCAGCTATATAGCACCAACCAGAAAGTCATTTTATACAGTAATGCAGCACGAATGAATATTTTTGGGATATATTTACATCTATCCATGATGTTTTTTTTAAGTCAAAACCTTATTGAACATCAAAAACCGAAAAGAGCATCAAATATATCATGTACAGTACATGCAGGATGGAGTTTGGATGAAATTATTTATGCTTTAATGGCTTCATTAGTGGTATATTGTATCAGTAATCATGCAGTGCACAAGTATTTAATCTGTATGTATTTCAGGTAGCTTCTTATCAATTGTAATATGTAGGAATAATATAAATGCATTGCAGTCGGTATGCATGATATGCATATAATAAACCATGGCATGTGTAAGACAACTTGTATTACATTTATTTTGTTGCTTAGCCTTAGTGTTCAATTATCACTTTGCCTGCTATCATAAGTAAAACATATTTGATTTGGAGGAATAATTGCATTATTACTGTACCAGTCCTGAGGTAATACAAATACACTGTAAAAAATTTCAGTGTACATTTGCTGTAATTAACTGACTGCGGCTTCTCATACAATGCACTGTTTTATTTTATTTATTTATTTTCCTGAATTTAAAATTACAGTCAGTGCATAAAAAAATTGTGAATGTGAATTAATCCGGTAAAATACAAGCACATTTGCCTGTAGTACAGTTCATTTTACAATACCTTACCTATTTTACAAGATGTTAATGCATAACGTTTATTTCTTCATTTAATTTACAGAAACTGACTGCCAACAAATTACCAACATAAATTGACCAACAGCCATTTATGTTTATAAACTTATATTTATAATGTCAGCATATTAGTACAATAATCATTTTACATTTAAGTCTGCTGAAAAAATTAAATATCTGCAAATGAACTAAATTAAGCAAAACCATTCAAACTAGACACTCCACAGTTACTGCCTTCAAATAAAGCATCAGAATAACATCAATGATTCTCTGCTTATCCTTGACTTAAACACAGGCTCTAATCTTCAGCACATGTAACCTGTCATGTATCTGTTACGTTCCATCATTTCATTTGACCTAGTTTTCTTTTTATACTTTGTTCCCTATCGATACAAAAAATTCGTACTGCGTCTTATTTAAGATGCTAAGCGAAAATTATTTTTCTCCGATAGTGGAGCCTTTTTTAATAACGCAGTGTAACTGCATGTAAATAGTGATAAACAGAATGAGTGGAGTACCTTTCAGCTAAATACCTATGTATTCAAAAGACAAATACTGACCAAATGACACTTGCTTGCATTGATAAACATATTTAAACAGAGCAGCTACACCTCCACCTCTCCTAACAGTGTCACGGTACAGAAATTCGGGATCCAATAGCGAGTGAAAATATATAGTCTTTAATTGACAACTCCAAAACACAGTGGAGGTGAAGATAAGCTGGCAGTGCAGATGCAGACTCCAAAACACAGTGGAGGTGCAGATATCACCGGCAGTGCAGGTGCAGTAAACCCGGCAGTGCAGAGTCACCAGCTCGGGCAGAGAATACAGTCCGGTCCGCACCCTTCAGGGAAATACTGAAACGCGACCAGGCGAGAACAGCCTCGGGACCTGGAAGACTGACACAGAGAATAAGACACCACAAGAGAAATAACGATCTGACAACGCACCACAGCAACGCCAGCCAGATATAGGCAGTGCAGACGAGCTACACCTGTAACCGTTCTGATTACCTCGTCAGGTGCACGGTAACTAGGCAACGCTGACAAGCACAACGAGCGGTTCCACCCACATAGACGAACACAGAATGAGCACACAGATCCATGAACCGTGACAGTACCCCTTCCCCTAAGAACTCCTCCTGGCGTTCTCAGGAGAACTTACCTGACGATTGTAATCATCGATAAGAGAGTGATCCAATATGTCTCTAGCAGGCACCCAACTCCTCTCCTCAGGACCGTAACCCTCCCAGTCCACCAAGTACTGGAATCCGCGTCCCCTCCGCCTAGAGTCCAGAATACGCTTGACCGAATAAACAGGTTCCCCATCTACGAGTCGCGGCGGTGGAGGAACCGGGGTTTGCGGATTAATGGAAGCATGAACAACAGGTTTTAATTTAGAAACATGAAAGACGGAATGAATCCTCCTGTACGCTGGAGGAAGTTTGAGGCGGACCGCCACCGGACTAATGATCTTGGTGACAGTAAACGGGCCAATTAATTTAGGGGCAAGTTTGTTACAAACGGTACGGAGAGGAATGTTCTTAGATGAAAGCCACACTTTTTGACCGACGACATAGACGGGAGGCCTTGACCGGTGGCGATCAGCCTTGGCCTTGGTGCGTGCCCCCACCTGGAGGAGGGTCTGTCTGGCCCTGCTCCAGGTGCGTCGACACCTCTGGACAAATGCGTGGGCAGAGGGGACCGCGACTTCGGATTCCAGACTGGAAAAAATTGGTGGCTGGTACCCTAAGCTACCCTCAAACGGAGACAGGCCCGTACCAGATACTGGTAATGAGTTATGTGCGTACTCAACCCATGAGAGCTGCTGGCTCCAAGAGGACGGATTCTGAGAGACCAAACATCGCAACATACGTTCCAAGTCCTGGTTGGCTCTCTCTGTCTGACCATTACTCTGGGGATGGTACCCAGAAGAAAGACTAACAGTCGCCCCTAGCAAACGACAAAACTCACTCCAAAATTTAGAGACAAACTGAGGCCCCCTGTCAGAGACCACGTCTGTCGGGAGACCATGAATGCGAAAAACGTGGTCAATGACAGCAACCGCTGTCTCTCTGGCAGACGGTAATTTAGGCAGAGGGATGAAATGAGCAGCCTTCGAGAACCGGTCCACCACGGTCAAAACCACCGTGTTCCCACTTGAGGCTGGGAGACCTGTGACGAAATCTAGCGAAATGTGGGACCAGGGTCTCGACGGAACCGACAGCGGCTGAAGGAGTCCAGCAGAGGGTCGATTAGAAGTCTTAGAAACGGCACAAACAGAGCAAGCCAAAACAAAACATCGTATGTCGCGAGCCATAGCCGGCCACCAGAACCGTTGTTTAATAAGAAACATGGTACGACTCACCCCAGGATGACAAGCCACCTTGGAACAATGACTCCATCGAATGACATCGGACCGTAAAGTCTCTGGCACAAACAAACAACCTGGTGGGCATCCGGACGGAGGCGTTACCCCTTGTGAGGCCGTGCGGACCTTCGACTCAATCTCCCAAGTGACCGCAGAAACAAAAATTTTCTGTGGCACAATGGGCTCGGAAAAAGACGGGCGATCAGAATGGTCGAAAATACGGGACAGTGCATCGGGCTTGATGTTCTTGGAACCTGGCCGATAAGAAATAGAAAAATCGAAACGACCGAAAAATAAAGCCCACCGGGCCTGCCTAGAGTTCAATCTTTTAGCGGACTTGATGTACTCAAGATTTTTATGATCAGTCCAGACGATAAAAGGAACCCCCGAACCTTCTAACCAATGACGCCATTCCTCCAAGGCAAGTTTGACTGCCAGCAGTTCTCTATTACCAATATCATAGTTGCGTTCAGCGGGAGACAAACGGTGAGAAAAATACGCGCACGGGTGCACCTTGTCGTCCGAGGAAGAACGCTGGGATAGGATGGCACCAACCCCCACCTCTGACGCGTCAACCTCCACCACAAACTGCCGGGAAGGATCAGGGGCGATGAGTATGGGAGCTGAAACAAAGCAGCCTTTCAGTTTGGTAAACGCAGCTTCCGCTGCGCTGGACCACCTGAACGGAGTCTTGATGGAGGTTAAGGCGGTCAAAGGGGCAGCTAGCTGGCTGAAACTGCGAATAAAACGCCGGTAAAAATTGGCAAAGCCCAGAAACCTCTGCAGGGCCTTGCGGGAATCTGGAGTTGGCCAATCAACCACAGCCTGAATCTTGTCCGGATCCATGCGCATCCCCTCGACTGACACAATGTAACCCAAAAAGGGGACAGACTGTGCATGGAAAACGCATTTCTCCGCCTTGACATAAAGCCCATTCTCTAACAGCCTCTGAAGCACTCGCCTGACGTGCTGAACATGTTCCTGGAGAGAGTGAGAAAATATCAGTATGTCATCCAGGTAGACATAAATGAACTGATCTAGCATATCTCTCAACACGTCATTGACGAGTGCCTGGAAGACTGCGGGAGCGTTGGAAAGCCCAAAAGGAAAAACGCGATATTCAAAGTGCCCCCTGGGGGTATTAAAGGCAGTCTTCCATTCATCCCCCTCCCTTATGCGAACCAAATGATACGCGTTGCGAAGGTCTAATTTCGTGAAAAAGAGCGCCCCCTGCAGACGCTCGAAGGCAGAAGACATCAACGGCAAAGGATAAGTATTCTTCACCGTGATGTTATTCAGCCCTCGATAGTCGATACAGGGACGAAGAGACCCATCCTTCTTTTTCACGAAAAAAAAACCCGCTCCCGCCGGCGAAGAAGAAGGGCGAATGATCTTGGCTGCTAGAGAATCAGAAATATATTTCTCCATGGCCTCCCTCTCCGGGGCGGAAAGCGAATAAAGTTTGCCCTTGGGCGGTGACGTACCTGGTAATAAATCTATAGCACAGTCATAGGGACGATGCGGAGGTAGAGAAGCAGCCCGAGACTTACTGAACACTCCCTTCAGGTCGCGGTACTCGCTGGGCACGTTTGACAGATCCATATGCTCATCCTGAAACACAGAACAAGACACAGAAGGACAAGCAGACAACAGACAAGCAGCATGACAACCCTCACTCCAGGAGAGAATGGAACTCTGACTCCAATTAAAGTGAGGGTTATGAAGCACAAGCCAGGGGTGCCCAAGGACCACTGGAGTGATGGGAGTGTCAGTTAAAAGAAAGTGAATAGTCTCAATGTGATTCCCAGAAGTGACGAGTCTAAGTGGACCCGTAGAGTGAGTGATGGAAGGAAGAGACAGGCCATTGAGAGCATGAACCGCAATGGGCTGTGAGAGGGCAATCACCGGAAGTCTAAGTCTGTAGGCGAGATCAGAATCCAAAAAATTGCCCTCGGCACCAGAGTCAATTAAAGCCTGACAGTCATAGGTGACTGAGGACCACTGCAACTTGACAGTGAGAAGTGTAGCAGCAAGAGAGGATTTAGCCAATGTGATCCCACCCGTCAGTAACCCCTTACCTACTGACGGGTTCTGGCTTTTACGGGACACTGTGCTGCGATGTGCCCAGCAGCTCCGCAATACAGGCAAAGACCCTCGTTACGCCGCCTCCGCTTCTCCTCCAGGGAAAGACGGGATCTGCCCATCTGCATGGGTTCCGGTTCGGAGAAACCGACATCAGCGCCGCGGTAGGGGATAGGAAGGTGGTCCAGCCTATTGACCGCCGAAGCTCGGCGTGCTCGCTGACCTCTCTGCTGTAATCTGGCATCCACCCGAATAGCCAGACTGACTAAACCATCCAGCGACGTGGGTAACTCCAGTGCGTAGATCTCGTCCTTGACATAATCAGCAAGTCCATGAAAAAACATATCCCACTGCGCTTCTGAATTCCACCGGCACTCTGCCGCCAAAGTGCGGAATTCAATGGAGAAATCAGTGACGCTCCGATCTCCCTGCCGTAACTCCGCCAGAAAACGAGCCGCCTCTCTGCCCGAAGCCGCCCGATCAAACACCTTTCTGATCTCCTCCGAGAATGACTGAAACGAAGTGCAGCAGGGAAGTTTCTGTTCCCAAACGGTAGTTCCCCAGAAAGCTGCCCGTCCAGAGAGTAGTGTGATGACGAATGCTATCTTCGATTCCTCGGTAGGAAACGACGATGGTTGGAGGGAGATGTAGAGTGAACACTTGGCAAGAAAGGAGCGGCATTGCTGGGGCTCACCAGAATAAAAGGCTGGAGGTGGAAGGCGGGGTTCGACGAAACGAACCGCCTGATCTGGGATAGTGGGCGCAGGTGGATTAGACGCAGTGGGTCGCTGTTCAGGCTCGGCCTGGAGACGCTGTAACTGTGTGGTCAGCTCCGAAACCTGAGAGACCAGGGCTTGGATAGCGCGATTAGAGGCTGCCCTCTGTTCATCCTGGTGATCCATGCGTGAGTTACTGCGAGATAAAAAGTCTCTTAATTCTGACGCACTCGCTGGATCCATCTTGGTCAGATCGTTCTGTCACGGTACAGAAATTCGGGATCCAATTAGCGAGTGAAAATATATAGTCTTTAATTGACAACTCCAAAACACAGTGGAGGTGAAGATAAGCTGGCAGTGCAGGATGCAGACTCCAAAACACAGTGGAGGTGCAGATATCACCGGCAGTGCAGGTGCAGTAAACCCGGCAGTGCAGAGTCACCAGCTCGGGCAGAGAATACAGTCCGGTCCGCACCCTTCAGGGAAATACTGAAACGCGACCAGGCGAGAACAGCCTCGGGACCTGGAAGACTGACACAGAGAATAAGACACCACAAGAGAAATAACGATCTGACAACGCACCACAGCAACGCCAGCCAGATATAGGCAGTGCAGACGAGCTACACCTGTAACCGTTCTGATTACCTCGTCAGGTGCACGGTAACTAGGCAACGCTGACAAGCACAACGAGCGGTTCCACCCACATAGACGAACACAGAATGAGCACACAGATCCATGAACCGTGACAAACAGTCCTGCAGACACTTATCAAATTAAAGTTAGGAGGGGCTGTTTCATTTAGGACTGTTGCATTGCAACTGTCTTCTAGCCATGTTTCATTTAGAAAAATAAAATCCAGGTTGTTTGTGGTTATTAATTCATTGATCAGAAATAATACATTTTTTAGTGAGCGAATGTTTAAAAATGCTAACTTGATGGAATTACATTTTGTCTCCACAGCAATCTTAGATTGATGCATTACAGGCCGCAGATTAGATGGGTCAGCCGTACAGCTTGAGAAGGCCTTAGACCAGGGTTATTCAATAGGCAGCCTGCGGGCCAGAGAAAAATCTTTGGCCCGTGCTGATTTCAAATAATGTGGCATGAAAATTCAAACGCAGCATCAGAAAGCAACATTAACTTACATCGTGTCTATACCGAACGCGAGCGGCGCGACGTGAAATGACGTGGCGCAAAAATGGCTACAATATAACTTATTATAATCAGTGATGCTGTCTCACTGGATGTGGCACAGCGCTGCGCGACAAATCCCGACATTAAACTGATGACTCATTCAATTTATGACTAGGGTGACCACCTGGCAATAGATCTGTTGTGGGACAGTACATGTGATTTTGCGGGACAATGCGGGAAACGTGGGAGACAGATAGATGTACAACTGTTATGCCATTTAAATACTGATTTACATTACATCTGTTGTCTTGTGTGCTGATTTATGTTTTTGCTGGTGGATGCCCATTGCCCATCTGTAACATAAAATCTAGGAGAGAGTATAAGTTTTGAGCGCACACACGTAGGCCTAGTGTTGGATCGAGAGAGAGAGAGAGCATCTGTTTTGTGTAAGAGTGAAGAGAATCCTGCGAGCGGATACATTACAATAATGTGCTCTGGACACTTGTCATTAAAATAACGCTATATAAACCACCTTAAACAAACTATTACAATGAGAAGAAATTCATGTCTGAAAGCTGCAATCGTTTCATTTTTAATGAAAAGAGAATATCATGTTTTTCCATGTGCGCTCGACCATTTCCGTCGGTGGTGCTCAAGCACATGATGAGGTCTGCATATCCTTTGCGCCGTCCACGCAGTCGTCATCAGCGGAAAAACCCCTCTCAACGACTGCGCCGGTTATTTTCACAGCTAGAACATGACGGCTGCACAAATGCTGTTTTAAATGCCAGTCACAATGTTTAATGTATTTTGGTATTTCATTTTTGTAAATACTCCTAGTCTTATACAGGAGTGAATGCACATAGTTGATCATCTGATATTCACCATATAAAGACTGAACTCATTTAACATGAAGCTCAAGAGCATAATCAATAATAATCAATATACTTTTGGCTAATGTCTGAACTTAGCAAAGTGTTCACACCCTCCACAAGTAAAGCCCATTGGCAAAGATACTTGTTTGGAAGTATCCCCTTCAGGACTAGCCAAATGTAATATAAAAGGCAGTTCTGCCATTCATGAGCTTTCCAAAACCTTCACTCAACAATAGATTGTGGAATTAGAGAAAATGCTTGGAGGCATAATTGTTACAACATTTCGATCCACTCTTGCAGTGTTCAAAGCAATATACAATGGTTGGCTGAAACTTTTTTAATCAAACCACAAAGTGGCTATTTGACAGCAAACCTTCAGCAACACACAATGCATGTAATCAGGGACCATAACATTGATCAGGTCAAAATTGGGCAAGTCCACAATCGGAGATGGCTCTTTTATGCCCAAAAATGCTCTGTTCATTATTTTTGTTAATCTCTCCTATTTGCACAGTTGTGTTGTGATCTCTAAGGTCTGGCATCTTCTCCAAACAAGGATACTTTGCCTTTTCTCATATGAACACCTGAATGAAGACATAGCCCACACCCAAACTCTCGATTAATTGATTATTAAACAGCTTTATATAGTTATAATAACCTTATATACACTATATTGCCAAAAGTATTGGGTCACCCCTTCTAATGCAAGGTTTCACTACTTTAGTAATTTCCATGAGTACAAATCTTATTTTTTAAGCATATAATGATATTCTAGGAAATATTTTCTATTCTAACATGACAGTGTCTCTGTGTATAAGACAAGAATCAAAGAGAAATGATGATTCAGTCAGTGTGGAAGAACTTGACTGGTCTGCAGAAAGCAGCTGAACACCTCTGGTGTGACTTTAAATGAGCCAAAAACTCATCACCAAACACCAATGACTTGTACATATGTGATACAGTCATTTCATACACTTCAAAACTGTTGCAACAGAGGTGGAAATAAAATGTTTAAGTACATGAATTATGTTTCCATCTTTGTTGCCATAAACATTAAGATTTGTAATCTTGGAAATTGCTAAAATAGTCAAACCTGTTCATTAAAAGGGTGTGACCCAATACTTTTGGCAATATAGTATATATATACGCCAATAGATTTCTCAGTGACCAGATGGCACGTCTGGTCACCTTACTTTATATACAATATATATATATATATAAATAACTCAATGTAAATTTATTGTCACAGAACAAATAATATTCCTCCAAACTCTTGCTGTAAAACATCACGCCACCCTTCCATGCAAGTCTGATTACTTATGGATGCAAATGGACTTCAATGAAGGGATTATTTGGATAAGTTTAGAACTTAGTTTTCATCGAGACTATCAGAGAATCTTCAACATCGGTATAAATGACCATAAAGCCCTGAAAAAAAGTCACAAAAGGTAAACAAGTTTAGACTTTACCAGTTGCTTTCTAACAACTTTTCAATAGCAAACAAAATGCAAACTCTTAATTGTATTAGTAACTTAATAGTACTTACATTTTGTATTAGCAATTTAGAATTAGTCAAACTAAAGCTCTGCAGTGTGGGTAGAAGGAAGCCAGTCTTCAGGTAATCTACAATACAGAGTTAGTATTAATATAACAATGATAATAAACCTGAAAATTCCAAGAGGGCAGCATCAGTGATGGGCCCTACTAACAATACTTATCAGATAGTTCCCAAATATTCTAAAACCAAGTTTGCAAAGTCAATTGTTTACAGACTTTTGTTTACTTGGTTGCAAATAAATTTACACATGGATGACTACTTTAAATAATGAAAGAGTTTATAATAATTGTAATATAATTTGAAAATGTTACCATTAAGTTTTGGAAGAACAAACATATTTACTGCAATCACTAAGATTTGCTCGAGCCCGGCAGTCTGTACATTGAAAGAGAGCACAAAGAAAACAAAACATCTTATGTTGATATACCAAAATGAATATGTGACATGAATAATTACTGTCTGGTAATAGATGATTATATTTACTCAGATCCCACCTTGAAATCACCAATCTCAGTTGATCCAATAGTCAGTGTTAAACTTGATTCAGCATTCCGGGCAAAAGAAGATGCAGAGTTTTACAAAACGTACAGTTGAATTGTGAGTTGCTACATAATCCAACAAGTTATTATATATAAGATATTACTATTAATGTCATAAAGTACATAATGTAATATGTGACATCATAAAACAATACAATTGTGAGCTCAAAATGTAATTATATATATATATACATATATATCTTTTTTTTTGTGAAAGGTATTATGAACTTACCAAAAATGGTTATTCTGTAATAACTGCTAAAACGACAATAATAGTTTACCTTGCTCCTTTACAGTATATTTTTTATGTAATCCTAAACTACCTATAGAAAGCACCAATTTTAAATATTCATGCATGTTTATTAATAATATTACTGTACATTGTTTCTAATATAGAGTTAGGTTCATAAATATTTGGACAATGACCCATCTGGAATACATGGCTATAACCAAATTAATGGGTTTAATTCCATGTAATGTTTAACCTGACCTTTACTACATCTGTTTTCAGTTGCTGTTGTTTGTGGGTCTATCTGCCTATAGTTTTGTGTTCAGCAAGTACAATGTATTCAGTTGGGTTGAGGTCAGGTGACTGACTGGGACACCTGAATTAAGTCTATTCTATGAAGTCTAGTTGTCTATTTTTAGCCATTTAGCAGCTCAAAGCCAAATTAAGTGTGGGTAAAATGTGCCTTATGCAGTCTCTGGATCCACCAAACCTGCACTCTATGGTTTAAAAACATTGATTTGTCACTACTGTTACTCTGAATGAGAATATCCATGCATAATCACAAATTTACACAGGTTATTATTATTATGTTTTAGTTTAGATCTACATGTTATTTACCTAGGTACACTGGAGTTGAATGTTCATTAAGCATAAATACAGTTAAGGAAGTTTGTTCTATAGCAGTCTAACACACACACACACACACACACACACACACACACGTTTCAAACAGAAAGTGAACTTGAGCTGTGGGAATTCACAGAAAGTTACATATACCTTGTGTTGTTCCTTTGGATTGTTTCAATAAACCATATTTTGAAGCATATCACATAATGTGGCTGCTGTTTTTGCCTATTTTGTCTAATTGTTATAAGCTACACCAGTAGTGGGGTAGATTGTAACTGAGGCACACATGTAGGCTATTTGACATCAGTTTATAAAGACTGTGATATTCTTTCAGAGTTTTAAATTGGTAATGCATGACCTCTTGTGATAATGCAACCAACAATTGATCCCATTTGACTGCAACTTTGATTTAGCTAACATAATATCAATGTAACTCACTTTTTCATTTTAAAAGCTCCAATAATGTGTTTATTGTCAATCAGAACACTTCCACTGAAACTGGCATCCTGCAGGGGGAACAAGTTATTCAATTTTAAGCTGAATTGCTAATACTTTTCATAAATCACACCTTGATCAAGCGGATAAACGGTCTTATAACACTGTTTGCAGCTTCTACTTTACAGCTTGTAGCAAGTGTGGCCAACTAGCTTTTGCACAGTTTGTACAAATATTAGCAACTGCAGTTCCCTTCCGAAGGGAACTCTACACTGCGTCCTCTTTTGAAGGTCGCTTTGGGAACGCCTCCAGCGTGACCGGTTACCTGAAGCATGATTAAAAACACCCAATGCACTTGACATTGGCAGGTGGACGCCTATGACGCAAGCTAATGAGCGTCTGCGAGCATAAAAGGGCGCCTGTGGAACACATCATCCTCTTTTTTCCTTCAGGGGACCTTGTTTCTGAAGTGTGAGTAGATATGTCTGTTGAGAAGCGCTTTAGGAGGTGTGTCGATCCGTGTCAGCGTTGTCTGACACTAGATGACACACACGATCTATGCGTTATGTGTTTGGGCGAAGAGCACGCGCGCTCTGTTCTCGAGGGAATGGAGTGCGTTCATTGTGAGCCTTTTTCTGTGGGAAAAAGCTCCGCTCTCGGTTGCCCCTTTTTCTCGAGAGAATTGGGGCGATCATCTGCCCGCCGCGGCTCGGGTCCAGCCACTGCTGAGGCAGTGAAGAGACTGAGTTCGCGGCGATCGCAGATGAAGCTTGCGAACGAGTTGAGAGAGGAATTTTTCATCTCGCGCTCAACAGCGGCTGACGAGAGTGAACTGCGGGAGGAAGATGTATTGTCTGTTACATCTTCTGATCCAGCAGGAAGTGCTTTGCTGGCTCATGGTGGGCTGATGAAGGCGGAGAGGATATTTCTGAGCCTTCTCAGCTTGTAGAGCTGCTGGAGGTTATGAAGCGTACGCTTCTGCTAATGCAGTGAAGGCACGGAAAAGGGGGAGTGGCTCACAGTAGGCTTGATGAGATTCTCTCTGGGCATAACCTCCCAGCTCCCGTGAGCCTCCCATTCCTCCCAGATCTCCATAATGAGATCGTGGAGGCAGCGGGTCTGGCTGGTGCTGCTCTGCACACGATGGTGGTGTTGCAGGCGTGCCAGGCTGATTTGCTGAAGGATTTAGACCAGGGCCAGGGGCTCCCTCCTGAGGCGGTATCTGAGCTGCGCCGCACCACAGATCTGTCCCTCAGGGCCACCAAGCAAACGGCTGCCGCGATCGGGAGGTCGATGGCGGCAATGGTGGCCACTGAGAGGCACCTGTGGGTGAACCTGGCGGACATCGGGGAGGAAGAGAAACGGTTTCTTCTCGATGCGCCGGTTTCGCCTTCGGAATTGTTCAGCACATCCGTTGAGACGGTGGTCGATAAATTCAAGGAGGCGAAGGCGCGCTCAGCAGCATATAAGTCATGTATACCGCGCTGGTCTAGGTCTGAGCCTGAACACAGAGGGCGGCCTGGCCCATCCTGGTCTGCGGGCCAGAGACAGGGCCAGCTGACTCCTCAACCAGGGTTGAGTGCTGTTAGGCTTCCCTCTCAGTAGAGAGCCGTTTTGCTGAAGCCTCCACTCTTCAGAGCTCCGTCTCTGGCAGTAAAAGGAGGTAGGCTCTGAGGAGCCTCACTAACTGCTTCTGGCGTTGAGTGTAGCCAGGCTGAGGCCGCCACTCTTAAGAGCTCCCCTACTCGGATTGAGTGTTGCTAGGCTTCCTCTCGTTTAAGAGAGTCATTCTGCTGAAGCCGCCACTCTCCAGGGCTCCGCTTAGACGGCACTGTTAGTATGTAGGCTCTATTGTGAGCCTCGCTAGCCGTCTGTAGCGCTGAGTATGGTCAGGTCTCCTCTCGCTTTAGAGAGTCGTTATGCTGAGACCTCCACTCTTAAGAGCCCCTCAACCAGGGTTGAGTGTTGTTAGGCTTCCCTCTCAGTAGAGAGCCGTTCTGCTGAAGCCTCCACTCTTCAGAGCTCCGTCTCTGGCAGTAAAAGGAGGTAGGCTCTGAGTTGATGTTGAGCCGGTCGCTCCCCTACTCTCTAGTTTAGAGAGTCATTCTGCTTCTGCTCCGCTTACGGCACGTGTGAGCCTCACCTCTGTAGCGCAGTCACCTAGAGAGTCTCTGAGCCACTCTAAGAGCCCCTCAACCAGGGTTGAGCGTTGTTAGGCTTCCCTCTCAGTAGAGAGCCATTCTGCTGAAGCCTCCGCTCTTCAGAGCTCCGTTTCTGGCAGTAAAAGGAGGTAGGCTCAGAGGAGCCTCACTAACTGCTTCTGGCGTTGAGTGTAGCCAGGCTGAGGCCGCCACTCTTAAGAGCTCCCCTACTCGGATTGAGTGTTGCTAGGCTTCCTCTCGTTTAAGAGAGTCATTCTGCTGAAGCCGCCACTCTCCAGAGCTCCGCTTAGGCAGTACTACGTGCATGCTCTGTCCTGAGCATCACTAGCTGTTCATAGCGTCGAGTGTAGAAGTCTCCTCTCAATTTAGAGAGTCGCTTTCTGAGACTTCCACTCCGAGAGCCATACTCTCGTGAGCTAGTCTATGATGGCGAGCTTTGAGCTGGCCTGAAGAAGGTTCTGCTGAGCAGGGATGGTGTTCCTCAAGTCTGTGACTTAGGAATCCAGCTTCTGGACACTTTTCCCTCAGCATGGCGGCGTTGGCATAGCGTTCCCAAAGCGACCCTCGAAAGAGGACGCAGTGTAGAGTTCCCTTCGGAAGGGAACGTCTCAGGTTACGTATGTAACCATAGTTCCCTGAGAATGGGAACGAGACACTGCGTCTCTTGGCCATGCTTCGGGCATTCCTGTCGGTCCCCCTTGAAAAAAGAGGATGATGTGTTCCACAGGCGCCCTTTTATGCTCGCAGACGCTCATTAGCTTGCGTCATAGGCGTCCACCTGCCAATGTCAAGTGCATTGGGTGTTTTTAATCATGCTTCAGGTAACCGGTCACGCTGGAGGCGTTCCCAAAGCGACCCTCGAAAGAGGACGCAGTGTCTCGTTCCCATTCTCAGGGAACTATGGTTACATACGTAACCTGAGACGTTCTAACTGTTACTACTTACTGTGAGAATATATTTGACATTATTCTGTGTGTCCAAACACAAAACTCACCACATCCAGTCTGAAAAGAGGCACCAGCTTGCCATCAGGTTTAACAACTGAGAACTTTGCTGCAGCCGGTACATGAACTTCTATTGCCCCTGAACTGAAGGAGAATAGTGGCGTCTTACTGGCGTATAAGAGCACCTGCATCTCCATGTTGGGATATAATGTGTGCAGCTGAACAAATAAATTGTAAAGAAAGCACATTAGTCATCTGGATAACAACTTGAAGAAACTATAAAACATGAAACAGACAGAGACAGACACATATCCTAATGGGTGCAGACCTTTTTAATTGTATATAGTTTGTCAAGGTAATAACATCAATTTATTTATAACATTATAACTGTTTATAGCAGTAACCTTTAACTAACAAAGAATGCTTCAAAACGCTGGCATCCTCGTGCAGGTAACAGGTTAAATTTTTACTGACAAAATCACAACCTGTACATACAGTATACTGACCTGAGGGATGAAAACACCAAACTGGCTGGTGTTCAGATGGATTGGGAAACGCTTCGGTATCTGTGATTGACACATGATAAGAGATGGCTGAATGAGTGACTTGATTAGTAAATCTCTTTATCTTAATATATTTTAAATTATTATCTTTCATTTATATTATGAACTCTTCCAACGCAGATGTCGTCTTTTCTTATATTTCGTTTGATAGAAGGTACAACGAAACATAAGAAAAGATGACATCTGTCTTTGATTAATTAATTAATTAATGTTTGTATGTACATATGTACTCATGTATTTATTTATTGACTGAATGAGAAGAGCGTATTTGTATTCTCTCACCATGTTGTCTTTAATGATGATTTGGAGAACCTCAGAGCTCAGGTATGCATAAGCTGCTGAATTAACTAGGAACTCTGATGCAGCCAGTGAAAGCATGTAGTTTTCCGCATACTGAACGTCAAATGTGCTTGCAAAGAAAGGTGGTTCAGATGGAGAACTGTTGCTGTAAAACTCACCCTGTCACAGGAACATCAACTGAAAATCACTGGCAGGTCACAGTAAAAATTCCAAAGTAAGATAATAAAATCTATAAGACAAATATAAATCAAGGAATCTACTCACATACTAAATATATTTAGTAAAATAACCTGATAAAACAATAATCATTATTGCAAATACTGTATTAAAAATCCTTACCTTAATGTCTAATTCAAAGCTTTGATCTGTCACAGCCGGGGAGGATGTGAGAAGGATGCTTAGATATATATAATGATCCACGGGTATGTTGACTAGACAGAATACATTTGAGCATGATTATTGTAGTGGAATATAAAGGGTACTGTAACAAGTTTTCAAAGATTGTGCATTTACAATCATAGTAATGTAATTTAATAGCAGAAGTTAAATAATGCTGCCAAATAAGCAACAGTAAGGTGAATGCCAAAATAAAAAGGCCTATTTTTATGTCTTTGTTTTATAACAATTAAGCACATTTCCCCTAAATTCATGGACATAATTCCACAATGCATAAATTAATGAATGAATAAATGAATGAATACTTATCCTTTAGTTATGTAAAATAAATAATTAAGAGATATGGAAATGTTTTTGAGCCACTACCAGGTATTTCCTGTAGATTCATTTCCAATTCACTGATTGCTTCTTTAATTGATGGGCAAATCAAAAAAAAAAAACAATGAGACAATGAGACATATTATATAAGCAGCAGGTAATGGTCTTGATTTGGTTCATTTGTTTTAGAAAAAAAACTAAAAATCACATACCTTCACATGTATCATCTCTGAGATCTGTCCACTAAAATGCTCTACAAATGGCTGAAAAAAAAGCTGCAACAAAACAGAAGCATAAAGGTTGGTTCTTACTACTTGATGTTAACCTGTTGATGCATACAATGACATAGGCGTGATCACTCTTGGCTGGTCCCTGGAGCATCTGATCACACCAGTTTGATTAGAATACTCAGTGCATCACATGAATATATATGCCACGAATCTGGTTTATGAACTTCCGTTCACTCACCACCAGAGGTCACCCGCTCACCACATGGACTCTTGCACTACCCTACTGTTGCACTTCACCCCGAACTACAGTTCCCATCATCCACAACTTTTTTTGTGAGTGTGTTAATCAACCGCTGAAATCTAAGCTAATTCACGAGGGTCTGCGTTTGTCACTCAGTCAGTTTATGGATTATGCTTTGATGACTGTTGGTTCAGCGTTCACTGTAGTTGTTGCAGATGAACGCCATACTGCACTCACTCGTGTAATGGCGGCCGCACTAGAGCTTGATTGAGAATAGCGGACACAACAGTGCCCCGTTATGTCACAGCTGTCAATTCTGAGTCAGGCCAAGACACCGCTGATCTTCATGAGTCCAGTCAAGTCACCGTTGATCATCATGAGTCCAGTCAAATTACAGTTGATCTTCATGAGTCCAGTCAAATCACCATTGATTTTCATGAGTCCAGTCAATTCACTGTTGATCTTCATGAGTCCAGTCAAGTAACCGTTGATCATCATGAGTCCAGTCAAGTCACCGTTGATCTCCATGAGTCCAGTCGAGTCACCGTTGATCTCCATGAGTCCAGTAAAGTCACCGTTGATCATAATGAGTCTAGTCAAATTACCGTTGATCTTCATGAGTCCAGTCAAATCACCGTTGATTTTCATGAGTCCAGTCAAGTCACCGTTGATCATCATGAGTCCAGTCAAGTCACCGTTGATCTCCATGAGTCCAGTAAAGTCACCGTTGATCATCATGAGTCCAGTCAAATTACTGTTGATCTTCATGAGCTAAAACCAGATGAATACATTATTTTAAACGAGTCCACCCCCCAAGATTACTGTTACAAAAATGAGCCGCGTATATAAAAGGAAAAGGGGGAGGTGTTGCTACAATTTATAACAATATTTTAAGTATTTCTCAGAAGACAGGCTTTAAGTATAACTCCTTTGAAGTAATGGTGCTTCATATAAAATTATCTAGAGAAAAAAGTATTAATGAAAATCCCCCATGACGTTTGTACTGGCTATACTGGGGCACCATACAGACTTTATTAAAGAATTTGCTGAGTTAGTGCTGGCTGCAGATAGAGTCCTAATTGTGGGTGATTTTAATATCCAAGTTGATAATGAAAAAGATGCATTAGGATCAGCATTCATAGACATTCTGAACTCTATTGGGGTTAGACAACACGTTTCAGGACCTACTCATAGTCAAAATCATACTCTAGATTTAATACTGTCACATGGAATTGATGTTAATGGTGTTGAAATTCTGCAGCAAAGCGATGATATATCAGAACATTATCTAGTCTTGTGTAAACTCCATATAGTTAAAGCAGTAAATTCAACTCCTTCTTATAAATATGGTAGAACCATCACTTCTACCACAAAAGACTGCTTTGTAAGTAATCTTCCTGATTTATCTCAATTCCTCAGCATATCCAACAGCTCAGAACAACTTGATGATGTAACAGAAACTATGAACTCTCTCTTTTCTAGCACTTTAGATACAGTTGCTCCTTTACGCTTAAGGAAGATTAAGGAAAAGAGTCCAACACCTTGGTATAATGAGCACACTCGCACTCTAAAAAGAGCAGCCCGGAAAATGGAGCGCAGCTGGAGGAAAACAAAACTAGAGGTATTTCATATAGCTTGGCGGGAAAGTACACTTTCCTACAGAAAAGCTTTAAAAACTGCTAGATCTGAATACTTTTCATCTCTTTTAGAACAAAACAAACATAACCCCAGGTATTTATTCAATACAGTGGCAAAATTAACAAAAAATAAAGCATCAACAGGTGTTGACATTTCCCAACAGCACAGCAGTAATGACTTTATGAACTATTTTACTTCCAAAATTGATACTATTAGAGATCAAATTGTTACCATACAGCCGTCAGCTATATTATCACATCAAATAGTGTACTATAGATCCCCTGAGGAACAATTCCACTCATTCTCTACTATAGGAGAGGAAGAATTGTATAAACTTGTTAAATCATCTAAACCAACAACATGTATGTTAGACCCTATTCCATCTAAACTACTAAAAGAGGTGCTTCCAGAAGTCATAGATCCTCTTTTGGCTATTATTAATTCGTCATTGTCATTAGGATATGTCCCCCAAAACTTTAAATTGGCTGTTATTAAGCCTCTCATTAAAAAACCACAACTTGACCCCAAAGATCTAGTTAATTACAGACCGATCTCGAATCTCCCTTTTCTGTCAAAGATATTAGAAAGGATTGTATCCTCACAATTATATTCCTTCTTAGAGAAAAATGATATCTGTGAGGATTTCCAGTCAGGATGTAGACCGTATCATAGTACTGAGACTGCTCTCATTAGAGTTACAAATGACCTGCTCTTATCATCTGATCGTGGTTGTATCTCTCTATTAGTTCTACTGGATCTTAGCGCTGCGTTCGACACTATCGATCACAACATTCTTTTGAATAGACTTGAAAACTCTGTTGGCATTAGTGGAAGTGCATTAGCATGGTTCAAATCATACTTATCCGACCGCCATCAATTCGTAGCAGTGAATGAAGAGGTATCATATCGATCACAAGTGCAGTATGGAGTTCCTCAAGGCTCAGTACTAGGACCGTTACTTTTCACGCTTTATATGTTACCCTTGGGAAATATCATTAGGAAACACGGGGTTAGCTTTCACTGTTATGCTGATGATACTCAGCTCTATATTTCTTCACGGCCTGGTGAAACACACCAAATTGAGAAACTTATGGAATGCATAGTCGATATAAAAAACTGGATGACGATTAATTTCTTACAGCTAAATTCTGAAAAAACAGAGGTGTTAATTATCGGACCTAAAACCCCCACAAGTAATAACCTAGAACACTGTCTAACACTTGATGGCTGCTCTGTAAATTCTTCGTCATCAGTCAGGAACCTAGGTGTGCTATTTAATAGTAATCTTTCCTTTGACAGCCACGTTTCTAGCATTTGTAAAACTGCATTTTTTCATCTTAAAAATATATCTAAACTGAGACCTATGCTCTCAATGTCAAATGCAGAAATATTAATTCATGCGTTTATGACCTCAAGGTTAAATTATTGTAATGCTTTATTGGGTGGTTGTACTGCACGCTTAATAAACAAATTACAGATGGTTCAAAATGCAGCAGCTTGAGTTCTTACTAGAACCAGGAAGTATGAGCACATTAGCCCGGTTCTGTCAACACTACACTGGCTCCCTACTAAACATTTTAAAATCTTGTTAATTACTTATAAAGCCCTGAATGGTTTAGCTCCTCAGTATTTGAGCGAGCTCTTATCGCATTATAGTCCTTATAAAACTCTGGCCATTTGATAATACCTAGAATATCAAAATCAACTGCGGGCGGCAGATCTTTTTCTTATTTAGCGCCCAAACTCTGGAACAATCTACCAAACACTGTTCGGGAGGCAGACACACACTGTCAGTTTAAATCTAGATTAAAGACCCATCTCTTTAACCTGGCGTACACATAATGCACTAATACACTTCCATTATTCAAATCCGTTAAAGGATTGTTAGGCTGCATTAATTAGATCAACCGGAACCGGGAACACTGCGCATAACACATGATGTACTTGTTACATCGTAAAAGGATTGACATCTACGCTAATATTAGTCTGTTTCTTTCTTATTCCGAGGTCACTGCATTCACCAGATCAGATGGTGGATCAGCACCTAGAGACGGCCTCTACAGCCCTGAACGTCAGCGGAGACCAGGACACCTAGATGAGCCCCAGAGACAGACCCCCAGTGAGGACCCCGTCACCTAGACAGCCAACAGGAAAAGACCTCGGGAACCAGTTGAGCCCTCCAATCTGACTTTGCAGCAGTTGGAATTGAACTGCTGTGTCGTCTGGCCAGAGGAGAAATGGCCCCCCGACTGAGCCTGGTTTCTCCCAAGGTTTTTTTCTCCGTTCTGTCACCAATGGAGTTTTGGTTCCTTGCCGCTGTTGCCTCTGGCTTGCTTAGTTGGGGACACTTAATTTCCAGCAATATCGTCGACTTGATTGAACAGAAACTTTTTGAACTAAACTGAGCTGGACGATGCCATCACTGAATTCAATAATGAAATGACTTGAACTGAAAATTGAGTGTTTAATCTTGTCATTTTACATTATTGACACTATTTTCTCTTTTTGCTATTGTGCAGTTGCTTTGTCACAATTTGTATTGTTAAAAGCGCTATATACATAAAGGTGACTTGACTTGACTTGAGTCCAGTCAAATCACCATTGATTTTCATGAGTCCAGTCAAGTCACCTTTGATCATCATGAGTCTGTTCATGTCTGTTCACATCTCAGCTGATCTGCCATAGTCTCGTCACATCTCAGCTGATCTGCCAGAGCCTCGTTATGTCTCAGCTGATCTCCTAGGGTCTTGTCACGTATCAGCTGATCTGCCAGAACCACGCCATGTCTCGTCTGATGTGCCAGAGCCTCTCCATGTCTCGTGTGACCTTCCAGAACCGCTTCACGTCATGTCTACCATCCCAGAGCCACGTCCTGTTGCGGTTGTTTTAATGCAACCATCTACTGTCCTGTCAAGGGAAACTGTCATCAAGCGTCAGAGGTTGGCATCCAGTGGGGAGGATCCACCGCTTATGTGAGCACGCACTGCTGGTATCCCCAAACCAGCTCACTCCAACCCTTCGGTCCCTGAACTAATTCCCCTGCCTGCAGCGCTTCCCATGATGGGGATCGCTTTATGCTGCGTTTGGGCTGTGTACACCACCACATAACTGCTCGAGGTGGCGGCATCCACTGTGATGTCTCCAGAGGTGGCGGCTGATGCTGCAGAACCTCCTGTGGTAGTGTCGCTAGCTGCTGTGTCTCCAGAGGCATTGATGCCTGCTTCTGATTCTTTCACGGTGGTGGTGCCCAGCATGGAACTCTCTCTGGTTCCAGATGAGACTACTGTAGAACATCCAGAGGTGGCGGCATCTGCTGCAGAACCTTCAAAGGTGTCAGTGGTACTCAATTGTGAATTTCCCGCCTGTCCCGTCACTGCTCATGAGGCCTTCTGTGAACTCTCGCCCGTGAGTTTATATATACACTGAACAAAATTATGAACGCAACACTTTTGTTTTTGCCCCCGTATTTCATGAGCTGAACTCATAGATCTAAGACTTTTTCTATGTACACAAAAGGCCTATTTCTCTCAAATATTGTTCACAAATCTGTCTAAATCTGTGTTAGTGAGCACTTCTCCTTTGCCGAGATAATCCATCCACCTCACAGGTGTAAAATATCGATATCTGTAGTATAAAAAGGCACCTTTATTTTGGCACTGTCCACATTTTCATATAATGTCTGTCTATGCATTACCACCAATGCGTGCATTCTCGTTCCATCTCATGTATTAGGACTTGATATAAGAACTGCCCGAAGGCACAAGGCGAGTATATAAAATGCTTGGGATTGTTGGCAGAATAGTCGTGCTCTGTGTGAGAAGTTTTCCGCGCACACATCTGAAGCGCGCGCACGCACACACATCTGAAGCGCACGCACACAGACAGCTGCGTCAACTCAGCACGACTACTAAATTGAGCTCTCCTCTGCTTTTTTGAGAATGAATGAATAAATTCAGACAAAACTATATAAAAATGCATGTTTTGGCTAATATCCTTGTAAACAGTAGGTTAAGAAAAGCATATGTCTTAATGTAAACAGTGGAGAAAAAAGGCATGTGTATCAGTATATTTACATTTGATTATTACATTTCTTTAGCGTACCTGAAAATGTATTTTAGACTGAGCTGAAAAACCTGAAAAGCACTGTTTTTTGAACTTGTGTCTTTTTTCTATTGTATTTATTTTCTGCTATTGCTTGTAATTTGGTTATCTGTAGATAAGATGTTTAGCACTGAGCCCATAGTAGCATTTTTAGATTTATGTTCATGTTATATATTTTGGTTGCATTTGTGAGTTAATACAAATTTAGATGGTTGCTTAAAATAGGTATATAATATGATAATATAGATATATCGATCAATATACTCCTGTATCGAATCAAATCGAATCGTATCGTAGAATTTTTTGAGGTATCGGCAAATATCGTATCGCTGGGTATGAGATTCGATATTGTATCGAATCGTGACGAACCATCTGATTTACACCCCTAATGTCCGGTGAGTAAGCTGGCCGTGCAAGAACTGGGATGTTTTCATTATAATGATTCATTGTTTGTATTATGATCTGCCGTGGCTCAATGTGAGATCCACCAATCATAGATGTTCCCAATCAATTTTTGATCTGTTAAAATGAATGGGGAATATCTTGTACTTTTCTGTGGGAAATCGGCAACTATGGCTATGATTAAAAGCTTCATTAGTTGCAATCATGACAGATATTCACAGTTGTTGTGTGTATATTTAGGTAACACTTCAAATCATATTCTTTCATGTTTTGGTAACCAAAGTTTGATTTAAAACTGGTCTTACCTAGCACCTCCGTGGAATTGAATGTTTACACCCCCTACTTCATCACTACATAAAACGGTGGTGATGGAGAGTCGGCCAGCATCATCCCCTAACTCCAAGAGGGTTTTGATTTCGATATTGTACACGGCCAGATCAAATGAGCCACCATCATGGCTGCAATCATAGAACAAAAGACAATCTTATTACATATTCAAAGAACTACATAACTTCTTCATGCTGCAAATGTCTTATTAACACATCTTATTGAGATATAATGTACATTTCTAAAATGTAAAATCCAGCCCATAGACACTAAGCACAACATACTTTATGATTTTATATCTTGCAAGGTATAATGACATGAATAGCAGATGGTGAAAGCATAATGGTTAATTTGTTGATTATAGGCATGAGAAACATAACATTTCAGAAAAAACATAAGTAACTAGCAAAGAAAAATTATAAACAGATATGTGTGTTTCTTAGTGATTCCAGGAATTCCACGAAATGCAGTTCAGTGTCTTTTACAAATGAGAAGCAACATAGTGAGTTTGGTAACACTTTATTTGAAGGTGTCCTTGTTACTCCTGTTACATGTAATTACTATTATAATAACAATAAATGATGCACAATTACATGCAAATAAACCTAAACCAAACCCTAATCCAAACTCTAACCATATAGTAAGTACATGTAGTTAATTAATATTACCACTCAGTACTTAAATGTATAATTACACTGTAACAAGTACACCTCAAGATAAAATGTAACTAAGTTTTTTAGTTTTTTGGTCCCATTTGGTTGTTAATCCTTATTTTAGAGGATCAATTACAAATGCAGTATCCTAGGGGATTATTAATATTATCCATCTCTGCACATCCTCATCCTCGACAGGATTTCTAGTTTTATGGCCCAGATGCTTCTGGAGTGTGAATTTGGAGCAACTTCTGGAATTTTGTGTGTTGCTTTACATTTGCACAGCTTTGATTAAAGCATTAATGTTCAATACATTCTGAAGTTCTACAGCATCATCTCTTGCATTTTCTTGAATTTCTTTACAATCACAATTGGGCCTTCTTTTATTTTATTAACAATGACAAAAAAGCAAATATTCAAGAGAGTCAGTATTATTATTTATTTTATGATGGCTCTCTGTCTATACATTTATTATTATTTTGATCATCAATGCTGGCAGGTGGATCAGTCGACACAATGGATCAGTGCTGATGGTGCCAATTTGCTTCTGCAGAAATTGATATTTATCACAGTGAGATTTCGAGATGCTGTTCTGCTCACCACAACTGTAAAAAGAGGTTATCTAAGTTACTGTATTCTCTATCAGTTTGAAATAGTTTGACAATTCTCTGTTCATCTGCAAGGTGTGTCTGGCCATATAACTGTCACTCACTGGAAGTTTTGTTTAGTTTTGCAAACCAATTTAACTTGTTGATTGAAAAGAATAAGCTTGTTCACGAATCGGACACAGTTATCGCATCTCAGAATGGGCGATGCATTCTCTAGCTCAAAATGACAAGGAATAACATGTTTTTATAAGAAATGTAGTTGAGTAAAAAGTATTTTGTAATGTTCTCAAAATAAAAATACTCATAAAGTACAGAATACTGTCCACCACTGCTAGATTGTGTTATTTACTTCCAAGATCACCTGAACAGTGAAACTGATATGATTGCAAATGTTTGTATTCTCCTTCCAATGATTCACTTGTTCACTTACATGATGCCAAACTGTGTTGCCCAGCTGCCTGTGATGGCTAATGAGAGTTGACTGACATCCACCGATACACCTGTTCCCTTTACAAACTCCAATGATGGGCCTGACATGCTGCACTGCCCAACATACATGCTAAAAAAAAAAAAAAACACACAACAAACATGTTCATTGTTTATGTTTATTGTATGATTGAACATCTGTTCATTACATGTGCTGCATTTGCTCAATTAATTGAATTGTTTGTCAGTGTAATGTGTACTGACTTTGAGATGACATAGTCTACAGTGCCGATGCCAATGTCCACCCCACCCCGGACTTCTGGGATTTCGGTACTCTTCAGTTTGCTTTGTATCCAAACAGCCATCATTTGAGACACTGAACACATACAAACATAAACATCTACATTAACACATCATAAAATATACACAAGTTGTCAAGTCTTTTAAAAGGGTAATTAATTACAGGCAATAAGAATTGTTCCAGTGGTGAACCTGCCAGTTCTAGCATTCTCTGACAAATGCCAACTTAGCCTCATGGTGCTGGGCTGTGAGCAAACTAGAGGATGTCAGGCCCTCATTCCACCCTCATTGAGTTTCTAACAGTTTGGTCAGAATCGCACACACCAGTGACGTGGAGGTAATTTTGGAGTGCTCTGACATTGCTCCTACTGTTACTCCTTGCACAACGTAGCAGAACAGCCCATCTCCCAGTATCTCCTCATTGAACGTAAAACACAACAAACCTCCTTGCGACGGCACGTATGGATGTGCCATCCTGGAACAGCTGGACTACCTGTTGCCTTGTATTTAATTTAGTATTGTCATTTGGTTTGTAAATTACTGATGTTAGAGTTGTTGAATCTCTTATATCTGATAATTTTCATGTTATGTATATATGTATACAGCTGCATTGACTTTGGACTTGATAAAACACAATGGACCAACACCAGCAGACGTCACGGCACCCCAAATCATCACTGACTTCTGAAAATTCACACTGGACTTCAAGCAGCTTGGATTCTGTGCCTCTCCAGTCTTCCTCCAGACCCTGATTTCCAAATGAAAAGCAAAATGTACTTTTATCTGAAAAAATTACTTTGGAACACCGAACAACAGTCCAGTTAATTTTCTCCTTAGCCCAGGTAAGATGCTTCTGACGTTGTCTCTGGTTCAGAAGTGGCTTGGTAGCCCTTTTCCTGAAGACGTCTGAGCATGGTGACTCTTGATGCACTGACTCCAGCTTCAGTTCACTCCTTGTGAAGCTCTCCCAAGTGTTTGAATCGGCTTTGCTTGACAGTATTCTCAAGCTTGCGGTCATCTCTGTTGCTTGTGCAGATTTTCCTACCCAATTTCTTCCTTCCAGTCAACTTTGCTTTTAATATGCTTTGATACAGCACTACTTGAACAGCCACCCCTTTCAGTAATGACCCTCTGTGACTTACCCTCTTTGTGGAGGGTGTCAATGATCGTCTTCTGGACCATTGCCAAGTCAGCAGTTCCCCATTAGTGTGGTTTCAAAGAACAATAGATACCCAGATGTATACTGTATGGATGGTAACTTATTGAAACTTAAATGTAAATATTCTAATATTTTGAGATACTGATTATTGACTTTCATTAGCTGTAAGCTCTAATCATCAAAATAAAACAAAACACTTTTGAAGGATTTTACTTTTCATGTAATGAATCTAAAATATATGAAAGTTTTACTTTTTGAAATAAGTTACAAGAAAAATTTACCTTTTCACCTTATTCAAATTTTCTGAGATGCACCTGTAGTGTTGGCCCAGATCCGGCCCATATCTGGCCCGTGTGAAATCCATGTGGGCCAGATGTGGGCCGGATCTGGGCCAACACTGGTTGCTCTCTGGGTTAGTGCAAATATGATGTAAATCAAAAAAATATTTAATTAGTGCAGTGAATTTCATGTGGTTGTGAAAAACTTACCATCGCTGAGACCCTTTTCTGACAGAACAGCTTTTAATGCAGGATAATCTGCGTATGTGTGTGTCAGTATCATCAGGAAAAAAAATAGCAGCTGCATCTCTCCTGTTGTGTAAAACAAAATATTTTACATACAAGATGTATGTGTGTTTCAGCTTGTGACATAATTTGATATTTACACGGTATGCATTGTCTGCATCCTAACTCCTCTTTTCCATTCATTAATTCATTCATTCATTCATTCAGATGATTTGAACTGACACTGCTTTCAATAATATATTATGTATGTTCCCTCTAAATGCAACACATGACTTTGGCATTGCTGCCAGAAGTTTGTATCAAATGACCAAGTGGATGCAAATGTGTCTAATGTCAGTCACAGTCACTCTGCTCAGCTGCATCAAAATCACTTCCTTAAATTATAGAGAAGTGAAATTAAGACCAGAACAGATCTGCTTATTTGAGGACCCTGCTCAGACACATACATATAGCAGTGTATTTATTACCACAGTCATGTTTTAGTTTGTCTTACATGTGGCTTGCATTCCAGTAAATGTATTTTAATTAAGAAACATTTTTTCCCCTTAAAGCTTAATGTAATTTTAACACATTTAACACTGCTAATCTATTTTAACACAGTAAATGCTTTGGAATGAACAATGGCCATTTGTAAGTACATCAGAATTCAGAACTTCCAGAATGTTAGAATCAATGCAGTGTTTTAGAATTTGTTGTCTTTCGAGTAGCACAGCAGAGAAGCGAGTTCACATAAAGTCAGCCCATTTATATTTTTTGATTGAAAAGATGCTATTATTTTAAGTAAGTAACAGAAATGTTAAGGTATACATTTGATCAGCATGAATATTTCTTGACAATCAAATGCAAGACCTTGGCATTCAAATCTACCAATTTGAGCTCCAATACATTAATACTTCATATGTTTATATATATAACCTAATATTTATTTCAATATTCCAATAAATAAACAAATGCTTTCTCACTTATCTATATAAATTGTAAATAATGCTAACATATAAACATCTGAAATTGTAAGAACATACCTCACAATGAACCGAACAGCCAGGTGTCTAATAGGGAAAGTGTTTCTGTCTGAGTGTTTCCTCAAATGCCACTTCAAAAGAACTCCATTCTCAGGGGGGAGGGGTGTTCATTATCTGCTTTGGGTATCTTTAAATGTTAAAGGATAAATACTAGGTCTATCAATTGATGATAATAATAATAATAATAATAAAACTTATTATAGGACTTTAATTTATTACAGTTAACAGCTAAAAATTAAAACTGCATGCAACTTGCAAGTATATTTTAATGAATACATGGCCTCTCAGTCCATAGTTCCACAAAATCACAGTGACATGGCAGATTTAGCAGACGCTTTTATCCAAAGCGACTTACAATTGAGGAATACATTAAGCGATACATTATAAAGAGGCAAACAGTCACAGGAAGTACTTGTCATACAACATTTCAGGCATTGTTCACAGCAAAACTAGCTAGACAGGGAGAGGTTAAGGGAAGAGAGTAAAGCTGTGTTTTTTGTTTTTTTTTATGAAGACGGAAGAGATTTCGTTTAAAGGTGTCGCTTGAAAATTGTCAGGGACCCAGCATTCCGGATAGAGGTGGGAAGTTCATTCCACCAGCCAGGAACGGTGAATGAAAACGTTCTGGAGAGTGATTTTGTGCCTCTCTGTGATGGCACCGTGAGACGTCGCTCACTCGCAGAACTATGGCTTCTGGAGGTGGATGTAGATTGTCATCAGTGAGTGGAAGTAGGTGGGTGCTGAGCCTGTGGCTGTTCTATATGCAAGCATCAGTGTCTTGAACTTGATGCGAGCTGCAACCGGGAGCCAGAGCAGGCAGATAAAGAGAGGTGTAACATGGGCTCTTTTGGGTTCGCTGAAGACCAATCGTGCTGCTGCATTCTGAATAATTTTTAATGGTTTGATTGTGCATGATGGAAGTCCAGCCAGAAGAGTATTGCAGTAGTCCAGTCTAGAAATGACAAGGGCCTGGACAAGAAGTTGTACAGCATGCTGTGTAAGGAAGGGCCGGATCTTTCTAAAGTTGTGCAATGCAAACCTGCAGGATCGAGCAGTTTTTTGCAATGTGGTCTTTGAAAGTGAGCTGGTCATCGAAAATTACCCCAAGATTTATGACTGAGCTTGATGGGGTCATTGTTGATGAATCTATCTGGATGGTAAAATCATGTTGTAGAGTTGGAGTGGCAGGGAAGACAAGAAGCTCAGTCTTCGCCAGGTTGAGCTGTAGGTGATGTTCTTTCATCCATGCCGAGATATCCGCCGGGCAGCCTGAGATCCGTGCAGATACCGTTGGATCATCTGGTTGAAATGAGAAATAGAGCTGTGTGTCATCAGCATAGCAATGGTAGGAGATACCATGTGCTTGTATGATGGGACTCAGTGATGTAGTGTATGTGGAGAAGATGAGGGGTCCAAGAAATCCATGAGGATGACCATGAGTGATCTGGATTCCTCCCCTCCCCAGCCACCTTGAAGGACCTGCCAGTGAGATAGGATGCAAACCTGATCCGGCAGAATGAATCGATGGGTTGGAATCAGCTTTTGCAATCCGCAAGGCTTCAGTGTCTGAGAGTAGCGCCCTCAGTTGAATGTCAGTCTGCCTGATTAGTTTACATTTACATTTGTAATTTAGCAGACCTTTTATCCAAAGCGACTTACAATTGGGGAGTACATAAAAGATTAATATTGAAGAGCAAACATACAGAGGAGTGCCAATAACACCAAGTCTCAGGCTGCATACAAGCTCAAGGGAAGGAGAGAGAGATAAAGAGAAAGATGAAGATTTAGAAAAAGTTAAAGAATTTATTTATTTATTTTATTTTTATTTTTATTTTTTTATGGTGATGAAGTCAAGTAGAGTTGAAAGAGATGGCAGTTGTTGCTTGAATGAGACCCAATCGGATAGATGGGTCCACCAGCCAGGAACGGTGAATGAAAATCTGGAGAGTGATTTTGTGCCTCTTTGATGCGTGAATCCGCAGAAAGGCTTCTGGAGGTGGATGTAGATTGACTGAGAGTAGGTGGGTGCTGAGCTGTGGCGTTCTATATCTCAGTTGAAATGCGAGTGCAACCGGGAGCCAGAGCAGGCAGATAAAGAGAGGTGTAACATGGGCTCTTTTGGGTCTGACCAATCGTGCTGCTGCATTCTGAATAATTTGATGGTTTATTGTGTGATGGAAGTACAGAAGAGTATTGCAGTACATTAGAAATAGTGGACAAGAATTGTACAGCATGCTGTGTAAGGAGGGCCGGCTTTTATGCAATGCAAACCTGCAGGATCGACAGTTTTTTATGTGGTCAAGCTGGTCATGAAAATTACCCCAAGATTTATGACTGAGCTTATGGGGTCATTGTTGAAATCTATGATTAAAATCATGTTTGAGTTGGAGAGGGAAGACAAGAAGCTCAGTCTTCGCCAGGTTGACAGTTCTTTCATCCATGCCGAGATATCCGCCGGGCAGTGAGATCCGTGCAATACCGTTGGACATCTGGTCGAAATGAGAAATAAGCTGTGTGTCATCAGCATCAATGGTAGAGATACCATGTGCTTGTTGTGGGACTCAGTGATGTAATGTGGAGAAGAGGAGTCCAAGAACCGACATGAGGAACCCCAGTGCAGTTGATGTGAAGATCTGGATTCCTCCCCTCCCCAGGCCACCTTGAAGGACCTGCCAGTGAGAGGAATGCAAAGATTCCGGCAGAAGAGAATCGATGGGTTGGAATCAGCTTTTGAAGCAATTTGACAGAGTAGCGCCGTCTCAGTTGAATGTCTAAAGAATTTACATTTATTTATTTTAGCAGACGCTTTTTCCAAAGCGACTTACAATTTTTATAATTTGAAGAGGCAAACATACAGAGGAAGTGCCAATAACACCAATGGCATTGTTCAAATAAGTACAAGTCAAGGAAGGAGAGAAAGATAAAGAGAAAGTTGAAGATTTAGAAAAAGTAGAATTTATTTATTTATTTTATTTTTATTTTTATTTTTTTATGGTGATGAGTCAAGAGATGAAAGAGTTATCAGTTGTTGCTTGAAAATTGACAGGGATCCAGCATTCCAGATGGGGGTAGGAAGATCATTCCACCAGCCAGGAATGGTGAAAGAGAATGTTCTGGAGAGGGATTTTGAGCCTCTCTGTGATGGTACCACGAGGCGTCGCTCACTAGCAGATCTCAGACTTCTGGAGGGGATATAAATTTGTAATAGTGAGTGGAAGTAGGTGGGTGCTGAGCCTGTGGTTGTTCTATATGCAAGCATCAGTGTCTTGAACTGGATGCGAGCTGCAACTGGTAGCCAGTGCAAGGAGACAAAGAGAGGTGGAACATGGGCTCTTTTGGGTTCGTTGAAGACCAGTCGTGCTGCTGCATTCTGAATCATTTGTAGAGGTTTGATTGTGTTTGATGGAGAAGAGGAGGGGTGAAGTCCAGCTAGAAGATTCCTCCCCTCCCAGCATTGCAGTAGTCAGAATGAGAATCAGTCTAGAAATGACAAGGGCCATTTAGTAATTTGGATAAGAAGTTGTGCAGCATGCTCTGTCAGAAAGAGCCAAGTAGAGTTGAAAGAGATGATCTTTCTGATCAGGGACCCAGTTGTGTCCACCAGCCAGGAAGTGCAAACCTGCAAGATCGAGCAGTCTTTGCAATGTGCTCTTTGAAGGTCAGCTGGTCATCGAAGATTACACCAAGATTTCTGACCGAAGCTGATGGGGTAATTGTTGATGAACCTAACTGAATCGTGAAATCATGCTGTAGAGTTGGAGTTGCAGGGAAGACAAGAAGTTATGCTTTGAAATAAATGAGGATAACTGGTTGAAAACAACCCGTTCAAGCGTTTTCGCTATGAATGGAAGGAGAGAGACAGGTCTGTAGCTATCTATGAGTGAAATGTTAAATGTTGTTTTGTTTTAGCAGTGGGGTTATCTGAGCCTGCTTGAATGCAGTTGGGAAGGTGCCTGTGAGGAGAGATGTGTTGATGATGTGTGTGAGTGTTGGTAAAAGTGTAGGAGAGATTTCTTGGAGAAGGTGTGAGGGGATTGGGTCTAGATGACATGTTGTAGGATGGCTGGAGAGGAGAAGTTTGGATACCTCACAGTTTTATCAGTGGATGTGGTTGGTTTGAGATCCTGCATGTGTGGAGCTGAGAACTGGCTACTGATTGACCTAGTTTTGTTTGTGAAAAAATTGTCAAAGTCATTGGCTATTAAAGAGGTGGTGGGGGGTGGTGGATGGAGGGGGACAGAGGAGAGAAGAACATCGGATAGCCAGGAGTTAGAAGGGGCAGCGTATGCTGGCCTGGAGGAGAGAGGTTATATATGGTCTAGATAAGAAGTTAAAGTGGAGCACAAAGTGTCAGTTGCAGTGTTCACATCCAAGGTTCAAGGTTCTTTATTATTTGTCACATACACAATCATACGGGGTATAATGAGTAGTGAAATGTAGGTCAGAACAGGTCCGCTCAATGGAAAGTGCAAAAAAAAATAATAATAACAATAAAATAAAAATAACATAAGCAATAAAACAATGAAACATAACACAAGAGAATATATATATAATATAGGTGAGAATGAAAAAGGGAACAAATAATACAATAAAATGAGTAAGATGTGCAATGAGATAAAGTGTGCAATACAGTATACTGTGGATTAATAATATTAATAAAAAAACACGGATGTGCAAGAGAATGTGCAAATAGGTTGTACCGGGTATGTACACATAGCAGCAGTGTGGATGATGGAGAATAATGGATGTGTTTACAGTTTATTAAATTGAGTCCTGTGGATGTAATGATGTTATGAGACTGAGTTTAGGAGCCTGATGGCCTGAGGGAAGAAACTCCTCCTCAGTCTTTCAGTTTTTGCCATCATACTCCTGAAGCGCTTGCCAGATGGCAGTAAACAGAAATGATGGTTACCAGGGTGATTCGAGTCCTTGATGATTTTTGCAGCTCTGCTTTTACAGCGTTTGAGGTAGATGTCCTGCAGAGAGGGGAGAGCAGACCCTGAGATGCGCTCAGCTAAGCGCACGACTCTCTGTAGAGCCTTGCAGTCCTGGTTTGTGGCGTTGCTATACCACACTGAGATGCACTGAGTCAGTACACTTTCTATGGCCCCTGAATAGAAAGTTTTCAGGATTGCTGGTGAGACCCTGAATTTCCTCAGCTGTCGCAGATGGTACAGTCTTTGCCTGGCTTTCTTGACCTGTGTTTGGATGTGTGCAGTCCATGTCAGGTCCTCGGAGATGTTTACACCGAGGTACTTGAAGCTACTCACCCTCTCCACAGGGGTCCCACTGATAATAAGAGGAGTGTAGGGCCGCTGCTGACTCTTCCTGAAGTCCACGATCAACTCTTTAGTTTTTTTCACGTTCAGAGAGAGACAGTTGTCCTGGCACCATGATGTAAGTCTCTCTACCTCATCCAAGTAAGCGGCCTCGTCATCGTTGTCAATGAGGCCCAGAACCACAGTATCATCCGCAAATTTAACGATGGAAGTGGAGCTGTGAGAGGACACACAGTCGTGGGTGTAAAGAGAGTAGAGCAGGGGACTCAGGACACAGCCCTGTGGGGCTCCTATGTTCAGGGTGATGGAGTTGGAGGTGAACTGACCGACTTTCACCACTTGTGGTCTGGCGGTGAGGAAATCTTGAATCCAGTCACAAAGTGAAGAGTTTATGCCGAGGTCTGAGAGTTTGACAGCTAGCTTGGTGGGGACTATAGTGTTGAAAGCTGAGCTATAGTCTATGAATAGCAGCCTGACATAGTTGCCATTTTTCCTGTCAATGTGAGTGAGGGAGGAGTGCAGTACCTGAGAGATGGCATCATCAGTAGACCTATTTGGCCGATAGGCAAACTGAAGAGGGTCCAAAGTAGCAGGGATGGAGGAGCAAATGTGTTTCTTTAAAAGTCTCTCAAAAACCTCCATGACTGTCGATGTGAGTGCAACTGGACGATAGTCATTCAGGCAAGAGGGTTTACTGTTCTTAGGCACAGGGATTATGACAGATTTTTTAAAGGAGGTGGGAACAACAGAGGTAGCGAGGGACTCATTAAATATGGATGTAAACAAACCAGCGAGCTGATCAGCACAGGACCTCAGAACGCGGCCAGTAATCCCATCGGGTCCTGCTGCTTTCCTGACGTTCACTCTCCTTAGTTCCCTCCGAACTTCATCCTCTGACAGAGTGAATACATGATCATCGCTGCTCTGTCTGCTGCTTCCTGACGTGCTGGTTGGCAGATTCGCGCCGCCATTGCATTCGAAGCGGCCAAAGAAGGCGTTTAATTCATTGGCCAGCAGTGGGTCTGCTCTCACCTCTGCGGGGGAGTTATTTCCAGAGGAACAGATGGTCTTAAGTCCCTGCCACATGCGTCGAGAGTCGTTGAGCTGGAAATGTGACTCAATTTTATCACTGTACCGGCGTTTTGCGGCTTTAACTGCCCGACGGAGAGAGTAGCATGATGCCTTGTACTCACTCATGTTTCCTGACAACAGACTGGCGTTATATGCGGCAGATCGATGGTTAACCGCCTCACGGATTGATCTGTCCACCCACGGTTTCTGATTAGAAAAAGTCCTTATTGTTACCGTTTCAGTGGCCTGCTCGGTTAACGTGTTTACGAAGCTCAATGCTACCTCCGTGAATTCGCTGACGTCAGATGAACACGCCCGAAACATGTCCCAGTCGACGTCATCGAGAGACGCTTGAAGCGTGGCTTCAGAGTGCGAGGACCAGCGCGTCACTTCCTTCTTCACCGGGGGAGCCTGAACTATCCGTTGTTTGTATTCCGGTGTGAGGAAGATGGCGACATGATCTGATTTTCCAAAAGCCGGCAGTGAGTGGGCTTTGTAGGCATTCTTGAGCGGAGTGTAGCAATGATCGAGTGTATTCTGTCCTCTGGTTGGACAGGATATATGCTGATGAAAGTTCGGCATGACTTTCTTGAGATTGGCTTTGTTAAAGTCCCCAGCAATGATACATGCAGCGTCAGGATGTTTATTGATGTATCCACTGAGCACATCGTGAAGTTTGGACAGAGCCGAGCTAGTGTCAGCTTGTGGTGAAATGTAGACAGAAGTAATAACGATTGATGAAAATTCCCGGGGCAGATAGAATGGGCGGCAGATAATGGATAGATGTTCCAGATGAGGCGAGCAGGAGCGCGACAGAATGGAGATATTTCTGGGATCACACCATTTTTTGTTAATAAAGAAACACACTCCACCACCTTTGGTTTTTCCGGCCTCGGCTGTTCTGTCCATCCGAAAAACAGAGAAGTTATCAGACGGCGTTACAGCGGTGTCCGGGACCGTCGGCGAGAGCCATGTTTCGGTCAAACAAAGGATGTTGCAATCTCTAATGTCCCGTTGGAAACTTATCCTGGCTCTAAGATCGTCCATCTTATTCTCCAAGGATTGTACATTAGCGAGCAGAATACTCGGAAGAGGAGGGCTGTGAGCCCTTCCCCTCAGTCTGTAACGAATTCCAGCACGTTTCCCGCGGTGTTTCTTTCGCCTCCTGGTATTATTGAGGTGGCCTTTTACTTCGGTGCTCCGAAGTATCTCCAATGGCCACGCTGGATCCGTGGATAAAGTGACCTGAATCAGGTTAGTGTAGCGCTGTCCAATGTCCAAAAGTGATCTTCTGTCGTACATAATCATTGTAGACGATACACGTATAAATAGAGAAGTAAAAAAGTAAAAATAGGTTAAAAAAAACACACAAAGAGCACAATTTTGAGCGGAGCTAATTCACAGGCGACTGAAACTCAGCAGCGCCACCGGAAGGGAGAGCTTAGATCCAGAGCTTAGAAATGGGTGGGTGAGGGAAAAGAGAAGGATACTACAGAGGAAATATGTGAGGGTGAAAGGGAATGAAGATTTTGCCGAAAGGTAACTGGTAGAGGTGTTGGGGGCTTGGAGGTAGCAAGATGTAGGTTAAATATTATGAAGTAGTGGTCAGAGGTGTGTATGGGTTTTACCAAAATGCTGTCTGCAACACAATTGCGTGTGTAAATTAAGTCTAGCTGGCTGCCAGATTTGTGAGTGCTTGTGGTGGTAAGGCGTTTTAAGTCAAATGATGCTAGGAGTGCATGCAAAAAATTGCATATCTATTAAAAAGTCTATTGGCTTCATGAGTGAACTGATGGAAGAACTAGAACTGCTTTTTAATTTTATAAATAACAGCTTACCCGAATGTGAACTGAACTGCTAATTTCCTCTTATGGCATAGAGCCGAGCCATTAGGGGAAATCTAGGGACTTTTTCAGTGGGGTTATGTTTGTTCAATATCCTTTTTAATTTGTCTTAGACTCTCTTTGTTAAAAGATATAGTAAACAACAATTGCTTTCATAAAATGAGGAAGAAATGCCAACAATGCCAACATGAAGCAGAGTAAAGGAATACAGTCATGCAGATATAGTTTCTAATTGCATGCTTAATTATTTTTAAAATATACATTTGAGGGTTTGTGTTTCTATGTATAGTTGATATTTAAATCATTTAATTTTATTAAAAAACAATTATTCTACGCTGCTGCAACTGATTTTCACATGGATTTTGTTGCATTTGCTAAATCTTTTTACACTGTTATGTGGGTAGTTGATCTAATATACACACTTTCTAATATACTTATATATTATATGACCAGTCATTTCACTGGTGAATTGTAAAAAATAGACATTAAATGATATGATTTATTTGACAAATTAATTATTTCCCTTGTATATTTGTATCAAGCAGAACAAGCATACCGTACAAACACTATTAATCTGTCTGTAAAACACTACTTACAGAATGCAGATGCATTTTGATTTTGTTCCTCATATTTTCACCTTGTTGGCTCAAAAACAAAGCCAAAAGCTCTGACTGTGAACTTGTTGACATGACAGTGTCTGGTATTTCTTTTTTTTTTTTTTTTTTTTCTGTCCTCGATTCGCACGTATTTTGTTTCCTTGATTCAATAATGTAGTAGTACTTAACATCATTTTTACAGTGCAAACCAGGTTTTGCTATTCATAGTTTAAAACCACTACATGGCATCACTAGGTTCTGTCATTCAGAAACATGGCTTTTCATATCACTGCTATGCTGATGACAATCAACTCTACCTCTCATTCCATCCTGATGATCCAACGATAGCTACTCGCATGTCAGCATGTCTTACAGACATTTCTTGCTGGATGAAGGCCCATCACCTTCAACTCAACCTAGCTAAGACAGAACTGCTTGTGGTTTCAGCAAACCCATCACTTCATCACAATTTCACCTTCCAGTTAGGCTCATCAAGCATAACTCCTTCAAAAACAGCCAGAAACCTTGGAGTTATGATAAGCTAAATTTCTCAGATCACATTGCTAAAACTGCCCGGTCCTGCAGATTTGCTTTATAAAATACTAGGAAGATTAGGCCCTTTCTTTCAGAACATCCAACACAACTCTTTGTTCAAGCTCTTGTTCTGTCCGGACTTGACTATTGCAATGATCTCTTGGCAGGTCTTCCAGCCAATTTCTTCAAACGTCTACAATTAATCCAAAATAAGCTTTAGCCATTGACAAGCTTTGCAGCGGATCAAGACCTCTCTGCTCGGCTGACTTCTGCACCCTCCTGAGGTTGTATTCTCTCTAGGATGCGTATACGGAGTGTCCTCAACCCTAGAATTAAACATGGCGGTCTGAAACAGGAAGTATCATGTTGTTATGCCAAGACATAGCGTAGTTGAGGAGTGAATGGAAATTTGCAGCATAAGGCCTGTCCAACTGAATATTATAGTCAACAAAGACTATAAGTGGACTGCCATCCTCAGGAAATGAGGAAAACAGGCCATCCAGCTCTTCTAGGAAGGTGCCCAATTGCCCAAGAGGGCAATAATTGATTACAACATGGAGTTGTACCAGACCCGTTACAGTAATAGCATGAGATTCCAATGAATGATTATTGCATAGGGGAGTATAAGTTGAGTATTTCCAATTGTTAAAAATGAGAAGACTATCACCTCCACCCCTCGTAACATGACGGGGGGTGTGAGAGAAGGAGAAGTTGTTAGAGAGCGCAGCAGGGGTTAGTGCGTCTTCTGGATGAATCCAGCTCTCAGTCAGGCCCGAAATGCTAAGTGCAGTTTGGGAAGCAATAGCGGGAATAAGATCTGCTTTGTTGACCGCAGACTGACAGTTCCAGAGGCCCATAGAGAAAGAGAGGGGTCCTTTTTTTCTTCTCTTCAACTGAAGCCTATTTCAATCAGGCAGTTATAACTGCACGTTGATTGGTTCATCTAGGATAAGAAAATGAGCCAATCCACGGCGGTGGCGAGCGAGCCAATGGCTATTCAGCCCGCCAAAATGGGAGGGGCGTTTGGCTTTATAATCAGCCGCTCTAGCCACTGCAACTCAGATTTCTTCGACGGAAGTAACCAAGGCGCACAGTCCATAGCACGGCCAGGAACGCAGTACTCGTTCCCATATCTCAGGGAACCGAGTCCAATCACGCCGTGTTATGATGTGGAACGACTCTAACCCAAGACTCATGTGGGATTAGACCCAAGGGAGTCCGTAGGGGGTCATCCGTGGCTCGGGTGTCATCCCATAAGGATACTTGGTGTCAATATATTTTATGGACAGACCAAGCAAAAGAGGGGACTTGAACAATTTTGGTCAAGTGAACACGGAAGATTGCTATTAAGCAGAAAGGACTGTGGCCTGCACCGCAGGGACATCCAGGTTGTAAAACCTTACAAATGTGGACGGCGAGGACCAGCCGGCCGTCTCACAAATGTCTGACGTGGACACCCCGCTGGACCACGCCCAGGAAGAGGCGATGCCTCTGGTGGAGTGGGCTCTGACCCCGATGGGGCACCGTGACCCCACGGAGGAGTATGCTAATGTAATAGCATCCACTAACCACCTAGAAATTATCTGCTTCGTTACAAGCCCACAGTTGGCGTGGTTACGGAAGCCAACAAAAAGCTGTTCTGACATTCTTTATGAGGCAGAATGCTCAATATAGACTTTCAGGGCCCTGACAGGGCAGAGCAGGGATTCCTGGCTGCCCGCCGGGGGAGAAAAGCGAAAAAGAGAAAAGTGAAAAAATGACATGGGCTCTAAACGGAGTGGAGAGCACCTTAGGTACATAACCCAGCCTTGGTTTCAGGACGACCTTGGAGTCATTAGGCCCGAATTCCAGGCAAGCAGGGTTGACAGAGAGGGCCTGCAGATCTCCTACTCGCTTGACCGACGCCAAAACTAACAGCAGGGCGGTTTTCAGCGAGAGCACTCTGAGGCTCGAGGATTGCAATGGTTCAAACGGGGGCCCTTTTAGGGCTCTCAGTACGGTTGGTAAGTCCCAAGGTGGAACTGTACGAGGATGCAGAGGATTCATTCTCTTGGTGCCTCCTAAAAACTGAATTACCGTACTATCTCTACCCACCGAGTGGCCAGCAATAGTAGCTGTCATCTGCACCGAGTTGATAAATGTACCCAGGAATGATACCCGTTCGCTGGGTGACAGTACACTCTTGGCAAAGTTGACCCTGAGCCCCAGGCAGTCTAAGTGGCTGAGGAGGAGGGTCCTATGCGATGTCAAAACTGCCTGCGACTGGGCCAAAATGAGCCAGTCGTCGAGGTAGTTGAGTATGCGGATTCCCATCTGTCTAAGAGGGGAGAGAGTCGAATCCATGCATCGTGTAAAAGTGCGGGGAGCCAGGGACAGCCCAAACCGCAGGACCTTGTATTGATAAGCCACCCCTTCGAATGCGAATCTCAAGAATCGTCTTTGATGGGGGGCTATCTGGATGTGAAAGTATGCGTCTTTCAGATCCAGCGACATAAACCAGTTCCCTCGGCATATTTGCGATAGGATTTGTTTCAAAGTGATCATCCTGAACGAACTTTTCATCAGGGTGTGATTCAGGAGTCTGAGATCTAGAATAGGTCGCAGGTCGCTGTCTTTTTTGGTGACGAGGAAGTAGCGGCTGTAAAAGCCTGACTCGCGCTGGGCTGGAGGAACGATTTCTATGGCTCCTTTTTCCAGCAGATTCATCACCTCTGCTCGGAGGATATGAGCGTTGTCGCGGTGGTCTTCGAGCAAACTGGAGTGAATAACCTCGTCTTACCATGTTCGTTACCCATGTTGACACACCGGGGATGGCCTGCCAGACATCGGCCCATGTGACAAGGGGTTGAAACGGCTGTGCAGACTGGCTGCATAAGGGCAGGACGCTTATGGGAGGCAGAAAGGGAAACTTGCTCTCTTTTTTAAAATGTTTGTGTTTTATTTTGTCCGCTATCACAGGGGTCGGACACCTGGGCGCCGTAGCGGGCCAGTGAGGAACCGAAAACACATCTGCACCCAGCATTCCGCGAGGTGGCGAGAGACAAATGAGAGGCCGTTTGCAGGGTGGTTCGGAAGTAGCGAGACTCGGGGCCCCTCCTCCTTCTGCCTGGCTGATCAGGAAGACTTTTTAGGCACTGAATCCAAGGCAATCTTGGGCTGGGGTCCTTGGCGCTTAGGGAAGTTGCAGCGTCTTGCCGAGCATGAGCGCCCTCTATCTTACCGCGACCTGGACGTCGGGGCTCCAGGGTGGTTGGCACTGGTTTGGCTGTCTGCCGAGTCGGCGCAGATTTGGGGTGACTGGAAGCAGAAGAAGAGCTGGTGCATTTAGGGAGGAAGTGTCACATCGCTTGAGACGACTTCTGAGCCTCCGTGAAACGTTCAGCGAAGCCCTCCACAGCTGGTCCAAACAGGCTACCTGACGAGATCGGAGCGTCGAGGAAGGGAATTTTATCCGCCTCTTTCATCTCCGTCATCGTGAGCCAGAGGTGGCGCTCCAACACGATGAGGCTGGACATAGAGCGTCCAATTGCTTGGGCTGTGGCTTTGGTGGCGCGCAGAGCCAGGTCTGTTGCACTTCTCAGGTCCCTGAGTGAGGCAGAATCCAGACCGGCATCCTCGTTGGCGAGCATCTTGGCTTGAAAGACCTGAAGCACAGCCATCGAGTGCAGCGCTGAAGCAGCCTGTCCAGCCGCTGAGTAGGCGCGTCCAGCGAGTGCAGATGTAGCTCTGCACGGCTTGGATGGATGTGTCGCCCTCGCCTTCCATCCGATAGCCGTGGGCGGGCAGAGATGTGCGGCCACAGACTCATCCAGAGGAGGCAGATGCTCGTATCCTTTCTCTTCAGCGCCATCAACGGATGTGAGTTCCTGACAGTTCCAGAGGCCCATAGAGAAAGAGAGGGGTAAAGAAGAAGAGGTGCGGATAGAAAACAGGTGAGAAAGATTGTGTTGCTGTCTGTGTTTGATGTAAGAATTACCAATGTGTATGAAATGTGCTATACAAATAAACTTGCCTTGCCTTGCCTTGCCTTAAGAGCGTTGTTGTAAGACAACTGGAATTTGTTGGAAACACATGATATAGGTGGGGAGAAGAGGATAGAAGGGGAAAGAGGAAATCAATAAAGTAATAGTTAAAAATAGGTAAGTGCGTTGCCGGTGTTGTTGCTCAGTGGAAGTCACGCAGGAAGAAGTCGCAGGTCTTTACACTCGTCGGTCTTCACACGAGGAGACTGAACGCTTCCACACCAGCAAACTAGCCCCAATTTAAATACAAAGCTAGTCCAGTTGAGTGGAAACAGCTGTCCACGCCTTTCTAATTCTCACAGCAAAGCCTGAAGCACGCGAATGGCTCAAATCAAAACTAAGTGCGGTTCAGTTTGTCAGTGATTAATCGCTATTTAGCAGGTGGAAAATAAGCAGTAAACGAATAACTTCACACAACTAGCAGAACTTTACTCTAAAAGACAGAACAATTGTATTAGGCAAATCACTTACTACTTCTTAGCGCCTCAGCAGTCAGTACGCCAGATATTATTTTCTTCATATATATATATATATATATATATATATATATATATATATATATAAAGTAGCATCTTTCTAGTGCCACTAGTGCCAGATAGTGTAAAATATAAGTAATATGCTGGGTGGCATTAGTGAAAACAGAATTTGCTAAGAACAATAAACAACCAAGGTTTAAGTGTGAATGTATACCCGAAATGGGTGGGAATAGTAAATGTTTTCATACTATAATCTCCTAAAAAATTGCATATCTATTAAAAAGTCTATTGGCTTCATGAGTGAACTGATGGAAGAACTAGAACTGCTTTTTAATTTTATAAATAACAGCTTACCCGAATGTGAACTGAACTATTAATTTCCTCTTATGGCATAGAGCCGAGCCATTAGGGGAAATCTAGGGACTTTTTCAATGGGGTTATGTTTGTTCAATATCCTTTTTAATTTGTCTTAGACTCTCTTTGTTAAAAGATATAGTAAACAACAATTGCTTTCATAAAATGAGGAAGAAATGCCAACAATGCCAACATGAAGCAGAGTAAAGGAATACAGTCATGCAGATATAGTTTCTAATTGCAAGCTTAATTATTTTTAAAATATACATTTGAGGGTTTGTGTTTCTATGTATAGATGATATTTAAATCATTTAATTTTATTAAAAAACAATTATTCTACGCTGCTGCAACTGATTTTCACATGGATTTTGTTGCATTTGCTAAATCTTTTTACACTGTTATGTGGGTAGTTGATCTAATATACACACTTTCTAATATACTTATATATTATATGACCAGTCATTTCACTGGTGAATTGTAAAAAATAGACATTAAATTATATGATTTATTTGACAAATTAATTATTTCCCTTGTATATTTGTATCAAGCAGAACAAGCATACAGTACAAACACTATTAATCTGTCTGTAAAACACTACTTACAGAAAGCAGTTCCATTTTGATTTTGTTCCTCATATTTTCACCTTGTTGGCTCAAATACAAAGCCAAAATGTTTTGGCACACAATAAAAGGTTAAGCTCTTACTGTGAACTTGTTGACATGACAGTGTCTGGTATTTCTTGTTTTTTTTTTTTTTTCTGTCCTCGATTCCCACGTATTTTGTTTCCTTGATTCAATAATGTAGTAGTACTTAACATCATTTTTACAGTGCAAACCAGGTTTTGCTATTCATAGTTTAAAACCATGTCTACATGGCATCACTAGGTTCTGTCATTCAGAAACATGGCTTTTCATATCACTGCTATGCTGATGACAATCAACTCTACCTCTTATTCCATCCTGATGATCCAACGATAGCTACTCGCATCTCAGCATGTCTAACAGACATTTCTTGCTGGATGAAGGCCCATCACCTTCAACTCAACCTAGCTAAGACAGAACTGCTTGTGGTTTCAGCAAACCCATCACTTCATCACAATTTCACCTTCCAGTTAGGCTCATCAAGCATAACTCCTTCAAAAACAGCCAGAAACCTTGGAGTTATGATAAGCAAAATTTCTCAGATCACATTGCTAAAACTGCCCGGTCCTGCAGATTTGCTTTATAAAATACTAGGAAGATTAGACCCTTTCTTTCAGAACATCCAACACAACTCTTTGTTCAAGCTCTTGTTCTGTCCGGACTTGACTATTGCAATGATCTCTTGGCAGGTCTTCCAGCCAATTTCTTCAAACGTCTACAATTAATCCAAAATAAGCTTTCGCCATTGACAAGCTTTGCAGCGGATCAAGACCTCTCTGCTCGGCTGACTTCTGCACCCTCCTGAGGTTGTATTCTCTCTAGGATGCGTATACGGAGTGTCCTCAACCCTAGAATTAAACATGGCGGTCTGAAACAGGAAGTATCATGTTGTTATGCCAACACATAGCGTAGTTGAGCTCTCACACTTAAGGAAAAAATAATTGGGAAACTTATTTCTAAATGTGGAAAGTAATTTGAATTTTTTTTTAACTTGTTTTATTTTATTCAATGTTTGAGTACGGGTACGTACAACAGACATATGTTAGATAAAAAGGAGGGGGATATTAAGAACAAAGTTTAGCTGTTTTTACCGGTGGAGATTTGAGGCATAGTTGAAGTTGTAGCATAGTTCTATATATATATAATATTCATTCATATACTGTATATATAAAGCCTTTGGTTGTAGGGCATTGAGGCTATAATAATATAACTACATTTATCTTACTACACATATTACTATATGCATTATATACAATGTTATTATTATCGTGATCCCACTGTCTTTAAAAGTGCTATGAATTACATAATTTATCATAATTTAACCCAGTATTCACAATTTTAAGATATTTTAGGAAAGCTATTAAACAAAAAACTAACAAAAAACAATACTTAATGCTGTAAAACTAGATTATAAATACATGATTAAACACAATACTGAACATAAAAAACTACTGCAATACTGTATATCTGTTATATATACATGATTAATCACAATATTGAACATCAAGAATGAACTGAAAAACTATATTATATATACATGATTAAACACAATATGTAGTTGTACATATAATTTGTATTATTTTGTTTCATACAGACAGACATCAAGTATTGCAGGCTCAATCCACATGTCCCAGTTCTTGAGAGGTTTTTTGATGGAGGGGATACAAAAGCAGACTATCGTCTGACGAGGGAGAGACTCAATATTTTTTAACACATGGAGTGTTCAGGTTGAAAATGTCTGCATTAGGGTCCAACGGCGATTGTGTTTTCTTCGTAGGTTGAGGGTTTTTGGTGTTAACCAGGAAGTGTTGCTTCTCTTTTATCGTGCTGTAATCGAGAGATACGGCATCTCAGCCTGGTTTGGCACTCTTAGTGTACACTTGAAAGCCCAGATTACATGGCTAACACAGAGAGAGACATGAAAATTACAGGAGTAAAGCAGCATCCCACACTTCAGGCTCTTTTTGAAGAAACAGTTACTAGACAGGCTCAAAAAAAATGTTCAGATCCCACTCATGTCCTTCACTCTGAGTACCAACTTCTTCCCTCGGGAAGACGCTTCAGAGCTCCTAAGTGTAGGCTTAAACATTTTGAGAACTACTTTGTCCCATTGTACATTAAAGCATTAAATGATACGTTAGCTAGAGGTCAACAATTATATATTTTTTTTTCCCATCTGGTGTGTGCAAATATATATAAACATGATGATTAAAGGTGTGTTGCACAATAGGTAGGGTGCAGTTTAGTTGTTCACTGTATATTGTGGGGAGGGCAGAGAGGGGTCGCTGTATGCATTATATGTACATAGTATTTTATTTGTGTAAAACAGCAGATATCGTATTGTATGTGTCCAACACAAATTTCCTTCGGGACAATAAAGTTTATTTTATCTTATCTTAATTTATTATTTATTTATTAAATACAGTGCAATATTTATTCCCAAAACACCCGATGTACTTGTCACATTGTTATGAGATTGGCATCTATGCTAATATTAGTCTGATTCTTTCTTATTCCTTATTCCAGCTTTATATCAAGCTGATGTAAAGCTGCTTTGACACAATTTGCATTGTTAAAAGCACTACAAATACTAGTGACTTGACTTGATCTGTAATTCACACTGTAACAATGACAGTTTCACACGGCATTACTAACTTGAGTTTATTCTTATTGAATTTTCATGCCATTTACAAGTGGTTAATGAAAAGTAAAAAAATACATAAAATCACATTATTTTCCTTTAATCTTAAATTGAAACAATGAGCTGTCTGTAATTGCAGTCTCTCATTCATGTTGGGTTTGGACTCATGAGACGGTTTGTTACTGTGTTAATTTATGGGGCATAGAACAGATATATTGATTCTTCTAATAATCATCCCATTATTTACGATTAGTTTCTCCAAAGAAAGTGTATCAACATATCTAGTTTGAAGCAGCAGTGTGTGTGTGTGTGTATGATTACACAAAAGACTGTGACTGTGTTTGTCCTTGAGATGCTAATGTGTACTTGATTTATTTTTTTAATAAAAAAAACAGCACATACACACACAACAAAACATGTGTAATATTGTTTATATGTAATATTGTTTATATAACAAAACAAATGTAATTGTATGCTTTAAATGATAAAACAACATCATAAACAGTTAATGTGATGAACTACAGCTGTTTGTTGCTCTGCTAGGACATCTGTGTGAACTTGAGAAGAAATTAGTTCATATATTCACTAAAAATCAGTGACAAGTGATTGAAAAAAAAATGTTATTTTTTTTTTTGGGGGGGGGGGGTCTATCAAGAAAAGGGACCTTTTTTAAAATATTTCCTTTCTAATGTAATACAAGTTGGACATTTTTAATCAGGGTGACCATACGTGCCATTTTTTCCGAAAGCATCCTGGCCAGGATTCTTTATTATCTGAAATATCTAGGATTTGTCTTTGTTTGCATGTGCAGACCGATTGGTGTATGACATCGGTTCCTTATGCTTTTGAAACGCTCTCGAGGTACTTTGAATCAAATCCTGGCCAGGACGCATCTAGAAAAAATGTCTAAACCCTATTTTAATACAGTTTTGAGGGTACTTTAAATATATATTTGTTGAAATATTAAGCAAGTAAGCAGCAGCTCCAGTTTCTACATGACTGATACATCCATACGTCTCTCCAGAACAGGTTTGAGTGGGGAGTGTGGGTGTGGAGAATCACAGCCCAGTAGTTGACGTGTAGATGATTCCCAATCCCAGCCGATCTCCAGCCTGCTGCACACACACGGATACTGTCTGTCTGTCCGGCGGGCCCAGTCCACGGCCCTCTTCACTGCCTCCCAGTACAGCGGTCTGAATGGAGAAGAGCAGAACGTCACGGACCGCATGATCACTACCCTGACCAAAAATAGTATACTTCAAGTTCATTTTATTAAGTATACTTAAGGAAAGTTCAAGTATATTTTTAAGTATACTTTATGTAGTAAGTATACACATATCAGTGTACTATAAGTGTACTATTTCAATACTCCTTGGGACTAAATTGGCCCAGTTTCTAGTATATAAATGTATACGTTTAAGTAGAACAGTAGTAAACTTTGAGTACACAACTAGTTTACATCAATGTGTTTAGCTTGTACTGCAACTGTACTAAAAGTGAACTTATAGATATACTGATAGTTTGGTAATTAAATACTTGTAGTAATAGTTTTAGTACACTTTGAAGTATAGTCTACTAGTTTAGTAGTTTTATACTGCGAAGTATACTCATAAGTTTTCTTTAAGTGAACTTTACATTATACTTTAAGCATACGACAATATCCCTAATTAGGTATTCATTTGGTATATATTTTGTAATATGAATATCTGAACATGCAAAACGTTGAAGGAAATAACAGAGTATCTGCTTGTAAACAAACACATTTTATTCTAGTTTCATGCATTTTTTTATTTGAACGTTAAATGAATGTGGGTGAACGTTTCAAAAATAATAAAAAATAAAGAAATACAATTTTGAACAAAAAGCTGATAAAAGACTATGAATTGATTCAGAATGATAATCAAAACTTAGATGGAGTCGAAGCTTGACAGTCATTATTACCTCTTCATTAGTGATATTTTATTCATAACGTTACACAGTTATGATGCTGTTTTATGTCTGATGATGGTGTTAGATTACATGTGGAAGCATCTGTTGTTTCGGTTTCTTCTTCACTTGTGTTTTTGGGTTAATTCTGTACAGAAGATGTGTTCTAGCGCCTCGTACCGTATAATAATGACAACACGGATTCCAGGAGCACAAGCTCAAATATATTTAGACTTTTTCTTAGTATAAGTCAAGTTACTTAAATGTCATGTTAAGTATATTTCTGAGAAGTACACACTTGAATAAACTTTCGTAAGTTTACCTGGGCTCCTGGGACTCTTTTAATCGGAGAAGAGACTCGAGCAGCCGTCCCTCGTCCAGCTTCTTCACCCGGATCAGCTGCAGCACCAGCAGAGTCGCCACCAGCCGCAGAACTTCAGCATGAGCCTTCACACCTGACACACAAAACATGCATGATTCTGACTCACAAACTGATGCATATTGCACTTTAAACTGGAAAGCCCTTTCTCATTCTAGCAAGATCTGGGTCAAGGGTGCATTTTGGTGTCCTGTACATATAATTTGCCATGATAACTTAACATTAAATGGACTTTGAAAGGGTGTGCTATATTAGGATGCGTTTTTATATTCATAACAAAAGCATAACTTGGCTTTTTAGATACATTTTCTAGATTTTTTTTAGTTTTGTGTAAGAAGATGTGTGTTATTATGTCCCATGCACTGCTCATTAAATTTGAATGATAGTAGAATATTGTCAAATCATAAAATAAACAAAAAATATCCTATTAATATTTTGTTAAATAAGATATTTCTTAATTTGAGTGTATTGATCATTTGGTAATACAAACTATATATATATATATATATAGAGGTGGGCATCGATTATTTTTTTTAATCTAGATTAATCTAGATTAATTTTGAAATTAATCTAGATTAAAATGGCTCATTTGAATTCTGCCGAAGGCATTCAGAATATGTGTGCTACCCAAATAATGACTAAAATAAGTCTTTGAGACGGGTTTCTCAAGCCAGGTGGGGCATTAGACCTGGGGCTCATCTCCTGTTTCCAAAATGCATCACAAACTTTAATCTTCCCGTCCCAAGCCACGAAAAATGGAGGAAAATCCCTCCACTCCCGGAAGAATGACTCCCATTCCCTCCCACTCCCGTGTTGTTGTTTTGTTTTTTTTTTGCCGATAACTGTCAATTACAGTAAAAATATAGTACAGATCACAGCGTGCTCACCTTATTAGTTGATGTCGTTTTTTGTTTATTATATTGAACTGAAAGCCATCTTATGTGTTGCACAGATTAAATTTCTTCATTTGTGACATTTCACTCTCTATAGATATATTTTTCTATGTACTGTATTTTTAGATATATTCGAGTTTCGAAGTTTCTCGCTCAAGTTCACATGAGACCTAAAGCGCATCCTGTTTGCTTAAAAGCGCAACGTTTCGTTGGTATTCTGAGTGCACACATAAACGTAGAGTCTTTACAGATTCGAAAGATGTATTCGGCTACTTTTATCTGTATGACCAAGAATGACGGAGATTTTAAGAGCAAGTATTGCAGCAAATAACTTCAATAGCGCAATTTCTCACATAAAATAAAGTTGCCATACATCTTTCAGATATCCATATTTGAGGTTGATGAATATAGGTGATATGTTCCTGCCCGATTGTATTTGTTAACAATCTGTCCATACTGCGAGCCTCTAGTTCAAAGACTCGTTCTTTACATTTCGGCTAGGTATACATCCGCGCTAAAATATCAGGGTGAAAGATCATAGCTTGCGTAGTATAGCTCCCAAAATATATATATATATATATATATATATATATTTTTTTTATAAAAAAGGAGAGTTTGTCCATGTCCCTTGAATGGTTGCCCACCCTGTCGTGTTGGGGAAGCCGCCCCTTTAAGAAAAGCCCATCCTATTTAGTGACATCAGGACAACAGATTTTTTTGTCTCTTCAGTGGCAGGAATTTCTGATGTGAGTAAGTTGGTGACTTTTCAATTGACACATTTTCTTTGGCGTTTGCTTACTTGCTTTGCCAAAGCTTAACATGTCCACGCTGTCAGCATAAGATATGCCAGAAGTGATTATCAGGGCCAAACGGGTGCCCGAAGCAGGATTGCATTGTTGTGCCCCTCTCCCAAATATTATGGAAGTAAAAAAAAAAAACTACTATAGGGGTCAAAATAGAACTTTAATAAAATATAAAAGTAAATAAATAAATTGTGTTATTTACAAATTACAATTGTAGCTCTAAACACTTACCTATGGCTATTATTTTATTAATATAGGTGTCTGATTGATTTTATAGTCTCAAGCATTCAGAAGTCACGTAAAAATTAAATTAAGCAGTTAATGTTTGTAAGGGTTGTGATGTTCACATGTTTTTTGTTGAAGAAATTATAGAGGCTGTGTCATCTGTAGAAAAAAGGTGGCAAACAATGAAAGATAAAGTGGATATTAAATTAAATGTTTGGTCAATATTAAACAAGGATATGATCGTCCTGTAAGTGTAACAGCAGAAATTACCAGGCCTTTGGCTCCCTTTGCAGGCATTTATAATAACATGGTAATGTATATAAATGGTTTATTTTGTATTACATTATGTATTTTAACTGTTATTCAATGAAACCATATGATTAATTAACCAATCATTATTGTCTCATTGTTTATATATAATTAAGTCATTTGAAAGGCTACTGTTGGCTTAGGTCTGTTTTCATAACCACAAACAAATATTATCTTAATACTTCTTTGCAAATTATTATTTATAGTAACAAAACCATGGTTAATTTGCGGTTGCCATGGCTACAAGAAGCACAATTTGTTGGTTTTATTCGTATTAAAACCGTGGCAAATTTTCGTAAGGGAACATGGAAACTCAGACGTGTCGTGGTGGAGATGTATTTACGTGTCGTTGGTGTCAATACCAACATTAAAATATGTTATTAAAGTTCCAGGACTAGTTACAGGACTATGAAAATGCAGTGTGCACGGGCTTCATCTTTTTATTTTTTTTCGGCGCCGGATCAATTATGATGATTTGCATTAAGGCGCAATTAGCGGGGGTTGCCCCCCCATAGGTGCGCGCTGGGCGAGATGGCAGCTGGGATGGTGTGCCTGCCCCCCCTCCGGGAGTTGGTGCCCTACACAGACAGCGTACTCTGCGTATAAGGAGCGGCGGTACTGGTGACTAGAATACAGTATTTTCTAAATATGTACGTTTAAATCAGGGGCGGCGTTTCCATATGGCAGTGTTTGGCATTTGCCATACCCAAGCCCAGTCAGGTGTGCCGTAAAAATCATCCAAACTTCATATCTCTATTATAATTTGTTATTATTTTAAATCAGAGGGTTTTAAAAATCTCTCAGCGAAACCTCGTAACTCCGCCTCATTCAGATTGACGCACCACGCACAGCCTGGAGGAAACAGATCTCCGCTTTTTCACAATGAAAGGGTAAATAACTAATCGATTGTTGAATAGTACAGCGTTTTCTTTACTCAAACACTATGTCTGTAAAGGCTGATATTTGTGTGTGCTTTAAGAGTGGAGAAGAATTCGGTTATTTGCCGTCTAGCCAATATACTTTTGTACATTTTAAATATCCTGTGCATAAGCACCTAATTTGAAATTTTGACCAAGTGCAAAGAAAAACTAAGCGCCCATATAGCTACAAGAAACATTATATAACCTGTACAAGTTGATGAAAGCATATAATGTGATGCATTTGCTGCCTCAGATAACAGCTACAGCCATTCTAATGACCAACAAAATACTCCATCTCCAGCATTCGCTGGTCAGAAACCTTGTTAACGCCATTTTAACTTGAATTTCATAAAATGCATAAAGTGCACACTGATCTGTAAAGTCTGATACAAGACCAATTGCATCTTCATTTTGCAATTAAAACATATTTAACAGTAATATATATATATATATATATATATATGTCTATGACAGGGTGGACATATCTCATGGTTTATGCTTCAAATAATAGCCCATAATTATAATTTAAAAACGTGTGGGAGCTCAGCTAATTAAGATATGATCGGTCTGAATGGAGTATTATTATTTATGATATGACATAAAGCGAATGGGAAATTAAAACCACATTTTTTGAGTATTTTGAGGGTTGAAAGGCACTCTATGGTGATATTGACCCATCTACAATAATTGGCTGGTGCTACTCAGTAAAGACACACGGGTGTTTTTCTAAGTCTGTCTGGAAACAGTTGTGTTCACAAGGTAGATATAGCACCTAAATGGCACATATAACTGTCTAAATGGGCTGTTCTTGCAATATGGACGAGACCAGCAACAGGCATTTAAACAAAAAATATTCTTACCTAAGGAACGGATGCCTTTGTCTTGAAGGAAGACATTTGCAAAAAAATCAATGTCCAGGTTGAGGAACCCGCTCAGCCCGTCAGTGCACTCCCAGAATCCATCCTATATCCAAACACATCGCATATGTTTATATTCCCTCACACATTTACATACTCTATATCATCTACTGTATTAAATCATGTGTAAACACCTCATGTTGAAGTTCAAACAGCTCATTCCAGGCCACTGTGTCTGGTTTTTTCCACTCCTCGGAGGAGTCGTTGTTTCCCTTTCATTCGCCGTGCTACAAAGGCTGAGGAACCAGAAGCCAAACGCTTATTCCTACTTCTGAGGGAACCACCAAAGCCACCAGACGCAGCGGGAGAGGGTTGTGGAGACACTGCATGTTTAGCAAAGGCAAAGCCACCAGACGCAGCGGGAGAGGGTTGTGGAGACACTGCATGTTTAGCAAAGGCAAAGCCACCAGACGCAGCGGGAGAGGGTTGTGAATACACTGCAGGTTCAGCAAAGGCAAAGTCACCAGCCATTCTCCTACTGGAAACAGGTGCACCCACCCTGCGAGAAAAAGCAGGAGGGGGAGCAGGGCTTGGAGTCATGGACATGACATGATGAGGAGGAGGAGGAAGATCTGCACAGACAGGAAGATTTGAGGTGTAAAACCCAGTGGCAAACTCTTCAGAGGAAACGATTGGACTCATGGGGGAACATATTGGAGACATTTGTGTGAGGGAATAAAAGCAGTCTTCTATGCAATCCAGTGATTCAAAACTAAGAAGATCAGAGGAAGGAGGCTCAAAGGAGGAAAGCGGGGGGGGGCGGGGGGGGAGCGGGACCGGTTATGGATATCAAGGCTCTAACAGGAGGAGGTAAAATCCGGCGAATACTGGAGAGAGAATCCGCTGAGGGAGGAGGAGACATATCGTAGGGAACCTGGGAGGCAGCTGGAGGACGAAGCCTGTCACTCATGGAGGCACCAACATGAGGAAAAGATGGAGGAGGAGAAGAAGAAAGCTTGCGGAGAACTTCCACTGGTATTTTGCGTCGGCGAGTGGCTTGATGAATGGGAGCAGCCTCTAATGCATCAAGCCGAGTGGCAGGGCAAGGGGGCAAGTGTTGGACTCATTGCTTTCAGATAGCGTCCGGAAGCATAACTGCTACCTTCAAAACGTGAAGGACGCCAGGAGCTACTGGAGCTAGGAGGAGGAAAAGAGCGAGCTGCAGATTTTTTTTCTCTAAACTGTTCAATATTTTCATAGTCATCCTCTGAATCATCATCCAAATCATCTGCTACACAAGCAGCAGAACACTGCTCAAATGTGGAGCTACTGAGGTATCTCTCCTCTGATTCCGTCTGAAAAAAATGAAAATCATTGTTGTGAATACTAGAAGCCGAATTATTTATTTCATAGACCCTTTTGTTGTTCCTCATACATCATCATCTTCAGAACTACTAGTATAAGCAGCCTGCAGCTTCTCCTCAGTCCAGCCCATATATGGCAAAATATCCACATCCTCTTCTGATATGATGTTAGGGATATCTGTGAATCCGGTGTCAAGCTCAGTTTGTTTCTGCAAAGAGCAAATGAGGGGATTAGACGGTATTTTTAATTGTCATTCAGTTTAAAATGGTACACAGAAATTAATCCATGGCATATTTTACTTAAAGAAATACTTTGATTCTACCTTTTTTGTGAAAAAATTGATTCGCTGTGTGAACAGATGTTTACTTTTTCTTTATTGTCAATATTAAACAATTAATTTATGTGTGAACTATTTATTATAATGGCATGACTGACTAGATACTAAACATTGGTAACACTTTCTATGAAGCCCATATTTATAACATATTATACGGGTATTCTAATTAATTCATAATGCATTATAAAACACCTTATAATATGTTATATCATCTTATGAATATTCATAAGAACAGTTTTAATGTATTATAATATTTACTTATTTGTGGTTGTAGCTTTTAAGAATATGATGTTACAATAAGTTACAATGGATTATATTTCTCATAGTTATAGTGTATTATAAGTCTCATATCTTGCCATCTTTCTTATGCTACTTCACTTAAAGCAATCAAAGAACACTTATGAGTATAGTAATAACAATAGTAATATTTTTTTCTCAAACAGCCATAAGATCAAATATCAGATCAGATGAATGTGTAATATACCCGTCATGTTCAGTTCCAGTCATGTCAGGTTATGATCTCTCAATAATTACCCTGGTTTGTGATGAGTTAATCCTCGTCCAGCGGCTCCTCATTGACCATGTGTGTATGTATACTCCTCGTTCTGTTCTCTCCATTGTCTGTGATTATTTGTGGTTATGTGTTGTATTCTCAGTAAAGTCTATTTGGAAGTGTGAATCTTATTCCTCGACAACTCGTGACAATAACACATTTGCTTTGAACTATTGTTATTGTAATATCAGTTTGATTATTTTGATGGTACCTTTAGACAGCGGTTGATAAGTAACTCTGCAATTACATGTCAACTAGCAGTCATTGGAGTATTAGTAGTGTGTCTGCTAAATAATGCTAACACTTTAGTTTTAATGGTTATGACTTTAAGTACGTCAACATTATACCAACCTTAACCAAGTCTAATAAAACTCTAATGAGAGTTAGTTGCAGAGTTGCTTATAGTCAATAGACTAAGGGGACCATCAAAATAAAATGTAACCTAACATATAAACGCAGTTTTTTAGTTTTTTTCAGTTGAAATTATTAACTAGTTCACATCAAAATTCATATTAGCCTCACGCTCAAATAACACTCCACACCTAACCAGAGATACTGTGCAGATCTTAAATAAACAATGTCAAGATATATAGTCCATTATAAACGTAAACGTCCATTTAATATGGTGTTCATTGTGTTATAAATAATCATAATCTTAAAAGTTATAACCACAAATGTGTAAGCATTATAATGTATTATAATTGTTGTTATGATTATTTCTAAGATGATATAACATCTTATAAGGTTTTTATAAAGCATTATGCATTCATTATAATGCCTTAATAATAATACCCTTATAATGTGTTATAAATATGGGCTTCATAGAAAGGGTTACTAATATATTTGTACAGATTTATCTTTAGATCCTTAAATTAGCAGAAATCATACCCTCTCTTCAATGGCGACAAAGCTTGTGAACTGGGACAAGATGGAGAACTCTTTACTGAGCTCAATGATGTAGGACTTCATCTCTGCTTTCTTCCCCTGATAAAGAGATCAAACACGGCAAGTTCTTCTGTTATTTATAATCTGCCAGTTATAGAAAAAATATCATCATCATGCAGCCAAATATTGTACCTCGTGTTCTGCCTCACTGTTAGCTAGAATGCCATCTTCATAGTCTCTGATGATCGCTCTTGCTGTTAACTTGTGAAGGAACTGCACATGAACACACGCGTACGCGCACACACACGCGCACGCACGCACACCACACCACAGAGACACACACACACAGACACACACACACACACACACACACACACACAGATACACACACACACACACACACACACACACACACACACACACACACACACCACACACACACCACACACACACACACACACCTATTCAAACGCCTGATAAACAATTGATAATGTTTCAGATTATATAAAGTATTTAAGATGTTCACTCACATTCCCCTTTGTCTTTTGTAGTTCTGTGGTGGAAACCTTTGTTATGATCTCTTGTCCACTCAAATCACCAAACAGTGTGGCCTAAATTAATGAATATTACACAATTCAAAACAAATCAACACATGATTAATGTTACATAGTTATCTTGATAAACATTGCTCTGAGATTGCTTCAGATTCAATGAACATTTTAATTTAAAAATTAAAATTCTGTTAAAGTCTAGTTTAAAATAAGTAAGGCATGTTTTGCACACTGCTGGTTACTAAATTAAAAAGTATATTATATGCACCAATCAAGGGACTGGAACTGGAACATGAATTTGCATAAACATTTCTGAACACCACTGCATGCCACTCGCAACAATATCAAAGTAATCTGTAAAAACGTCAGTATTAAGCTACAGTACATATATTTTGATGTATCATACATTCTTGATACTTCTACATTAAGTCTTCATAAACATGTTTCAGTGATTTGGAGTTTTGAATCAATTCATTGAACTGATTAACAAAAATTAATAAAAACATACCAACTCAATCTGTAACACTAAAAAACCCACTACATTCATGATAATGTATCATAATTTGTATTGTGAATATTCAATATATGACCCATTCCTGATAACAACTACAATGAATACTTTACTTTATACTTTTACTTTTTAGTCATTTAGCAGACGCTTTTATCCAAAGCGACTTTACAATTAAGAGAAAAACTTAACCAAGTCTATAAATACTATATATACACATTAAGAAAATGGAGGAAATTAAATAAAATGACAAATGCATACAACAACATTTCAAAACTTAACATTTAAATGAAAACAAAAAATAAAGCTAAAAACATTTCAAAATATTAAAACAACCAAAGGCATGAGTACAAAAATGACTCCAACATGACACCAAGCCAAACACCCATATATATACATATGGTATTTCATTTCCATGCAGTATGTTGAAGTAACGTTATTAAAATAAATACAATGTATTACAACTAAAACTAAAGTAAATACCTATAAAGACATATGAAATTCATACATAATTTATGTAAAATTAAAATAGATAAATCAAACGGCAGTAGTTATCAGTAATCCTAAAAAAAGAACACTACCATACCATTCATACCAATGCCGTTTTTAAGTAAAGCCAGTCTACCTGAGTGCAGTGTGGCACGAGTCCGTATACGAGAGTGTGACAGTCACTGAAGAGAGCGTGAAGCTGTGACGGGGCTTGAACAGGAGGTGGTGCTCTGGGATGAAACTGCTGCCACTTCACTGCCACTGATCTGCAGCCTGGAGACTCCATACGCTGAACCTGAGCGCGCACCTGAAATTACCCACAAATCTCTTCAACTCAAGCCTGGCCCACTGTGGAAGATAATGTTTCCTTTCAAGTTATAAAAACAATACAATAGTGTGTGTGTGTGATTCACCTTTTCTGCCCAAGTGTGTTTCATCTTTGTGTCGAAATATTCATATGTTCCTCCACCTGCCTGAGCCAAAGCTCTGAGCATATGACGATTAGCTGTCGAGCTAGACAAACACGAACACAATCAAACCGTGCGTTCAGAAATCCAGTGTAAGTGAAGGAGACTACGGTGGCCGAGAGAGCTCAACGCACTGCAACTTCAGAAAACACATGCAAGTTAAGGAAACAACTTCCTCAATTTTACAATACAAATGCTCACAACACAACCAAAAAAGAAACCGCTGCAAATAAAATGTATTTGGTTGTGTTGTGAGCATTTACAGCGTGTTTCTTTATTTGTTTGTGTTGTGAGCATTTGCACCATCTGCTGTCAAATGATGTGAAAATGTTTTCTTGATTTGCTGGTGCTTTTGTGTTTTCTGAAGTTGCAGCGCATTGAGCTCTCTCGGCCACCGTAGGAGACACATAAAGAGATTTGTTTGAGGCAGACCCGAGTCCGCAGGTGAAGAGGCGCGTGTGGCAGGAGTTTTCTCGGACCAGCTGTAGGGTCAGAGGCTGGTTCTGAACATGTCCATCAGAGAGCAGCAGCATGTTCCTCGCACCCCGGCAGGGAGGCAGCAGACTCAGGCTCCGGAGCGGCCGCCACAGATCAGTGCTGCCACCAGAGCCGCCACACGACTGAAGAGAGGAGAAATGCAATGACGCGCAAAGAAACTGAGATTCACAACCATCTTTAAACATTACTCACCATAATAAATGTTCTGGCTGCTTCAGATGCCTGTCTAAAGGCACTGGTGCAGGAAAAGCTTCTTTGTAATCTGTAAAAATGCACACATTTACCCATAATGCTTCACTAAAATATGTTCACAAGAGGACAATATCAGACAGTTTCAGTGAGCACTAACCAGTAGAGGTCTTCTCGGGTCCTAAAACCCGAACCTGACGTGCATAAATTATTATATTTTTTTAAAGAAAGACCCGACCCGAGACAGACCCAATGAAAGTAGACCTGAGTCCGACGGCGGGAATGTAAACGCCATTAATGTGTGCACAGCTTGCAACCCCGCAGTCAGTCAGGATAAAAATCTCACCGTCCTGCTGACTGATTACTTTCATTTATTTATTTATTATTACTTTATACTTCTGCCTGTCTGACTGATACATGTTATTTCTGAGTTTGACTTTCAATTGTGACCGGATTTGAAAAACGTAATAGCTTGATAAGAACCAAATCGATATAAATTGTGGATTTAACAACATTATTTACCTCATCTCTGGTGAAGAGCTTCTGCGTACAAAAAAGAAAAGCCCTGCATGAACATGCAGTGTAATGAACGAGTGGATTTTGCTTATCTCATATGGTTTTCGAGGTGACAAACATAGGCTATGTTCCTTTGTGCGTTTCTCAAATGAACTTAACATGAACGCACAAGTTTGCATCCGGTATTGTGTAAAATAATGCGGGTCTTATCAGGTCCATTTGAGAAAAAAAAAGCACATGTTTTTTAAATACATTTATATACAGTCCGAGGCACTCATAGAAATTATGGACCCGAACCCGCTTGAGTCTCGGGTCGAATCTTGAGTTTTCGGATCCAAGTGGACCCGTGAAGACCTCTACTAACCAGTGCTGAAAGAGATGATGTTGATCTTCATTGAGCGGTCCAGAGATTTGAGGACTTGAAGGGCAATCCTGCGGGCGTTCAGCATGGCGTCTCCCCGCATCGACTTGGAGGAGTCCAGCAGAATGACCACATCGCTCACACTGGACGGACCTCCCGAACCGGACACCCCGCTTGACTTAAAGTCTGGATAAAACACCAGCATGCAGGCCTGCAGGCATCAGATCCACATCAGAGTTCATTTTGTGTCAGGGAGCGTAAGATGGAAAGTGTCGATCTTTGAGTGCAATAATGCAGTGATCTAGTGATCATTTCTTTACCTGACTATCTTTATCTGGATGGTTCTCGACCCACATCCTGGGCATGTGTATATTAGAAAGGATGATGGAAACCTGTAAACCCTTCAGATCCAGAGTTTGCACAAGGGTAACGTGATGATCACTGCCTTTTACAGTCTGTCCTCTGAACAGAGTAAACACTCATACTGGTTAATTATAGGCTACTTCATGTTTTTTTGACTAATACTGTTAATATAGGGTACTTCATGTTTTTACTAATACTGTTTTTGTAGGCTACTTCATGTTTTTGACTAATATGTTAATATAGGCTACTTCATGTTTTTTGACTAAATACTGTTAATGTAGGCTACTTCATGTTTTTACTAATACTGTTAATGTAGGCTACTTCATGTTTTTACTAATACTGTTAATGTAGGCTACTTCATGTTTTTACTAATACTGTTAATGTAGGCTACTTCATGTTTTTACTAATACTGTTAATATAGGCTACTTCATGTTTTTTATTGCATAGTGTTTTGTTAATTTTGTAAATTGCCTATTTGATATATTTGTATATTGTTATTTTGTTTTCTGTGTCCTGTCCGTTGCTGTCTTCTGTTGCACTGTGGAGCTTTGTCACTTTAACAAATTCTCGTATGTGTTAAACATACTGGCCAAAAAGTCTCATTCTGATTCTGATTTGATTCTGATTCATGTTTTTTGACTAATACTGTTAATATAGGCTACTTCATGTTTTTTGACTAATACTGGTTAATATAGGTACTTCATGTTTTTTACTAATACTGTTAATGTAGGCTACTTCATGTTTGTACTAATACTGTTAATGTAGGCTACTTCATGTTTTTACTAATACTGTTAATATAGGCTACTTCATGTTTTTACTAATACTGTTAATATAGCCTACTTCATGTTTGTACTAATACTGTTAATATAGGCTACTTCATGTTTGTACTAATACTGTTAATGTAGGCTACTTCATGTTTTTACTAATACTGTTAATATAGGCTACTTCATGTTTTTACTAATACTGTTAATATAGCCTACTTCATGTTTTTGACTGTACTGTTAATATAGGCTACTCATGTTTTTGACTAATACTGTTAATATAGGCTACTTCATGTTTTTTACTAATACTGTTAATATAGGCTACTTCATGTTTTTTGACTAATACTGTTAATATTGGCTACTTCATGTTTTTTACTAATGACTGTTATATAGGCTACTCATGTTTTTACTAATACTGTTAATATAGGCTACTTCATGTTTTTTTGACACTAATACTGTTAATATAGGCTACTTCATGTTTTTTGACTAATACTGTTTATATAGGCTACTTCATGTTTTTTACTAATACTGATAATATAGGCTACTTCATGTTTTTGGATAATACTGTTAATATAGGCTACTTCATGTTGTTTGACTAATACTGTTAATATAGGCTACTTCATGTTTTTTGACTAATACTGTTAATATAGGCTACTTCATGTTTTTTACTAATACTGTTAATATAGGCTACTTATGTTTTGACTAATACTGTTAATATAGGCTACTTCATGTTTTTTGACTAAATACTGTTAATATAGGCTACTTCATGTTTTTTGACTAATACTGTTAATATAGGCTACTTCATGTTTTTGACTAATACTGTTATATAGGCTACTTCATGTTTTTTACTAATTACTGTTATATAGGCTACTTCATGTTTTTGACTAATACTGTTAATATAGGCTACTTCATGTTTTTACTAATACTATTAATATAGGCTACTTCATGTTTTTACTAATACTGTTAATATAGGCTACTTCATGTTTTTACTAATACTGTTAATATAGGATACTTCATGTTTTTACTAATACTGTTAATATAGGCTACTTCATGTTTTTACTAATACTGTTAATATAGGCTACTTCATGTTTTTTACTAATACTGATAATATAGGCTACTTCATGTTTGTGACTAATACTGTTAATATAGGACTGGCTTCATGTTTTTGACTAATACTGTTAATATAGGCTACTTCCATGTTTTTTGACTAATACTGTTAATATAGGCTACTTCATGTTGTTTGACTAATACTGTTAATATTAGGCTACTTCATGTTTTTGACTAATACTGTTAATATAGGCTACTTCATGTTTTTTACTAATACTGTTAATATAGGCTACTTCATGTTTTTGACTAATACTGTTAATATAGGCTACTTCATGTTTTTTGACTAATACTGTTAATATAGGCTACTTCATGTTTTTTGACTAATACTGTTAATATAGGCTACTTCATGTTTTTGACTAATACTGTTAATATAGGCTACTTCATGTTTTATACTAATACTGTTAATATAGGCTACTTCATGTTTTTGACTAATACTGGTAAATATAGGCTACTTCATGTGTTTTGACTAATACTATTAATATAGGCTACTTCATGTTTTTTACTAATACTGTTAATATAGGCTACTTCATGTTTTTTTTGACTAATACTGTTATATAGGTTAACTTCATGTTTTTTGACTAATACTGTTAATATAGGCTACTTCATGTTTTTACTAATACTGTTAATATAGGCTACTTCATGTTTTTACTAATACTGTTAATATAGGCTACTTCATGTTTTTGATCTAATACTGTTAATATAGGCTACTTCATGTTTTTGACTAATACTGTTAATATAGGCTACTTCATGTTTTTTACTAATACTGATAATATAGGCTACTTCATGTTTTTTACTAATACTGATAATATAGGCTACTTCATGTTTTTGACTAATACTGTTAATATAGGCTACTTCATGTTTTTTACTAATACTGATAATATAGGCTACTTTATGTTTTTTTTTAGTATGTTAGTAAGACAATGCACCAAAGTGTGTTACTAACCTTGGTTTTGATGCGGTGTGAAGAGCTCAAGTTGATGATCTCATAAGGCATTTCAATGGACATAGAGAGAGAAAACTCCCTGAAGAAAGAGAGAGGGAACAAAAGAGTTAGAGGACATTGAAAAGAGATTTCTATCAAAACCATACACTAAACAGAACAATGCAATAACAACCTTGTAACCAACTGCACCAGGTGCTACTGTATATAAAGCTTGATGTCTCTGAAGGTTAAAGGTTAAGTGTTAAATGATGTTACACATGGTTTGATACATGACATAATTGGCTTTTATATTGTTACTGATCAGCAGGTGCATTTTTAGTGAATTCTCCAGTGTTTGAGATCCTCACCCCTCTGACTGAAGCTCCGTCACACCAATCTTTTCAACAGTGGCCTGAAATGCAACACAGGTGTAAGTCAGAACACTAACAATCAGGATTTGACATACAGTGACAAAAGAGTACCGTCGTACCTGAGTTGTCTGATTAAGGGCGGCCCTCTGTTGCCATGGTGCCACGCTTCCAGACAGTGAGAAGACTATAGAGCCTGATCTGACCACCAGCTCAGTGATGAACGTCACCTTGATCAAAACTGTGGCTCCAGGAGGAAGATTGCCCACGCTGATAGTAAACACATCCTGCCTCACATAAACACATGACCTTAAGAAACCTTCTGATACATTATCACACACACATCAGCTCCAGATCAGGTACAGTAACTCACAGGTGCATCCTGGTCCATCAGGTACGCTCCATGACCTTTCTCTATGGCTTGCTTGTACTCCTTACGAGCCTGCTCCTTTTCCTTTACCTACAGGACAAAACATTGACTTCTGTGAGTCCCTTACCAAAAAGTAGATTACTTCAAGTGTATTTTATTAAGTATACTTAAGTAAAGTTTAAGTACATTTGTAAGTCTACTTAATGTAGTAAGTATACACATATCAGTGTACTGTAAGTGTACTATTTCAATACTCATTGGGACTAAATTAGCCCACTTTCTAATATACAAAAGTATACTTTAAGTATAACAGTAGTAAACTTTGAGTACACAACTAGTTTACATCAATGTTTTTAGCTTGTACTGCAACTACACTAAAATTAACTTATAGATATACTGATAGTTTACTAATTAAATACTTGTAGTAATAGTTTTAGCACACTTTGAAGTATAGTCTACTAGTTCAGTAGTTTTATACCGCAAGTATATTCGTAAGTTTTCTTTAAGTGAACTTTACATCATACTTTAAGTATACTACTATGTCCATATTTAGATATTAATTTGTATATATTTTGTAATATGAATATCTGCACATACAAAACATTCAAAGAAAGAACAGAGTATCTGCTTGTTAACAGAAATATTGTATTTTCGATTCATGCATTCTTTCTTTTAAAAGTCATTTTTACCTCTTCATTGGTGATATTTTATTCATAACGTTACACAGTTATGATGCTGTTTTATGTCTGATGATCGTGTTAGATTACACGTGGAAGCATCTGTTGTTTCGGTTTCTTCTTCACTTGTGTTTTTGGGTTAATTCTGTACAGAAGATGTGTGTCTAGAGCGCTCGTACCGTTATAACAATGACAACACGGATTCCAGGGAGCACAAGCTCAAATATATTTAGACTTTTTCTTAGTATAAGTCAAGTAGACTTAAATGTCATTTTAAGTATAATTCTGAGAAGTACATAAAAAGTAGACTTTCCTATTTTAGTTTAAAAGAAGTATACTAATAGCACACTTGAATAAACATATTTTTCATAAGGGTATACTGATGAGAAAGAGTTTGAAAAAGCAGAGACTGCATTTAACAAATTCTGAATGACTCGCACCTTTCCAATGACGTGTTTTCCATTGATAAAGGCTTCAAATCCACACACTGCTGCCGTCTCCTCCAGTGGAAAGACATACTTCGCCTCAATGGGAACAGCACTCTGGTTTGTGTAGGTCTGAAATATGATGACCTGGTGGAAGTGGAGAGAAAGTTAAGGATGTGGTTAGAGTTAATGTAATACTCTGGCTCTATGGCTGTGGTAAAATGTAAGCCAAAATAATTAAACTAAAAGACAGACACAAATCAAAAGACCATGGTTTGATGGGCTTTCATTTTGAAGTTCTTGTTATGTATGCATCCCGTGGTCTGATGGTGTCCATCACTGTTTGTTCTAGTTCTAGTTCATTAAGTTGTTTTGTATATCATTTTGTTATTTTAGTTTGATTGCATATCTTTAAATTGTACTTCCATATGTGAAAGCTTTTGATAATACGTTTGACTGTATTATATTGTTTTTTTTCAGTTTATAAACAGTGTGTTTAACATGTAAGAGAAAAAATGACACTTTGACAACTCTTCTCTCACACTACTAGCGGTCCATACCTGACACAGCAGGTCCATCAGCTTGCACCTCACATTGACAGCCTGTAGAGGAAGTTTCTGACCACTGCTGTCCAGCAAACCTGCGTTCATCTCCTCCAGAGGATCCTTAGTGGACTCCAAACCCTCACTGTCATCACTGGACACTAAAGAAACACATTCACACAAAACCACAGATGAATTTAACAACACAAATCATAGCATTCAGCTTCACGAGCATCAGATAGCTCGAGGAATCTATCGCTCCACCATGTTAAAAACTCTTATTATAAGGGTTGTTAA
>CM049804.1:12081219-12150285 GCA_027422405.1 Ptychobarbus kaznakovi | reverse complement strand
TCCCCAAACGTAGCATATTATTCCCTTATACCTACATGGAGGTACTGAATAGGTGCTTTATAATTACAAAAAAGTTACGTTGTAAATTGCTTACTTACGCTGTAAATTGCGGGCTGTAATCTAAAGAGTTACCCATTATCTCAGAATTTATGCTTGTAAAGAGACAACTATGGCTAAATGTCACATGAGCACATGGGGAAGTTATTCCTCCATAACTACATAACTGCAAGAACATTACTAGCCATAATAAATAACTTTCGTAATTGTTTCAAAAGTACCACAAATGATTATTAGATACAATATAATATAGATCAATCAGTACAGATTTGATTACATTGACTGAGGGTCTAATTAAAATCATTTATGTATCAGGCAAACGTAACAGGACACGGTCACTATCCGTCTAATATCTAAAATAGATTATGTATTTGGTTCCTGATGTTCACAGTGTATTCACACCCTGCATGTTGCCACAAATGACGTTGAGTGTTAAAGAAAAAGAAAGGCTTCAGTATACAAAGTTACAAAGATTAAATGTTTAATGTTTCATAATGAAGCGTTTATATTAGTGCTGGGCAACAATTAATTGCATCCAAGATGAACGTTTTGTTTATATAATATGTTTGTTTACTGTGTATATTTATTATGCATATATACACACACACATGCATGCATATATTTAAGAAAAATGTGTTATGTTTATATATTAAATATATTTATATATAATATAAATTATATTAATTTAAATGTATACCTGTAAATATTTTCAAAATATAGACTGTATGTGTGTATCTTTATATAAACATAATTTATATACACAGCACACACAGATATATTATATAAACAAAAACTTTTATTTTAGATGCGATTAATCATTGCCCAGCACTAGTTTTTATATTAATTAATCATTGTAATTCATATTATTGGATGGTTAATAACATACCTGGGATAGAGACTGATAATATTTAATTTTGTCAGATTCTTCAGCAGTAAGTTTGTTGCTTTCTTTGCACGGAATTTGATCGTTTGATCGTGTGATGTTTTCTTCTGTCAGACTCCAGCACACCACAGCATCACCATCAATCAAAATTGTTATGATCCATAACACAGAAAGAGATAGGTTTCTCCAAAAATGTTTACAGGAAAATCTTCTGCATGCCTGATTGAATCGTGCACGAGAGCAGGATGAACAGGAGCAGGTTCCAGAGGGGATTTCCTTAGTCTGGATGCATTTTCTATTGGAACAGTACGAACGTGTACAAGAACACCACAGTGCAGAAATGATTGTAAATGTTTTAGCGGTTAAGGTCAGTATTACAAAAAGTCCGAAAAATGGAAGAACAATATATATTCCGCAGAACCACTGGTAAAAATCATTACATGGACACTGAAAGTCCAGTTTAAAAGTGTACTGAAAAATAAGAAATATAAAAGCAATTGCAAATGCACTGCTGGACGTCAGTTTATTCAGCAAGGTGGATTCAAAGAATGGATGTTCTGAGTGCACCATGTTTGCAGATCCTTGCAGCTCAGACAGATTTGTAGTACTGTAGAACAGATCAGGTTCATACAGTAGTTAAAACATACTCCGATAGTAGCAGCTTTCCCCATACTGTCTCCTCCCCTCGCTGTAATGAATGCTGAGTGTCTTGGTGTGGGAAGAAGAAAAAACATTAAATCATTAGCACCTGTCAATACATTATTTGAATCCTTGGTTTCTTGTACGTTTCACAATTTATTTAGTTTTTCAACATACCTTACTATTATCTTGAAGATAAATGTTTGGCACTATTAAAATGAACATAAAGCAGGTGGGCAGACTTTCTCATGGACAGACAGGAACTATCACCCCCTCATTTGTGGTGCACATATATTGATGCCGTCAGAGATGCAAGCATCTTAGAAAGCCACAGTTATGTTGTATGTATTGTATGTGGTTATTATGTGGTAATTTGTTGTGCATGAAGTAGGGCATGAGCATTTTTTTTATTTTGAAATAGCAGTTAGAACTTTACTGTGCTCTCATACAAACATAAAAAAGCTCTCGTAAAAAAACCCATCTAAAATCCAATTTGACACACATGGAGAGTTCTCACCTCTAGGCTACATGCACCTGACAATAGGTTGGACAAAATTCACAAAGCCAGGCATTCTATATAGTCAGCCAGCTGTTTAAATTTCAAAACCAGATTACGTTGAAAAACCAGGAATTGCTTCAATTGTATTAGTAAATATAGTGACAGTGCATCTAAATACGTGAACATTCAGAAGCCTTTATTGCAATGCAGCATTATCAAAGTATTTCAGGTTAAACGTGATGTTTATCACTCGTTTCCTACAATAAACATCACTGCTGCAGCTGTAAGCACCAAGCAGAATGCCAAACATGAGAACTCATATGTGGTTGGAAACAAAGCCACATCCTTGTTTTGCACAAAGAGACAATAAGTGCTGTTTGGGTAACTGTTTAGACAATCTGTACATGTGCATATCTTATAAATAAGTGAAAACACAGTACTGTATTGTGGCATGCTTATTTAAAAATAGGCCTATCAATACTCACTATAGCGGTGTTTGTAAATACTAAGTTGGCATATGTAGAAGACCAAAATCCAGTCATTTTTCTGCTTAATTTACATTTACATGAATGCATTTAGCAGACACTTTTATCCAAAGCGATTTTGTTATGGAGAGCGCCTCAGCAGCTCCCTCTTCGGGCCAGCAGAGGGCTCCATCACCTGAGTACTGACTCACCCCCTCCACTACATTTCCCATCAGCCCCGTACCTGGCCACAATCATCATTCCCCACCTGTTCCTCATTACCTGGTCTATTTATAGAACATTGTCACCCAGGCCCAATACAGACCCAGGTCTTGTATTGCCCCGGTGAACATTACTGAGCGTTTCTCCTGTTTCTTTCGGACTGCCTAGTGTTTATACCTTGCCTGACCTTTGCTTCTCGTTGAATTGCCGCATACCCTTGTGACCTGTGCTTTGCCTCTCGGACTACTGTTATTGGATTGCCGCCTGCCCTGACCCACGCCCCCGCCTCTAGGTTTACCCCTCTGCCTATCGTACTATTCTGCCTGATCTGTGTTTTGACCTCTGCTTGTCTGATTCAGTCATTAATAAACCTGCGGATGGATCCCAGTTTGAGTGATGAATCATTACAGAAGACTTCACCACCCCACGATCCAGCAACGATTTATCACCTGTCATCAGAGCTATCCTCACAAGCCATGCAGTTAGCCACCCATCACCATCAGCTGCAGAAGCTTACCACCCTCACAGAGGAATTAGTCAAAACGTGGCAGACGCTGCGAGTATCTCCACCTGAGCTCTTGGTTCTTCAAGCTGACACCACCCAGGCAGCTGCATCAGCGCAACCACCCAGCGTAAGTCCCCGCTTGGATTTTCCGGAGAAGTATGGCAGTAGCCCTTCCCAGTGCAAGGGATTCCTCCTCCAATGCACTCTGTTCGTTAATCAACAACCAGCCCTATATTCCACTGAGGAGGGGAGGATTTCATTTGTTTGTTCATTACTCACCGGGAAGGCGCTGGAATGGATGACGGCAGTATGGAGAGGTGGCAGATCTCCGTTTCCCACGTTCACAGTTTTCCTTCAACGATTCCGAGAGGTCTTCGATCACTCAAAGGACGGTCGGAGTGCAGATGAACAGCTGCTAACACTGACCCAGGGCAGGAGAACTGCAGCGGAGTACGCCCTGTCTTTTCGCACACTCGCCGCTCAGACAACTTGGACAGAGGATCCTCTGAAAGTTCATTTCCGTAAGGGACTCAATCATGACCTACAAACCGAGTTAGCATGCCGAGATGAGGGAAGAACGCTAGATCAGTTTATTGACCTCACGATTCAGATCGACAATCTTCTTAGATCTCGACGCCCCTCGACACGAACCCCTGTTATGGCAGTTTCTGATCGCTATGAACCCATGCAAGTAGACTCCTATCACATTTCGCCTGAAGAAAGAGATCACCGTATTCATCCCTGGCTGTGTCTTTACTGCGGTGAATCAGGTCATCTGAGGATTTCATGCCCCGTTCGTTCTCGCCGAGACTCCTCCTCCGGGTGAGTGTTCCCATTCTCGCACTCAATGTTAAGAACTGCATTACCGTTCCTGTCATCCTCACTCTTTCCATAGGATCTGTTCGGCGTGCGCCATGTTAGACTCTGGTTCGGCTGGGAATTTCATGTCCTTAGACTTTGCCCGAGAATGTAACGTCTGTCTCATCACGTGTCTTTCTCCTTTGACAGTCGAGGCGGTCGACGGGTGCCCCCTGGGCACAGGAAAGATAACTCACTTAATATCGAAACTTCACATGACAACCGGAATCCTTCACCAAGAGACTATTTAGTTCTACATTATTTCAACTTCGCATGCACCCATCATTCTAGGGTTACCCTGGCTTCGTAAGCATAAGCCCAACATTTCTTGGCAGGAATCTCAGATAATTAGCTGGGATGAGAAGTGTTTCTCCCGCTGTATGTCCAGCATCGATCCCCTTCCTCTCCACACCGTTAGTGTCAATGATACAGCCGTTCCAGGCTTACCCAACGCTTATCAGGATTTAAGTGAAGCTTTTAGCAAGTCAAAAGCCTCCCAACTGCCTCCTCATAGATCTTCAGACTGCGCTATCGATCTTCTGCCCGTTTCTAATTCCCCGAAGGGCCGAATATTTCCCTTGTCCCAACCAGAATCTGAAGCCATGAATAAATATATCCAAGAGGAACTGGCTAAAGGCTTCATTCGTCACTCCACCTCACCGGCATCCGCCGGGTTTTTCTTTGTTAAGAAGAAGGAGGGCAGTCTCTGGCCATGCATTGATTATCGCGGCCTCAATGAAATAACTGTCAAGTTTCGTTATCCGCTACCCTTAGTACCCTTGCCTTGGAACAGCTGAGGAACGGCAAAATTCTTCACCAAGCTAGATTTACGCAGCGCATATAATCTCATTCGGATCCGGGCGGGGGACGAATGGAAAACCGCTTTCTCCACAAGCACCTGGCACTACGAATACCGGGTTATGCCCTTCGGCCTAGTCAACAGCCCATCCATATTCCAGTCATTCATCAACGACGTTTTCAGAGATATGCTCAGCAAGTGCATTATTGTTTACATCGATGATATCCTGATCTACTCTGAATCCCTTCAGGAGCATATTCAACAGGTCAGGGCAGTTCTCAAACGTCTGATCGCACATCACCTCTAAGCCAAGGCAGAGAAATGTGAGTTTCATCTAACATCCATCTCTTTCCTGGGCTACGTGATCAGTCCTGAGGGTGTTGCCATGGATGAAAGCAAGGTCAACGCAGTCCTGAGTTGGCCACTGCCCTCCACACTTAAAGAACTGCAACGTTTCCTGGGGTTTGCCAACTTTTATCGCCGCTTCATCAGAGGGTTCAGTTCTGTAGCTGCCCCTCTCACCAATATGACGAAGAGGGGTTCCAGTCGTCTCCACTGGTCGGTCACTGCCCAAGAGGCTTTTCGGGAATTAAAGCAACGGCTCACCATCGCTCCCATACTGCACCACCCTGACCCAAGTTCACCGTTCATAGTGGAGGTGGACGCGTCCAACATCGGACTAGGAGCAGTATTGTCACAACGTCGGGGCTCACCAGCGAAGATGTTTCCATGTGCGTATTATTTCCGCAAACTAAGCCCAATGGAGAGAAATTATGATGTTGGTGACCGGGAAATGTTGGCCATGAAAGCAGCACAGCGTCATTGGCTAGAGGGAGCCAGACATCTGTGCTGACCGATCATCGCAATCTGGAGTACTTAAAGACAGCCAAGAGACTAAATCCACGACAGGCGAGATGGTCTCTGTTTTTCTCCAGATTTGACTTCACTGTAACCTACCGGCCAGGCTCAAAGAACACCAAAGCAGACACTCTGTCACGACAGTTTGAGAAGGGTTCGAACCCAGCATGCCAGAGAATATTATCTTTCCAACCCTCATTGTTTCACCCATCCAGTGGGACATTATTACGGAGATTGAACAGGCCAACTCCGAACTAGACGTTCCGATTGAATGTCCCCAAAATAAGTTATTTGTCCCTGAAGCTCTTCGAGAGAGAACTATCATGCAGGTCCATGGCTCACTCAGCTCAGGTCATCCTGGTATCAACGCAACCATACAACTCATTCAGAACCGGTTCTGGTGGTCATCGCTGAGAAAGGATACCATTAATCTGATTCGTCACTGCCAAGTATGTAATACCCAGAAACCTTCTCACTTATTACCAGCAGGACTCCTCCAGCCTCTGCCCATACCTGGTCACATATTGCCGTAGACTTCATTACCGACCTTCCCAATTCCCAGGGCCAGACCACTATCCTGACCGTCATTGACCGTTTCTCTAAGGCATGTCGCCTCATTCCCCTGCCTAAGCTACCAACCGCACTGGAAACAGCCACACAACTATGCAATCTAGTATTTCGCTTCTATGGATTACCGGAGGACATTGTCTCCGACCGGGGTCCCCAGTTCACCTTCCGTCTATGGGCCGCCTTCTTCAAGGCACTAGAAGTCAATATAAGCCTCACTTCCGTCTACCATCCCCAATCTAATGGCCAGGTAGAGAGACTTAACCGGGAACTGACTAGGTTCCTCCGATCATATTGCAATCAGAATCAAGAGGACTGGAGCCACTACCTCATGTGGGCCGAGTACGCGCAAAATTCTCTCCCTAAACCCTCCACTGGGTTGACTCCCTTCCAGTGTATTCTGGGTTATCAACTACCCCTGTTCCCCTGGTCAGGAGAGCCATCTAACGTCCCCGCAGTAAATGACTGGATCCAAAGAAATGAGGAGACTTGGAACCAGGCTCTACTACCGTGTCTCTCCCACATTTCATGTCTCCTTGCTGAAGCCTGCTACCGGTTCCGATGAGAGGGGGGAGGAGGCGCCCGTTGAGATCTAGGAGATCTATCAGGTGCGAGAACTACTTGACTCCAGACGCCGGGGGAGGAATCTCCAATATCTGGTCGACTGGGAGGGCTACGGCACAGAGGAAAGGTCCTGGGTGAATGCGGATGAAAGGATGCCCCTTGCTGTAATGAATGCTGAGTGTCTTGGTGTGGGAAGAAGAAAAAACATTAAATCATTAGCACCTGTCAATACATTATTTGAATCCTTGGTTTCTTGTACGTTTCACAATTTATTTAGTTTTTCAACATACCTTACTATTATCTTGAAGATAAATGTTTGGCACTATTAAAATGAACATCAAGCAGGTGGGCAGACTTTCTCATGGACAGACAGGAACTATCACCCCCTCATTTGTGGTGCACATATATTGATGCCGTCAGAGATGCAAGCATCTTAGAAAGCCACAGTTTTGTTGTATGTATTGTATGTGGTTATTATGTGGTAATTTGTTGTGCATGAAGTAGGGCATGAGCATTTTTTTTATTTTGAAATAGCAGTTAGAACTTTACTGTGCTCTCATACAAACATAAAAAAGCTCTCATAAAAAAACCCATCTAAAATGCACCTGATAATAGGTTGGACAAAATTCACAAAGCCAGTCCTTCTATATAGTCAGCCAGCTGTTTAAATTTCAAAACCAGATTACGTTGATAAACCAGGAATTGCTTCAATTGTATTAGTAAATATAGTGACAGTGCATCTAAATACGTGTAGTGAACATTCAGAAGCCTTATTGCACATGCAGCATTATCAAAGTATTTCAGGTTAAACATGATGTTGTAATCACTCGTTTCCTACAATACACATAACTGCTGCAGCTGTAAGCAGCATTGCAAACATGTGAACTCAGTCATATGTGGTTGGAAACAAAGCACATCCTTGTTTTAACAAAAGAGCAATAAGTGCTAACTCATTATAAAATGCACAACATGTTGGTTTCACTTTCAATGTAGGCTACTTAGATTTGTGTATATATACACATTTCCAGAGAAGTATGTTTGTTAACAAGTCATCTTTGTTAATTATTGTGTTATTGGGAGGACTATTTATAGACTTATTATTAGCTGTCATCATTCCTTCACTTGCATATTTGATGTAGGCTGCAGATTTGAGAGTCGGTGAATTGTTTATTTATTAAGTTTGGTCATGCAGTGTGTAACCTCCTGTTGCTGATCCCATCATGCTATGTGAAATGCTACCCCAGATAGTCATGCAGTGTGGAAATTGGCCATCTGAAGCACTGCTGAAATATATTTATTAATTAATCATAGTAAGTGTATGCAGGGCAATATCTGCGTTTGCGGGGCCCGGTTCAGGTTGTACCAGTGGGCCCTGTTTGAAATTGTTTAATTTGTATGTTTGTTCTTATTTTTTTTGTGCTATTTACACAATGTTTAAGTTTGTAGGTGTAGGTGTTTTATATTTATTCAAAAATTGTTAAATAGTTACAATTACATTTTTTTTATATTATTTTTTTATTTATCCCTTTGACAACAAAGCTTAAATTATCTGAATTTACAAATGATCACGATCCTTCAGAAATCACTCTAATATGCTGTTTTGCTGCTCTAGAAATATTATTTTAATCAACAGAAAACAAATATATTCGATCTCATATATCTACTCTCTCTTCTTTTCTGAGTTTTCTTGAAGCACTTCCTGAAACAGAACATGCAGCTTTTGACAGTCACAAAAATAACAGTCACTAGAATGAGAAGGAGAAAGCCAATGACGTCCAGAGAATGATACTGAATCCAGTTCAGCTCGTGGGCTGCAGGTCTGAGATGCGCTGCCCCTTTGTGTCTCATAACAAACTCCGTCCTAACACAGCCAGGTCCAGAGGTTCAATGGGACGGTTCTGTGAATAGCTGAAAGCTCTGTTATCTTCTCCTTGTAGCTGTTGAGTCAAACATCAAGTGGGTTTATATTTTGGTGCATTCAAAAAGACTGCAGTCCTTAAATGAATCTACAGAGTTTACATTTTACTTTGAAATATTTTCACACAGAAATTGCTAGTAAATTTAAAAAAAAAAGTATAAAGAAATACAATTTGAATTACAGAAAGACTGTAATTGCATCTTTTGTAAAACACACTCCAATATACTTCTTTACAATTTCTAAAAAATCATTTTCACAGTGCAATACTCAAAATATAGTCTTATAGTTCAGTACTAAATGTTGCATTAATAAAAACAATGCATCAGTTCATAAACTGATTTAATGCACAGACTGAATGCGATTCTTATGTTTACCTTTTGTCGTTGATGACCTTCCTCAAAGCAACCAGCAGTTTTTGTGCAGTCAGATCATAGATAGTCAGGCTTTCTGCTACTCCTCGAGACACTAAGCGCTGAACGTTATCCCCTTGGTCTCCAAACAGAGGAAGCATCACCATTGGCACCCCATTACAGAGTCCTTCATAGATTCCATGAGAGCCACCATGTGTAATAAAAGCCTTAACCTTAGGATGGCCTACAACATAACATTTAAATCAGTATATTAGTGATGAAGGAGTGGAATACTGGATATATTGCGGTCTTCATATATTTATACACACTGCTCCAAAAAATTAAAGAAACACTTTTTAATCAGAGTATAGCATCAAGTCAATTAAACTCCTGGAATATTGATCTGGACAGTTAAGCAGCAGAGGGGGTTGTTAATCCGTTTCAGCTGCTTTGTTGTTAATGATATTAACAACGGGTGCACTTGATCGGCAAAAATGAGACAACCCCCCCCAAATAGGAATGGTTTTACAGTTGGAGGCCACTGAATTTTTTTTCCTACTCATCTTTTCTGACTGTTTTTCACTAGTTTTGAATTTGGCTAAACTCCTCCAGGATGGCACATCAATATGTGCCATTGCCAGAAGGTTTGCTGTGTCTCCCAGCACAGTCTCAAGAGCATGCACGAGATTTCAGGAGACAGGCAGTTACTCTGGGAGAGCTGGACAGGGCCTTAGAAGATCCTTGAAACCATCAGCAGAACCGGTATCTGCTCCTTTGTGCAAGGAGGATGAGCACTGCCAGAGCCCTACAAAATGACCTCCAGCAGGCCACTGGTGTGAATGTCTCTGACCAAACAATCAGAAACAGACTTCATGAGGGTGACTTGTGGGCCCGACATCCTCTACTGGGCCCTGTGCTCACTGCCTGGCACCAAGGAGCTCAATTGGCTTTTGCCATTGAACACCAGAATTGGTAGACAGTCCCTGACTGTGCTTTTCACAGATGAGGGCAGGTTCACCCTGAGCACATTTGACAGATGTGAAAGGGTCTGGAGAAGCCGTGGGGAATGTTATGCTGCCTGTAACATCGTTCAACATGACCGGTTTGGTGGGGATTCAGTGATGGTCTGGGAAGGCATATCCATGGATGGATGCACAGACCTCTACAGGCTAGACAATGGTACTCTAACTGCCATTATCTATTGGGATGAAATGTGCCATGATAGCTTACAGGAATCTATTTTGTGATAGCATTCTCAAATTAGAAAAATAACTTCAGGACTTGGGACTTTGAGACCACTGTTAACATCTATATTTGAGACCACTGTGGACATCTATATTTTCTGATGAAATATTTTTTTTTATAAATTAAGATATTTTATGGACAATATTTCAATTACACTACACTTGAACAATAACTTTTATCTTAATTCTTAACACTTGGACTTGGGAAAGAATCATACTTCTCCAGATAATTCTACTTTAAAAAAATGTAAGAGCACAGTAAAAAATTTAGGAGCTCCTTCTAATCAATAATCAAACACTCTGATAAAAAATTGTACCTTCTCATTATGAGGCTCCTCATAATTATTTTACTCCTTAAAGTGATTTACAGGGAATTTTGTTTTTACCTTTGTAATGGCATTTTTGTATCTTTATTAAAATTGTCATATTTTATGTCAAATTAAAACAGGTGTTTGGTTGAGCACCATTTCCCTTTGCCCCTCTTTTACCAAAGTGCTCAGACTCCTTTAGAAATATATTGCACTACCAGTGTCATGATCACCAGCTGGAGTGCCCATGAGCTTCTTCAAAGGGCACTCCATTCTTGTTCATTGTTATTCTAACATGAACTTCACCACAGATCAAGCTCCGGTGGCCATGGAGTTTGGCCCACCACGGTCAACTGTATTTCCAGTTGTAATGGTCTCTAGTCCTGTGCGCTTTCTATACTTTCCCATCCTGTGGTTTCTGCAACAGAGCCAGTTCACAACATGTCCGCTGCACCAGAACCTCTTCACAACATGGCTGCCACACCAGAGTCTCTGTTCTGCCAGAGCCTCGACCCATCATCACTGCAACTCCATAGCTTAATCCCATCATAGCTGCCACTGTAGAGCCTCGACCCATTATGGCCGCCACATCAGAACCTCCAAATCACCACTGCCACCAAGCCAGAGTCTCCAGCCGTCATGGAAGTCACACCACAGTCTTCGGCCATCACGGATGTAACTCCAGTGTTCTTGATCACCATGCATGTTGCATTTGAAGACACCCTGGCGTTTCAAATGTATTTGAGGGCTGGCTTCAAATTTGGCTGACTAATATCGGTACAGGCAGCTGGCATCCCCAGCTCTGCGGCCTTGTCAGCTGATCTTCCAGTAATGGCGATTGCCATTTTGTGTGTCTGGGCTAGAGGTCTGCTACCTGACCCGAGCCCCGATATACTTTCGGGTTTCAGGTCGGGTTCAGGCTAATGTTTAATGGATAGCTTCGGGCTCGGGTCGGGCTCGGGTTTGTAGCTAAACCAAAACTATATGCAGAGGCTACGCTGCTTTCATAGACGCACGCACACACACACACACACACACACACACACACACACACACACACACACACACACACACACACACACACACACACACACACACACACACACACACACACACACACCACACACACACACACACACACACACACACACACACACACACACACACACACACACACACATTAATGCACAGATATCAGAGATTGCACAGCGCACAAACAGCACAGAAACTTTTATTAGTAAAATAGCTTCGCTAGGCTACTGACTCGCAAGTCGCAATGTTATATTTCTCTGCGATGAGGGGTAAAGTCACTGTTTTTGAAGTAACTACGCCTCATTGCTTGTAGAGAGAGACGCGCAGAAGCAGGTTCACATGCACCTGCAACGTTCATCCCTCTCTCTCTCTCTCTGTCTGTCTCGGTCTCTCTCTCTCACTAATTCAAAGAAATACGATCTTATTTAAGATCTTAAGTCTGATTTAAAGTAGGCCGAATGCTAACGAGCCTTAACTGACAAAAATGACCATAATTTGCACGGTGAAATAATTATGGTCTTGTCCATACAACCATTCATAAACTCGGCAGAATGTATGCGACCGCTGCACCTGATGTTCACAAACTTTCATAACTGGTAAGTGTTTTTTATTTTGCCTGAAATCCTGAAATGCAGCCTTTTTTTTGGCTATTCGTTGTGGGGGGGGGATTTCGGGTTCGGGCTCTAAATTTAACTATGCTGCTTGGGTCAGGTCAGGTCGGGTCAGACAATCTAGGGTATGGGCTGGGTTTCGTTCTTCAGTTTTGAGCTCATGCAGATCTCTAGTCTGGGCCATACATACTTCCAAGCCACCAGTATCTACACTAGTCTCTGAGCTTTTTGCCTGTCCTGTCTCGATCACAGAAGTAGCTATTGAGCTTCCTGTCTTGACCACAGTGTCCACCTGTGACATGGCCACGGAGGCCGTCTCTGAGTTTTCAGCCTGTTCTCAAACAGCTAAGCTGGGAAGTCATAGCCTAATGGTTAGAGAGTCGGACTCGTAACCTAAAAGTACGAGTCCTATAGGCAACCTAAAGGTTGCGAGTTCGAGTCTCAGGTCTGGCAGGAATTGCAGGTGGGGGGGAGTGAATAACCAATGCTCTCTCCACCCTCAATACCATGACTGAGGTGCCCTTAAGCAAGGCACCGAACTCCCAACTGCTCCCCGGGCGCCACAACATTGTGTGTGTGTTCACTGCTTTGTCTGTGCACTTTGTATGGGTTAAATGCAGAGCACAAATTCCGAGTATGGGTCACCGTACTTGGCCAAGTCACGTCACTTTCACTAAGGAGGTCATTCCTGAATACCTTGCCTGTCCCGTCACAACAACGATGGTTGTCTCTGAACTTTCAGTCGGTCCTGACACGATCACAGAGGTTGTCCTTGAATTCTTTATTGTATCCCATATCTGGAATTTATGTAAAAAGATAGGTTTTTAAGCCTAGTTAACCGATTACACTATTATGATACTCAGCCCATCACCCATTATGGATCAATTAACATAATCTGTAAAGGTGCAATATGCATTAACTTACGCATATTTGAGAATCAAGATATTTTGTGATATAGTTAACATGTTTGGGGATATTTTTAATAAAAAGGAAAAAATAAAACATAAGCCTATATCAGTTATACAGTGCTATAGTGGATGCTGTGTTTCATATGACAAGCATGACGGTGCAGAGTGAAGGAGATATGGTCCTAGTAGATTTCAGGAAATCAAGAAATCTCCTTTTGTGTGTGTGTGTTGACATCAACGCTAATATTAGTCTTATTTCTTTCTTATTCCGATGTCACCATAGCCACCCGATCCGGTCCTTATCCAGCTCAGATGGTCACTGCAGTCACCAAATCCAGTCTGTATCCAGATCAGATGGTGGATCAGCAGCTAGAGACAACTTCTATAGCCTCTCAACTAGACAGATATCGGGAAAAGATAATTGGAACCAGTGGAGCCCTTACAATCTGACTTTGCTGCAGTTGGAACAAACTGCTGGTTCTTCTGGCCGGAGGGGAACTGGCCCCCCGACTGAGCCTGGTTTCTCACAAGGTTTTTTCTCCATTCTGTCACCGATGGAGTTTTCGTTCCTTGCCGCTGTCGCCTCTGGCTTGCTTAGTTGGGGACACTTCATTTCCAGCTATATCGTCAAGTTGATTGCACAGATACTATTTAAACTGAACTGAGCTGGACAATGCCATCACTAAATTCAATAATGAAATGCCTTCAACTGAAAATTGAGTGTTTAATCTTGTCATTTTACATTATTGACACACTATTTTGATATTGTGCAGTTGCTTTGATACAATTTGTATTATTAAAAGCGCTATATAAATAAAGGGGACTTGACTTGTGTGTTCTGCTGTGCAAAAATTACTCGCAAAGAGAGAAGAGTAAAACAAAATGAAGGAGCTGCTGAATACAAGGCGCATGTTGATTTATAATAACGATCGTGTCCTACAGTGTTAATTTTGGCAGGCATTTTTTATTTAGTCTTAGTCTTTATCTTGAGATGAAAATGCTTAATAGTCTTAGTCACATTTTAGTCATTTGAGTCTTTCATAGTTTTAGTCGACAAAAAGTCATTGCATTTTAGTCAATTTTTAGTCAAACTGCAGTTAACAACATTTATTTTGGTAGCTATTTTAGATGTAGTATTCAAACAAAAACAGTAATCAGTTCTTCTCTCTTTAGACCAAATAAATTAAGCTTATGATAAACTTGAATCAAGGATTGAATTTTGAAATGGCTGGTAGGGACTACAACAATTTGAAAACAACAAATATCTGGTAGGGACATGACAAATCCTGAAATTTACATAAACCCTGTCCCCGGTGTGGGATAATTAATGTAGTGAGACTACATATTAAGGTTTGACAGTTTGAATCCCTGATACTGTTCTGTCCAGCAGAGGGCACTGTGGGGTTAGAAGAATAAATGATGGCTAGGTTCAAAAGTCCACAGAAGTTTGTGGGCCGTTTTACCCATGCACCAAACTAGCTAACGGGCCCATGTGCTACATTTAGCATCCAGCCACCTGAGCCGTTCATCTTCTCCAAACCTACGAATGGGAAAAATGGATTAGACGGTTTGAACATTTCCACCTGGCCCGTAATCTTCACACTTCCTCGCAAGACAATCAAATAAATACTTTCATGTACTGTATGGGCGATGAAGCGGATGACATTTTAAAAGGACTAAATTTGACAAACGAAAACATGCAGCAATATGACGCAGTGAAGGAGGGGTTTCACGTGTTCTTTGTTGTAAAGAAAAATGTAATCTGTGAGAAAGCACGCTTCAACGAGAGAAAACAAGGGGAAAACGAGTCGGTCGACTCTTTTTGTGACTACATTGTTCTCCTTGGCAGAGCACTGCAAATATGGACCATTGCACGACAAACTCATCAGAGACAGGTTAGTCATTGGTTTGAATTATTTACGTCTGTCAGAGCGAATGCAGCTAGATAAAGGTCTAATGCTGGGAAAAGCTATCGATATGGCAAGACAGACTGAAATAGTGAAGCAGCAGCAGAGTAACCTGCATGGTAAATGTGCTATTAAAACAGACTCTATGGACAGAGTCATAAGTGGAATCAAACCATCGCAAAGCAGGCAGAGTTAAAAATGGCCATGGAGCTACAGAAAAATGTAAACAGTCACAGTCAAGATGGCATAAGTGTGGAAAAAGCCCATCTCACCGAAAGCACACCGCCCTGCAAATACAGTACTGTCATGCCTGTTTCAAGCCATTCAAACCACTTAAGTTTTTGCTGATGATATTCTTTTGTTTTAAGCCTGCGGTAATTATAAGTGAAACACCCCTTTAAGGTCTTCTGACTCACTGGAAACTTCTAAAAAAGTATGTTAGAGCTGGATGGAGTAGCAGTCTGCAGGACATGTACCCTCCAGGAGCAGTATTGGACACCCTTGGTCAAAGAATAATATAAACATACCCAAGAGATCATTTTGTGGCAGCCACTTCATCAGTTTGACATTCTTTGGAACATTTTCAGGGACTGGTCCAGTGTACCTCCATAGTACCTATAAATCAAAGATGATTATGAAGGTTAATAATATGAAGCCATATAAACCTAATCATATGATACCATGGGTTCATTTGTATAACATTTTGTTTCAGAAAATACATGGTGGGCCATCAGAGTTGCCAAGTCTGCCTATTACAAGAGACTTTTGGGTTGTTTTTTTCTGGGAATGTTACAGTTGCATTGCTGTCTATGCAGGGTCAGAAAGCTCTCGGATTTCATCAAAAATATCTTAATTTGTGTTCCAAAGATGAACAAAGGTCTTACGGGTTTAGAAAAACACAAGGGTGAGTAATTAATGACATAATTTTCATTTTTGGGTAACTATCCCTTTAAGCATTTAAAATTAGTATTTAATTTTTTAAATCCTCACTCACCCTCTGAGGTATCTGTCTGAAAGCCTCAAAGATCTCTCTGGCTTTAGCCTCGGGTAACTGTGACACCAAGGAGCCCAGAGTGAAGACCACAAACCCATGCTCTCCAGAACCGTTCACAAACTCCTCCAGCTCCTGCACAGAGAACATATGACAGCACTGAACACCGGTTTCATGTTCTAAGGACACAAAAGTTACATTGTAAAGGTTTCATTGTAATGGTCTGATTTGTAATGGTGCTCACTGACACAGCCTCCCGAGGATTTACTAATGATTTCCCTGTTTTTTTACTGTTGTCACTTTCATTTAAAATAAAAAGTCATCAAAAACCTGAAACATAAAATAAGGTTTAATAAATGTTTTAATGTGACTATGTACTGTATAAATAATGGTCTTGATTGGGTGAGGAGTCAATTAGGCTACGCTCAGGTATGGCTGGCATTAGCGAACAGCAATCATATTAAGCTCCTCATCTACAGCAATCATCGTAATGGAGTGCTATTAAATATGAAGCAAACGACCACAGACTTCAGAGACATCTCAGAGTAGCCCAGAAGATACCAACAGATGTATTGTATAGATCTGTTGGTATCTTCTTGGCACATTTGACAGTCAGCAGAAATTAAATAAAAATGTGCATTACAATTTTAAAAAGTGCATTAATTCACTACTGGAGGCCTTTATTCACCTTCCGGATTCGTGTGAGGCACGTTTTACTACGGATACGTGCACTATATTTGACTGTTTTTGGACTCTTGAACAAAAACACCCGCCTACTCCCATTCTAACACTTGGAAGAGCCAGGATAATTTTGTATACAACTCCGATTGGATTCGTCTGAAAGAAGAAAGTCTTATACACCTAGGATGCTTTGAGGGTGAGTAAAACATGGGCTAATTTTCATTTTTGGGTGAATTAACCCTTTAATATGTGGGGGCATGGTGGGGTTTCGGTGATCAGCCCAATGGGAAAAGTTTAGGTTATGTTTTTAATTTCCTCCACAGCCAACCATTAGGGTTAGGGTTAGGCTTACCCTAACCCTAACCCTAACCAACATGGGCCTGGCACTTCAGCCTCACCTAACCCTTTGTTAATCCGGCCCTGACCAGCTCCTCCACAATCGGCTTCATCCCTAACCAGCAACTGCCATCTGATGGAATAACCAACAGTTTCCCAGCTTCAGTTCAACCAGAAAGGAACAAACCCAGAAGCAACCACTTGCCTGTCATTCTATCAGTGGTGTGAAATACAGTAACAGTTGAAGGAGATTAAGGAAGGAAAACACTCATGCAGTGTAACCAGACAAGTTAAAGTACACTCATAAATGAGTCAGGACTGGGCTCAAAGGTTGATGATGTTTGCAACTAGAAGGATGGGCTCATTTCCAACAAATCATATATCATTTTGAAAATAAAAATAAACAGTTTGTAAAAAATTGCTCCATACCGACTCATTTACTAACATGGGTCACGCACTCATATTTATGCTCCCTTTCTAATCACTAAAAGTCTGTCATTAATCTTAGTTTATCGCGATCTCACAAACTTACGTTATAATTAATGAAGTTCTCTACGCTGCACAGTCAATCTCTTACATCGTGTCTACACTTAATGAAATTATTTGTACGGAACACCTAAAAAAAAAACTCCAGCAATTTAAGCGGTAAGTGGATTCTAACTCTGATTTGCTGTTAGGCTCAAGAAATCAACAGATATGTCAGAGATTGGATACAATGCTCAACGCTGCAAAACGCATTGAAATAGAAACCGATCTCCAGAGCGCAAATCGCCAAATAAAATGGCATTATTACAGCTTTAACTGAGGGTGCTTTAGATTTCATTTGAGGGTGTTTAGCATTGAAGGCCGTACGAATACGTACAAATTAGCCACCTCGTAAAACATGTACGAATTGCCGTGAGATCGATTTGGTAGAACCGTGCCTGAGTGTCACATGTGCACTCTGACCTGCCCTGTTCTCGCTATCACTCACCCGCTCTCACACTCAGAGTGAAAATAAGGCTGCGTCTGCATTACATTTACATTTTACATTTATGCATTTAGCAGACGCTTTTATCCAAAGCGACTTACAGTGCATTCGGTCTATATATTTTTTTATCAGTATGTGTGTTCCCTGGGAATTGAACCCACAACCTTTGCGCTGCTAACGCAATGCTCTACCACAGAGCCACAGGCATTAATCTGGATACATTTTGAAAACTGCGTTTTTGTTTTAAAACACTCTCCATCCACACTAGCTTTTTCAAGCATTTTCCAAACGTTTCTCATCCACACTGAAATTTCAGAAAATGTTCAATTTGATTTACTGTGCATGCGTAAAGCCTTAAAAAAGCTCCCTAAGATGTTATAGATGGAACAGACATGGGGCCAGTTTTACTAAGCAGGGCAAATTAACATGAGAGCGCAGTTCCAAAACAGCGCCGATGGGTGTGGACATTTCTGCGGGTAATCTACTAACAATGCGCAATTTAAAGAACACAGGTACAACATCTCATTTACATATCGACCAACGCAATATACCAAGTGCAGCGCAAATTAGCTTTGTCGCAAATAAAGAATAAAGAAATAAAAAAGCCACAGTACGATGAAAAGAACCAGAGGCCAAAACAAATGAAGGTTGCAACAGTTTTGATAGAGCTGGTACTGTGTGATTCCTAGTTGAGGGCTCCAAGTCGTCTTTTATTTCCTGAAGCAAATTAAAAATAACATGGCTTGTCAAATTATAGGTTCGGATAATGTGTTCTTCTGGCATTCAAAAGAAATTAATATGTGCAGAAAAAATATTTTCACTTCTACCATGCGCTCTCTGATCTCTGCGGTTCCTCTCCTGGCAACAATAATTGCAGCCATTTCAAGTGCAAAATAGTTTAAGACATGCTTTTTTGGGCGTTAAATAATGGCGCAAATGCGAGTAATTTGACGAGCGTAAACGTAAAAAGTAAAAAGCATTGCGTGATTCATTTGGATGCTCTCCTCCCATTAATTTTGCATCTGAAAGGAAAACTACAAATGCATATTCAATAAGGTCAGGTGCAAAAATCCACACCTTTTCAGCGCTAAATCATCACTGCGTGTCTTTGGTAAAACCTGACAGTACTATTTTAACGCCAAATAGGAACACTGGCCCCTGATAAGTTTTCATACAATTCTTCAAGCATAATATTTTTTTTTTTTAAATAACTCACCATTCTATAGGACTGTGATATACTAGGACACTAGGACTTATAATATGCATTTATTTTATCTTATATGCTCAACGACTCCCAAGCAATTCGCTCAACGATTAATTTTTCCAAACCCCTCCTCTGCATGACGCTAATCTGCGCTGATTGGTCAATTACATTCAAAGCAGTGTTTGTGAGCATTTAACGCTCCAAAAGTGTCACCTAGTGACAAAGAATGAATTTACATTTTCATTCAGACCAACACGAAAATACCAAGTGGAGGGCAATATGCTAATTTTTCATGTTGACATGAAACGGCTTGGGACTCGTTTTAAAAACGACTCGTTTCAATGATTCAGAATCTACTCTTTCTTTTGAGAGACAATAACTTTATACACGGTGCATTTTCAGATTTAACACTTTGCAGGGTGTTTCATTCACTTAGAGCCATGTTACACACCTTATGAAAGGTAATTTTCACAATCCATAATAGGGCCACTTTAATGTTCAGCTGGAGCAGATGAAAAATGTAACTTAATGAGAGTATGACAACCAGAAAATTTACCTTTTTGTTTTCATTGGGACTGGGGTTGAAGCTTAGGGACATTTTGCTCTGCCATTGGCCCATCTGCATTCGAGGGGTGGGGCCTACCGATATGTTAATTGTGAATAAATGTTTTTATCATCTTTGCAGGACTGTGATATGAATATTGTACGAAGTAACACATTTGTAGCAACAGCGTGAAAGTGAGTAGCACATAACAGGCACAATACCAGTATAAAAATATATATCTATTGGTACTGTACAACATGTGTCACATGACTAAACATGTGTCATCATTTTTAAAAGCCTCTGTTTTCGCAGTCTACCTTTCAACGAAAAAACTGCATTTTCAAATCCATCCACTTTGGAGAGCATTTTCAAAAAGCAAAATTTTTCCTGGACAAAAACGCCATCTCTGTGTGGACGGAAGGCCAAAACGGAGAGAAAATTATGAATTTTCAAACGAAAATGTATTAGTGTGGACAAGGCCTAAGACACACCTGTTGCTCGTTACCCAAGTGTTTACACTTGTATGTGAGTGTGTATACTGCTCCTTCACAGTCTTCAGTTGACTGGCCTTGAAGTAAAGCTGCGTTCACACCATGTTATATTGACCACAATTCTGAAATCACAACAAGTGATATTCTACTCAGAGCTGAATAATGTGTTTATATGGCAACACAATCAGCGGCTAAGCCTTCAAGTGCTCCAGAACTCGTAAATACAACTTGTAAGCTCGGAATGTTCTGAGAGTTACGACTTGGACCGGTGACAGCTGTACCACCTGATCACACCCAAATTAATTTAGGCGCTACCTCTGAGTGGAACATGGAACATGGAAAGCATAATGCTGCGTTCACGCTAGGGGTTGCACAGACTAGTCGACTAATCGATTAGACTACTTCAGTGCTCTGCATGACGCTTTAAGCTTGAAGTCGACTGGTCCTATAGAGGGTGCAATAGGATAATAAATCCACATTTACGCTTCCAAACAGTTAAAATTACAAACTAATTCATACTCTGAATGCGCTCCACAAGACATGTGTGATTATATTACTGGATGCTGGAAATTGAACGGCAGAATGCAGGTTTTAAACACTTATTGTACAGGTAAGTTAATCACGTTCTGATCTAATGTGCTGCTGCACTGTAACACACACACATAACTACAGACAGCAGCACGTACAATACATCATGCGCAGATCGCACACACATAACTACAGACAGTAGCGCGTACAATACATCACGCGCACAGAATCATTCAGCACGGAAATGAATCGTCAACACTGTTCTGTGATTTCTCGGTAAAATAGCTTAGAAACTGAAAAGTTGAAGCATATATTTCTTAATAACTAAATCCCACAGCTTCACTACTAGTAGAGAGACGCTGCAGGTAGAATTAATTCACACACAACCGCTCTCACTAATGCATGAATTCATATGAATGTAATCTTTACTGTACTACTTATCTGTATCTGATTTAGAACGAGCAGGAATCTGTGAGAAATATAACGACACAAAGACTAAAGAACTGATAAAAATAAGCTGTTATAGGTGCAATAGTCATGTGGGCAGCGCTGTGTCATATTTCATATCTGTGCACAAGTTGTTTGTCACAGCTCCAGACTTATTTGTTCATTAATGACGTTATCAGCGACTAGTCGACTTCGACTTGACTTTCATCACATACAAGTCGACTTTAAAAACCAGAAGTCACATTCATCCACTAGTTCACGCCATGCCTTTATTACCGCAATTCCAATATTTACATTTTTGTAACATTTTTAATGAGTTAAAAAATGCATTTATTATAAACTGAGAACATATCAACTGCTCAGCCTTTGACATATTAGGCGCGTTCGACTTTAAGCGGCGCTGCACAGAACGGTCAGTGTATGATATCAAAGTACCACGAGAGCGATAAGAGAGCAGGTGGTTCTTATGCTTTCGAATGGCTCTCGCGGTACTTTGATGTCATACACTGACCGTGACATGACCAAAATGAATAGAGGAGGGCAACTTTCTGGGGTGTAGAACAGAAAAGACGAAGGGGGGAAGAAAAACAATGCATTAAAATGAGGGCAACAATGTCCAAGTAAACTAACAGAAATGGATTAGCTTATCCTGCTAAGAGGGCAAAGTGATTGATATGGTTATTTCTGTGTATCTATATTGCTCAAAAAAAATTATAATTACCACTTTTTTAATAGGCGTTTGATTTACATTTGAGAGAAACTAAACTGAGAAGATCGTAAATGAGGATATAAACTAGACAGCTTTTGCTGAAAATTTACTTTTTGAATTCAAAATTGCCCATTTGTGTGATTCAAGTAGATCTGATTAGTTGAAAACTCTTGCTACTTCATACTTCCATACACAACAGTGCTGAACTTTGACCAAAAAAAAAGATTTGAATTGTTATAATAGTGATTTTATACCGTCTAAATAACTAAAACATGTGAAAATATATTACGGAGTGGAAATAAGTGGGACAATGATGAATGAACCTCTGCTACTATCAAGTGGTCATAGTGGGAATTTCATGACATTCATTTCAATAGTATTTATTTTACCAGATGAAATCTTGGCAGAAATCTTTCACTTAGCATGAATGACGGCTGTAAGGCCGTCTGATAACTTTTCTGTTTTACGGATGGACAGAACAGCCGAGGCCGGAAAAACCAAAGGTGGTGGAGTGTGTTTCATGATCAACAAGAAATGGTGTGACCCCAGGAATATCTCCATTCTGTCGCGTTCCTGTTCGCCTCATCTGGAACATCTCTCCATTATCTGCCGCCCATTCTATCTGCCCCGGGAGTTTTCATCAATCGTCATTACTGCTGTCTACATTCCACCACAAGCTGACACTAGCTTGGCTTTGTCCAAACTCCACGATGTGCTCAGTGGATATATTAACAAACATCCTGACGCTGCATGTATCATCTCAGGGGACTTCAACAAAGCCAACCTCAAGAAGGTCATGCCGAACTTTCATCAACATGTATCCTGTCCTACTAGAGGACCGAATAAACTGGATCATTGCTACACTCCATTTAAAAATGCCTACAAACCTCGTTCCCTGACAGCTTTTGGCAAATCGGACCATGCCGCCATTTTCTTCACACCAGAATATAAACAAAGGATCGTTCAAGGAACCCCCGGTGGAGAGGGAAGTGAAGCGCTGGTCCTCGCATTCTGAAGCTATGCTACAGGCGGCTCTTGATGACGTCGACTGGGACATGTTCTGGGCGAGTTCATCTGACATCAGCGAATTCACGGATGTAGCATTAAGCTTTGTCAACACGCTAACCGAGCAAGCCACTGAAACGGTAACAATAAGGACATTCTCAAATCATAAACCGTGGGTGGCCAGAACAATCCGTGATGCGGTTAACCATCGCACTGCCGCATACAATGCCAGTCTCGTGTCAGGAAACATGAGCGAGTACAAAGCATCGCGCTATGCTCTCCGACGGGCAGTTAGAGCTGCTAAACTCCGATAAAGGGAGAGAATTGAGTCACATTTCCAGCTCAATGACTCTCGACGCATGTGGCAGGGACTGAAGACCATCTGTTCCTCTGGAAATAACTCCTCAGCAGAGGTGAGAGCAGATCCGTTGCTGGCCGAAGATCTAAACACCTTCTACGGCTGCTTTGAATGTAATGGCGGCAGTGTGACTCTGCCGATCAGCACGTCAGGAAGCAGCAGACAGAGCAGCGATATGATCATGTTATCAAAGTGTCGGAGGACAAGGTTTGGAGGGAACTAAAGAGAGTGAACGTCAGGAAAGCAGCAGGACCTGATGGGATTACTGGCCGTGTTTTAAGATCCTGCGCTGATCAGCTTGCTGGTTTGTTTACTTCCATCTTTAATGAGTCCCTTGCTACCTCTGTGGTTCCCACCCCCTTTAAAAAATCTGTCATCATCCCTGTGCCTAAGAACAGTAAACCCTCTTGCCTGAATGACTATCGTCCAGTTGCCCTCACATCGACAGTCATGAAGGTTTTTGAGAGACTTTTAAAGAAACACATTTGCTCCTCCATCCCCGCTACTTTGGACCCTCTTCAGATTGCCTACCGCCCAAATAGGTCTACTGATGATGCCATCTCCCAGGTCCTGCATTCGTCCCTCACTCACATCAACAGCAAGAATGGCAACTATGTAAGACTGCTATTCATCGACTATAGCTCAGCTTTCAACACTATAGTCCCCACCAAGCTGGCTGTTAAACTCTCAGACCTCGTCCTAAACACTTCACTCTGTGATTGGATTTAAGATTTCCTCACCGCCAGACCACAAGTGGTGAAAATGGGCCAGTTCACCTACAACTCCATCACCCTGAACGTAGGAGCCCCACAGGGCTGTGTCCTGAGTCCCCTGCTCTACTCTCTCCACACACACGACTGTGTGTGTAGAGAGACACAGCTCCACCTCTATTGTTAAATTTGCTGATGATACTGTGGTTCTGGGCCTCATTTCCAACAATGATGAGACCGCATACTTGGATGAGGTAGAGAGACTTACATCATGGTGCCAGGACAACTGTCTCTCTCTGAACGTGAGCAAAACTAAGGAGCTGATCGTGGACTTCAGGAAGAGACAGCAGCGGCCCTACACTCCTCTTATGATCAGTGGGACCCCTGTGGAGAGGGTGGGTAGCTTCAAGTACCTCGGTGTAAACATCTCCGAGGACCTGACTTGGACTGCACACATTCAAACACAGGTCAAGAAAGCCAGGCAAAGACTGTATCATCTGCGACAGCTGAAGAAATTCAGGGTCTCACCAGCAATCCTGAAAACTTTCTATTCAGGGGCCATAGAAAGTGTATTGACTCTCAGTGCATCTCAGTGTGGTATAGTAACGCCACAAACCAGGACTGCAAAGCTCTGCAGAGAGTCGTGCGCATAGCTGAGCGCATCTCAGGGTCTGCTCTCCCCTCTCTGCAGGACATCTACCTCAAACGCTGCAAAAGCAGAGCAGAGCCAAAATCATCAAGAACACAAACCACCCCGGTAACCGTCTCTTCATTTTACTGCCATCCGGCAAGCGCTTCAGGAGCATGATGGCAAAAACTGAGAGACTTAGGAGGAGCTTCTTCCCTCAGGCCATCAGGCTCCTAAACTCAGTCTCATAACATTTACATTTACAGGACTCAATTTAATAAACTGTAAAACATGAATTATTCTCCATCATCCGCATTGCTGCTATATGTACATACCCGGTACAACCTGTTTGCACATTCTTCTTGCACACCCGTTTATATTATTATTTTTTAAGTCCACAGTATACTGTATTGCACATTTTATTTCATTACACATTGTATTAATTTTTTTCGTATTCTTATTTTATTCTGACCTATATTTAAATATAATCTCTTGTGTTATGTTCTTTTTGTGCACTTTTTTTTTTGCACTGTCCATTGAGTGGACCTGTCCTGATTTACATTTCACTACTGATTATACCTGTATAAATCCCGAATCCCAGGGCTCGGTTCTTGGACCACTCCTCTTCTCCGCATACATTGCATCACTGGGTCCCATCATACAGGCACATGGCTTTTCCTACAATTTCTACGCTGATGACACACAGCTCTATCTCTCATCTCTCAGATGATCCAACGGTAGCTGCACGGATCTCAGGCTGCCTGGAGAACATCTCGGCGTGGATGAAAGAACATCACCTACAGCTTGTCCTCCCTGCCACTCCAACTCTACAGCATGATTTCACGATTCAGTTAGGTTCATCAACAATTACCCCATCAGCTTCGGTCAGAAATCTTGGTGTAATCTTCGATGACCAGCTGACCTTCAAAGAGCACATTGCAAAGACTGCTCGATCTTGCAGGTTTGCACTTCACAACATCAGAAAGATCCGGCCCTTTCTGGCAGAGCATGCTGCACAACTTCTTGTCCAGGCCCTTGTCATTTCTAGGCTGGACTACGGCAATGCTCTTCTGGCTGGACTTCCATCAAACACAATCAAACCTCTACAAATGATTCAGAATGCAGCAGCACGACTGGTCTTCAACGAACCCAAAAGAGCCCATGTTACACCTCTCTTTATCTCCTTGCACTGGCTACCAGTTGCAGCTCGTATCAAGTTCAAGACACTGATGATTGCATATAGAACAACCACAGGCTCAGCACCCTCCTACTTCCACTCACTATTACAAATCTACATCCCCTCCAGAAGTCTGACATCTGCTAGTGAGCGACGCCTCGTGGTACCATCACAGAGAGGCTCAAAATCACTCTCCAGAACATTCTCGTTCACTATTCCTGGCTGGTGGAATGATCTTCCCACCCCATCCGGAATGCTGGATCCCTGTCAATCTTCAAGCAACAACTGAAAACTCATCTCTTTCAACACTACTTGACTTCATCATAAAAAAATTAAATAAAAAAAATCCTTCCCTTTTTCTATATCTTCATCTTTCTCTCCTTCCCTTGCTAGCTTGTATTTATTTGAACAATGCCTAAGACTTGGTGTTATTGGCACTTCCTCTGTTTGTTTGCCTCTTCAAGATTAATCGCTTTATGTATTCCCCAATTGTAAACCGCTTTGGATAAAAGCGTCTGCTAAATGACTAAATGTAAATGTAATTGAGTATGTGATGAATAAAAAGAACCTTGAACCTTGAAGGAATTTTTCTCTGATTCCAAGCCTTTGTGCTCTACCCTGGGTCCGGTTGTTCCGGCACCTAACAGGTAAAGTTTTAGGGTATGCAGCTCGGGTCTTTGGCCGAAGGGGATAATGTCACTGACAGCCATCTACCGTCCCAGGGACAACTCCCTTAGCCTGGTAGAGTTGGCTTAGTACTCGCCTTTTGCATGAAATTGGCTTGCGCTCCCTTCAGCATGGTGGCGTGGGTATATTGTTCCCCATAGCGACCCCTAGGGGACGCAGTTCGAAGTTCCCATGAAGGGGAACATCTTAGGTTACACAGTGTCTCGTTCCCCACTCGGGGAACCATGGTTACATATGCAACTTGAGATGTTCCATACCACCTCAGCAGTGCCACAAACTGATCACCTCCATGCCATGCCGAATTAAGGCAGTAGTTAAAGCAAAAGTAGCCCCTACCAAGTATTGAGTACATATACAGTAAATGAACATACTTTCCAGAAGGCCAACAATTCACAAAACAATTTTTTTTTATTGGCCATATGAAGTATTCAAATTTGTTGAGAGTGAATTGGTGGGTTTTTGTTAAATGTGAGCCAAAATCATCACATTTAAAAAAACAAAGACTTAAACTACTTCAGTCTGTGTGCATTGAATTTATTTAATACACGAGTTTCACAATTTGAGTTGAATTACTGAAATAAATGAACTTTTTCATGACATTCTAATTTATTGAGATGCACCTGTAGTACACAGCATACAAAGATATGGTGCATTTAAGAAGCCTGTGGATTTTTTTAAAACAGTAGGGGCCTCAAAACTAGACAAGAGAGGAGTGAGTGTTGATAGGTCACTGGAAGCATGTGCATACAGCACAATTACTGAGTTCAGACATTGACGCTATCGCTGTACTGTGGTTTAAAGTCTAACAAGTGGGTGAAATGTAGCCCTGGGTTAATTATTTCAAGAACATACGAGCATATTAGAATTGTCAAAGTTATCTATAGATAGTTTTTTTCATACACAGATAAAGAGGACCAAATGTTTGTAACAGGTTAATATATTGGAAACATTTTTTCAGTAAGGTTCAAAATGTTAACTTTAGTTAATGCATTAGGTGCCGTGATGAACCAACAGTAAACAATACTTACAGAAAATATGAAAATAGGTTAACGTTAATTTCTACATATATTTGTCATGATATTTCAAACTTTATAAATTTGATTTATGCTTTGCACATCAGATAATTTATTTGAAGTGTTTCACTGTTTTCACAGACGGGTTTAAGTCAAGAAGAGCTAGATAAGCAAGACAAAATTTGTGAAGCTGTGTTGGCAATAAATAACACCTTAAAAAGAATGAATGCAAGCATCCGAGAAATATGTGACTCAACATAAAAAAATTAAGTTTACTGAAACTATTTTGTGTGCTTGTTTTTATTTATGTACATACATTCCTAGAAATTTTGAATTAGTTCCTGTCGCTTTGCAACTGCAGCCATGGGTATGACCATGTTTCAGATACGCGACCTTGGAGACACCATAACATGCTCAGGTCTAAGTATATCCTCTGGTTCTGGCAGACCATGTCCCATGGCAATATTGCATAGAATGCAGCAGGCCAGTATTATTTTGCAAACTTTTTCTGGTCTGTATAATAGTGTACCACCTGATGTGTCCAAAGACCGCCAGCGTCCCTTTAAGATTCTGTTTTTGCATTCAATAACTGACCCGAGTTTTTGCATGTGCTTCATTGTATGCCAGCTTTAGGGATTAGGGTTAGGGATTGTCAGGGGATATCCACTATCACCTAAGTGTGAGGGGGGAGGGAAAAATAAAAATAGACCAAGAGTTATTTTTAAAAACAGGGTTTAAATACCAATTAGCCATCCGTCTTCAACTGCACCACTGTCCAAACGTCTGCCAACTGAGCTGCTCCTTAGGAGGAAACTATCGTAAGTTCCACCCGACCAGCGGGCCACTACATTAAGTAGTGCACATTTAGCATCACAAATTAGTTGCACATTGATGGAATGATAGTTTTTCCAATTCAGAAAGGTAAATGCATCATTTGATGGTGCCTTGATGCGAATGTGCGTGCAGTCAATTGCCCCAATGATGTTTGGCAGGTTTGCAATTGCAAAGAATCTCTGCTTCACCTCCAACTGATGGACCAGATTATAGCGGAATTTTATGTATTGAGGCAGTGGCCGTATTAGGCCATCAAGAACATCTGGCATGGTGCAACTCATGGATGACTGCGATATCCCTGACCTGTCTGCAATCTCCCGCTGGAATGTTCCCGTTGCCAAAAAACCAAGGACGGACAGCACCTGCAAGTGTGCATGAATGCTGTGGGACCTTCTGGTTTCCCTTCTGAGTTTAGCCTCCAATATATTGCATAAATACAAAAGAAGTGGTCTGGGTAGTCTGAAACGTCTGATCAACCGGTCATCATTCTCTGCAAGTAAGTCAGCACGGTCTCTAAAAATACGTATTTTATGCAGTGCTCTGTCAGTCTAATTGGTACATCCCTAACAGAAGTAATAAATTATTTGATTAGGCTAAAGTGTTAAGTTTGAAGATTCTTTGGTCTTCATGATAATAGTTAAAACAAAAGCACAACATACTTTATACAGTATAATTACTGTACATTGTTTTATAAAAATGCTACATGATTATGTAAGGTAAATAGTTGTATTAAAATGTAGCGCCATCAATGAGCAAATCATTCAGATGATTTGTGCACCATTTACGCGGCCTGGAGTAGGTGAAAAAAATATTGTACCAACTAAAATTTGGAACATACGAACACTTTCATGAATCCAAAAATGTATGTCAGAACGGCTTTACGAATGATTTACACAAAATTGTTTCATAATGAGGCCCATTATGTTTTCCCCAGTGCATAATAGACATGTCACAGTTATATTCTTCATCTGTAAATGTTAGAAATGCATGCAAATATATCCATTTTGCTGTCAGGAGGGGGTGAAGCTAGGAGCGCAATTGTCACGGTGTACACGGCAGGGAGGAAACAGGAACACGCAGACGAGGAGCCACTTCAAAATAATAGTCTTTAATGACGACATCAAGGTAGACAGACAGAAACACCGGGAATAACGAGTAGACCAGCCGACATTGAACTCAACAGACAGGACTTAAATACACTTGGTAATAAACTCATAATCACACACACCTGGAACAGAATTTACTCATAATGACATGAAACGAGGACAGGAAACTAACCATATAAGGAAACAAGAGGCGGGAACACAAGACGGGACCTGACAGCAATAATAACATATAAAATATACATTTTGTTTAAATATTTGTTGTTGGACATTAAATGTGTCATGTAGAATTATAATTCTATACATATAGGCCTAAGTTAATTTTTATGATAGCAGTGACTGTAAATCAAATGTAAGCTGGCTAATACAGCCCTAATTACTAGCTCAAATGAGTTAATGTGTATTCCTCTTATCAGTTAATATGCAGTCTTTTTTCTATATTTATTTTTTTCATTTAGTGATTTTAACATTTAATTTAGTGTTTTTTGTTAATGCTTTAAAGAAGAGTTTTAGATCGTAATGCTGTAATGTTCTACTAATAACCATAAAAGGTACAGCTATCATAAAACCTATCATGCTATCATGACAACATTTTAACTAAAGTATGCTGCAGACCCTAAAGAGTCATACCAACTTCTGGAAAATTGGCATAAAATGACCCCTTTAAGATTAAATAAATGTATAAAATGTAATGCTAACTTGTTAAAACAGCCCAAAGACAGCGTGTGATTTCTGTATAGGCTTTGTGTGGATTTATTTTAAAGCTTAGCTTACATTTAAATGACAAGAGTAAAACAAATCTATTTATTTCTATTTCAAACTAATGTGAAAGCAAGCTTGCTTATATTAAACAGATATATTAAACAAGTCTTAAGACTGATGCAATCTTAATAATTTTAGTTTAACTAGTTGTTTTAATACAATAAATCAAACAAATGAAATGTTGAAACAGAAACCATTTGTAAAAATGCTGACTTGTTAGAAAATAAAAACACGTGATTAGAACAATTATAATGTGATTATACAGTATATAAATAAAAATCTATCAAAACTAGAGGCTATTGGCTATTTATAAAAAAAATATTAAATAGGTGTCAACATTCGAAAAAGGTATTTACCTCTGCCCAGAGATAAAATCTTTCGTATTGTTGTTAAAGGAGAGATGTCTCAAGGGAAGCATTCAACAATTTCTGCATACTTTTCTGGAATGATTATGCTCTGTCCTCTTAAAGACCCAAACATTTCTTCTTGCAGTTTTCTCAGCCTATTAGATGTCATTATTTTAGACAAAACACTCTCTCTTTGCTTGTGCATATGCCGCTTATTTTCACAGTCCAAGATGATGAGTCAATGACAGACAAGGATAGAGAAAAGTCAGATGAAAAAGTGAGCTATGGCACTGATAATGTTAATGCAAATGTATGCAATTACGGGAACTTACTTGTGACAATGGTTTTAGTTTCTTGGTTGCCATTCCTCCAATCATGACCATGTTTGGCATCAGCGGCCGTGGAAATTCAAAGGCAAAGTCGAAACGCATAAACCAGAGAGCTGCGCGGCTCATGATCTCCACCATCGATGTTTTTCTCTGCAGTAGATTTGAGGCGATCTCATCAGCAAGAGTAAACAAACGTCTGCAAGCCGTGGGCTTAAATAGGGCCCTGAACAGATTCACACTTCTTTGCCAAAGATTCATGCGATCAGTAAAGTGAGTTAAAGGCTGTGGAACATAAGAAGCTGGAGCTGGACATTGACTCGCAAGAGTATCAACACCACAAGGAAGGTTTATTTGCATATAAATAGCTGGAATTGAGAGATATTCACCAACTATAGCTCCGACAGGCTCAAATGGATCTGTGAGAATTGCATCAAAGTTGTAATCTTGCAGTTTTTTCATCAAGTCCTTGTTGAAGAGCAGACCCTCTGCATTCCTCAATATGAATGTTTGCAGAATATCCAGTGAGATGACGAATGTCTGAAACTTGGCCAGGTCTGTGGAGATATCAATACTCACAATTGTGTTTAGCTGATCTAATAAGTTTGCTTCTAATTCAGCCTTGGTGTAGTTCACTGGATATGTTAGAGTGGTGGTATGCTCTGAAGGACCCATACTCAGACTTGCCTCAGGGACAACGACCACCACCTGGTTTCCTCTCCTCCCCAGCTCCTGAGCAATAGGCTTCATCCCCAACCAGTGACTGCCATCTGATGGAATGACCAACAGTTTTCCAGCTTCTGCTGAACCAAAGGCAAAGAGACTCAGAAGCAACCACATGCTGGCCATTGTATAAATGGTATAATAAAATCACTCATTGTAGCTTTTGAAAGCAAGAGGAAATGTTGACAACTGGTTAATGTGTAGCTTAAACTACTCTAATATTTTACAATGAGTCTGGTTTATGTTAGCAGAGGTGGAGATCCCAGCAGATAGGTGGGACTATGTCTATATAAGGCGGTGAAGCAACCAATCGGGGTGAAAGTCTAGAAGCATGTTATGTCATGTAAAAAATTAAATAGGGACAGATGCAAATGACATGGATGAGAATGGAAAAAATTACTTTTGCACAGATAAATACTTTTTTATAAATGTTCTTGTTCTTGTCAAAAACTCGTGGCAAACATAAGGTCTTGTTATTAAAATAGGTGTGTATTTGACTTTTTGACATTTGTTACATGTGTTGAGCAAAAAAGGTAAAAAAAAATGGATGAGGATGTCAGTCCTCTGTCGTGTGTGTCATGTGTTCCTGGTGTCCATAAATGGACACAAGAGGCGGGAAGACCAGACCTTACAGTAAGCGGCGCCCACTCACCTCGTTTGTTTTCCATTTTTGAAAGTCTTTTGTTTTGTTCCTGTTTGTTTGTCCCGCAGCATGGATGTCGCTGCTCGTTATCCTGCCATAGCCCACTGCAAGTAGGCGTGGGAGTTCGGCGGGGTCGCCGCGAGTGCCATTCGTGGGGAGATTGCCACCTTCCGCAGCTCCTTCAAGCCCGCCTTACGCAGGGAAATTGCCGCCGTCCGCGGCTCCTTCAAGCCCGTTGTTCGCGGGAGATGGACGCCGCCATCCGTGGCTCACCCAGGCCCGCCGTTCACAGGAAAATCGACGCCTCTGTCCGCAGTTCATGTGGCAAGCCAGCCAGGTGTGAATGTGGCAAGCCAGCCAGGTGTGAATGTGGCAAGCCCGCCTTGAGCACATGTGGCAAGCTTGCCACCGTCCACTGCTGACTCAAGCCCACCGTTCACGGGAGATCGACGACGCCGTCCGCGGCTCTCCCAAGCCTGCCGCTGACTCAAGCCCGCTGGCCCGCTGCTGACTCATGGATCAGGTCCACATCATGGCCAGGATTGCCGTGCCATGTCCCCAGAGACATATTTTAAGCCGTGGGTGTGTGTTCTCTGCTTTGTCTACTGAAATCCACCACCAGCTCCTTGGTCTTGTCGATGTTGAGTGAGAGGTGGTTCTCCTGATACCATTTAGTCAGGGTACTCATCTCCTCTCTGTAGGCCGTCTCATCGTTGTACAGTCATGTGTGTACAGGGAGTACGGGAGTGGACTGAGAAGGAGAAGGCAGTTGCCCATCCACTCTGACACTAGAACATCCACTTTCCCAGGCAGAGTGAGATTCTCAGCTCTGTCCTGAAAGACTGTCACGACTCCCTCGCAGCCAATGAAAATACACTGCTAAAAATAAATAAATAAAGTAACACATCAGATCTCAATGGGGAAAAATATTATTCTGGATATCTATTCTGATATAGACTGGGTAATGTGTTAGGAATGAAAGGATGCCACGTCGTTTGATAGAAATTAAAATTATCAACCTGCAAATGGCTGAATTTAAATACACCCCAAAAATCTAAGTGAAAAAATTATGCAGCAGGCTAGTCCATTTAGCTGAAATGGTACTCCGTAGTTTGTATGGCCCCATGCATGCCTAACAATGTCGGGGCATGCTCCTAATGAGACAACAAGTGGTTTCCTGGAGTATTTCCTCCCAGATCTGAACATCACCGAGCTCCTGAACAGTCTGAGGTGTAACTTGGCAGCATCGGATGGACCCAAACATAATGTCCCAGAGGTGTTCTATTGGATTTAGTGTGAGCGTGGGTGTCAGTTAATGGTATCAATTCCTTCATCCTCCAGGAACTGCCTGCATTCTCTCTCCACATGAGGCCAGGCATTGTCGTTCACCAGGAGGAGCCCAGGACCCACTGACCACCATATGGTCTGACAATGTGTTCAAGGATTTCGTCCCGATACCTAATTGGAGTCAGGGTGCCATTGTCTAGCCTGTAGAGGATTGTGCGTCCCTCCATGGATATGCCTTCCCAGACCATCACTGAATTACCACCAAACCGGTCATGCTGAACAAAGTTACAGGCAGCATAACATTCCCCACGGCTTCTCCAGACCCTTTCACATCTGTCAAATGTGCTCAGGGTGAACCTGCTCTCATCTGTGTAAAGCACAGGCAGGGACAGTCGGCCAATTCTAGTGTTCAATGGCAAATGCCAATCGAGCTCCTCGGTACCGGGCAGTGAGCAAAGGGCCAACTAGAGGACGGCGGGCCCTCAGGCCACCCTCATGAAGTCTGTTTCTGATTGTTTGGTCAGAGACATTCACACCAGTGGCCTGCTGGAGGTCATTTTGTAGGGCTCTGGCAGTGCTCATCCTCCTTGCACAAAGGAGCAGATACCGGTTCTGCTGATGGTTTAAGGATCTTCTAAGGCCCTGTCCAGCTCTCCCAGAGTAACTGCCTGTCTCCTGAAATCTCGTGCATGCTCTTGAGACTGTGCTGGGAGACACAGCAAACCTTCTGGCAATGGTACATATTGATGTGTCATCCTGGAGGAGTTTAGCCAAATTCAAAACTAGTGAAAAACAGTCAGAAAAGATGAGTAGGAAAAAAAATTCAGTGGCCTCCATCTGTAAAACCATTCCTATTTGGGGGGTTGTCTCATTTTTGACAAAATTCACAAAGCCAGTCCTATATAGTCAGCCAGCTGTTTAAATGTCAAAACCAGAATATGTTGATAAACCAGGAGTCACTTCTAGTTTATTAGTAGTGACAGTCCAACTAAATACGTGAAAATGTCTTTATTGCAATGTAGCAGTATCAAAGTATTTCAGGCTAAACTTGGTTTATCACTCGTCTCCTACAATAAACATCACTGCTCATGCATAAGCTGCAGCTGTAAGCACCAAGCAGAATGCCAAATATGAGAACTCAGTCATATGTGGTTGGAAACAAAGCCACATCCCTGTTTGGCACAAAGAGACAATAAGTGCTGTTTGGGTAACTGTTCAGACAATCTGTACATCTGAATATCTTAGAAATAAATGAAAACACAGTACTGTTTTGTGGCATGGTTATTTAAAAATAGGCCTATCAATACTCACTATAGCACTGTTTGTAAATACTAAGTTGACATATGTAGAAGACCAAAATCCAGTCATTTTTCTGCATATTTTATTTTATTTCCTGCCGTAACAGCCTTGGCCAAACTACAGTGACAACATAAACTGTACGATTGTGCTAAACAAGCTTCTAAAATTTGTCTTTTTTTAGCCAACACAACACTACCCCTATAGTGTTTTGGCAGAACTATACAGTAGATATATGAACATTACTATTTGTATTCCTATATTAAATATTGTAGAAAACGCTCTCTTAGGCAAATCTGTAGAAGATTTGAGCGAAAATGGAAAAAGTATAGACTCCAGGTCTCAATGCAAATGCTAAGAGACTCCTTATCTCAATATCAGAAAGCTGTAAAAACAGCGAAATCAAGGTATTTTACTGAAATTATAAATAAGAACTGCCATAAGCCAAAAATGATTTTTAACATTATTAATGCCACTATTAATCCTTCCATCTGCTCTTTTACAGAAGTGTCTTCACGATCATGTGATGATTTTCTCAAGTTTTTTGTAAATAGGATAAATGAGTTAAGAATGGGGATAAATCCTGTTTTGTCAGACCCTTCGACGACTCTTAGTTGCACTGCTGTGTTGAGTCATTTTACTCCAATTACTGAAAACTATTTTATAGATTTAGTGGATCATCTTAAACCATCTGGCTCTTCAACTGATGTACTTCCTCCATTTTTTCTTAAACAAATTCTGGACGTGGTGGGTCCAGGTCTTTTGAGACTAATAAATCGCTGTTTAGAAACTGGTACTATTCCAGATCTGCTAAAACATGCAATTGTTCGTCCTCTGCTTAAAAAAACAGGGCATGGATCCCACCGTTCTAGCTAATTTTAGACCCATTTCTAATTTGTCGTTCATTACAAAAATTCTAGAGAAAACTGTTCTTGACCAATTACAGACTTTTCTAGCTGACAATTTGATCTTTGACGTTTTTCAGTCTGGTTTTAGAAAATATCACTCCACTGAGACTGCATTGTTGAAGGTTTTTAATGATATACTATTAACGTGCGACTCAGGCAACTACGCTGTTCTTGTGCTTTTAGATCTTACTGCCGCATTTGATACGGTTGATCATGCTATCCTTATTAATCGATTAGAACGTTGTGCAGGTATTGCATGTAGTGCATTGGAGTGGTTTAAATCTTATCTTACCAATATAACTTTTTTCGGTTAAGATGGGAGATCTTACTTCTAGTAATACTGTATTAACCTGTGGGGTTCCCCAATGATCCATTTTTGCTCCCATCCTTTTTTTTCTTTATATATGCTTCCACTTGGTTCCATTTTTAGAAAGTATGGGCTGTCGTTCCACTGTTATGCTGACGATACTCAAGTTTATCTGCCTATAAAACGAAACTCGGATGGATTAGATGCTCTCTGGGCATGTTTGGCAGATGTAAAGGCATGGTTGTCGCTAAACTTTCTGAATTTTAACGAGGAAAAAACTGAAATTATTGTTTTTAAACCCTCAGATTCCATGACTGCTGCCGAACCAAATCTTGGTGGGTTATCCTCATGTGTTAAGCACTATGTGAAAAACTTGGGTGTGGTATTTGATGAACATTTGAAGTTTGATAGGCAGATAAATTCTGTGGTCAAATCATCTTTTTTTCAGTTGCGGCTCCTGTCTAAAGCTAAGTCTTTTCTTTCTTTTAAAAATCTTGAGAAAGTGATTCATGCTTTTATTACTTCTAAATTAGATTACTGTAACTCACTCTATACTGGGATTAGTCAAACAGCTTTATCCCGATTACAACTGGTTCAAAATGCTGCAGCTAGACTTTTGAACAGGAGTCATAAACGGGATCATATTACTCCGGTTTTACAGTCTTTACACTGGCTGACTGTGCGGTACAGAGTAGATTTTAAAATTTTACTTATTGTCTACAAGTCACTAAATGGTATGGCTCCTTCATATATCTCTGACTTATTGATTGAGCACAATGTAACCAGATCTCTTCGGTCCACTAACTAGAGACTCTTGTTTATTCCCAGGACGAGGGGGTGATCGCGCATTTGCTACAACTGCGACAAGACTCTGGAATGATTTGCCCATGTTCATTAGAATGGCTTCATCTGTGGCTATTTTTAAGTCTAAATTAAAAACCTATCTGTTCGATAAGGCTTTTTATACTGGTTGAAGCACTATGTTTTTTATGTTTTCTGTTGCATGTTATGATGATTTTGTTGCATGTTAAAATGTATTTCTGTTTTATTTTTCTTTGTGTTACTGCTGTTTTTAGTTATTATATTGTAAAGCACATTGGTCAACTCTGGTTGTAGTATATAGTGCTATATAAATAAAATTGCCATTGCCATTGTATGTCAAGGGAATGTAAGTGACTTTATAGAGGATTTGTGTGACTTTTTTGTATTTCTTTTCATAGTAAACTCCATAGTTTGCCTAATGCCAAGTTCAGACTGCACGATTTTTCTCTCGCCAACAGGTTTTGATAAATCGCCCGAAATCAGAGGCAAATCGGTGCTCGTTCACGCAGTGTGAGTTATTAAAGACGCGATCTGAGAGAATCGCAGATGTGTCGCAGAGGCCCGTGAAATATTCTGCATACTAAATATCTGGACTGGAGCTGTTTCACAGTTCTGACTGAAAAAAATACATTCTTCTATAAAGGACAAAAGAGTTATTACCTTTTAAGTTTTCATCACTTTGAGGGCTTTTATAGGCTATAAGAAATAAACTCATTATAAAATGCACAACATGTTGGTTTCACTTTCAAGTAGGCTACTTAGATTTGTGTATATACACATTTCCGAAGCAGAAGTATGTTTGTTAACAAGTCATCTTTGTTAATTATTGTGCATTCGGGGAGGACTTATAGACTATAATATCAGCATGATCTTTCCTTCACTTCTCACATGCATTTTGGCTGTAGTTTGCAGACCATAGAGAGTCGGTGATTCTTCCTATTGTAAAGTCATGCAGTGTGTAACCTCCTGTTGCTGATCCATCATGCAATGTGAAATGCTACCCCAGATAGTCATGCAGTGTGGAAATACTGGCCATCTGGAGCACCGCTAAAATATATATTAATAATGAATTATAGTAAGTGTACGCAGGGCCATATCTGGCGTTTGCGGGGCCCCGGTTCAGGTTGTACCAGTGGGCCCTGTTTGAAATTGTTTAATTTGTATGTTTGTTCTTATTTTTTTTTGTGGTATTTACACAATGTTTAAGTTTGTAGGTTTTCAGGCATCAGGGTGCTGTTGGCCCCTGGGTGGCCAGTGCTCAGATGTAATACAAACATGAATGGGTTCAGGCTCTTAACTGACCGCTTCAGGAGCATGAAGGCGAGATAGTGTGTCCGCTTTTACATTCTTGGGACCTGGACAATAGGAGATGGTAAAATTTAATCTGTTGAAAAAGAGCGCCCATCGAGAATATATGCATATATTAGTGATGCGCGGAACATCACCCGAATCCGTAACTTCAAATTAATTATGCACCCACCAACTGCCCGCACCTATATTTTTGTCTGATTAAGAGAACTGAACCTGACCCGCACGTCACATTCAGGGTTTGTAAGGTCATGAAAAACCTGGAAAAGTCATGGAGTTTTAACATTTCCAAGCCTGGATCGATTTGTAAAAATAAATAAACCCAGAAAGTTTTGGAAAAGTCATGGAAATCTATTTCACAATTCTCTGTATAATAGAATTATGTTTAATTATGTCCTGAATTTCAGTGCGGTATTGTGCATTGCATTACTCATTCCCGCAGCTTTCAACTTTAAAATGAGGGAGTTACTTCAAAACATTTATTCAATATAGCGTATATAGGTTAGATAAGTAAATAAATTCACACAACCCATCAAATCAAATCAGTCATCTGAAAACAGCGTGAGTGATTCAGCACCGAGTCCTCTCTCTTTGACCTTCTCTTCTGCTGCATGCTACGTTACAATACTTTAGCTCACGTTTCGGTGCAGTTTACAGAATTGTCAATTTCTGTAATCCTTGTCAATAATATTTGCATCATTAATGATTTATCTTGTCCTTATGAACAAAATTATAAATGCAACACTTTTGTTTTTGTCCCCATTTTTCATGAGCTGAACTCAAAGATCTAAGACTTTTTCTATATACACAAAAGGCCTATTTCTCTCAAATATTGTTCACAAATCTGTGTAAATCTGTGTTAGTGAGCACTTCTTTGCCGAGATAATCCATCCACCTCACAGGTGTGGCATATCAAGATGCTGATTAGGCAGTATGATTATTGCACAGGTGTGCCTTAGGCTGTTATTCCCAGATGTCCTTCACTCTGGCGCCGGGAAACCACGGACCATGGGTGCAGCAGTGGAAAAAACGATCCAGGCCCCGGGCGTTACATAGTTTAGATCCTACCTGTCCGATCGCTACAACTTTGTTTATTTAAACGGGGAGGCATCTCAATTATCACCAGTAAAGTATGGAGTACCACAAGGATCTGTCCTAGGTCCTCTGCTATTTTCATTATACATGTTGCCCCTTGGTAAATTTGGGATTAGTTTCCATTGTTATGCTGATGACACTCAACTATATATCTCAACAAGACCAGAATAAACTTCTAAACTATCTAAGCTAACGGAGTGTGTTCAAAATATAAAAGATTGGATGACCAATAATTTTCCACAAAAATTGTTAAATAGTTACAATTAATTTTTGTTTTATATATTTTTGATTTATTCCCTGTGACAACAAAGCTTAAATTATCTGAATTTACAAATGATCACGATCCTTCAGAAATCACTCTAATATGCTGTTTTGCTGCTCTAGAAATATAATTTTAATCAACAGAAAACAAATATATTCGATCTTACTCAGACAGTAATACAACTATAAAACTTAGTAGTGTTGTAATAACCCTTCTCGTTTCACTACTCTGAATGAGGATTTGCAGCAATATTTTCATCTTTTTTTATCAGTAAAACCTGTTGCATGAAACTGAAAGCAAGTGCCTGGTTCCTTTTATAAATACTTTGTTGGTCAATGACTTGACATTTGGGAATTATTTGAAGGCACCTGCTAAGCAAACTCTAGACAAACTTGTAAAGCACCATTATGTCATGTAAAATAAGTATCTATAATTGAGAAATAACCAAGCAAACATATTCATATTCAAAGCTGTTTCAAAAATTTATTGAGACAGTTCTAACTAAAACAGAGCATAAATGCAAATGTTTATCTGACACACAGCAGGTTGTGTGAGGCTTTATTCAAGTCAATAATCAAGGTCAAGTAGGTATTCAAGTTATAAAAACACAGATTAGGCAAGTCTCTAAACAATAAAATAATACAAATAACAAACATTGGTTTCATATATCTACTCTCTCTTCTTTTTCTGAGTTTTCTTGAAGCACTTCCTGAAACAGAACATGCAGCTTTTGACAGTCACAAAAATAACAGTCACTAGAATGAGAAGGAGAAAGCCAATGACGTCCAGAGAATGATACTGAATCCAGTTCAGCTCGTGGGCTGCAGGTCTGAGATGCGCTGCCCCTTTGTGTCTCATAACAAACTCCGTCCAGAACACAGCCAGGTCCAGAGGCTCAATGGGACGGTCTCTGTGAATAGCTGAAAGCTCTGTTATCTTCTCCTTGTAGCTGTTGAGTCAAACATCAAGTGGGTTTATATTTTGGTGCATTCAAAAAGACTGCAGTCCTTAAATTAATCTACAGAGTTTACATTTTACTTTGAAATATTTTCACACAGAAATTGCTAGTAAATTTAAAAAATAAGTATAAAGAAATACAATTTGAATTACAGAAAGACTGTAATTGGATCTTTTGTAAAACACACTCCAATAAACTTCTTAACAATTTCTAAAAAATCATTTTCACAGTGCAATACTCAAAATATAGTCTTATAGTTCAGTACTAAATGTTGCATAAATAAAAACAATGCATCAGTTCATAAACTGATTTAATGCACAGACTGAATGCGATTCTTATGTTTACCTTTTGTCGTTGATGACCTTCCTCAAAGCAACCAGCAGTTTTTCTGAAGTCAGATCATAGATAGTCAGGCTTTCTGCTACTCCTCGAGACACTAAGCGCTGAACGTTATCCCCTTGGTCTCCAAACAGAGGAAGCATCACCATTGGCACCCCATTACAGAGTCCTTCATAGATTCCATGAGAGCCACCATGTGTAATAAACGCCTTAACCTTAGGATGGCCTACAATGTAAAGGAAAACACATTCACAGTGTTCAATTATAATATGGCAAGGCTTTTGTCAGCAATGCCAAAAAAGCATTGGGGAGGGTCAAAGTAGAATCTAAACATACCCAAGAGATCATTTTGTGGCAGCCACTTCATCAGTTTGACATTCTTTGGAGCATTGTCAGGGACTGGTCCAGTGTACCTCCATAGTACCTATAAATCAAAGATGATTATGAAGGTTAATAATGTGCAGCCATGTAATCAAGTCTATCCTCACTCACCCTCTGAGGTATCTGTCTGAAAGCCTCAAAGATCTCTCTGGCTTTAGCCTCGGGTAACTGTGACACCATGGAGCCCAGAGTGAAGACCACAAACCCATGCTCTCCAGAACCATTCACAAACTCCTCCAGCTCCTGCACAGAGAACATATGACAGCACTGAACACCGGTTTCTTGTTCTAAGGACAAGCTTTCACTGTCAGCTCCCCATTTCCTTCCTTCCTTCCTTTTTTTGTTCACACAGATACACCGATATCCTCATGAACTTGCATGTTCAAAGTTTAAAAGCAGCATACTGCAACAATTAGCAATATTGTTTTGTTTGTTTGTTTTTGACCTAAAACTAGTTAAAGTGGTTTAGCTCTGATCCGGACTTTGGCTCCGGTCCAGAGATGCGATCTCACGGAGCTGATCATACACTCGAGTCGGCATATATTAAACACTTTTAAAATTACACAGCCTCAGCATGATTATGATCACTATTTTGTTTTACTAAGAGTTTCATATTGCATCTAGGGGGTAATCTATTATACTATGGCTGTCAAATGCGTCTTTACCGAGCTCAAGTATGGCTCTGGCCCGAGCAGATATAAACAAAACACTATTGGCTATTTTAAAAAGGGGGCGGGGCTGCTCGATATGTCCCGCCCTGTCTTCCTGTTTCAGTTTAAATTACATCACCACATAGAATAACGCTGCGTGTTTCAAAGCACTCCAGGGGACCTTTTAGTGTTTCATACCATAAACACAACGGTGCACCTCAATTCCTCTTAAAGATTACAGGGCTCAAAGTAGAATGCACCACATATAAACTCCATCTTCATCTAAAGTGACTCTCTGAGAGTTATAATGTTTCATGGAATTATACACATCTGCAGAAGTACAGCTTATGACCGTAGTGGATTGCAAATAGATATTTAAACAGTTCATGATTGTGTAGGTTGGCACTCTTCAACACTGGTCATTACAGACAAGCTCTGTGTAACTGTAACTGTTTAATGAACATCATGTGGTGCAAACAGTTTCTTTCAAAGTGCATAGTACTTCACATGTTCTAATGTTACTGCTCCTAAATTCATGGCAATTCAATTCATGTTGACCCGGACCAACAGCTTCTAATTTGACCAACAGATCTAACCAGCCAGGCTTTGTGTATGGATTACGTATTGGATTATAGTCCAATCTAGTTGTTAGAAAATGTATTGAATAATATATTATTTAGTGTCTAAATAGCATACTAACTGCTTTAACTGCTCAAAGTTTTACACTAATAAATAAATGCTGGTTAAGTTCAGTCAACCAGTCTGAGAATAACTATGTTCATTAACATCTTACCTTTGTCAGTGGACCCTTCTTAGCACAGTTGATGCCTCCTATTGGAACCATGTTTGGCATTTGTGGTTTGGGATACTCAAAGGTAAAGTCGTAACTTAGAAGCCAGACTGCACCGTGACTTAACATCTCTTTGTTTGTAGTGTCCTTCTGCAGATATCTACTGGCCAGTTCATCAGTGCTAGCAAAGAGTTTGCGGCATAGGAAAGGATCAAAAACTATCCTATCTTGCATATTCAAGAACTGAATCAGGTTCCCCAAATTCTTCACAATATCAGTCAGTTTCGGAGGCTTCTCAAATGCATTCTTCTCTATGTTGTCCAAGTTGGCCTTCAGATCAGCAAGGGTGTAGGGCACACGAAAATATTTAGTGGTGTAATTACCAGACTTCCCAATCCGAATACGGGTTTCAGGGACCAGGACCACCATCTCATGACCCCTTTGAGAAAGCTCTTCCACCAGGATCTTCATGCTCAACCAGTGGCTGCCATCCACTGGCATAAAAAGCACCTTCCCAGCGTTTACGGCCTCCGAGGAGAACAAGCATAACAAAGCTAGAAGCCCCAGAGCGGGAACAGTCACTGCTTTCACCATCCTCCTATAACATTCATACAGCAGTCACCAGAAATACAATACATTTAAGAGGGCTGGGAATGATTTCAAAAGAGGTGGGACCTCTAGACAAAAGGGAAATGGGTATCCGTAGGTCACTGGAAGCATGTGTGTACAGCACAACGAATTAACTCTTTTACGTTCTGTCATGATATCATTGCAAAGCAGTTTAAAGTCTAACAAGTGGGTTAAATGTAGCTCTGGGTTATTTATTTAAAGAGCATGTAAACATGTAAGAACTGCCACAGGAGTTATCTACAGATAGATTTGTTCAAAAGAGTGCCAAACTCGATTATATATCAGTAACACTTTACAATAAGGTTCGATATGTAAGTAGTTAATGCATCAGGTGTCATAAACAATTTAGTTTACACATTTTTCTAAAGGAATAATGTTGTTCAATAAATATCATGATTTTGGGGAGCTGCATTATACTATTTATCTTAATTTTAATTTTTTTTACCTTGACACACAGACATGAGTCTGCAGGAGTCATCTGATATAATTTCCTGTTTTTTTTTTTCTACATGTTGATAAAAAGGGTCACGGGACGGTGAGAGAAAACACAGTGTAAACAGAGGTCTGGGTCCAAATGCAGGGAAAGACTACTTAACAAAAAGGCCAACAAGGCAAAAAACAAAACAGGTAGGAGACTGGGATACAGAAAACGGCACACAGTGCATGTATCCCCAGTGTGAAAACCACAGTAACATGAGCAGCACAAAACACAGTAACTCACACTTACATACACAATGAAACCAGACAGAGTGGTGGGAGTGAGTGGTACAAGTAGTCCGGGATAATGGGGGACAGCTGGGAGTGTGATGAGTGGCAGGTCTGTGGCGTAGGCCAATTGAGTCCGGGAAAACAGCAAGTGGCGACCTCTGGTGGTGAGAGGGATCATCGCGGGCCCGGACTCCTGACAGGACCCCCCCCTTAAAGGAACGGCTTCCAGACGTTACACACGAAAGAAGAGAAAGAACAAAAAAAGATTTCAGGCAGGAGGTGGAACAGAGGTAGACCAGGGGGAGGGATGGCGGGCCAGGCCTGTGTAACGAAAGAGGACCTGGAGGAAGAGGTAGGCAAGGGTGCCAGGGTGGTGCAAGCAGAGCAGGAGGATCGTGAGCAGACACCGCCTCCGCCTCGGGAGCCTTGTGAGCGGGCACTGCCGCCTTGGGAGCCGTGTGAGCGGGTACTGCCGCCTTGGGAGCCGTGTGAGCGGGCACTGCCGCCTCAGGAGCCTTGTGAGCAGGCACTGCCGCCTTGGGAGCCGTGTGAGCAGGCACTGCCGCCTCGGGAGCCTTGTGAGCGGGCACTGCCGCCTTGGGAGCGGGCGCTGCTGCCACCACCTCGGGAGCCGTGGGAGGGGACGCTCCGACTCAAGTCATTATGGATTGGCAGCAGTAGATCACCTTACATATTGTGCATACTCAATTATTCCCAGCTCTTCCCTATTCACATGGGAGCACAAGGCAGTCACACAAAAACATGAGCTCTCACATACAAGGGCTGTGGCGGTCAAAAGATCTCTACTTTGAATTAAAGAAAGTGCTGAGGGAAAGATTACAGAGCACATGTTTTTACACAAGGACCTGTTTGCTACTAAATCACTCTCGCTTTGATTCAGTGCTGTTGTAAAGATAATGTTGCAATGGACGAAGGAGCTGATAATACAATAGAGGAAAAACTATAAGTTGACCAGTCTAAAGGCCCGTACACACCGGGACGAATTTCGCGCGCGATATTCGCCGACGTTTAACGCCTCGTGACTAAACAAAGGGCGCCAATGTGAGTGTGCACACCGACGCGAAAAACGCCACGCGTAAAAGCGTAATTTTTTTTAAAACTCCTCAGGTTCGTTTTTTTGGTTTGACGCGCCGCATCAAAAACTATCCGACCAATGAGATTGGTGCTTTTGCTCACGTGTCTGGAGCTGCTGAAGTTACAGTAAAACACAACTTGGGGGCGCTCAAACACAAAACAGTCTTGCCGAGCACACATACGTAACGACGAAGAAGATATACGCCAAGTAGTGTCTAACGTTACACTGCCGGGAAGAAATAAGAAGATGCAAGGCAAGATGAATGTAGAGCTGCTGGTCTCGTTGGTGTCTGAACACAAATAACTTTATGACATGTTTTCTTTGTATGATTTTGACAAGCGCGTAAATACTTGCTCTCTTCTTCTGAGTGACAAGCGAGTGTCAGAAGCGTAAAGTTGCACAGCGCCACCTTGTGTACCGGGGTATTTCTGTTTTACATTAAGCGCCATCTAATGTCAGGGAATGAATTTGCATGTTCACTCGGCTCATCGTCAGCGAAAATCGCTTGGGTGTGAACACAAAAAACGCGTTGAAAAACGCTGGCGAATAACGCGTGCCGATATTCGTCCCGGTGTGTACGGGCCTTAAGGCAAAGAAATGTGTTTGAGAGTCTAACACGATCCAACATACAGATAAAATAACCTAAAGTCTTCACACTTTCATGATGCAGGTGGAAACAGTCAGACATTTACCAGCGGCTCCAACAAATCAGATATAATTTTTATTTTTATTTAGTAATTTGATACTAAAATAGGACCACACCAGATATGTTTGCTCTCACTGTCTACAAAACAGATGAATGTGGCTTTTTTATATATATACACTTGAGCGTCACCTACTGGTGCATATATGCAATCTGCAGAACGATTAATGGAAAAACCCCATCATTAATGCACAGACAAGCATACAATTAAAAAGTGAAAGGTTTTGGTGCTTTTGGTCTAAATTGCAAAAAAAAAAAAACATTCTAAACACAATACTACTTTTATTATCTCTGCTATATGCAAATATGACAGCAGAATAAGTAAGAGTATATAGGGTCCAGCATCTGCCATCTACAGATTGGTAGGTATTCTTTACAGATATTATTTTGATAACCTTGCTAGTATAAGACTTCATGCTAGACTTCATGAAAATGCAATAGTGCTGATGTAGGAATCCAATGGCTTATTATTAAAAGTTGTATTATTATTATTATTATTAGCATTAACTGTAAAGGCTTATCAGTATGGATGTGACACTGTGAAATATTTTTTCCTATTTGTGACTTTGTTTATACAGAACTCCAACTCTGCACTGGGGTATAATCGTGCTACACTTTTAAATATACAAAGTATATATGAGAAACATTTTTATGAAACTCAAGAGGAATTTCAGTTTTGTGTGAGAAACCCACCTATAAGTATTTCAACATGGCTGCAACGTGATCCCTGTCCCCTTTGCCGAAAAGACGCAGTGGAAAGCGAGGAGGAAGACTGGTGAAACTAAAGGCTAACTTGTTCTCTCTTCCGAGAGTGCCGCAGCTTGCGGATGTGCGGTTGCAGGGTTGGAGAGGCAGTCGAGTGCTGTGTGGACGTTTGGAGAACGCGATGCTTCGGTGGATTAGACCGATTGTTCCGGAGCGGCCCGTGGTGACCCACATTCGGTGCAAGCTGCATCTCCATTGGAATGGGATTAATATGCAGAATCTTTGTCCTATACCATTTGAATGAGAACGGCCTTCGGATGTCATGGACGATGACGGATCAGTGATCAGGTTGGCTTTGATAAATGTGCGCTCTTTGAAAAACAAGTCCTTTATTTTAAACGAGTTTTTGAGAGCTCGGGACTTAGACTTTGTTTTTATAACTAAGTCTTGGTTAAACACTGGTAATACGTATGCGCTGGGAGAAGCTGTACCTAATAATTTTACAGAACTGCCTTTGCGGACATTGTTCTAAAATATGATAAAATATTAGTGATGTGGGATTTTTCATGTCCATGTGTACTTTCTGACTAACCCCTTAGAAAAACATGTTATAAGTCTTATTGATTCTTTTGGGTTTCAGCAAATGGTGACAGGTCCTACGTACACTCATGGGCACTCTCTGGACTTGGTTCTGTCACTCGGCTTAGTTGTTAGTGACATTATAATTGAGGATTTATAGTATCTGATCATAATCCGATTTTATGTACTGTATCTCTTCCATGCCAGCCGAGTACATTTTGCCCAGCTAAAATATGGCTTCGGCCACTAATGCCTAGTACACATGTGGAGTTCAACGCGTCTTTTATGGAGACGTTGCAGGGTATGAAAGTGGACCTTTTATCTCCGCATCTTTGTGTGGAGGAAAATGTTAATATTTTTAATTCAGTATGTGCTGAAACATTAGATAGTGTTGCGCCCTTGAGGCAGGTCTGTAGAAATCACACGTCTGCCCCATGGTACAATGAACATATTCAATCTTTGAGAAGACAGATGTGAACGTAAATGGAAGAAAGATAAGCTACACATTTCCAACTAAATGTTGCGAGACTTTCAGCAGGCTGTGAAAATGGCTAGGTATAGATACTTTTCAAGTGTTATTGAGAATAATCGTCAAAACCCTAAAGTTATTTTCTCAACAATTGATTATTTCTTGAATCCTAGATTGGAGGTTCCCGGAGATATGCCTATGGGTTTATGTGAAAGTCTTTTATTTTTTTGTTGGGCGTATATCAGACATTCAAAATCATATACAACAGTGTTCATATATGCCTATGGATATATGTGTAACTCATGCTGTGTTGTCTGATTTTGAGCCGATTTATTTATCCATGCTTTTAGACATTGTACTTAAGCTGAAGTAGATATTCTCTCCTCAAGATATTGTTACAGCTCTTAAAGCAAGTTATTGAGGTGATTAGTACATTTGTTTTATCAATAATTAATAAGAGTTTACTTTTTGAAATTGTTCCAATTTATTGTAAACATGCCATTGTGCAGCCCCTATTGAAGAAACCAAACCTAGATAAGAGTGTGTTGTGCAACTATAGACCAATTTAAAAGCTTCATTTTTTTTAGCAAACATCCTGGAGAAAACAGTTTTTAATCAACTTCAGTCCTTCCTTACTGATAATGCTATAGGTGAAGTCTTTAAGTCAGGGTTTAAGAAAAAAACATAGTACAGAATCTGCATTATTGAGAGTTTTTAGTGACATTTTTATGGCAACTGACTCCGGTGACGTGACTCTACTTTTGCGCTTAGACCTTACAGCAGCATTTGATACAATCAACCATCAAATTTTGATCTCACGCTTAGAAACTTGTTTAGGTATTCGAGGTAATGCCTTGAGTCTTATCTTCAAAACAGAAGTTTCTCTGTTCAGATGGGAGACTATGTCGACCTCAGCACCTTTATCTTGTGGTATTCCACAAGGGTCTGTTTTAGCACCAGTTATTTTTTATTTGTATATGCTCCCATTAGGTCAGATTTTGAGTAAATATGGTGAGTATTTTCACTCTTATGCAAATTACACCCAGTTGCATCTACCTCTGAAGCCTACTGTCTCCAATGCTGTAGAAAGATTGGTGGAATGCTTTGGGGAGATTAAGGTGTAGATGTCTGCTTATCTGCTATGTTTAAATTAATCAAAAACCGAATTGATTTTATTTGGCCCTTCTGAGTCTGTTGACAATTGAAATTGAGTTGGGTACACTATCCCCTTTTCGGACACATAAAGTAAAAAAAAAAATAGGTATAATATGCAATAGTGCACTGAAACGTGATAAACAAATAAATGCAGTAGTAAAAAAAAATTTTTTTCTATTGAGACTAATTTCTAAAATTAAGCCTTTTTTATCTCGAAAAGACTTGGAAAAGGTTATCCATGCTTTTATTTTCTCAAGATTAGATTATTGTAACTCACTGTACTAGGCGTTCAAGACAAAGGTTTGGACAGACTACAGCTGATCCAAAATACCGCTGCAAGACTTTTGACAGGAACTAGGAAAAATGAGCATATCATTCCGGTTTTAAGAGAGCTACACTGGTTGCCGGTTTCTTATATGATACATTTGAAAATATTATTATTTGTTTTTAAAGCCTTACATGATACAGTTCCACCATATATAGCTGATCTGATCCAGACTAAGAAATCAAAGAGAACTTTGCGCTCTGAGTCATTGAGTCTCTTAGAGGTCCCGCAGACGTACCGGAAGATGAGAGGAGACCGCTCCTAAGCTGTGGAATGGTCTTCCACTTTATATCCGGCAGTGCTCCACTCTTGGAGAGTTTAAACAACATTTAAAAGTGTATTTTTTTACTGTGGCGTTTGAGCATACACGAGTGCAGTGTTGGAGGTGACATTGGGTTTTAACAGTTGCCTCAATAAATCGGAGGTTTTATTTGAGTTTGTGTGTTTATCACTGTTGTGGTATAGAATTTGAAAGGGATTTTATTATTATTCTGCATTGTTTCATGTACAGCACTGTGGTCAACAGTTGTTGTATTATGTGCTTTATAAATAAAGTGAACATTGAACAAAGATTTGCATTTTGTGCACCAGACAAAATAGAACATTTAAGAATTTCTATGTTCATTAACATCTTACCTTTGTCAGTGGACCCTTATTAGCACAGTTGATGCCTCCTATTTGAACCATGTTTGGCATTTGTGGTTTGGGATACTCAAAGACAAAGTCATATCTTAGAAGCCAGATTGCACCGTGACTTAACATCTCTTTGTATGTAATGTCCTTCTGCAGATATCTACTGGCCAGTTCCCCAAAGCTGGCAAACAGTTTGTCACATAGGTACATTTCGAAAACTGACATAAGCACGTTTCTTACTCTCTGAGGGAAAGTCATCTTATCTGAGAAACCAGTTAAGAAGCGCGGGATAAAAGACGGAGGCGAGGGACACTGGGCAGCTTCTTCATCAAGTCGACAGGGAAGTCCACGCAAGAAGTAAACGGCAGGAATTGAGAAGAATTCGGCAATGATGGTGCCACAGGGCAGGAAAGGATCAGTGAGCATAACATCAAATCCTGTTTCTCTAAGACTCTTCATCAAGGACTCGTCATACAGCAGCCCTTCACAGCCTTTCACCTGCATGTCTGTGAATTGTATCAGGGTCCCCAGATTTCCAATGATGTCGGTCAATTTCGGAGGCTTCTCAAATGCATTCTTCCTTATGTGGTCCAAGTTAGCATTTAGTTCAGCAAGGGTGTAAGGCACATGAAAAGATTTAGTGGTGTAATTACCAGACTTCCCAATCAGAACACTGGTTTCAGGGACCAGGACCACCATCTCATGACCCCTTTGAGAAAGCTCTTCCACCAGGATCTTCATGCTTAACCAGTGGCTGCCATCCACTGGCATAACAAGCACCTTCCCAGCGTTTACGGGCTCCGAGGAGAACAAGCATAACAAAGCTAGAAGCCCCAGAGCGGGAACAGTCACTGCTTTCACCATCCTCTTAACATTAATACAGCAGTCAGCAGAAATGCAATATATTTAAGAAGGCTGGGAATGATTTCAAAAGAGGTGGGACCTCAAAACTAGACAAAAGGGTAGTGAGTTTTGATAGGTCACTGGCATCATGTGTTTGCAGCACAATGAATGAACTCTTTTATGCTCTGTCACTGCACTGCAGTTTAAAGTCCGACAAGTAGGTTAAATGCAGCTCTGGGTTAATGGTTTCAGGAGCGTACTACCATATAACAACTTTCATAGGACTTATCTAGCGATAGCTTTGTTCATACAAAGGTAAATGGGACCAAATGTCTGCAAGAGGTTCATCGTGCTTTTGGGGAGTTGCATTACATAACCCAAACTAACTTTGCCTTGTGGTAAAAAGGTCAGCTTATTTGATATGTCAAGAGATTTCTTAATCTTTATACACATTCATAAGGATCTGCAGGGGTCGTCTTTATGATATAATTGTCTGTATATATATATATATATTATTTTTTTTTGCTGCATGTAGATTGATCTGAACTATTTGAATTCACCGTGAAATCAAACTTGACAGTTCTTATTTTTGACAGAATATTGCAGTATTTACTATAAATAAATGATCTCTAATGACGTGTTTACTGGCATGAGGGTGGGACAAATTGTGTCTCATATAAGACCACAGCAATTGCCAATGACAATGACCTACTGATGCAATCCAATTATAAAAAAATAAGTAAATGATGCAATGTTAACAAACTTAACCAAGTATTACCTGTCATTTCCAATGGTTGTTTCCCTCACAAAGGTTTTTAAATCAATAACAAGTAAATCAATCCCTTTATTTCGTTTTCACAACTACAGAGTTTGTTAGAGGCTAAAGTTATTGCTTTTATTTTACCTTTTGACATAAATAGTGGCATGCTACTCCAAACAATTCTACAAATCACTATGGATTGGCAGTAGTATTGCCTCACATCTCGTGCAAATTCAGTGATTATTCCCAGTTCTTCCTTATACACATAGGAACAGAAGGCAGTCATGCAAATACAAGAACTTTCACAAAGGGGAGGTCTGTGGCATGAGGGGCTTAGCGGCCAAAAGCACACTCAAAGTGAAACAAAGTGCTGAAAGATTACGGAGTACATGCTTTTACACATGACGACCGGTTTTCTCATGTCATTCTTTTATAATTAAAATACAATCTCACAAAGCACTTTCATGATGCATGAGGAAACAGTCATATTTACCAATGGCTTTAGCACATTCTCATAAAATTTACTTTTAAAGGTCGTCATGAATACTCAGAGATCCCTGCTATCAGTACATAATGCAGCCACACCCTATCTAATACCAAATGTGATGCATACACTGCATTTAAATCCAATGTCATCCTATTTATCTAATGCTTACTTCAAATACTCTAAGACCTTTCTTAGTATATTAGCAATTCTTATTAGTTTATACTAAAAACTCCCATATGGTTTGTTGTCCTTGTCTATATTAATGATTGACATATAATCCTTGCTGTTAATTGTCACAGTCTCTGTGCTGAGCACACACAATAGTAGTAATAGAATAATCAATTTAATATGACTCGCAGATGAAGAAGTCCAACACACACACAGGGTAACATTAGCAATAACTGCCAAACTAGAAATCAAAGGACAGGAACTAATATAGGGCAGATAACGAGGGGCAGACAGGTGGAAACAATGAAGGTGGTTAACTAATAATTAGACAATGAACTAATGAGAACTGGAACAAAACCAAATATGGGCAAACCGGAAGGGAACACAGGCAGAAGGCAAAACTAGAGTCCAGTGGGTTGTGATATTAATAGTGTTCATCATCTGTTTGATTATGTCATTAACTGATTTTTTACCGTGCATTTCTGCCGTATCAACTTGACATAGCCACCAATGATAAGCTACTAATATATTGTAGAATCTTTAATTTTCTGTTAAACTGCTTTGCAACGATTTGTACCGTAAAAAGCGCTATACACATAAACTTGAATTGAATTAAATAATGTGGTTATTTTTATATACTTTAGAACTCGGGCAAGAGTGTTGTTGTTGTTCTGAACATCAACAGTGCTCTTATTTGACTGTGGTAAAGAGGCCATAGCTAATAACACCCATGCTGATATTCAGACCAACAGCACGGTTGCGAGCTTTGATCAAAGTAAATAAAGTAATGCCGTTAATATTGTGCAATGTAAAAATGTAATCACAATATTACCAGTAGCAGTTGCGCGTCTCCGAGCAACATGCAGCTGTGGAGTTGCGGAGTGAAAATATGTACTGAATTCATTTATTTAATCATTCAGTCACTTTTCGCCACCTATCTATGTAACCTGCAGAAAGAATCAGCGAGAAATCCCACCACCGACACAGACATGTGGAGTGATATAATACAAACAGTGAAAGGCCTCAGTGCTTTTGTACTAAAGCAGTGAATTAAAAACCTTCAAGCAGCAATAAAAGTAAAAAAGTTGTATTGCAACCATGCTGTTGGTCTGCTCCCAGTTGGCATCACCCATATTTATAGATCATTAAGTTACTGAAGATGGTGACATTCATGATGATTATTTCAAGATGATGATAGAGATTGAGAATTAAGAAGTGTATATATCCACATCCAGCTACAGCACATGTAAAGCCTCTTAAGAACACTTATTTAGACAACCACCACCTGGTTTCCTCGCCTCCCCAGCTCCACTACAATAGGTTTCATCCCTAAGATCACTGCCATCTGATCGAATTACTAACGGTTTCCCTGCTTGAGCTAAATCAAGGACATACAGACTTAGAAACAACCACACACCAGCCATTCTATGAGTGGTATGAAGTACAGTAGCAGCTGAAGATAATTAAGTAAGTAAACACAGTTATATTGTGTAGGTTAAAGTGCATCTAAGAATTAGGATTCAGAACTGGTTTCAAAGGGGTGGTGAAGTCTGCAGCTAGTAGGATATGCTCAGCCAAATATGGCATTGAAACAATCAATGGGTCTCCTTAATTTATTACATTTATATAGCACTTTTCTGGGTACTCAAAGCGCTTTAAATGGAAGGGGGGAATCTCCTCAATCACCACCATTCACTAATAGTTATTTGATTATTTGTATTTATACACGCAAAAGGACTTCCCATGACATTCCTGCCCAATTTACAACATGTGTGTCCACATTAATTTGTTCTTAACCTCCTTCTAATGTTAATAATGAGTATTCTAAACAAGTGACTGCATGCCAGAAGTAATTCACATAAAACACGCCCAAACATGTTCATATAAGGGCTTTCCTATATTAGAGCACTCACAGCTAAGCTGTACCTCTCTCAAAACAAGAAGCATCCCTTCTACATACCCTGTTGAAGGTGCTTATAGTTTGGACCTTTCTTTAACCATCTGTACAGTACATACACTTATTTTCATGCAGAGAAATCTTGGAACCCGAGCTATTATTCACCTTTTCCTACTCTGTTACAAATATGAATACCTTTACATATAGCTATTTATTCTTAACTTAAATGTATTCCCATTAAATGTAAGGCCACAGAGAATGTGTGATTTTTGTATGTATGTTGTTACCTTTTAAAACGTAGTCAACATTTAAATCACCAAAGTAAACAATCTATTTGCCTCATATATCGTTACTAATATAAAAGCAAACCTGCAGGATAGGCTATTAAACATGATGCTTAGTTGTTTGGATTTTCTTGCTTTTTATATAGAGAGGAAACTAATTTAAGAATGAGAAAATACAATCACTTTCTATAAAATATGATTAGAACTGTGATGATATTGCACTAACATATCTTCGAAAACACTGGGCTATAAATAATTGTGTGAAACGTAATACATGCCTGACTCCAGCTAGATCTTCTAATCAGCTATCATGATACATGTATTCAAGTTAGGAATAATTAACCGACAGCATATTACAAGGAGATTACATGGTCAACCGTCAACAAATCTGTACTTTGCCTCAGTCTCCAGAAATAGCCAGACTTTTTCATATTATTGTAGGTAGAGATATTTCAAGAGAAACATTTGTGTATTTCCAACGCTATCTCACGGCAATTCGTACATATTTTACGAGGTGGCTAATTCGTAAGAATTCATACGACCTCACTTCATAAGATTTTTGCTAAATCGTACGTATTTTACGAGTTGCCAATTCGTATGAATTTGAATTACCCCGCCCATAAAATTACCCGTCACTGGGGTTTAGAGAAATCGTACTATATCGTACGAGTGAGGTCGTACGAATTCGTACAAACTAGCCACCTCGTAAAATATGTACAAATTGCTGTGAGATCGGCTGGTATTTCTAATGATTTCCCTCTCTCCTCCTACAGACCTGTAACAAGAAAAGACCCAAATGGTTTCTACCTCAGCCAATTAGATGCCATTAATTCAAACAAAACGCTGGTTATTGGTGCTGGTTTGAGGTTTGCTCATGCCTTTGCAGGCTATTTTTACAGTCCATGACAATGACAGATTAGGACTGAGAAACATCATAAGAAAAAGAGAACCACTGATAATTTTAGAGTGTAATATGCATGCAGCTTTGAGTTTACTTGTGACAATGGTTTTGGCTTCTTGGCTGCCATTCCTCCAATCATCACCATGTTAGGCATCAATGGTCGTGGAAATTCAAAGGCAAAGTCAAAGCGCATAAACCAGAGAGCTGCGCGGCTCATGATCTCCATAATCAATGTTTTTTTCTGAAGTACACGTGAGGTGATCTCATCTGCTTCAGTGTGCATGTATTTACAAGCCATGGGCTGCAGCAGAGTCCTTACCAGGTTGACACACCTCTGCCACAAATTCATCTTGTCTGTAAAGTGGGTATTACGCTGTGGAACATAAGAGGGTGGACTTGGGCATTGACTGGCAAGAAGGTCGACGCCACAAGGAAGGTTTACTTGCATATAAATAGCTGGAATGGAAAGATATTCACTAACAATAGCCCCAACAGGCTCAAATGGGTCGGTGAGAATTGCATCAAAGCTGTAGTCTTGAAGTTTCTTCATCAAGTCCTCTTTAAAGAACAGACCCTCTGCATTCCTTATTATGAACCCTTGAAGAAGGTGCATTTGGTAGAAGAAAAGCAGGAACTTGGACAGGTCAGAAGAGAGGTCGGTACTCAGAATTTTCAGTTAAATTGCCTTCCAATTAACATATGTAGTTCAGCCTTGGTGTAGTTCACTGGATATGTCAGAGTGGTGGTATGCTCTGAAGGACCCATACTACAGACTTGCCTCTGGATGACAACCACCAACCTGGTTTCCTCTCCTCGCCAGCTCCTCCACAACAGGCTTCATCCCCAACCAGTGACTGCCATCTGATGGAATAACCAACAGTTTCTCAACTTCAGCTGGACCCAAGAAGAGACTCAGGAGCAACCACAGACCAGTCATTTTATCCCTGGTATGTATATCTCTCACTTTGGCCTTTGCAAGCTGGAGCAGAGGTCGGCAAAATCAATCCGGTAATGCACAACTTAAAGTACTCCAAAGTCTCGAAGTGAGTCTGGTTTATGTTCAGTGGAGGTGGAGACCACTGTAGGTGGGTGGGACTTTATCTATCTAAGGCAGTGAGGCCACCAATCTGGGTGAAAGTAAAAAGAAAAGATGTTGTGTCATGCAGAAAAATTAAAGGAATGAATGGGCATGGCTTTTTGCATTATAGATGAAAGTGGGGGAAAGGAAAAAGCATATTACTATGTAACCTTTGCACAGATAAAGATAACTACTTTTTATAAATGATCCTTGTTCTTGTAAAATGCCAAACTCATTGCAAGCGCTGGATGTGTCTAAAGATTAATGAAAGTAAAAAAAAATTAATTGCACTTAAATTCAAATTTGCAACTTTATATCACAATATACCAGAAATTGAAATAAAACAGTTAATATTTATCAATAATCTATGACCTTTTAAACAACCCCTATCCAAAAACCAGAGTCTTTATTACATTTGAAGAGCTTGAAGATAAAAATCAAACACAACCTGTCTTCAGATGTTGGCCTATGACCAACATATGCGCTTATAGAGATCTATTGAGATATAGAGTTTGTTTCAATCTTGTAAATTGTGATGATGATGGTCAAGTTATACAAATAAACAATCCAAAACCCATGGTTCACAGTTTCCAGCACTTAGACTACCCTCTACAAGAAATGCAAGGCACCTGCATCGGTTTTAGAGGATGTACACAGCTAATGGAATTACTGTAAACACTTTAATTAAATTAAATTAATTAAAGACATTAATTAAATATTTTGAAAAATAAAAATATTTGTCACAATGACATCTACAGTGAGAAAAGGGAATGTGTTTCAGGTGATACATATTTTATTGAGCTGAAAAGGGGCAGACTGCACTTCCCCCGTACCCAGAAACTGGAGAACTGGTTTGGAGAGTTTTGTAAAGTGATACAATTCTAGAAACAGTCAAACATGTTTAGAACTATTGTTTCTATTGTTTTCTGTTAAAAGGGTCTTTTTGAAGTGTCTTTAATTTTAACCTATGATATTGGCAAGTTCTCTTCATATTTGAGAATTATTATAGGCAACAGCACAGGCAAAAATAACAGCTATCAGAAGACTTACCTGTGGCAAAGGTTCTGCTTTCTTGTTGTCCATTCCTCCAATTAAGATCATGTTAGGCATCAATGGACGAGGTAATTGAAAGGCAAAGTCAAAATGCATAAACCAGAGAGCTGCACGGCTCATGATCTCCACCATCGATGCTTTTCTCTGAAGTACATGTGAGGCGATCTCATCTGCATGAGCAAACATGCGTTCACAAGCCATGGGCTGAAGCAGAGTCCTTACCAGGTTCACACTTCTTTGCCAAAGATTCATGCGATCAGTAAAGTGAGTTAAAGGCTGTGGAACATAAGAAGCTGGAGCTGGACATTGACTGGCAAGAGTATCAACACCACAGGGATGGCTTGTTGTATATAAATGGCTGGAATTGAGAGATATTCAGCAGCAATAACTCCGACAGTCTCAAATGGATCTGTGAAAATTGCATCAAAGTTATACTCTTGGAGTTTCTTCATCAAGTCCTTGTTGGAGAGCAGACCCTCTGTGTTACGGGTTATAAGAACACTCAGCAGATCCATAGTGTTGATGAAATTCTGAAGCCTGGCCAGATCTGTGGATATTTCTGCACTTATCAGAGTATTAACACCTGCATTCACTTTCTCCTGAAGCTGGGCTTTGGTGTAGCACTGGATATGTCAGGGTGGTGTATACTTTGACGGACCCATGCTCAAGCTTGCTTCTGGGATGACGACCACCACCTGGTTTCCTCTACGACCGAGCTCCTCCACCAAAGGCTTCATGCCTGTCCAGTGACTGCCATCTGAAGGAACGACTAATAGTTTCCCAGCCTCTGCTGATCCCAGCAGAAAAGACACAAGTACAATACAGAAGCAGCCTTCTACAACAACTCTATCATTCATAATCAGCAATGATTACAAGCTTGTATGCTGTAGGATTGGTAAGAAGCTTGTATTGAAAGTCTGCAGAGGCTTTTATCCTACAAGGGGAGTTTCAACACCCAATCAAAGGTTGGACCTGAAAAGATCACAATCATCGTTCTTCATCGGCAAAGCATGCCCTTAGCATCAGAATGAGAAAAGTATCCAAATCTCATAAATTAATAAAGCTGAGTGATATTAAGGAAAGATGCACCTGTCTGCATTGATGTAGACTTTCTAAAATCAAGAAGATTATAAATGCAACCCTTTTTTTCTTTTGAGATAACATGCTCTGGTGAATCATTCACAGCAAGACCAGAACATGCTGGTTCTCTTCACATTTGCAGTTGATGACAGGCAGCAGCAAAATCAGCAGAAGAGGCACAATAACATATTAGAATGAATTTGGTGTGACAAATGTGTTTTGTGACTAATGAAATGTAAACATTTTAAAGTGTGCCTTTTGGTGCAACTGTATGCAATTTTTATTGTAGATTTTATAAAAATTGTATGTTGAGATAGACTGTACACTGAGTTCGGTTCCTTGCATAGTTAGTATGCTTGTTAAACTATTTTTAAAACGGAAAACTTTATCACACCAATTTATCCCATTCTCACCTAAGTCAGCACAATAATCAAGAAGTGTTTTTTCTTTGTATATTTAACAGAAAATAGAGGGAAGAGTTTGAGCTGATGTGAGTACTCTATAAACTCCAGCAAACCAAGCACATCAACCAAGCACATTTTTTCAAAGTACATTGACCAGTTACTTATTATCTCTTATAAAATGCACATGGCCATGTTTGCACTGCAGCGGGGACCCAAACTATGTCAAATGCTTGGGAATATGGTTATCTGACAAAAGGCATATTCTCTTTATGCTCTGATAGATACCACAGGTACGATACTAGAAATAACACGTTGAAAGGAAAACCTAATCCTATACTGGCTGTTTGTTAAATGTATTTGATGAAAGCATCCACAAGTGAAGTAATGTAGATGTAGTTGACATCTGGTGTTTCTTGCAGTACATAGCCAGGACACTGAGAAATAGTAACTAAGCAGGTTGCTTTAAAAACGTCCAAAGTTAGATGAGAAAATGTCCAGTCTGCTTGGTAGTCCAACACAATTCAATGTAATAATGTTCAATTCAAGTGAATTTTTGGCTAGATACAATGTACAATGTTTCTTCATTGATTTACTTTTGAAACAACAGTTAATATTTAAATGAACAGGCTACAATATTATATCACTCTAAATCTTTTTTTGTTTTAGACACATGGTGGCACTATTTGACATTTACTGTAGGACCTTGTTGCACTGGCCACAGTTGAACTGAATGTAACTCCAGTAACCCGGACACAGGAGCAATGCTTCAGCTGAACAATAGAACAATCTGAGAGGTGCACTCTGTTAAACCGCTGCCCCTGAACCTTGCAGGTAGTGGCTTCGAATCCAGGGTCGCACATTCCAGACTGCAAAAGTTACTGTGGCCTGAAGTGGTGTGAACATTGCTTTTTTTAGGAGGGAGTCATGGTCTAATGGATAGAGCATTGGACTTATAACCCGAGGTTGTGGGCTCGAATCTCGGCTCCGGCAGGAATTGTCCACGACTGAGGTGAGATCCTTGAGCAAGGCACCGAACCCCCGACTGCTCCCCGGGCTCCGCAGCATCGGCTGCCCACTGCTCCAGTGTGTGTGCACGGTTTGTGGTGTGTGTGGTGTGTGGGTGTTGTGTTGTGTTGTGTGTGGTGTGTGTGTGTGTTTGTGTGTGTGTGGTGTGTGTGTGTGTGTGTGTGTGTGTGCATGTGTGTGTGTGTGTGTGTGTGGTGTGTGTGTGTGTGTGTGTGTGGTGTGTGTGTGTGTGTGTGTGTGTGTGTGTGTGTGTGTGTGTGTGTGTGTGTGTGTGTGTGTGTGGCGTGTGTGTCTGCGTGTTGTGTTGTGTGTGAGTGTGTGTGTGGTTTGGTGTGTGTGTGTGTGAGTGTGTGTTGTGTGTGTGTGTGTGTGTGTGTGTTGTGTGTGTGTGTGTGTGAGTGGTGTGTGTGTGTGTGTGTGTGTGTGTGTGTGTGTGTGTGTGTGTGGTGTTTGTGTGTGTGTGTGTGTGTGTGATGTGTGTTGTGTGTGTGTGTGTGTGTGCTGTGTGTGTTGTGTAGTGTGTGTGTGTGTGTGCCCGCGCGCACAATTGGATGGGTTAAATGCATTGAGAACACATTTCACTGCTGGTTATACTCTGTATAGTTGTGTATGTGACAAATAAAAAAATATTCTTCTAGAGGAACAGATTCAGGAGCAACCACACACCAACTATTATATCAGTAGTGCGAAAGACAGAGGCAGTTGAAGGGGAATGTGACTATTCATGCATGAATAAAATTGAAAAAAAGAGTTGGGCGTATACTGTATTACTGGGCAACTCTGACATTTTCACAGCTAAATATCTCTTATGAATGCTTCTTGTTCTTATTAAAAGTTTGCTCTTACTTTGAGCATGTATTGTAAACAGAGTGTAATGTGTGAACTTTAATACATCAATTTATAATCAAACTTAAATCTTTTTTCAAACGGATATGTGTGATTATAGAGATGAAGCCATTTTGACCAGTTAATATGTCAATAATTATGATGAGGTTTGCCATGACCAGAGCTGGGTAGTAACTGATTACATGTAATCTGGATTAAGTAATTAGATAAGTACTCGTAATTAGAGTGCATTACATGATATAATGCTCATAATCAGATTACAGTTACTTTTTTATGGATTACATGATTACGTATTATTCACACAATGGCAGTAAATCAATCATCATTTATTGATTCTCTCTAATTATACTTTTTTTTCTCTTTAAAATCTCTAAAATCCTACTGTGTCATGCCATTTAGCTTTGACTATATTCACAATGCAAATATAATGTACACAATTTTGCAATCCATGCTTCTGAATTTAGTGGGAAACAACATATTTGCATGTTTACAGTTCGATGTCACATTAACATGCAGGTAAACAAATTAAATATATCTAATTTTTCTTTGATTTTTTATAGCAGTATATGGCATGTTACACGGTAAGGAAAACATATGGTAGAAATATTTTAGGTTTTGCAGATTAAATATAAATTTTATTCAATCGTATTTCATTAACTGATTTAATGTTAACATACCGACATATTGAAGTGCTAAAATCTGCTAAGTAATTTTGTAATACTGGGAAATGATGGGAAAGTCATATGACGAAACAAAGCCAATCACAAGCAGCTTTTCCACAAACTAAGGAAAATAGTAACATATAAAAGGTGCACAATATCACTGACACAAAGTTTTTCATTGTAAATAATATATTCTATTTCACTTCCAAAACCATGTAATGTCCAATACAGTTTTTCACCGTATAAATACGGGAACTTACCGTTAATCAATTAATAGGTTTTTGCTGTAGAATTTTTACAGCCTTTTACCATTAAAATCACAGTCATTTTTTCACAGTGTAGCAATAAAATTATACTTTAAATTGATGAAATATTTGGCAAGAAATGCGTAAATATGCATTACAACTGTTAGAAAGACTTACCTGTGATAAAGGTTCTGCTTTCTTGCTGTCCATTCCTCCGACTATGATCATGTTAGGCATCAACGGACGAGGTAATTCAAAGGTAAAGTCAAAATGCATAAACCAGAGAGCTGCACGACTCATGATCTCCACCATCGATGCTTTTCTCTGAAGTACATGTGAGGCGATCTCATCTGCACGAGCAAACATGCGTTCACAAGCCATGGGCTGAAGCAAGTCCTTACCAGGTTCACACCTCTTTGCCAAATTTCATGCGATCAGTAAAGTGAGTTAAAGGTCTGTGGAACATAAGAAGCTGGAGCTGAAATTGACTGGCAAGAGTATCAACACCACAAGGATGGCTTTGTTGTATATAATGGCTGGAATTGAGAATATTCAGCAGCAATAACTCCGACATCTCAAATGATCTGTGAGAATTGCATCAAAGTTATACTCTTGCAGTTTTCTTCATCAAGTCCTTGTTGGAGAGCAGACCCTCTGCGTTTCGGGATACAATAACTTTAAGCATACCATAGTGTTGAATGAAACTCTGAAACCTGGCCAGATCTGTGGATACATCTGCACTCATCCAACCTCTCTAAGCCTGCATTCGTACTCTCCTGAAGCTGGGCTTTGGTGTAGGGCACTGGATATGTCAGGGTGGTGGTATACTGTGACGGACCCATGCTCAAGCTGCTTCTGGGATGACAACCACCAACTGGTTTCCTCTACGACCGAGCTCCTCCACCAAAGCTTCATGCCTGTCCAGTGACTGCCAAATGCTGGAACAACCAATAACTTCCCAGCCTCTGCTGATCCCAGACAGAAAAGACACAAGAGCAATACAGAACAGCCATTCTAACAACTCTATCATTCACAATCAGTAATAATTATAAGCATGTGAAGCTGTAGTGTTTGCGAGAGTTGTTGAAATTCTGCAAAGCACTTATGAATTTACCCAGGTATATATCCTTAAAGGATGTTGTAACAGCCAACAAAGAAGACAGGGCCACAAAAGAGTGTAACCACACACAACCATGGAAAACCAAATCCTCAGTAAAGTCCCGATATACTTCAAGCCAACCAAAGCACTACCACTGGCTGATACACCCTCAAACGGCTATTGTCCATGGTGATTACGCAATATGCCTGGGCTCCACCTTCTATTCATTTATCTTTCTGTCCATCGATGTCAGAAGCAGACATCTACTCAGAAATAGTTTTACACATGAACAAAAGCAAAACGAGTTAGCCGTGTAATACAGGTTATGAGAGAACCCGCAAATACAAAATGCAAGCCAAAAACGAACAGCCTGCAAAGAAATCACCATTACTATAAACGTTTTGAGAAAGATATCAAAAAAACACACTGGAATAATCTTAAAAATGATCAAACTGTAGGCTACAAGTTTAACCCCTTAAATTGTCACGACGTATACCGGGACGCCTAAATTTACTTCAATATATTACCATTAATTCTTAACTAATCATGACCAAATAAGGAAAGTCCCTCCAAAATGATATTAGACCATGTATGTTTGTAAAAACTTTTATGTAGGAGCATACTGATATTAATTTATGACAAGACGCACTCATATACAAACCATAACAGAGCTCTGAATCTTGGACACAAGTTTATCTTTTTTTCCTATCACATGTTTTAGTAATCAGTAGCATTATTATCATTTAAAGCTTATAATCTCAAATTCATTGTGCCGATTTGAAGGACATTGCGTTACAAGAAATGGAACTTTATATTTTAGCGGGCTCCAGTGGAGGTGACCATATTCCAACTGTATTACGGTCTTATAGAATCAACAACTTTTTATAAATCATGACAAATACGAAAGTTGAGCTCGTTCTAATTGGGTCATTTGATAGAGTAATAGTGGAGAGAAATTATACAATTGTTAACATAAAAGTGCATAAAAAAAATCAATTGAATGGCACCCGTGGCTGTTTGTGAAAACGCCTAAACAAAATGCATAGAAAGCCTCAATTTTTTATCTCAACTTCAAATTTGAATTATTTAGTAATGGCTTTAATTTTAGCCAAATTTGATTAAAACATGTAAAATACTGAATTTATATAATATAAAATAATAATTGTACTTATTTACATAAATCTTGTATAACATAACTTTCATAATGACTGCAATAATCGTAATTGCCTCTTTTTAGTGTACAAAATGATATAACAATTTAACATAAAAGTGCACTTTCAAGTTTAAAAAGGGAGTGACAGTTAAGTTAAGTTAGTGAGAGTGAGGTAAAACTGTAAAACACAAAAGTTGTGGCTCCTTGTTTTGAGTAATGTGATATTTTGAATACATTTGTGACCCTCTCTGTGAAAACCCAGCTAAAGTATATTTTTTGTGATTTGCTGTTTTCTATACATAATCACTCTTAAGCTAAAGAACATTTGTGACAATTTAACCTTTATCTTTAATAATGACTGAGTTAGGTCATGTCAAAGATTGAAGTTATAGTGAAATTATGGTTGAAATCAAACTTTGATGCTTGTTTCCATAATAGTTTTTGAGACTTTAGCCTGGATTTCACAGAGAGGTCACATTTAATTAAAACACTAATAATTATCTTATTTAAATGTATAAATCATAATTGTATAGTAGTTTTTTTGTTGCAAAATTATATATAACATGAAAGAAAAGTGACATGTTAACATTAAAACCACATTAACATGGTTATGGTTATATATTTCTATATTTAATATATTTTTATATAATTCATTGCCCCTTTCACATTCCTTGTAAATGCTTCGCTGTAACCCAGATTTTGCTCTTTTAACCAAAAAATAAAGGAGTGTCCAAATACGTATTATAAAATAGCACACAGCTTTGTTACTAGACGTGATGAATCATGCTGAGATAAACCCTGGTGTTTACTCTACATTGGGTGCGGAGCTAGTTTGCTTTTATGCGCTAAACAAAATGTATATGACCCTTTCCCCAAAGTCTTAGATAGATTGTACAACTGTTGATTGTAACCAAAAACCCCTTTTAAGCAGGAGGTAAATGTGTATCTGATATGGCTACTCCAGTCAACTCTAGAGGACAGACTCGTTTATCTATGACCTGCTTGACGAGCTTTTCAAAGCATATCAGTCACTTGTTGCCTACATACTGTGTCTTAAAGTGCATGGTCATGCTTGCACTACAGATCCAAACTGTTTGCAATGTGGTTATCTGACTACATTAGGCATGTTGCCATATGTATAGGGTAAAATAATAAAATTAATATTGTTAATATTTTCAGTCAACTTGAAAAAGGTCACAAAGTATTGAGATTCATACATTTAGTGATTACTGGCAATATTTGCTGTCTGTAAAGCTGCCCTTATATTTGCTTTAGGGACACTATAGTGGGCTTTCATTCTAAATAAGATAAACGCAGAGCTTAAGTTATATATGTTTAATTTGTTTATTACATATTTAATTTGTTCAGGTCTGTTTCGGTTTGGTTCAGTTATGACCTGCTGGTATGTACTGCTGTGTCAGTTATCATCTGTGTTCCTGAGATACATATATACATATAACCAAACAGTAGCTTTACTAAATTGAGTGCGTTTGATTTATTGAATAGGCTACTAAGCTCAGTACAAAGACATGTGGAAACATTGAAATATCACTATAGTTCACGAGATCACCTTTCCATTCAGTCCTGGTGGTTAATGGTAAACATTGCTGTCCTTAATGGAGGCTCGAACCCGAGGCTCGGCTTAAGCGCCGAGTTCAACCCCCCCCCCCCATTGTGGTACTACCAGAAATAGAGGAGGAGATGGAGAAGGTGGAGTGATGCCTGAAGAATTGACGCTGCTTATATAGTCTCGTGATGATGATTGACAGGACTGAATGATTAGGCTCCTCCCTAATTTTTGGTTAGATACATTGACATTAAAATAATACAACACCTATGGTTACACTTTTTGATATAGTCCACTTTAGACATTCTACTAACTTTAAGTAACTACACGTCAACTAATTCTCATTAATTTGTAACTACATGTCTACTAGCTCTCAGTAGGGTAGGCTTAGGGTTAGTAGAATAAGTTGACATATACTTGCATAGTTTCTCACAGTCAGTATGTTGTGGACTCATCAAAATAAAGTGTTGGAGATATTAAACACAGTCTAATAATACTCTAATGACTGCTAGTTGACATGTAGTTACAAAGTTACTTTGACATTAAAATACTTTACTTCGTACTGTATCGCGTCCCTTGTCAGCGTCGGGCGCTTGCTTGGCCATTTATTGTGATGAACAGAAAGTGTGTTCAGCTGAATTGGAGTAGTATTTTGTTAGATGGGTATAAAAAGCTTAGTTAATTTATTTCTCTTCTTTCTTACTGCTTGTTTCACTTCTGTTTTAGTTTTTATAACCAATTCTTACTATGTGTAAGTTGTTGTTTGTTAGCATGTGTTTTTCTGACAGTGTTATTTTTTTAGGATTACTGATAAACTACTGCCGTTTGATTTATCTATTTTAATTTTAGATAAATTATGTATGAATTTATTATGTCTTTATAGGTATTTTCTTTAGTTTTAGTTTTAATAAATAGTATTTATTTTAGTAACGTTACTTCAACATACTACATGGAAATGAAATAATATATATATATATATGGGTGTTATTAGTGTCATGTTAGAATCATTTTTATACTCATACCTTTGGTTGTTTTAATATTTTGAAATGTTTTTAGCTTTATTTTTTGTTTTCATTTAAAGTTTAGTTTTGAAATGTTGTTGTATGCATTTGTCATTTTATTTAATTTCTCCATTTTCTTAAATGTGTATATATAGTATTTATAGTTTTAACTTATAGTTTTAGTTACTTTTTCTTATTTGTAAGTCGCTTTGGATAAAAATGACTAAAAAGTAAAGTAAAGTAAAGTACTTACCGTTAGTAAAATGTCTAAAGTGGACGATCAAAATACCGTTCTTTACATTTAGTACATATTTTAATTAATCCAAAGAATAGTTGATATAGGGTGGGGGGAAATGCCCCCTACTGTTTTTCCCAAAACAACCACAAGATAAAGTCAAGATCATGTGTATTGTAATTATGAACTATGATGTAGAAGTATATTACCATGAAGCTTACACTGGTGATGATCTCATTTTCAGCTGTAAGAAAAACAGCGTATTGTTTTGTAGAACATCACAGTTATAATATGAAAACAATAGGGCCTGTAGATAGAGAGTACATGTTATTTAATATAAATATTATTATATTTTCAGAACAACTTTTTTTTTTCAAACATAGTCTGTGGGGTAAATCGCCCCGAGTGGGTAATACTGTAGTTATTCTGTTCTGAACATCAAATCCTTTGTTTTTCCATCAAATGTATTTTACCTAGTTGGTTGAATCACAATATTTGGATTTTATATTTAAAAATTACCTCAAGTTAGCATTAGGTAGCTTGTTAGCTAGCCAGTTAGCATCAGCTAACTTTTTTTCAAATAGGCTATTATAATTTTGCAATCCATTTATTGATTATATTCTTTTTTAGCTCGATGTACCCTGATTTTGCTGTAAATGTTTAAATCAAATTGCTTTGTCAGATGGGGGGGGGGGGGTAGGGGTATTTTACCCCCACCCCTTTGTACCCCATTAGTACGAATGTAATTTTTGTTGAAAAATCTAATACCATGAAAACTCTGGACATTTTTCATACTTGGTTTATAAATGATCTCAGTGTCACTAAATCTTTGCTAACTTGAACACATTTAACATTTATTTTATAGAAAAATTAAATTACACAGTTCATAAGGGGGGGGGGGGGGCGTTTTCCTCCACTATACCCTATAATAGAAAATATTACAGCGCTGTTTATTTTTTATAATTTTGAGTAATTTTAAACACGCGGTGGCGCTATTAACACATTTATCCATGAGATCTGTGTCATTGAAGCTGCACTGCTCAGTTTAACTGCAGACAGTCAGAGGACGTGTCTCATTGCACACGTGCAGTTTTTGCCATGTCAACACTTTAATTTGTGTGTGTGTGAGAGAGAGAGAGAGAGAGTGTGTGTGTGTGTGTGTGTTCACTGTTGTTTTGCACTATATTTCACCTCGGGTAAAACCCACCAGAAAGCTGACTCAATCCTTAATCCAGTCTACTTTTCTCTACTGCTATTAATGCTGCAGCATTCAGTAACATGTTCAATAAATAACAAACCTATTAAACAAGACTACAAACTAGCTATAATTACAGTATGGACTGAGTCACTTGTTCTTCACCTCAGATCAATAGCCTACCTTTTCAGAATCGTTGGACAGCTTTAAAAACATGAACGTGGCTAATTCATATGCGAATATATGCCATAATTATGTTAATCTGTCTTTATAAACCCCTCAGCTCAGGTAAAGATGAAAAGCAGACACGTGTCCACAACGGGTTAATCAGTTGACGTCCCTCGCACGCGCTAAACCTGAAGAGCACTTCAAAGAGGGATTCACACCGCCACACACTCACAAATCAAACTGAGATAGTGAGCTTCTGGCAAACGATAGAGTCTGCTTTGGTGCTGTATAAAACTTTAACCGGAACAAACTGCCATAAACAAGAAGATACCGCGAGGAGCGCGTCACTCAGACCTCACGTCAGCTTCGCTCTGCTCGGACTCGGCGCGTGTCTCGATCTATCTCGGACACTACTTTACAATAAAAGCGATTTCAAAAGCAGCCTTTCCTGCCCCGAGCACATTTATCCACATCGCTGACGCCTTCGGGACCTTCTCCAGCTGCGCCGCTGCTTACCGTCACTCTTCAAGGGTAAGCACACACTTTGCTTTATGGAATCTGATGCCATTCAACTCTTCAGACGATCATTTTCTGATAAACGCGTTCGATGTCGTGTCATTTTCTAATCCAGGTAGTTGAGAGCAATGGCATCTTCTGGTAAACCCTGTGAACTGGACATTTGCTTCAAGTAAGAGTCAAAGACTATTTTCTGAGTTCAAGATGCAGGTTCTTTCAGCGGTTGTGCTGCTGTTCTGTTTGCACAAGGTGAGTCCCATCACACACACATATATATATATATGAAAACTGCATTCAATTATGCATTCAAAACTTTAGTGTCTATTTTAGTTAAACGACTTAATTCAAATCAAATAATATATCAATCAATCATGCAATTGTCTTTTAAATATTTTTTTCCCCTCTTTTCTGGTAGAAAGCAGAAAACACATATCAACTTTTTATTTCTCATGATTCTGTCGCATTAAAATGCAGATATTGAAAATAAATAACAGCATATTTTAATGATTCCAAAAGGGTTTGTTATAGCTGATGTGATATGTCTTGTTTTATTTAAATGTGCAATACAAATAATACCGACTA
>CM049804.1:11953576-12081119 GCA_027422405.1 Ptychobarbus kaznakovi | reverse complement strand
GCCGGTTGCCCTCGTGGTAAAGGCAGCGCCTCGATGCATTGCTAAAGTAACGAAGCTGATAATTGCATTGCTAATTGGATGTTTGTTACTGAACTAGAATGAAAGCTGTTTATAATTCAATCACTAATGCATGCTGGGGAAATAGTGTTCGAGTGTACTTGCCTGTAAGGGACTGTATTATGACAGTTTTCACCCAATGAGAATGTGTAGAGCTTGAGTAATTTACTCATGCATAATGTAAGTGTACTCTAATTAATATGCTAAACTAGCACCAGTGTCATGTTTCCAAAGACTGAGGTCTCATTTGCTCTGTCTCTCATAGGAAGTAACATCACCGTGTCGTTATCCAGTAACACTTCAGAGATCATGGAGGGGGAGACCGTCCAGTTGACCTGCGTTGTTAGCAGCACCGTGGGTCCCGTGGCAGTGGCGTGGACGTGGACGGATGACGAGGACGGGTCCCGCTGTGAACGTGGCTTCGGTGGATCGTGAGGGCACGGTCACTCCTGGGCCCAGCTTTAGGGAGCGCAGCAGCTTCGGAGGGATCCGGGTGGAGCGGGTTCGACCCGACACGTTCACCCTGTCCCTGTATAACGCCTTCCCCACAGATGAGGGCCAGTACAGATGCAGCGCCACCGAGTGGTCCCTGAGCGGTACTGCGCCTGACTGGGTTTGGCAGCAGATTGGAGACGAATCCGCCAGCAAGACCGTCACTGTAAAATCAGTTGGTAAGACCACACCACATATGTTATTTGAGGAAAAATTATAATAACTATATTATAAATTAATGCTGTCAGTAACACTTTAGAATAGGGAACACTTATTCACTATTAACTATGACTTTTTCCATCAATAAACTCCTAATGTGCTGCTTATTAATAGTTAATAAGGTAGTTGTTAAGTTTAGATGTTGGTAGGATTAAAGATGTAGAATAAGACATTAATTTGTACTAATAAATGGCTAATATTATATTAATATGCATGCTAATAAGCAACTATTTAAGAGACCCTAAAATAAGTGTTAACGTGCTGTCAAACGATTAATCGCATCCAAAATAAACGTTTTGTTTACATAATATATATGTGTGTACTGTTTATATGTATTATGTTTATATAAATACACACACATACAGTATATAGTTAGAAAATATTTATATTCATATAATATAAATATATTTAATATATAAGCATAACATATTTTCTGAAATACATGCATGTTTGTATTAATATGTATATAATATATATACACAGTTCACACACACATATATTATGTAAACAAAAACGTGTATTATGGATGCGATTAATCACATTAATGTAAACATAACTTAATATTTATTTTGTTTATCTTATATTATTGGCCATATTGGTTATAGCTGCTTTAGAATTTGATGTTAATAATATTATTTATTAGATTTTTGTATTATATATTTACGTAGGTTTAAAGTTTGGGGTGAGCAATATCTTTTATTTTCAGCATAGTTTTATGAAATTAAAAAGACATTAAAGACATTTACAATGTTACAGATTATTTATTTATCAAGTAAATGCTGTTCTATGAACTTTCTGTTCATTACAAAAAAATTAAATCTAATTGATCTCCGTTGATTAAGCAGACAAACGATAATTGATGTTAATGATAATAATAATATGTTGCTTGAGCACCATTAAAAATTATTTTTATGTGACGCTAAAGACTGGAGTAATACTGATGGAAATCCAGCTTTGCATTCACAGGAATAAATCATATTCTGGAATATATTAAAATATAAAGCAGTTGTTTTCAATTGTGCTGAATACTGATATTTCACAATAGTGCTATTTTAATGTATTTTACTGCAATTGCAGCCTTGGTGAGCAAAACTATTTCAAAACTCGTACCGACCCCAGTCTTTGAACATTTATACTGCACTATATGTGTGCATGTTTCTATATTTTTTATAAATATTCCCTCATAAAAGTAAAAAATGTGCTTGAAGTTCGGCGCCAGGGGACAAATATCCCCCTTCATAATAAAAAGTTAATTTCTGACTCTGTATTTGCATATATAGTGTATTTGTGCATTTTTTCTGTCAACATCACATCATATTTATGACATCATACATGTTATGCTTCATAACACACATGCATAAACACAAACTCCCCCTTGAGCTCACGTAGTGGCAGGAATACGTACCCACTCGAGTGCAGAAGAGTGTTGAAGTGGCATGTGCGCTGTAACGCTGGATCTCCTCCTACCTCGTTCTTACATTGCATCCTCTACAAGAAGAGCAGTGAAACACTACCGCTGTCAGCATCCCATCACAAACAATAGCCGTGACTTCCCAGTCTGCTCTTTAACTGTGTATGTAATGAGAACACACTCACGCGCACACACTCGCGCACACACACACACGCACGCGCACAGTCACACACACACACACACACACGCACACACACACACACACACGCACACACACACACTCTCTCTCTCTCTCTCTCTCTCTCTCTCTCATACACACACACACACACTCGCTCTCTCACACACACACACACACACACACACACTCTCTCTCTCACACACACACACACACTCGCTCTCTCACACACACACACACACACACACACACTCACACACTCTCTCGCTCTCTCTCTCTCTCTCACACACACACTCGCTCTCTCACACACACACTCTCTCTCACACACACACTCACAATAACGCACATACGCACACTCACTCTCTCACACACACACATACACACAACTCACTCACTCACTCACTCACTCACTCACTCACTCACTCACACACACACACACACACACACACTGCAGAAAGGAAAAACACGAGTGCCCAGCAAGCTGGCAGATGCTCTAAATAACCGTTGTGTGGCGTAGCATGTGTTGCGTGGCAATGAGTGGTTTTTAGACAAGATACTGGATCAGTTCTTGATAACATGCAATATGTCTGTGTTTTTGGTGAAGTGTAACTTTTTTGATACTTCAAATACTTTCTTCTCTTCACACTTAGTTTGTCGAGACAAGTCTAAGTCAGTCATTCGTAGAGTTTCTTTCAGAAGCGTTGTTCTCAAACATATGCTCTTGTTTGCACAGCCTTGCATTGTGAGGGATATTATATGTCTTCGGTGAACTGCCGGTTTGGGGCAGAACAAAAATATACTTTATAAAAGAAAATATTATGACCAATTTTACTTTGAAATTGTTATATCAGTGCCGTCAAACGATTAATAAAAGTTTTTGTTTACATAATATATGAGTGTGTACTTTGTATATTTATTATGTATATAGAAAAATACAAACAACTGTGAATATATTTAAGAAACATGTTATGTTTATGTGTTAAATATATTTATATATAATATAATATAAATGTATATATGTAAGTATTTTCAATATATACACTGTATGTGTTTGTATTTATATATACATAATAAATAAACTAAGTACACATATTATGTGAACTAAAACTTTTATTTTGGATGCGATTAATCATTTGACAGCACTAGTTTATATTAATTAAGTTTGTAAAAATATATTAAAAATATAAAGAGCCGGTTGATATATAAAATATAAAAATATATTGAAAGTAATAAAATCATGGCAATTTGTATATTAAATTAAAATAAAGGCAGTTTCTCTCTCTAAAGTAACTGTTGTACTTTGAAATGGAAACACATTTTTATGGCAATCTCTAAAATGCTTGATTTGTATTATTATGTAATCACAACGGATTGGAAAAGGAATAATTTGTCAAAGATGTATTCCTCTTAATTATTGATATCCGTGCTCCTCCTCTGCGATGACATTGATCAGTTTTAGAGATCGACCGATATATCGGTTTACCGATATTTTGTCCGATATTTAAGCATTTTACCATAATCGGATATCGGTTTTGTTAAAAACGGTTTTGAAAAAAAACACACTAACTTTTAACAAGATTCACTCGTTTGAAACACACTAAATTATATTAACATTTACTATAGAACCATTATTTCACCAATAAACATCTCTATTGAAATTAATTATTAATTTTCTACACAAGCGATCGCAGTTGGTATAGCTTTTGTAAATAGATAAACCGCTTCAGCAGTTTTCATAATTTAGACAAAAACATTTTGAATAATTCTGATAAAACATGGCAGTTAAGCAATGCAATAAAAAACGATGTTTGGTTTGTTATAGCTTATTTCAATATTCCAGAGAATATTATCCAGTGAATTATTCTTCACTCTTTAGTCTATTAAACAGCGTTTAAACATAAAACTGTAGTTTAAAATGAAGCTGATATGACTTCTGTCCTTTATTTTCTCCATTTGAAAACATTAGACATTATTTTGCTTATTGTTAATATCAGTGTTGCTGATGATGCTTTTTATAAATAAAATGTTTTTATTGTTGTAATTTTAAGATTAAATTTAACACGAAAGAATGTTTTTTGTTGTTGTTAAGATGACTGAAAGAAGGAAAAACCAAAGCGAAGAATGGACTTACTTTATAACAGTAAATAAATATCGGTTCTGCATATCGGTTATCGGGAACATAAACATACAAATAATCGGTATCGGTTCTAAAAAATCAATATCGGTCGATCACTACTCAGTTTCACCTCCTCTGCTGTCAGGATCAGCTTCGTTGAAGTCTTTGATTTGAGGCTCAGAGAGTGGCAGTATGACGCTGTTTTGGCTGTTACTGTAAGTACAGACATCTCCAGGTGTGTTGCAGGAGTCACTTTGCTCGAGTAGGATGATCACGTGATGCGTCCGTGTGAGCATAGACACTGTTGGTCTCCTTTGCTCTTGCCCTGTGACAGGTGTGTTGTGTTTCCAGCATTAAACCAGGGCCCAGTTTGTGCTGTTACTCTGCTGAGAGAGTCTTAACATGCTCATTAGTGTCTGGCAGTGTGGGGTGCTGACTGTAGCGCTGGAATCGTTTGGCTGGGTCACACTTGACACCCAGAGGTGACGCCAGACACACATTCTGCCACAATTGGCTTTTTGTGATTGCTAAGAAAGCCGTTAGAGCTCCCAGCATGTTAATTGGATGGCAGATAAATATTTTTTTGGGGGTTAATGAAGCGTCTGCTAGTGAGCATGCTATATACAATTATTAGGTGAGGAATTTGTATGTAACTCTCTTTAGTTTGCAGACTTTTGGGGTTTAAATACAAAATAATAGAAATAGAGAGAGCTGTGTTTAGGATTTTAGACAACCCATATTGATCATTGTTCATCTTAGCATATAAAGGCAGCTGAATATTTTCAACAGGAAAATAAAAAATTAATTTCTTGTTTGGTGCAAATTTATATCACATAAAAACATGTTTCCGGTAGAAGATCGATGTGGCGTGACATGTATGCAAACCTTACATCTGCAGGATTGCAGCATTGTGGTAAAGTGGAGTAGATTGTATATATTTACACTAATTAAAGAATACACGTTTCATTATGTGTATATATATATATATGCCACCTCATTATAACATCATATTAAGACCATTCATAGAAACGTAATGTGCTCTAGTGTGACTGCGACTTCAGTTTGCAAGGATGCATTAAAATGATCAAAAGTGACGTATAATGTTACAGAATATGTTTGTAGATTACAATTATTTAACAAAAGTATACAATACATTAACAATACAAGGTACATTATGAATACCTTTATAATGTGATATACATGAAGGCTTTACGTGAAGAGTTACTGATTCATATTTTAAATAAATGCTGTTCTCTTTCTATTCATCAAAAAACATATCCACAAATTATCAGACAACAATGTTAAGCAACACAAATGTTTTCAACTTTGATAATAATCAGAAATGTTTCTTGAGCAGCATATTATTATGATTTCTGAAGGACTGGAGGAATGATGCTGAAAATACACAGAAATAAATTACAGTTTAAAGTATATTAAAATAGAAAATGTTATTCTGATGTGTATTGTAATAAATGCAGAGCATAATGACTAACAAACATAAAAAAAACAAGTTTCATGTCCATTAAGTGTTAATTTGTCCAAATTGAGATTTATGCATGACTTGTGGAATAAGCCCTGAATGGATTCACTGCACTCTTAAAAATAAAGGTGCTTCACGATGCCACAGAAGAACCGTTCTGTTTCACAAAAGCTTATTTGTGGCGAAAGAAGGTTCTCCAGATTAGAAAAAGGCAAGAAAGAGATATTCTTTAAACAACCTTTGACTGAATGATTCTTCGTGACCCTGGAGCACAAAACAAGTTTTAAGTGTCAATTTGTCTAAATTGAGATTATACATCACCTGGAATCTGAATAAATAATATGTCCATTGATGTATGGTTTGTTATGATCGGACAATATTTGGAAATCTGGAATCTGAGGGTGCAAAAAAATCTAAATATTGAGAAAATAATCTTTAAAGTTGTCCAAATGAAGTCTTTAGCAATGCATATTACTAATAAAAAATTAAGTTTTGATATATTTACAGTAAGAAATGTACAAAATATCTTCATGGAACATGATCTTAATATTCTAATGATTTTTGGCATAAAAGAGAAATCAATAATTTTGACCTGTATAATGTATTTTTGGCTATTGTTATAAATATACTCCAGTGACTTAACACTGCTTTTGTGCTCCAGGGTCACATATGGTTCTTCTATGGCATCGCTGTGAATAACCTTTTAAGCCTTTATTTTTAAGAGTGTGGGCCTCATAGATTTGTATCTTTGCAAATTATTATTATCCTATCTAAATGTGTTGCTTATGAACAGCAATGATACAGTGTTTCCTCGGTTACCGCTGTAAACAAAGCAGCACTGCGCTTATGAACAGCAATGATACAGTGTTTCCTCGGTTACCGCTGTAAACAAAGTAGCGCTGCACTTATGAACAGCAATGATACAGTGTTTCCTCGGTTACCGCTGTAAACAAAGCAGCACTGCGCTTATGAACAGCAATGATACAGTGTTTCCTCGGTTACCGCTGTAAACAAAGCAGCACTGCGCTTATGAACAGCAATGATACAGTGTTTCCTCGGTTACCGCTGTAAACAAAGCAGCACTGCGCCTATGAACAGCAATGATACAGTGTTTCCTCGGTTATCGCTGTAAACAAAGCAGCACTGCGCTTATGAACAGCTCTGATACAGTGTTTCCTTGGTTACCGCTGTAAACAAAGCAGCTGCGCTTATGAACAGCAATGATACAGTGTTTCCTCGGTTACCGCTGTAAACAAAGCAGCGACTAATGCACTTATGAAGCAATGCAGCATGCTGATACAGTATACATGTTCCTCGGTTACCGCTGTAAACAAAGCAGCTGCGCTTATGAACAGCAATGATACAGTGTTTCCTCGGTTACCGCTGTAAACAAAGCAGCTGCACTTATGAACAGCACTGATACAGTGTTTCCTCGGTTACCGCTGTAAACAAAGCAGCTGCGCTTATGAACAGCACTGATACAGTGTTTCCTCGGTTACCGCTGTATAAAAAGCAGCTGCATCTATGAACAGCACTGATACAGTGTTTCCTCGGTTACCGCTGTAAACAAAGCAGCTGCGCTTATGAAACAGCACTGATACAGTGTTTCCTCGGTTACCGCTGTAAACAAAGCAGCTGCGCTTATGATACAGTGTTTCCTCGTTACCGCTGTAAACAAAGCAGCTGCGCTTATGAACAGCACTGATACAGTGTTTCCTCGGTTACCGCTGTATAAAAAGCAGCTGCACTTATGAACAGCACTGATACAGTGTTTCCTCGGTTACCGCTGTAAACAAAGCAGCTGCGCTTATGAACAGCACTGATACAGTGTTTCCTCGGTTACCGCTGTAAACAAAGCAGCTACGCTTATGATACAGTGTTTCCTCGGTTACCGCTGTAAACAAAGCAGCTGCGCTTATGAACAGCACTGATACAGTGTTTCCTCGGTTACCGCTGTATAAAAAGCAGCTGCGCTTATGAACAGCACTGATCAGGCCTGGAGTGGCCATCGGGAGAACCGGGAGAATTCCCGGTGGGCCGCTCTGCCCCACTCATAAATTGGGCCGGGAGACTCGCCTGCTTTTTTTTTTCTTTTTTTTTTAGATATAATAACGTATATGTGTTTAAGTTACCGTGTGACTGATAACTAAGCTAATATCACTAGATTTGAATTTATCATTACAATGTGACGTTTTCTGTTGTCAGAGCGCGCGCGCGCTCTCTCTCTTCCTCTACACAAGCGCGTGTCCCAGGTCGTTGCCATGGAGACAAACCGAAACCATTAATGCTGTGGTGTGAGTTAGCGAGAGTGCGCTAATCGCGGGAAGAATAAAATGGATAGTTAAAAAAAAAGATTCCTAGAGGAGCTGAAAAAGCCAGGTTAAAAAAAGAAAGGCATTGGAGGATGATGCGGCCAAATGTGCCAAACTGACAAATATTTTTTTCAAGAAGACAAACGAGCACACGTGAACTGGCGACTCAAGGTAACCTACAGTGACTAGCAGTGGTGTAGTCCTAAAGAAAAAAGTGGTTTACTATTACCCAGTCGCCCACAACATTGAATTTAATGTTTTATTTTCTGCATTTATACACTGATTGTATTATTAGGAAGGGAATCGTACTTCCTGCAAGGGGATTTTGCATGTAGGCAGGGCTGCAATAACCAGCAATAAAACATAATAATGGCAATGTATACATGTCAAAGTCAGACATGCCCCTTGTCCAGCTGTGATGCCTGGTTACTGGTTTAAACTTGGCCCAGGGTTTTAAAAGATGTTTGGGTCAGCACACTTTAATAGCTTCAACAATTGATTGCCAATTAAGTTTAGAATACAATTAACCAATTAGAACACAATTTAGGTTAGATAGTTTACAAATAGCTCTTGCCAATCAAATTACTTGTTTAGCCCATTTTATAGAGTTTCCATGTATCCAGTTTATGTAATAAAATATGTTTTCGTAGTTTGTGTTGCAAAATTATCACACATTAAAAAGGATTCATGCCAATATTGTCCCAAACCGCACTTTTCTAGGGCGTGTCCAAATTTTGGAGGGTATTGGTGTTTTCCAGTTTACCTCTTCATGCAGTGTACATTGTTGTGGCTGAATCACTACAGAACCTTTAATGTTCTCATATATCACACGACTATAATAATAATTCTGTCACATCTGAATGGATGAAGCGCTGTTTATCACTTTACATTGCGCGCGGCTGGCGGATGCATTGCATGGTGCCGATACACACCTTTGGAGTATTTGCTTTTTGCAGTTCGCTGTAAAACAGTTTAAAAACAGTGCCTAATGTGGGGGAGGTCTTCCTCGCTTCGGCCACTACTCGACCGATCCACCGGGAATGTCCCAGAGCTCCCGATGGCCAGTGGGCTCTCCCTGCTCATAGGTGAAAAACAGAAGCGGCATTGAGTGGAGGGAGTTCTCTCAATGCAGCGGACACACGCACTCAGTCAATGATGGGCGGGAAAAGGCAGAAGTGATAATGCACCAATTACAACAAAGAATCACGAGTTTCAAACTGTATTGAAAACCATTATAGGGGAAGCTAGATTACGGACTTGCGAAACAACAAAAGAAGTGGGTATACGCAAATATTGATCCTTAGAAGTCGTAATACGCAAACAGCCTGAGGAAAAAAGAAAGCATACGGCGTATACTTGCGTATGGCCCCGACTACACCACTGGTGACTAGTAACATTTACAGTTTTGCATTTGGCAAACGCTTTTATCCAAAGCGACTTACAGTGGATTCAGCATATACATTTATTTTCAGTATGTTTGTTCCCTGGGAATTGAACCCACAACCTTTGCGCTGCTAACGCAATGTTCTACCACTGAGCCACAGGAACATAATGACTAACATATATGAATATTAATGACTGCTTGGCAGCTTTCAATTTTGAATTGAACTTTTTTGTATAATGTTACAGTTGTATCTTTTGTAGCAGAAATGTTTCATATAGTTTATTTTATTTATTACATTGACATGGATATAAAAAACAATAGTGCAAAAAGTATATTTCTTACTGCATAACTTTATTTTAGTTTGAATGCAAACCATTATTTTCATAATGTAACAGTTGGACACTTTGTTGCAGAAAACTCAGTATGTGATTTGTTATTGATATTTATGGCCATATTTACATTATTCAGATTTTTATTGAAACATGTAAATTAAGAAACAGATCTGTCATTTATCCAGATTCCACCATGGTGGGAGGGGGTTAGATGGGGATTGGTGGTGGGCTGGTCTTGAGCATTACACTCCTGGGCTGAAAATGGATCCACACTCGGCCCTGGCACTGATACAGTGTTTCCTCGGTACACGCTGTAAACAAAGCAGCTGCGCTTATGAACAGCACTGATACAGTGTTTCCTCGGTTACCGCTGTAATCAAAGCAGCTGCGCTTATGAACATTTATATTCATTATACAGAGGCAAGATGAAAATAAAAAAATACCATCTAAACTTTTCTAAAGACAGTTCTCCTCAGAGGTACATTCATATAAACTCCTACACCCAGTTTATTAGTGATTGGTTTTGCATCTCAACCAATTTGAATCGTCATGTGTATGAATCGATTTTCAACCGGCTCGCGGTTAATCGTTACATCCCTAGTAGACATCTAACTTTACTGCCCCGTTCCTTTAATAGATAGTTTGCACAATTGAAGGACACAGAGGCTCTCCAAATGAAATTGACGTTCTCCGCTCCGCCAGGCCATGTGCTAGTACTGAGATCTGGGCGAAGCTTGTGCCGGCGGGTGTTGTGTTAACCTGCCCTCTGTTACCGCCCAGCTGCGTGGCATCATTAGGGCACTGGCAGGTCGGCTGGAAATGGATCTCGTGGTCTCCGGCTCCGTATAGCCTCCAGCTGCTGTCATCCGTATCAAGCACAAACACTCAGAAGGAGCCAAATGACGCTTTACCCCTTCCACTGGGAAAATCTGAAATCTCTTGCAGAAATGTGCTTTCTTTTCAAATGGAGAAACGAAACAGCCGGGGCATTCCCTTGTAAGGAGTTTATTTCCCATGATTTTGTGTAGTATGAGTAATGCGGATGTAAATTGCTGCTGAAGGCTCCCAGTAGCAGCTCGCCAGGGAATAGGCTTGTTGTCTATATGCCCATTAGCAGATTCACATACTCATCAGTATCAGCTGTGAATTCACAATTAAGTCATCCGCCGTTTCTTCATCATGTTTACTTGTGTGACAGGCTTGAGCCGGGGGGGCAGTTAACCAGAACTTTGTTTTTACTTTCAAGCAAAAATTGAAAATAGCTCCACTGGAGAGAATAAGTACTTGAACGGTATTGCAATCATGTTGCGGTGGCAATGCACACACATTTATCTTCATATATATACTGTATACTGAGTGTGTGTGTGTGTGTGTCTGTCTGTGTCTGTCTGTCTGTCTGTCTGTCTGTCTGTCTGTCTGTCTGTCTGGTCTGTCTGTCTGTCTGTCTGTGAGAGTGTGTGTGTGTCTGTCTGTCTGTGAGAGTGTGTGTGTGTCTGTCTGTCTGTCTGTGAGAGTGTGTGTGTGTGTCTGTATATTAGTGCTGTCAAACGATTAATCGTGATCGCGTCCAAAATAAAAGTTTTTGTTTTCATAATATATGTGTGTGTACTTTGCATATTTATTATGGATATATGCATACACTCACATACAGCATATATTTTGTAAATATTTACATACATTCATATATTTACATTATATATAAATATATCATATTTTCTTAAATATATACTTGCATATATGTGTGTATTTATATAAATATAATAAATATACACAGCACACATACATAGATTATGTAAATAAAAACTTGTATTATGGATGTGATTAATCGTGATTAATCGTTTGACAGCACTAATATATATATATATATATAAACATTGAAGTAAGGATGGGCTATATGCTCAAATTGCTATAGCATAGTCATTTTATATCCACTCATTAATTTATATTATATGATTTTTTGAATTTTTTCTGGTTAATTCAGTGAAATGGTTTGATAATGATAAATAAATGTATGCTGCTGTTGATAATGATTATTATACTGCTCTGAGATCTTGATGAACACAAAACAAAGGAAGAGACTATTCATAATTAATAGTCTCATCTCCATTATGTGCTACGTAATTGTTTTAAACAAAACTGGTTATGCTTTTAATCTGTATTGTATTTATGCATTTCTGTATGTTGCCAGTTTTTTGCCTATTAACATCAAACATATGAAAATGAGCAGTATTACTGCTAGTGCATTGTCATTTTTCAAGTGCAAAACTAGTTTCGGATTACATTCTGCTTATGTTAAAATCAAAAGACTCAAAAACTAATAAATAATATAAAGCCTCAGAAAATAGATAGTTCTGATTGAACGAGTCAGCACATGAACTGGATTCTATATTAATGCATTGTGACGTTGCAAGTATTTTTAATTACTAAACGTATTCTCTTTTTTGCTCTTGCTTCAGAATCGTTCTTCGTCGTGTCGGCCTCCTCCCGTACGCCCAGCGTGACGTTCGGCGACTCGTTTGACCTGCAGTGCATCGTGAAGCCACGGCACAATCCCAGCGTTCCTGCTGCGGTCACATGGCGCTTCCAGCCAGCAGAGGGCGACGGAGAGTTCAGAGATTTGGTGACGTTTACGAGGGATGGCACCCTGCAGTGGGGCGACCAGCTCCTGGGCCTGGGCACTCGCACCACGGTGGATCGCACGCCCATGAACACCAACTTCCGCCTCAGCATCACCCGAGCCGGACGCAAGGAGGCCGGGACGTACCAGTGTGCTGCCCTGCTTTATCGGAGCAATTACGATGGCACCTGGAGCACGGTGGCCAACCGCACCTCCAACCCGCTGGGCATCAGTGTACTGCAGCCTGGTGAGTCTAAAACCGGCTTCCGTCGCAGGAAAGGTACATGTAGGCTACCTCACTGCTCGACTGAGCGCAAGAACCAACTGTGACTGTTCTGATGGCACTGAATTACAGATAAGTCCCTGACATCCGTTAAAGTTTGGGTTTGTAATATCTGAGTCACTTCCCAGTCGGGTAAGTTAGCTTAACTTGCACTTTACTGTCACTACAGAAATAAAGATTTCACTGATAACGCACCGTGTTGTAGTGTGGCCTAGTTTCACAGCTTTCACCCTCACTAGATCCATTCTTCTGTCATGTGTGCATGTGTGTGTTTCACCAGATATTGGCCTCTCTGTGCTCATAAGAGTAATTGAGATGATTGGCATGTGTGTGTGCAGCTGAGGCAGGCCCTCCTAATGGCCTGGAGTGTGCGAGGAAGAGGTTGTTAATATCCTCCAAAGCGATTAGAAGAGAAAAAAATGAAGAGGGAAATGGTATGGGGGAGGGGTCATTAGAGCAAAAATTGGAGCTCATTAAATCTAGTCCCTCAGGACTTCAATCCCTGGACTGAACAGTGTCACTCCCAAAAGGAAGACCCTCCTCACTGACCTCACGCACACACACGCACACGCGCGCGCGCACACACACACACACACACATTCACACACACACACACACTCACACACACACACACACACACACACACACACATTCACAAACACACACACACACAAACACGCACACGCTCACACACACACACACACACACACACACACACACACACACCGCACACGCTCACGCACACACACACACACAACACACACACACACACACACACACACACACACACAAACTTTGTTTTTCTATCATGCTGGGACTTTACATTCACTTGTGTTGTTTTAGAAAGTTAATTTATCTCACGTCTAACCCTAAACTTAACCCTCACACATAAACCTTTTTTTATTCAGATTCTTATGAAGACATTATTTAGTATGTGTTTCAAGATGTTCTCCTCTTGGGGATCACTGGCTGAGACCCGCAGGTTTTACTGTCCTTGTGGATGTAAACAAAACCTGACCAACGCACAGAGTGTGTTTAATGGACATGTGCTGTGCCTATAATGAACCAATATTCATAATATTCACTAAGATAAGCTGCTTTTTCCTCAGCGTTTCTCAGTCAAGTCAGTCTATACCCCCCCTAAACAGTCTTTTTAACAGCACATTTGATATTACTAATACTTTCAATATGCAGGTATTGTTATTTTTTATGTTAAATTTTTTATTTATTTTTTACTTTGAAGTTTTTGGGGTGAGTAGGATTTATTTTTTTATGTTTTTAAAAGACAAAAGTATTGTATGACCACCAAGGCTGCATTTATTGAATCAGACAGTAACAATAATATTCTGCAATTACGTTATTACAATTTAAAATGACTGTATTGTAGTTAAATATGTAAATAAATAAATATATTTTAATATTTAATTGACTTCTGTGATGGCAAAGCTGAATTTAGTCTCACATTATCTGTCAGAAATCAGTCTAATATGCTGATTTGCTGCTCAAAGAACATTTATTGTTATTATCAATATTGAAAACAGTTTGTTTAATTTTTTGTGAATTTTTTTCAGGCTTCTTTGATTAAAAAGTTCTGAAAAATAGCATTTAAAAAAAAAAGAATAATTTTTTGTAACATTGTAAATGTCTTCAGTGTAACTTTTAATCAATTCAATGCATCTCGGCTGAGTAAAAGTATTAATTTATTCATAAAAATCATGCAGACCGCAAACATTTGAGCTGTAGGGTATGCGTATATATATTTTAGTGTTGTATTTACTTATTTTATTAGCCAAAGTACCACTTACCACTACCACCTAGTAACCATAATGATAAAATCAAGTAATTAAACAAAATATTAGAATGATTTTGGAAGCTTCATTGAGATTCTAGTAATGTATTATGATTTTACATTTCCAAACCAGCAAGCTGGATCATTTAGCTTGTTCTCCATTGGCTCCGCGGTGTCTTATGAAGCAGAACTGTATTGTACAGTATATTGTTTCTGAAGCAGACATCTTCATAGAGCTCATTGAGATGGAAACACACTTCTGTCTGTCTCTCCACAACCAGTCACAACAGCTGGAGATGTCTTTATTCTTCAGTGTTTATCGTGTGGGTGTATGTGTACATGTATATTTTGTTGACATTATTTGTAACCTTGACCCTACATGCCATACAATTATTTCAATGTTTGGATGCATGAGAGCTCATGCCGTTGCCTTCCATCTCTCTCCGTTTGAAGTTGTGCTTGTAACTGTAGTCTGACCCGGTGTGGAGCTTAGTAGAATCAAGCAAGGACTCGGCTGGAGTTAATGACTGTGAGACAACCCTGGGGGGGGGGGATCACACGAATCAGTGCAGCCCGCCGGAGACATGCTTGTAGGTACACAAACTCATTCCAGCCTGAGGTTCCCTCACATCTAAACAGCATCGTTCTTTTGTGTTTGTGATGCCTTTATGAATATAAGATGGCTCTATACAGACAGACAGAAAAACAATGCAATATAAAATGTACTTGAGATATATCGAATGCATCAGAACATTTCTAAATCGATTCTGTTAACATTATGAGTTATATTAGCATTAACGCTATTACCGCCAATTTATTTCTTATACTTTCCTGAAATCAAAAGCTTTATTGCAGCTGACGCATCACTTAAGTCTATCAAGGGATCGAACAACAAGCTTTATTTCTTCCATTGAATGCAGAAGGAGAATTTAACTGGTTATTTCCATGCAATTAGAACCCGTGGAGACTGAGGCTTTCAAGCTTTTTTACAGACACACAATTACCATAATAGTATCATAAGAGTTTTCTGAATCCATTTGATAGACAAAACAATACGTGGTTATTTACTGAGAATATCCCTCTTCATTGAGCACATGTATCATTGAGAACTAGATCAGTCTGATTCATGAACAAATAATTGTGACCCTGGACCACAAAACCAGTCTTAACTATCAATTTTTTCCAAATTGAGAATCTGAATAAATAATATTTCCATTGATGTATGGTTTGTTATGATCTGACAATATTTGAAAATCTGGAATCTGAGGGTGCAAAAAATATAAATATTGAGAAAATCATCTTTAAAGTTGTTCAAATGAAGTTCTTAGCAATGCATATTAATAATCAATAATTAAGTTTTGATATATGTATATATATATATATATATATATATATGTGTGTAAAATGTACTAAATATCTGCATGGAACATGATCTTAATATCATAATGATTTTTTTGCATACAAGAAAAAGCTTACCATTTTATATAAATATAAACCACGAAGAATTAAGGCAGCTCTGGAGGCAAAAGGGGTCCTACCAGTACTAGCAAGGTGTACCTAATAAAGTGATGTGTGTGTGTGTTTGTGTGTGTGTGTGTGTGTGTGTGTGTGTGTGTGTGTGTGTGTGTGTGTGTGTGGTGTGTGTGTGTGTGTGTGTGTTGTGTTTGTGTTGTGTGTGTGTGTTTTTGTGTGTGTGTGTGTGTGTGTTGTTAGTGTGTGTGTGTGTGGTGTGTGTGTGTGTTGCTGTGGTGTGTGTGTGTGTGCTGTGTTGACGTTGTATTACAGTTGATTTAAAACCCGTAAGCTTTTTCCCCTACAGACTCTATAACCGCGCTTCTGCTCACAGGACTCCAGATGTGTGTTGTTATAAACCAGCTTTTTTAAACAGTGATACTGCTCCCACAATGTGATGTTAGCGAAGTACAGAGTTATATTTAAGACTCTTGAAGTGCAGATTCTGACCTTACTGCTCTGGTCACAGCCTCTCAAGGAACGCCGGCACCCAGACGACCCTTCAACATGCATTTGGGAATCAACTTATCATCCTGAGCGCTCGTTTAGTTTCCCTGGTGTGTGTTTATTGCACTGAATGGTGGGCCGTCAGAGAGCACAAACACAGAGATGTTTGAGCAACGGACCGAGATCTTTCTTTAAATCCATTTGAATTTAAAAGAGCACTTTCTAAATGTTTAAAACCTGCAGTCTCGTGGAGAACATCGATGCAGAGCCAATTTTGCAGATGTGCCGCCTGTGTTTCCGAGTTAAAAAGGCGTGATTGCTTAACGCGGCGGTCCTGCTGGATATTTGACGTTTTGACATCATAGAGAAACATTTCATAAACATAAACAAACGCGGCCCTGCTGTTGATGTTTACTTCATTATTGATATTTGAGAGCGGCACTGACGGCGTCCCGGAGTGTCTCTGAATACAGCCTCCTCCAGTCACTCACCGCTTGGACACATCGGGCGTTTGATTGGCTGTGAAGCTCTACACAGAACCGAAGAGCTGCTCTGTTTATAGTCCTAACTCTGAAGAGAATTAGCCGTTTTCAGTCTTCTGTTCTCGTGGGAGCTTCTAATGGGTTTTTGGAGAAGCTGTTTTCTGTTTATGAGTCAAATAAGATCATTTTGAATCCACTGTGTTTTAGACAGTTTGTTAAAAGTTCTGTGACTACCTTAAAGATTTTTTTTATGAATAGGACACGTGACCCTGGAGCACAAAACCAGTCATAATGGTCGATTTTTCGAAATTGAGATTTATGCATCATCTGAAAGCTGAATAAATCATCTTTCCATTGATGTATGGTTTGTTATGATCGGACAATATTTGAAAATATGGAATCTGAGGTGCAAAAAATCTAAATATTGAGAAAATCATCTTTAAAGTTGTTCAAATGAAGTTCTTAGCAATGCATATTAATAATCAAAATAAGTTTTGATATTTTTACAGTAGGAAATGTACTAAATATCTTCATGGAACATGATTTTTGACATTAAATACAAATTAATAATTTTGAGCCATACAATGTATTTTTGGCTATTGTTATCAAATATACCCCAGCGACTTAACACTGCTTTTGTGCTCCAGGGTCACATATATAATAATTAACTCAATAATAAAGTCTTTCATCATCGATTCACCCTCAAACCCGTATGGCGTGCTTTCTTCTGTGAACATGAAAGAAGCCGTGTTGTTCTGTCCATACGCTCCAGTGTTGTTTTTATTATATGGACAATGAAATATTATTCTGAATATCTTCTTTCATGTTCCACGGATGAAAGAAAGTCACACAGGTTTGGATCAACATGAGTTAATAATGACAGAGGTTATGAGATATGACCTTAGTGTCTTCAGTGATAAATCCAGCACTTTTAAATTTAACACACTAAAAGATTTAAATGTTTTTAAAAGCATAAATATCCCATGTAATAATTAATATGAGTTTAAAATAGATGCTTCTAGAATACTTCTCTGAAGTATGTCATGGCAGCTAACCATATGCTTCATAAACAATGACATTCATTTTTCTCTGCTTTATCTTCATATCTGTTAGTGCAAGTTCTCTGAATGTTAAATACTTCTGGCTAAATGTTGCGAGCTGACGTTTGGAGAAACAGGTCGCGTGGAGAAATGGAGACTGGAGTGTGGAGGTAATGATGTGTGAAAACATCATGCATCTGACTGAGTGCATTATGGAGAGACATTAAATCATGTCTCCAGAAGGGCCTGTTTAATATGTATAAGGTGAAGAACGTGAGGAACAGAGGCTCCGTGTAAATGCAGTAAATTAATAGGTTTTGCAAGGACGGCTTCGTTCACACGTGAAAACAAACACTGCACATTCCTCGTGGTTTGTTAGAAGTTTGCTTTGAGTGCTCAGAGAAGGTCTCAGTAAAAACATGATGCTCGTCTTGTCTATGCTTTAAAGCCTTTTATTCATATTTAATATGTATGCCGGCTCGTGTGCTCCTCAGAGCATCATGGGAACAGACCGGCGTGGGTGATCTCATGTATCGTGATGAGAAGAATCGTGAAGACGTCACACAGTCTCTTGCTTTTATTTACTCTTCCTCACATTTCATTCTCATGAATAAAAATATGTGCCGTTAAAACAGCTCCTTAACTTCAAGAGTTAAATGGCATGATGCACATTTTGATTAAATTGATGTTCAATCCATTTTTTTGTTTTATGTAAGTTAAAATTAACGTACGGTCTTTTTTTCATATTGTGATGTACTTCCAAGTGAAATGAATTAGAGAAAGATGTAGAGCAGGTGCTTGGTTCTGTCCATCAGTTGTGGATCTGAATCTGAGCTTACAGTCGATTGTAAGAAAGGGATGAGAGTAAAGATGATTCAATGACTGGAGAAGTCTGTCATCTAACCAAAAGATTGAGTAATCATTTATTATTATTATTAAAATTTCCTAGGTAGAAAAAAAGGGTCACACAAATATCTAATTATGTAGTGCATTTCTAAAATATGCACATTTCCATGTTTACATTAAATTAAGGCCAATATTCTGATCAGTACTCATATCCCACCTGTCTTTGACCCTGGAGCACAAAACCAGTCATAATAGAATTTTTCTTTTAAATTGAGATTTATGCATCATCTGAGAGCTGAATAAATCATATTTCCATTGATGTATAGTTTGTTATGATAGAACAATATTAGAAAATCTGGAATCTGAGGGTGCAAAAAAATCTAAATATTGAGAAAATCATCTTTAAAGTTGTTCAAATTAAGTTCTTAGCAATGCATATTAATAATCAAAAATTAAGTTTTGATTTATTTATGGTAGGAAATGTACTAAATATCTTCATGGAACATGATCTTAATATCCTAATGATTTTTGGCATAAAATAAAAATCTATAATTTTGACCCATACAATGTTTTTTTGGCTATTGCTACAAATATACCCCAGCGACTTAACACTGCTTTTGTGCTCAAGGGTCACATATTTTCTTAATCTGGTGATGGCTGTCAGGTTGAACAGTAAGTGAGTAGGACATTTTCCACAATGTTCAGATTAAAGTTTGACCTGAGTTATTTTTTCAGTGGATAAATATCCCTCCCACCCCATCATCCTGAACATATGGTCCAATCCTTCATTTCAGGTTGTTTGTGTTCCACATGATTCATGTGCGGGGTCAGACCGAGAACTAGTGGGATTATTTGCTGAAGTATGGAAGAGATGGATGATTAATATAACAGGCTCTGAATACTAATCATAGCACACATACTCCAAGCACACTCCAATGATTCATAGTTACCAGTGATTGTGCCTTTCTTGATGCCTTCACGCATTAAACAGTGTGTAAATTAAAGGATTCAAGTATGTGTTATCCTATAATTGCTTATCATGCTGATTTATTTCATTTTACTGGAAACAGTCTTCAATTTGAAGTAATATTTAAATAATGCCTGTAGGATGGTATTGTGTTGTTTTTCTTCCAGAGACAAGAAAGATTTCAGTGTGTGTGTGTGTGTGTGTGTGTGTGTTTGTGTGTAGCCTGCGGGGTGTTTCTGGGGCAGGAGTTGGCAGTGTTAGAGCCTATGGTCTGGTGTGTGTGGGTGTGTGTGCGTTTGTGTGTAGCCTGCGGGGTGTTTCTGGGGGCAGGAGTTGGCAGTGTTAGAGCCTACGGTCAGGTGTGTGTGAGTGTGTGTGTGTGCGTGTCTGTGTGTGCATGTGTGTGTGTGCGTGCGTGCGTGTTTACGGCTGTGGTCTGAGGAACGGTGTTTGGCACGGCTGTCAGTCACAGTCACAGCATCCATTGATCGCTGGTCCTTCTCTGAGCTGGTATGATGTTAGTTAAACTGAAGTCCATCTGTCTGTAGATTTGGCAAGAAGCACTTTTTTCTCCCCTGAGAAACTTACATTTAATCTAGAATGATAAAACAGCAACACACATTGATTTTAAATATGTATGCGCGTCCTACACTGGACAGTCGCTCCCTCCAGCCTTCCTCCTGATGATTCCTGTCGTAGATCCATATACATAAGCTGTGAAGGCGGTTTATGTGATTCAGTTTCTCACGAGGAATCCAGCGCTAATGTCAAGTTTCCGAGAGTAAGGCGTTGCTCTGCGTTCATCAAGCTGTCCCTCTGCTCCACTTCTGCCACTAAATGAAACCGGGCCGGCAGGTTGACGAATTCAGTTCATGTTGTGCGTATCATCTTCATTAGTGTAGCTGTTGTTCTTACATTAGTGGCAAGTAAGAGAGAAAGTCCTCTAGCTGGGATTTCATCATAAATCCAGAGAGCGTCCCAATGTGATTTTCTCCTGTTTGAGCTCAACTTTATAAATCTTTTTACATTTTAGAACTAGACTCAGCATTTAAATGTGAATTTTAGGGGCTGTTTTTCCTCCCGTGATTGCGTTTGTGCTTTTACGGCGCATGTGAAATGCAATAAGATAACACGTGTTCGTTTATGCCGATCTCGAGGGAAGCTGCCTACGTTGTGACACAATGTAATCTGTGTGTGGTAATACCAGTGGATGTGTCCTAATGGGACCATTCCCACTCCAGATTAATGAAGCAGTCAGATGTGGAATATGAGCATTTTCTCATTAGTTTCTCAGCACAAACAGAATGAGAGATGAACCGAAACGGTATTTAATGTTGAATACTGAACAGAAGAGTTTACTTACACACAGCCAGATATAAAACACATACTGTCCCAGTCAGAGCAGTGGTGAGCGAGCGTGCATGATGATATATGAGCTCTGTTCAAGAGGCATCGTGCTGTTTCGGCATTATTACTCTGCTTCAAAGACATCATCTTTTGGCCAAATCTGAAGACAGCATCGCCTGCAGCGTGTGTGTCCTCACCAGAGAACCCCACAATGCATTGCAGTGAGCTCAAATATACTTAGTTTTCACTTTTGTGCAAATCAGCATATGAACAACAATTTCTATTGAAATAACTGCAAGCTATTTTGAAGTTGTAAAAAAAAAATCAGTCTTTCTAAAATCTTATGTTTACTTCAGTGTGTAGCTTACCATTTATTTTTAATTATTTCTAAAATTGACTAGAAATGTCTAGTGAAAATTTTATATATACGTGAGTGTGTGTTTGTGATTTCCATATCATTTGAATATTAACTGTATATAATTAAAAAGTCATTTTATTTAGCAAGAAAACATTAGGGACATTTTAAAATTATCAAAAGTTATAGTATCTTCAATGTCACAAATTATTATTTTAAATAATAATTTTTAATTGTATGATCGATCAGTATGTTGTGGCAACTTTTGTTTTTACATTATCTTAACTCATCAGAAAATCAACTTTTTAAATAAGTCATGTGAAATTCAACTAGTTAAATTTAAGTTTAAAGTATTTTTTGATGTATTAGTTTCATTTATAGTATCATTACAGAATAAATGACTGAAGAGTATAAGCTAACTGCTAAGATCTTAAATGACTTGGTTAGTGTTAGGGTTAATAATACCTTATTAAAGTCCTGTTTACACTAGTGCTGAAAACAATCTCCGTTTACACAACACAACTGAAACCGTATGTCTCATGGCCATTCATGCAGGTACACCCATAGATGTGTATAGGTAGATCCCTGTTGTTTAGATGGTAGATGTGTCTGCGTGCTTGGAGCGGTCGAATGGGAAATCTACCTATACATATCTATAACGAGCATGATGTTATTGTTTACACGATCGTCAAAGAATGTGCAGAGCGAATGTGGGCAGCCACGTCATCGTTTTCATAAGTCTCAGTTTACGACCTTGAAAACGCCGGAGTAGTGTGAACGATATGTAAGAGTTAAGACTGGAATACACTACAAGACTTTTACAATCTGAACAGATTTTAAAACACTAGGCATCATACACTTACCGACTTTGTTACGAACCCCACTTCTAAAATGCTCGTTGAGGAAGGGGTTTAGTAACATAAAAGGACAGGCGAGGCAGAACGTCAATTTAACCATTTATTAACGGTCAAACATCTCGCGAGTCACATGTAATCAGCCGGCAACAAATACAATGAAGAATTAAATCAACTTATAAAGTAAACAAAACATAGATCAACACACACCCACACATCAAATGCACAGTAAGCACCGCTTTTCACCAGTATGCTTGACCACAAGACACGCACGAAGCTCGCTGGCTCCGTCCATCAATGGAGCTTCTGAACAAGTGCGAATCATGCTCATCGAAGAGCGGGGGAGAGCCACCAACACAACCGCAACTTCCACCTTATATTCGGCCCAGAAGGTCATCACCGAACAAGCCGCAGGCGTGTAGGGACGGAGCTCAACCTCGGGAGAAAAGAATACACCAAATCAGTACAACAGAGGGGACTACAAAGAAATACCAATACCCACAAAATAGAGACAACCAAGCTTTGACCGTAACAACTTTATAAATGATGACAAATGAAAACTGGGCATCATACACTACATGACTGAAGATCATACACTACCAGACTTTAAAGTTGTTCCGATCACAATGAACTCAGAATCACAGACAATGAATCACAGTCTGAAGCTAAGAAATCTGAGTCTGTGACCGTCACACCACGAGATGTTCTGTGTGAATCTGCAGACTGGCTCGGATTTTCCTCGACTAGTGTCAACTTGTTCAGACCGTAAATTCGGGGGAAAATCAGGGCAAAAATCGCGTAGTGTATTCCAGGCTTTATGCGTTTTAAAATGAAACCGCACTAGTGTAAACGATGCCTAAGACATAGTACATGCATGTAGAACAGGACTGTATGATAAAATGTTACCGAAACATTCCTTGAGCAGAAAAAACAGCACATTCAAATGAATTCTGAAGGATCATGAGACAATCTCTGTTGATGTTTAACTGGGTTTTATGGGGAAACGTTCAAGCCTATATGCACACAACGAATTAGTTAACCTAACATCTGTCAACACACTGACAAACATGCTGTTTATTTGCCCAAGGCCTTTGTCGTTATCGAAGCTTCATCTGCTGAGCATTGCTTTCTGTTAGCCTGTGTTACTCGCGGCATGACTGGATCCAGCCAGTCTTACAGGGACATGTGTCAGCAGACCCGAGGCGGTATTCAGCTCAAAGCTCCTCCACACACGTCCTTACCTTCAGGATGATGCATGTGAGACCGAAGACTGCGCTGTGTTTCAGATTTTAAACAGCTTCCTCCAGCAAGTACTCCTTGCATTATCTCATTGGTTGATGTCGAGATGCATGTTCAAATTAGCTTGAAAGCACATCAATGGGTTATACTTAACAAACAATCAATATTAGCTTCCTCTCTCTCTCTTTCTCTCATTCGCTCTTGCACCCGGTTCTGTTGAAACTCGTTCTCATTAATACAGTGCTGTCCCAGTGGCCCTTGTTAAAGTGTCTTTTACATGAATGGGTCCTGGCAGTGACGGAGCAGTGCTCTCCCACACCTGTCGTACCCAGTCTGATGGCTCTCTCTATGCCTGTAGTTGACGGCATCTGAAATGTTTTGGAGAAGCGCTGTCTCCATGTCCCATGGATGGATCTCTGCTGTCCATCTTCATTAGGAGCACAGTCTCCCAGCATGCACCACGATCTCTCTCCAGGGCACATAGGATTTATCACCCTTTCTCATTCCCACACACTTTCTCCGTTTCTCCTTTCACGAGACCCAGTAGCTTCACTGTCTGCTTTGAAGCTCCTTGTCCTTTCTGCTTGACCCCACTAGTTCACCTGTCCAGATGTGAAACAGCAGGTGTTTCTTATCTCCAAGAAACCTCCAGAACCATCTTATTCACAGGTTTCTGTATTCACAGGCTGCATGACGAGACTTTCTGTGCCTGATTTCACTGCTACGTGATGTGACCTACAATAGTGGTTTCTCTCTAGCATTGAGCTTCGTTGCATGCACAGTCTTCTGCAGTGTGGGATGTAGTGTAGCCGTGTGGATCATGTCTTGTGCACCGCAATTTTACTCCAAGCGCTAAAAGGAGAGCGGAAAATGAAGCCATCATCAACAGGCGAGATATGATTTTGTTTGGCCTCCAAGTAGCATCTAGATGCTCAATTTCATGAAAGCAAGCAGCTTTTAAAGTGACTGAAACAACAAGCGGCTCTAGGCAGATGGAAGAGGTTTTAAGATCAAATGCATTTATTTAGTAGCAATTTCTTTGAATCAAACAGCAAAGTGGCCATATTAACACGTGTGTGTGTGCGCGTGTGCGTGTGTGTGCGCGCGTGTGTGTGTGTGTGTGTGTGTGTGTGTGTGTGTGTGTGTGTGTGTGTGTGTGTGTGTGTGTGTGTGTGTGTGTGTGTGTGTGTTGTGTGTGTGTGTGTGTGTGTGTGTGTGTGTGTGTGTGCGTGTGTGCGTGTGAGTGTGCGCGTGCGTGCGCGTGTGTGCGTGTGTGTGTGTGTGTGTGATATATGTACATAGAGAGAGAGAGAGGGCATTTTTTATTTTGAAAAAAAACTTTACAATTAATCAAGTAACAATACATTGTGCAAAAACATAAGGAGAGCAGCAGATTTACTTCAAAAACAGTACACAATGCTACTTGATTGCTCCAAAGCATTTCAAAAGTCGACCGATCGTCCATAGTTTTATAAAACTGCAAATCAATCAACACTCTTGATTTTACTAAAGTTAAAAAACAGTCAACAACTCTTTGACGGGACTTTTCCTCAATTCTGTTTTTCCTACTGATATAAATTGCAAACTTAGCTTCACCCAAAAATGAAATTGAGTAATTCAGAACCTCACGGCTGTACTTAAAACCCCAAATAAATGTCTCCGCAGAAAATAACGTTTCCAACCTAAACACTTCACAAAACCTTGAAACCGTTTCTCTTTTGGAGCAGAGAGAGAGTTTTTCATGTTGGGTGTAACTCAGATCACTTTTACTAGTAACTAAGTAAAGTAATGCATTACTTTTTAATTTACAAGAAAATATCTGAGTAACTTTGTCAAATAAGTAACGCAGTTACTGTTTACCCATTAATTGACTGACAGCTCTCCTGTCCCGGTTGAGTTGTGTGCGCTGTGAAAACATGATGTTACTGTATTTCTAGAATAAATGTGAACATGCATTAATTCATCAAAATTAACATTCAGTGTTCCTCAATATAAATAAAAACCGAGAAATGTAAACTCAGAATATGACGCAAACCTGCAATAATTAAATGTTAAATAACACATATATACTTTATGTATTTAATCAAATTGTATTAATCAATGCATTCTCTGCTGACCTTCAATGATCCAATTCAACCATACTAATAAGCAACAATTATTAGTATTATTTTTTTTTCTAAAGTGTGTTGAATTTTCTTCTCCTGTCTTCTTATGTACTTTCAATTTACATTTCCTTCAGCCTAAGGTTTATTAATTTAACTTTTTGGTGTGAAAGGGCTTTTAATTTAGCCAAAAATATAAAAATGAACAAGCAAGCCCTGCCCAGATTTAAAAAGTAATGCAAAAGTAACATAGTGCATTGCTTTTTAAATCTAGACCAGGCTAGCCTGTGCATTGGGGGAAGTTACTTTTTTAAAAGTAATGCATTACAATATTAATGTTACTCCCTAGAAAAGTTACTAATTACTTAGTTTATTTTATGGGGAGTAATGCAATATTGTAATGCATTACTTTTAAAAACTAACATCCCTAACACTGATCATTTATTTGATACAAAAATCAGCAATATTCCGAAATATTATTACCATTTAAAATGACTTAAAATTATTTAAAGTAATTAAAAAAAAAATTCAATAAAGGTAAAGTTACATTTTTAGCAGCCATTAGTTTTCAGTAATATACAGTAGAGTACATATTAAAATGAGTATTCATTTGCCCTGTATCTGTGTTTATTTTACATGCTGCTCCTTTAGGTTCCTTCCATAGATGTGCAACAGGGCTAGTCAAGAGGCTGATGGAGGTCTTACAGAACCACCGTTCATCTTATTTACTTGAATATTGAAATTCATGAAGTGAAGTGATGTGTTGCCAAGTACGGTGACCCATACTCGGAATTTGTTCTCTGCATTTAACCCATCCAAGTGCACACACACACACACACCGTGAACACATACACACACACACACCGTGAACACGCACCCGGAGCAGTGCACACACACCGTGAACACACACCCGGAGCAGTGCACACACACACCGTAAAGACACACACACAGCAGTGCACACACACACCATGAACACACACACACACACCGTGAACACACACCCGGAGCAGTGCACACACACACACCGTGAACACTCACACACAGCAGTGCACACACACCACACCGTGAAGACACACACACAGCAGTGCACACACACCGTGAAGACACACACACAGCAGTGCACACACACACCATGAACACACACACATACACACACCGTGAACACACACCCGGAGCAGTGCACACACACCGTGAACACACACACACAGCAGTGCACACACACACCATGAACACACACACACACACACACCGTGAACACACACCCGAAGGAGTGGGCAGCGGCGCCCGCGGAGCATTTGGGGGTTCGGTGCCTTACTCAAGGGTCTCACCTCAGTCGTGGTATCGAAGGAGGAGAGAACACTCGTTATCTTTATGTAGAGCACCTTATATTCCTCTCAGATCCCACAAGCTCTTTGCTCATAATCCAATCACTAGAGCTTTGTGTGCTCCCTTATTTTCCATCCCAGTGCCCAAGCAATAGACCTTACTGCATGACATTCACCAATGGAAGATTGATGAAGCACATTTGTTTCTGAAGCATTCATGTCCAAAACCATTTCATACGGGTTTGGTAATTAATTAGTTCTGAAGTGATGCTCAAGGTCAAACTATAGGACACCTGATTCTCAGAGAACCCCTTCAGTGCACACACCTGCACTCTGGCTCTGTTCTAAAACCTTGTGAACTGCCTACGCAGATAGCATTATAAGCAGCATGGGCTCATTGAAATCCTGCTGTAACGGAGCGAGTGAGACGTGCGGATCCATGTGCAAGCTTTATTAAACAGGGACGTGGTCAAAACACAGACAGGGTCACAACACCAGCAAACATGTATGGCATGGGCTAGACACAGAGCAATACTAGCGCACTCGTGGGTCCTCGATTAACGAACAATATCCAGAGGGCTTGAGAAGAGGGGTAGTCCGATAACCTGAGCAATAATCCAAACGAGGTATACACAGTCCGAAACGGTGAGACAAGGGTAAATCCACGATACAGGGGGAGGAAACAGAAACGAGACTATAAACAAAATAAACTAAACTCAGACTTAGAGAACACAGAATGGCTCGGTAAGGCAGCTAACACCTGGAGAGTGCTATATGCAGAACAATACTGTGAAAGGAAATTAATGTCTTTTGTATGGTGTGTGTAATGGCTCTCAGGTGAGCGTGTGATTGGAGACAGCTGTGTGATCAGTGCAATGGGTTATGGGAAATGCAGTCCAGTATGAAGCAACAGTCTGTGTGGTGCAAGAGTCAATAAGATGGAAGGGCAACCTCTGATGGCGAGTGGACAGAAGCCCATGAACCGGATTCGTGACACCTGCATCTACCTACATGTTTGCAAAACTCCATGCATAATATTCAGTGCAGTTTCCAGCTAAGTTGAACATCCATCTTTATTAGAGTACAGTATTGTTAACTTAGCAACAAAGCCCCAAACTCTTTTGAATTGATTAATGAAGCATAAATGGTGTGCTATTTGTATGATGCTTAAAGGGATAGTTCCCCCCAAAATGAAAATGGTGTTTTGACTCACCTTCATGTCGTTCCAAACCCGTAAGACCTCCGTTCATCTTCAGAACACAAATCAAGATATTTTTCAGCTTTCTGACCCTACATAGACTGCAATGTAACTGACACGTTCAAGACCCGAAAAGATAGCAAGGACATCGTCAAAGTAATCCATGTGTCAACTAAGTTTATGAAGCTACGAGAATACTTTCTGTGCATAAAGAAAACAAGGTAACTCTTTACAATAAGGTCCGTTAGTTAACATGAACTAAGAATGAACAACACTTCTACAGCATTTATTAATCTTAGTTAGTTTATTTCAGCATTTACTAATGCATTAAAATCACAAGTTGTGTTTGATAACATTAGTTAATAATATGAAGAAACAATGAACGACTGTGTTTTTATTAACTAAGATGAACAACGATGAATAAAGAGTGTAATAAATGTATAAAGTCTAATAAATGATTAATAGAGTGTAATAAATGTAGTGTTCATTGTCCGTTCATGTTAATTAATACATTAACTAATGTTAACACATGACACCTTATTGTGAAGTGTTACCGAGAACAAAAATAACTTTATTAATCATGTCTTCTCTTCCGTGTCAGTCGATGCATATTCACGAGAGTACCACAACACATGACCGTTAGACAGCAAGCCATCTCTCTAAACATGTTTGGACATAATTAATGATGCTCCAAATGTCATTTTGCATATTCTGAAAAAAAAATGATTTCACTCATATGCATGTGTTGGACCACTTGTAAACACTTTATAAAATATGTCCTTAGTTATCAGCAGTGCTTCTCCAAGCTGTCTGTAATAATAACTCCTCTTCAGTAGCTCTCCCCTGCCTGTATTCATATAAACACACTTCATAGCATTTATAATCACGGTCTCTGAGGACGCCACTCATCTGTTTCTCCCTAGATAATGTTACTTGACTTCTTCACTCTTCAGTTCCGGTAATGTTTTCAATCCTTTTGCACGAGTTGTTTTTGCTGACTATCATACATATGAGGCTCTGAGTGCAAAACGACAGAAAGGCCATTGGGTAACATGACGAGAGCATTAAACAGATGCTATTCAGCCCCATTCCTCGCCAGACACTCGCTCCGGCCAAAAGAAAACATCGGATTGAGTTGAATGCATCTCTGTCGGTGCATATAAACACATGCCACCTATGCCCTCTCTAGCAGACCTCAATGCTTTCCGATAGCACACCGCAATCCCAGAGTTCCCTGATAACACACAGAGCTGTTTATACTGCATCACAGACCCGAACCCGCACATATGTCGTGAGTTAAGAGGGGGGGGCACAAATTAAAGCAGGGCACGCAGGGCTCATCTGTGGACTCCCTGCTCGAGCACAGATCCACATAATTACAATAAAGCCCTAATTGCATTGTAGAAGACTGCTGGAAATCCTTCTGCAACAGAAAGGAATCAGAGATGCATCGGCCTCATTAGCATAGATATTAGGCTCCCATTATGTGTTTGTAGCAGACGGAGGGCAGCAGTTCAGAGCGTCAATAGGGAACACAGCCTGACACGTGACAGGCTCTGCTGCTTGGATTAACAGTTAGAAGAGCTCGTGGAAGAGCAAGTTTTGAGCTGTAATCCAGCCTTTAATGTGCTTAAATCAACAATTTGATGTGTTTTCAACTGAAAGTCACTTTCTCCACAGTCCATCATTTCACTTTTCCTCTCATTCTGGCAACAGTTATTGAACTTATCTCTGTTCAAAGTGAGCAGCTCTTCTGCGATTCAATGAGTACTCTTAATATTACTGCACTCGCTGATTCTCTTTTTTCCCTTTTTAAAGCATACTGTGCTTTATTCACCTTCTCTCAGTTCTTCTATCCCTTTCAGGCACTCCTCAATCTGCTCTTTCCATCTCTGATGATTATCCACCTCCACTTGTCATTGCTCCACTTAAAGCGCCCCTTTAAAAAACGAGAGCGCTCCAAAAAGTCTTCAATGTTTACAGGTACACCTCAACCGTTTCTCTGTCTCCACGCGTGCTCGGGCAAACAGACGTGCCTGTGGAACTCATAAATATGCATGAACTGGGATATTATTATGTTGTAAGTGATTGACAGTGATAAGGACTCTTCATCTGTCAGTGGGGGTTGAAATTAGCAGCTAGCGATTGACTGCTCTTCCCTAATGATGCTTGTGTTTTGGTGTCATCAACAGAACTCTTAAAAGATCGCTGTTTTAATAATGCAATAAGAAATACTTAGTGGCATAGATGCCATTCGCATCGCAGGTCACATAAATGTTAGTTTTGGTCGTTTTCCTGTTAAATCATATAGGCCTGGTTTCACAAACAGGGCTTAGACTAAACCAGGATTAGGCCATAGTTAAACTTGCCTTAGAAAAAAACAAACAGGTGGTGTCCATCATGAGATGGACTAAGGCACGGTTATATTTTAAAGATCAATCAGTGCAAGTTCTCTTTAGTTGAAACCGCTCAGGCTTACATTTTAGTCTGGGACTATACTCAAGCCTTGTCTGTGAAACTGGAGGATAGTTTTAGACCAAGACTGACAATCATCAGATTACAGTATGTCACTTCCCAGACATCCACGACCCGACAAGTGCTGATTCAGCATGTTCAATCAGCCAAAACAAGCTCCGACAGATGCCGAAAGACACGGATAAGAGTCACCGATCTGACAAAAGCCAATAAAGTGTCTGCTACCATCTGTTGGTGCGGTGTGAAACACCCTTTACTGTGTTTTTCTAGAGCGGAGACATTTTCTCGATTAGATGTGCATCGTGTCTTTGGTCAACTGTCAATCAGTAATCAACATTCGAGCATTGTTTCCTATGATTGGGTGTAAATACATGTTGAATGCCATTACAGCTATGACACCTTTTGTTTAACCTGCTCTAATAATAGCCACTTTGCAAATCCTCCATTACATTTGACATTCAGAGAACAATCTGTACTGTTGAGATCAGACTGAAATGATCAGGACGTTGTTTAAAATACATTTAAGACCGATGTGCAGAGTGGAAAGGAGCTACATCCAGTCAGGAACAGCATACGATTGGTTAAAATTACAGTACATATGTGACCCTGGAGCACAGAACCACGGGTATATTTGTAGCAATAGACATTGCATGGGTCAAAATTATCCGTTTTTCTTTTATGCAAAAAATCATTAGTATATTAAGGAAAGATATTTTGTAAGTTTCCTACCATAAATATATCTAAACTTAATTTTTGATTAGTAATATGCATTGCTAAGAACTTAATTTGAACAACTTTAAAGATGATTTTCTCAATATTTATATATTTTGCACCCTCAGATTCCAGATTTTCAAATATTGTCCGATCATAACAAACCATGCATCATTGGAAAGATTATTATTATTCGGCTTTCAGATGATGCATAAATCTCAATTTCACAAAATTGACCCTTATGACTGTGATCCAGAGTCAGATATAATTTCTCATCTCTCCTTTGCACCTGACTGTGATGACTGGGTCACATGTTCTGGCCGCGTCAGAGATTTAGTGTGGCATCGTGCTGCGTGACTGCTCCTACTTTTACCCAAGACCTCACTGGGAACATATTGTTCAGGCTTTGGTTTCAGTAAATGCTCTTTTTGGACTAGCAAGGGCATTTAGTTTGCTCAGTTATAGTATGTTTAGCACAATAAACTTGTGTTATTCCTCATGAAATGGCCCTTTTAAAATCTCCCGTGCATGTGGATGCCACTGCTTTCTTAATGTAATAAATAAACGTGTTGTGTTTCTTGATGGGAAGGCTGCTTTATCTTTGGAGATTGTGTCATCAATAAATAAACTAAATAAAGCATCTTTATCTCGGCAGCGCAGCGTGTTGGTAATTAACTGGAGCTAACAAATTGGACACACGCAGGAGGAGGGAACGTAGCTCGCTGTCTTATATAATCACAAATGCACTCGAAACATGTTCTCTGTTTTGGTTTTTCCGCCGCCAGCCTCACAAACTGCTTCGTATCAAGCTCTGAGCTTGATTTACTTCATTTTTGCAGTCGCTCTACTCTCCCGTCTTTATTTTCCCTCTCTCACTTTTCATACATTTATTGATTTTCCTAATTCGAGTATGCAACAAAAATGAAATGTCTTGCAGTTTTGTCAAGCACAAATATCTTGTTTAATCAAATATGATTAAATTGGCCACCTTCCTTCATTAGGACACACGGAGGAGACCCTACATGTGTCTAAGGGTAACCCTAAAAGCAAGTGAATGATGGAAAACCCACGCAAGAGTATTCATAACTATGGCTAATATGAGTGGAGCGATAATCATATCTGCTGCATCTCTTGGGAGCTAATGAAAGGATAGCTGCTCCTGTTACAAAGACCAATGGACCATCTCGTCAAAGGCTCGCTACTCTCCTCGTTTTCTTTATTAGAAAATTGAATATTGGAAGAGAGAGAGCGGAGCATCAGTCCACTAATGCATCATGCTGAGAGAAAAGCATTGACCAGGAGTGAGCTTGAAACGGTTTCCAATCATATTCGCTGTATTTTCTGTCGCCCAGAAGACTAAACTGTGTCTCGACTGTGAGCTGTCGTGCATAACTTGTCTCTGATTTCAAAGCCACCTTATGTAAATCTGAGCAATATCGTATGCTGGTATTTAATTGTGCAGCAGTGCTAGAGTCAAACAACAGTATTAGGTGCTTTGAAAATGGCACGGTGTTTGTAAACATGGTTTTCTGAATATCATGTAACGCTGCTGAATGCACCTGTGATCAGCCACAAACAAACTCACAAAGATTCAACTCGCAGCAATTCAATGCAGCTACAATAAATGGTTTGCAACTACTTTCCTTAAAAAAACTAGTATCTTTTGTTTCAATGTGTGGTGTATCGGAGAGCTTCTTATAATCTCAACATATTAAGGTTAAAAAAAGATCATGAAAGAAATGTACAGATGAATGGTACTGTAAATGTAAACCGTATATATCTTCTAAACGTAAATTTTCAACATAGCACATAAATGGCTTCAAAGCTAAACTACGTGAACTAAAAGCCACATAACTCTAATTTTGATTTCATGGGGTCTTTAATCCCTGACATCTCTTTTTCAGCCTTTGTTTTCTGTCTAAACCGGAGAAATGAGAAAGAAATCTGTTGTGTGTAAATCCCATCCATTGGTGGTTCTGCTTCAGAGGATTGACGAGTCGTTGTCCTGCGATTAGGGCTCTGCCAGCGCGTTGAGAGCATCTTCAGTGTGATGTTTTATGTCTGAGGGCACACACGATGCCATTTTACATTTACAGGATAAATGCCATTACTTCAAATTAGTAAGGAGCGTCTTGCTTTCTAGAGCTTCTGAACATTGTTAACATATTAAAAAGTGACTGTGATTATCATAGACTCCTCTGATTGGTCAGTGCATTCATAAGCTCAACAGAATCGTCTGTGATTGATTGTAATGCGCTGAAGTGTCTCAGCGAACGCAGGTTTGAATTTAGCAGTACTCATGGTGGTGTGACTGTATTAAATATAGAAGTTATTTTTGTAACAAAAAAAAACACTTTGAATGGGCATGATGCCTTGACTCATAGTGATCTTTCTTTTGTTATTAAAGGGATAGTTCACCCAAAAATGAAAATTCTGTCATCATTTACTCAAGTATTTCCAGACCTGTATGAATGTGTTTGTTCTGCTGAACATAAAGGAAGATATTCTGAAGAATGTGGGACACCGAGCAGTTTTGGGGCACCATTGACTTCCACAGTATTTTTTTTCCTACTATGGAAGTCAATGGTGCCCCAAAACAACCTGATTAAAATCTTTCTTCAAAATATCTTCCTTTGTTCAGCAGAACAAACACATTCATACAGGTCTGGAAATACTTGAGGATGAGTAAATGATGACAGAATTTTCATTTCTGGGTGAACTGTCCTTTTAAGTAACTTTTTTTAGCTAAATTAGCAGTTAGTTAGCTGGCTTTATGCCAACAAGCAACTGATCTAGTGCAAATCCACCACTGAAGGGACACAGACACTCATCTTCTGTTTTAAAGCCGAGCTGTGGGGAGATATTAACTCTGACAGCCCTGCAGGAGTGAACAAAGCTCGTTTTACAGTGTGACATTTTAATTTTAGGAGCTCTTGGCCTGATAGCATGTACAATGACAATGGTATTACCGCAAACATCAATTACAGCCGTGATCATGCATTATATGTCATGCTTTTCTCTGCTATTTTTTGGAAGTGGTTTGTGTGTGGATTTAAAGAATATGGAATAAAGCCCATATATTTGGTAAGTCATAAGCCTAAATTAAGGAACAATTAATTTGCGGTTTTATGATTGGCCGAACACAACAAGCCGTGTCAGGAATGTAACGCCTCTTTCCATAATCGCAAGCTTCAGCTTTCAAGATAAATGTAAAAACAGTTAATAATGTCCTTAATTTTACCATCAGTTCAAGCCCAAAAGCGGAACAGAGTCACGTGACAGACTCAGTGATGATGCTCTTGTGTGTTTGAACACAAGCCGCGGTAATGTGACCATCTCTCTCTCAAAAATCTGTTCATGTATGAATCACGATTCTGGCTTCTAACGATTCTAATGGATTCACAAGTTTCAAAATCATCTCTCTCTCTCTCTCTCTCTCTCTCTCTCTCTCTCTCTCTCTCTCTCTCTCTCTCTCTCTCACACACACACCGTCTCACACACACACACTCTCTCACACACACACACACAGCACAAACACACACTCTCTTCTCTACACACCACACATACACACGTGTGTGAGAGTCTGTGTCAACAACAAATTACAACACACAGTGTGTTATAAAACCGTGTGTTGTGAGATTGTGTGTGTGTGTTGAGCGTGTGTGTGTGGTGTGCGGGTGTGTGTGGTGTGTGTGTGTGTGTGTGTGTGTGTGTGTTGTGTGTGTGTGTGTAGCGTGCGCGTGTGAGTATACGCTGCGTGTGCGTGCGTGCGTGCGTGCGTGCGTTTTTGCGTGCGTCATGGTGATGTGCGTGTGTTGTGTGTGTGTTGTGTGTGTGTGTGTGTGTGTGTGTGAGAGTCTGTGTGTGTGTGTGTGTGTGTGTGTGTGAGAGTCTGTGTGTGTGTGTACGCGTGCGCGTGTGTGTGCGCGTGTGTGTGTGTGCGTGCGTGTGTGTACGCGTGCGCGTGTGTGTGTACGCGTGCGTGTGTGTGTGTGTGTGTGTGTGTGTGTGTGTGTGTGTGTGTGTGTGTGGGAGGAGTAATGCAGTGGCATATGTTTAATGCGTTTGAAAGTGTGCCTGAACCGTTTGCACGTTCTCGTGCCAAATAACAGGGCCGCACATGTAGGACATCTGCTCTCTTTACTTTGAACGCTTCTCTGCTGCACATATCTAATGATCTACATTTGTAAGCATGTGAGACCTTTTATTTGCAGGTGTGAAAGTGTCTTCCTGAGCTCTTCTGAGACTCATAAATCCACTTATAGTGTGAAATAGCAGCCGTAGCCGATAACCGTCACACCTGACGCACCTGTATTAATCCAATATGTGTGCCCAGGATCCCGCAGCCCTGCGCTGCCAAGAATGTTTCTGACGTCTTATTTTCCCAGATCTAAAACAACCAGTCCAGCTCTGCCTCAGCAACAGTAAATATGTGACCCTGGACCACAAAACCAGTCATAAGGGTCCATTTTTTTCAATTGAGATTTATACATCATCTGAAAGCTGAGTAAATAATATTTCCATTGATGTCTGGTTTGTTATGATCGGACAATATTTGGAAATCTGGAATCTGAGGGTGCAAAATATATAAATATTGAGAAAATCATCTTTAAAGTTGTCCAAATGAAGTTCTGAACAATGCATATTATTAATCCATAATTAAGTTTTGATATATTTACGGTAGGAAATTTACTAAATATCTTCATGGAACATGATCTTAATATCCTAATGATTTTTGGCATAAAAGAAAAACTATAATTTTGACCTGTATATGTAACGAAACCTGAGTCATGAGGATCCATTTGCAAGGCTTTATTAGAAGGCGTGGTCATGAAACAAGCATTGGTCGGTACACAGCAAACAGACATAGATGAGGCAAGACAAAGAGTAATCCTAGGGCAAGCATAGGTCTGCGATCAGCGAACAATATCCAACAGGGCAAGGCAGAGAGATAATCCAGGTACACGAGCAATAACCCAAACGAGGTGCAAACAAAGTCCGAACGGCAAGGCAAAGAGTTAATCCAGGAAACACGGGCAGGTATCAAACACAAGAGAAAACTAGCAAGGCAAGACTATAACAACTGCGTGGGCTCCGTAGAGTAGCTATCGCTAGGATATACGCTATACAATACTCGGCAGAGAGGAAGAGGAAGTCCATGGTTTATGTAGGGTGTGTGTTCAGTGCAATCAGCTGTGTGTGTCATCAGTGCAATGGATGATGGGAATTGTAGTCTGAGGTGGAGTGCAACAGTTAGTGTAGTGCAAGAGTCCATGTGGTGAGCGAGTGACCTCTGGTGGTGAGTTAAAGGAAGTTCATAGACCAGATTCATGACCGTATTGGCTATTGCTACAAATATACCTGTGCTGCTTATGACTGGTTTTGTGCTCCAGGGACACAAATCCATTCTGGTTAAAAGCCTATTCACATCAGAAAGAAACAGGGATTTCTATTGGATATTATTTCAAAGTGCACTTTTTTATAAGTGTTTCTAAGTGCGTTAAGAAACATTAAGTGGCCTTTTATTTCATTAATATATCATCTTCAAGGACAGTTTTTTAAAAGATGCTTTTAATATTTGAAGTACATCACAAGTGCACATTTAGTGCACTTCTTTTTCACAAGAATAGCTGTCTGCCAACTGACATAAGTATTTGGTCTAAATGGTCTACAAATCTTGGTATTCATTGTTCTAACAACGTTTCCCCTTTTTTGCTTTCTCCTCCTTTAGTGAGTAAACTGAAGGTGCACAAGTCCAACCAGAGTCTGCAGTTTCTGGAGGACAGTCGGGTGCGTGTCAACTGCTCCATCACCTCTCAAACCAGCCCGGACTCCCAGCATGCTGTGCTGTGGTACGCCCGGAAGGCCGAGGCAGGAGAGCCGGATGAGCTGCTGCTGAAGATCGAACACTCGGGAGCGTTCCAGTATGGAGCGTACGCAGAGGAGGAACGTCTCCGCAGCCGTGTGCAGTCCGAGCGGCTCTCTCCTCGGCTCTACGGCCTCACCCTGCACCGCGCCGAGACCAGCGACTCTGGGACATACTACTGCCTTGTGGAGGAGTGGCTCACGGACCCCGATGGACTCTGGTACCGCCTGGCGCAAGACTCCTCCGGCCTCACACATGTGATGGTGAGACAGCCAGGTAAGAATGCCGTTGCTTATTAAATTAATGTATGTCTATGTTTGTGACCCTGGAGCACAAAACCAGTCAGAAGAGTTCAAAATGTAGCCGTATACATCATCTGAAAGCTGCATATATAATATTTCCATTGATGTATGGTTTGTTATGATAGAACAATATTAGAAAATCTGGAATCTGAGGGTGCAAAAAAATCTAAATATTGAGAAAATCATCTTTAAAGTTGTTCAAATTAAGTTTTTAGCAATGCATATTACTAATCAAAAATTTAAGTTTTGATATATTTACGGTAGCAAATTTACAAAATATCTTCATGGAACATGATCTTAATATCCTAATGATTTTTGTCATAAAAGAAAAATCTATAAATTTTACCTGTATAATGTATTTTTGGCCATTATTATAAATATACCCCAGCGACTTAACACTGCTTTTGTGCTCCAGGGTCACAAATGTAGAAAATATGTCCCGCATTTAGTTTTCACACTTTTTAATTCATTTTTTAAAGAAATTAATACTTATATTAAGCAAGCATGTACACTATTAAATTGACCAAATGTGACGAAAAGACAAAAAAAAAATATTTCAAATAAATGCTGTTTTTTAACTTGAAAAACATAATTCCACAAAAAAATATATAAGATATAATATATAAAATAAGTGCAACTGTTTTCAACATTTATAATAACAAGAAATATTGTCATAAATATTAGAATGATTTCTGAATGATCATGTGACACTGAAGACTGTAATGACTGAAAATGCAGCTCTGAATTCACTACAATAAATGACATTAAAGTGGAAAACAATAAATTGTAAAGACATTTCACATTATTAGCCTACTGTTCCTCAAACAAATAAATGCAGCTTTGGTAAGCATAAAATATATTTTTTCAAAAACATTACAATATCTTCTAAACTTTTGAATAATATGCATGTTACTCATTTTCTCAATTTCTGTTTGCTAGAAAAGAGAAAAATACTTAAATTAGTGTTTTTAAACTATAGCTCTGGAGCTAAAATATAAGAGACCGCTCCAAAACACTGCATATTTTTGAGCAGTTATCATTTTCTGCAAATAAATGCTCTAAAAGACAATATGTTTATTTGGGATAAATGTTGTCAGTAGTTACAAAACAGTGTTAATTGTACTCAAATGCATATCAATAAATAGTAACACCAGAGAAATCTAGCAGTAGTCCGTTTTTTCAAGAGCTGTATATTTATTTTAATAACAGGCTTGCAGAAATTCCTCAAATATAATAAACAACAGAAAACATCCCAGGCCCTCCTGAGATTAACGATCAACATTGTTTAAAGGTTCTGGTCCTTTATTTGTATCTTGTTCATGGAAAGTGCTGGACAGTATTTACAATGGCACCCAACCAGCCGTGTTGGCCTTGACTCCTACAGCAGACTCCCGAGCCTGTGTGTGTAGCAGTCCCATGGGCTTACCAGGCCATCTGGCATGAGCGGATGGGAAAACATTCTCCCCCTGAGACCAGCGTGGAGCGCAGCCGTGCCGAGCTCATGTCTGCCCGAGCTGAATCATTCATCAGCATGTGTGCATTTATGAGAGGAAGACATGAAGAGAGACCGGGGCTTTGTACTGTATGTGTACAACGTATCAGCCCCTCGGGGAGCCGGGCCACAGACCTTAGTGCTCACAGTGCAGGCGGCGAGGGGGGGTCAGGACCTCATATCGGAGCCCAGAGGCTTTACTCATGAGTGCCACTGCTCCTCTATTCACCCCACGCAGCCGCCCGTGAAGCCCCCTGCTGCAGACCACCTTAGCTATTCATCTATCTGTCCACTTTTCCCTGTAACATCATGACCTAGCTTCTGTAGGCAGGTCTAATGTGGTTCTGGTGACTGTGTCGGAAAAGGTTTGCATTATCTGGACTCGTTGACAGCACTGAATCAAAGCTTTGACACAACACACTCTTCAATATTACCGCTCTACACATGGGTCACCGACTGACCGCTGTTACACAGACACGTCTTGTTGAGTAGTTTGTCCTCGGGTCCGTTGAGCAAGTAGCTTTAGGAGCACAGGTGGCCAAGACATCTGCTCTTCTGAAACAAATCAAGGTCAAGAAAAGTGTCTTTGGGCGCTTTTACTGGTCAGATAACTTCAAGAAGCCATACATTATTATTTTAAATGAATAATGCAAATCTAACATTCACATTGACATGCTGATCATTATAAAAGCCCTTGTTTTGCATTTTCTATTCTTCAGCATTTCCCTTAGCATACAGTATCATCTTCTCAGCACTGCTTTAGTCAAGCTGTCTTTCATGAATTCTGTATTTATACCTTTATCTATTTTACCTCTCATATATGTATATACACAGTGCATATCTCTATAATATATCTAAACATGCACTTACATTCCAGGCGTATTATTCCTGGGGATGCAAGTGTGGGTGACAGATCGCCTCCCCGCTGCTCGATTGCTTGAAATAGCATGCATACAAATGTATTTACAAATAGATAGCTGATGAAAGGTTCAGCACCTCGTAATCTGCCATCTTCAAAGTTAAATTGCACTGCTTTTACACGAGCAGAAAATAAGAGGAGCTTCTTAAAGTGTGCCGTCTTATTTTTAGCGGATCTCAGCTCAAGACCCTGCTGAAGGAGCTCGTGACTTCTCACACAAAATGTGTTGATCCTCACCTTCATATTGAACTGATATTTCCACATCCCTGGATGCTTGATGCCCTGCAGAATTGTGATGGAAAATAGAGTTAATTTTAGGGTGTGTTGGAATATGTAAATCATTTTTGTACTATGTAGTTCTGTCATTATATGCTCACCCTCATGTTGACTTTCTTTTATATAATAAAAACATTTATTCTTATTATTAAACAGTTATGCTTGATATTTTTGTGGAACCCATGATACATTTTTTTCAGAATTCTTTGATGAATAGAACATTCAAAAGAACAGCATTTATTTTAAATATAAATCTTTTGTTGCATTATAAATCACTGTTGATTTTATTGCAAATGTCTCCTTGTGTGTTCAACAAAAGATAGTGACAGAATTTTAATTTTTTTCAAGTGAATCATTTCTTTAATTAAACTAGAATATTTGTCTCTATATAAATGTAAAATGACAGATGCTACCTCAATCTTTGTCTCATGCACTACAATCGGTTTTATTGCAGTGGTGAAGTTGCAGGTGGAGGAGGCAGAATCTAATATCACAGTACCTGAGGATGGATCAATCCGGCTGGGCTGCAGCATTCCGTCTCAGTCCTCGAAAGATTCCCGCTTCTCTGTGTCCTGGTATGTGTACCGTTTGGGACAGGAGGAGGAGGAGGAGGAACAAGAGTGCGTCTTTTCCATCGGTCATGATGCAGTGTTTGGTAATGGGAACTGCAGCCCTACGGAGGAGCCCGGTCCAAACTCCCGCCTGCAGTTTGAACGCACCACCTCTGACCTGTACAGCTTAACCATCCAGAAAGCTCGGTCCAGAGATGCCGGGAATTACTACTGCCATGTGGAGGAGTGGCTGCTGAACCCACGCAAGGCCTGGTACCGCCTGGCCACCAACAACTCTGGAGTCACCGTTGTTAATGTTATGGAGCAGGGTGAGCTTTTGCACTTTATGAGCACTAACCACATCCACACGTTGTACTTTTACACTGTGTCCTAACCAGACACAATGCAACAAGTAATTTATCTGCCCACACTTAATGTGAAATGTTCCCCTAAATTTTCTGTCTTTATGCATTTATATGGCAGTAAAAATGGGCACATAAATTCTCTATTATTTTTTTCAAGTGTCCGCACATCCACTTACATGTATTATTTCCTTTCGTTATTTCTAATAGCTGGGCAGACAGACAGACATATAGATCGAAAAGATAAAGATGTAGATAGACAGGCAGACAGGTATATAGAGAGACAGACATATATTTAGACAGACAGACAGACAGATATATAGATCGACAGACAGACAGACATATAGATCGACAGACAGACAGACAGACAGACATTAGATACAGACAGACAGACATAAAGCATAGATAGGCAGACAGGTATATAGACAGACAGCATAAGATCATATACAGACAACTACATTTATATGATAAAAATGGGCACATAAATTCTCTATAATTTTTTCAAGTGTCCGCATCCACTCTCTATATTTCCTTTCGTGCATTTTTTTTTCATTTTTAACACAAACAGACATTAGATGGATAGATAGATGGCAGACAGACAACATAAAGCAAAACAGACACAGACGATATAGACAGACATACATATAGATCTATCGATAGACAGACAGACAGACAGACAGACAGACAGACACATAGATTGACAGACAGACAGACATATAGATTGACAGACAGACAGACATATAGATCGACAGACAGACAGACATATAGACAGACAGACAGACAGACATATAGACAGACAGACAGACATATAGATCGACAGATAGACAGACATATAGATCGACAGACAGACATAAAGATAGATAGAACAGATATAGACAGACAGACATATAGATGACAGACAGACATATAGATCAACAGATAGACAGACAGACATATAGATCGACAGACAGACAGACAGACCGACAGACAGACATATAGAGCGATCGACCGATAGACAGACAGACAGACAGACAAATAGATCGACCGACCAACAGACAGACAGACAGACATAGATAGACCGACAGACGGACAGACAGACAGACAGACAGACAGACATACAGACAGACAGACAGACATATAGATTGACAGACCGACAGACAGACATATAGATCGACAGACCGACAGACAGACATATAGATCGACCGACCGACAGACAGACATATAGATCGACCGACAGACAGACAGACATATAGATCGACCAACAGACAGACATATAGATCGACCGACAGACAGATCGACCGACAGACAGACAGACATATAGATCGACCGACCGACAGACAGACATATAGATCGACCTACAGACAGACAGACAGACAGATCGACCGACAGACAGACAGACATATAGATCGACCGACAGACAGACATACATATAGATCGACCGACAGACAGACATATAGATCGACCGACAGACAGACATATAGATCGACAGACAGACATATAGATCGACCGACAGACAGACAGACAGATCGACCGACAGACAGACATATAGATCGACCACAGACAGACAGACATATAGATCGACCGACCGACCGACCGACCGACAAACAGACAATCGACCGACAGACAGACAGACAGACAGACAGACATATAGATCGACCGACAGACAGACAGACATTAGATCGACCGACAGACAGACATATAGATCGACAGACTGACAGACATACATATAGATCGACCGACAGACAGACAGACATATAGATCGACCGACAGACAGACACATATAGATCGACCGACCGACAGACAGACAGACATATAGATCGACCGACCGACAGACAGACAGACATATAGATCGACCGACAGACAGACATATAGATCGACCGACAGACAGACAGACATATAGATCGACCGACAGACATATAGATCGACCGACAGACAGACCGACAGACATATAGATCGACCGACAGACAGACAGACATATAGATCGACCGACAGACAGACCGACATATAGATCGACCGACAGACAGACAGACATATAGATCGACCGACAGACAGACAGACATATAGATCGACCGACAGACAGACAGACATATAGATCGACCGACAGACAGACAGACATATAGATCGACCGACAGACAGACATATAGATCGACCGACAGACAGACAGACATATAGATCGACCGACAGACAGACCGACATACAGACATACATATAGATTGACCGACAGACAGGACATATATAGATTGACCGACAGACAGACATATAGATCGACCGACAGACAGACATATAGATCGACCGACAGACAGACATATAGATCGACCGACAGACAGACAGACAGACAGACAGACAGATCGACAGACAGACAGACAGACAGAACAGACAGACAGACATATCGATCGATAGATAGACAGACAGACAGACAGAGAGGCATGACAACAACGTAGTGTGCTACAGCTTGAAACATTTTGTTGCACAATACCAAGTGTTTCATCTACTTTTAAATAAATAAATAAATTATAGGAAATATGCTGTGTATAGTACACAGTATTTAGTTAGTGTACTATTTGGAGTCACATTAGCATTTTAGTTTTGTCATTGTATTATGTTGGTTAGGACCAGTGTTGGAGAGTAACTAGTTACATGTAACGGCGATACATCGTTTAATTACCAAAAAGTAACTGTAATCCATTACAGTTACTGAGAAAGAATGAGTAATTAAATTACAGTTAATTAATGAAAATGTTAACGATTACAAAGGGGGTTACATCTGAATATTGTTCCAGTGCTGGAAATTAAAAAAATCAAACATCAGAACAATCTCAAAGTAAAAAGATCTGACAGTAATTAGTGTTAAGTACTGCACTGCTATAATGTGGAATGTGGAATGAAATGTGGAACGGAAATGTGGAATGAAATTTGAAAATGAAAACCAGTTGAAAATATTCATATTAGAAATTTGGAAAAATAATCAATTGCTTTTAATTACTTTATTTAACTTATTACATTTTGAATAGGGTAACTTGGGTAACACTTTATTTTAAGGTGTCATAATATGGAGTAATTACCTAATTAAGTACTTAGTAGTAGCCGTTGTACTTACATTATATAAAAATTACTTACCATGTAAAGTTATGGAACAGCCTGTATTTACAGTTTGTAATTATGTAGATGTAATAGATACACTATGATACAGACCGAGTCTGTTACACAGCTACTTGTACACTTAAGTACAATCTTGATACACTTTATTTTAAGTAGCTTATGTCTGTGTAATATTCTGTAATTTTAATGTAATTAGAAATGCATTACATGTATTTTAACTGTGTACTGGTGGGTTAAATCAAACTAAGATGTACAGTACAGATATACATGAAGTACACTTAAGTACAATCATGATGTACTTTATTTTAAGTAGCTCATGTCTGTATACTTACATTTATAATTACATTGTTTAAGTCTGCAATAATTATGTAACAATATTTTGGTTACATAATTAGCTGTGTAACAGACTCGGTCTGTATCATATGTGTAACAGTTGCTGCCTATTACATCTACATAATTGCAAACTGTAAATACAGGCTGTTCCATAACTTTACATGGTAAGTAATTTTTATATAATGTAAGTACAATGGCTACTAATAAGTACTTAATTAGGTAATTACTCTGTATTATGACACCTTAAAATAAAGTGTTACAGTAACTTGTAATATGTAACCTGTTACATTTTCAAAGTAGCCTTCCCAACACTGGTCAGGACATAGTGTTCACAGAGCTCTCGTTTGTAATTTCCATATTTAATTGTTCTAACTCTTTCTGCCCCCCCCAGTCTCTACCCTACAGTCAGTGGTTTGTTCAAACGACTCCCTCTTCTACTTCGTCTTCTTCTACCCCTTCCCTATCTTCGGCATCCTCCTCATCGCGGTCCTGCTGCTGCGCTACAAGACCCGCAGCTCCAGCAAGAACCAGGAGGGCAAGAACGGAGCGCCGCTCTTGTGGATCAAAGAGCCTCATCTCAGCTATTCCCCAACCTGTCTGGACCCCCCAGTCCTCAGCCTTCACCCCGGCTCTGTGGAGTAACAGTGACACGGACGTGACCCATCTACACTCTCTCTCTAACTCGCTCTCTGTTTTTCTTCTCCTCCTCGTCCGTGATGAGGCCACCAGAAAGTAATCTGGGCTTCTAGCCTGGCCTGTCAATCCGTCCTTATAGACCTTCCTCAGTTGAAGTCGCCATGACTACGGTGGCTGCCGGCGCCGATGCTTTGCTTTCTGTTTTCTTTAAATATGATTTTACTTTCATTCATGATTTTGTGTGAGAACCTTTCCTTTGAGGTGGCAGTATCTGTGAGCCTTGATGTATTTTACACCAACCTCCTTCCCTCTCCGGGATCGGAAATAAACAGTTTATTTTAGCTTTTTTACTCCCGTCTATGAAGTTTGGTGGAAACCATTGCATATTATTTGTTATTTCGCCTGTGCTGATTTTTGCTTCAGAAGCCTGGAAGGTCATTGCTGGACTATGAGACAATGGTGTACGGTTGAAGCAAGAAAAGGACAATCTCGGAAAGCTGACGATGGATGTATATTGATTTTGTTTGTGTGCACGTGCCACAGAACTGACCTGAGAACTGCCTCTGTTTAAATGGATATATAGACTATGGAGAGCCCTCATTGCCCACAGACTGAAGGATAGACATGAACCCCAGCTCATCCTCACTGCCAAAGACCAATGCAACTTCAAAAGCCACAAATTCAAAGACACTGAATGGGATAAGATCCGTGTAGCGTGATGTTGGAAAAGACACTGAGCTTCTTGCACTGGCGTGTTTCCTCATCGCTGGTGCTCAGATGTTTCTACATGCCCCCAAATTGCCCGTTTCAAGGTCTTCTTGACCTTTCCAATGTTAAGAAGATCTAAAAACACCCTTGTGTGTATGAGTGTGTGCTTGTTTGTGTATATATACACAACTGACCCCACATGTGGTGAGTGCTAATGCAAGGTTAACTGGAAACGAAAGTGGGCATGAAGGGCTTTTCTCTCCAGAGTTTTTGAATTTCGTGTAAAAAACGATGTCTTGTGGAAGACGGCAGACGGGACACTATAGACTCAAGGGATATTCTCAGTGCCAAGATATTTTTATCATCATACGTGCCCTGTGACGATCCGAAAGGAAAGCAGATATTGGCAGACGTATATGAGTTATGAAGGGATTTTGTTTTATCTATATTCGAAGTCACATCAAGTGTTGTTCTTCTCTTTATTGGTTTGTGTTTGTAATACGGTGCCCGATCTTTGTGTTACCGCTGAATTAGAAACTTATATCGCGCAGTGTCATAACCTGTAACCTGTGAAGACCTACTAGTGTGATCATATCTCTGAGGATGAACATAGCATCTTAATTTCCATCGGTCTCCGTGAACACTTTGAAAACACTGCCATATTTGACCATTGAAGATGCTATGATCCTCACATCTGCTCTGCAATCCACGCTGCAAGAAAGATTCAACCTCTGTACTGAATGCATTTAGAGCTTCGCTGTAGCGTGGATGATTTTCATGTTAATTTTTCAACACGGACTATGAAACATAAGATGTTATCTCGTATCAGTGACACCAAACTGGATGTGTCTCACTTATAGACACTCGTAGGATCTCAACAGCCAACATCACGGCTTTCTGTAAATGAAATTTAGATCCATTCAAAGCGTGTGATCGTCTTATTTATTGAAACTCCTAGATAGACTATGTGAACTTCATAAATCTGAATAGACAGAATGTGGCAGAGAACATTTAGGCAACAATAACTTAAAGGATTATGGGAAGTAATTCTGATAATCTCCATACAGATGACACCGTGATCTTTATCTATTACATTTTGTTGAACTGTACAGTGCATGATGACGAGTAAGGGGGGACATTTAATGCAATAACACATTAATGTCTGAAAATGGCATCCTCACATCTCCACCTTGAGCAAGGCCTCGCTGATTCAAAGCACCTGTTCAGTCTTTAACCTCAAGTAGGAGATGTGACGCTGCAGTTCTGCTGTCGTTCAATCTGTACAGACTTATTCATAACTATAAGTAGTGTTTTTGTAGTTGCCCAGCTGAATCATTACGTTGTAAATGCATTTCGAGGGCTGCATGTCATGGCTGTGTAGCGGCAGAAAAACTAAACAAATGACAAAAAATATTGTGTTGATGTGTTCAGTTCAGCCAGTGCTGCTTTTTCAAGTGATTTTGTTTTTAATAACCAAAATAGTGCACTGAATATAAAAAATTGCCATAGTTTTTTTTTTAATGCTTATTGTACTTTTGTTGTGTTTTTTATATCTATACTTATTTTATTAAATTGTAGCAATTGCTATTATGAAAAGGCACGGTGTCAGTTGATTGCAATAAAACATTTAGTGCACCACACTTTAGATTGTGTTTATGTAATAATGTATTCATTTATATTGGACCAGTTTGCACATTTTAAGAGTTAAAGGCATAGTTTAACCCCTTAACTGCCACCGTACAGCCTACGTTTACTTCACTATATTACAATTAAATCCTCATCTAATCATGACAAACTATATATCGTTGGAAAGGTCTAAGACTCCTAAATAGATATTGTACCACTTTTCTTGTACCAAAAATATTTTATGACAAGAGTGCACATGAAAAATCAACATCATAACATGAGTTCTGAACTTCGTCACAGACAATCTTTGTTTTCATCACACTTTAGAAATCATAAGAAATTATATATCACTTGAAAACTTAAAACATTTCAAAATTCATCCTAAATCAGACATTGCATTACCATGGAAATAGTACATCAAAATCATGTTACAACATGTTTTCGTTCATGAATGATAATGTAAGTTTGGATAGTGCACTATAATGTCTATGTTCAAAACTGTGAGTGACAGTTAAGGGGTTAATTATTTTCTCATCCGTTTTAAATCTGTAATTGTCAAATCCACCAACATTGGACCCTATAGGACTGCATTTGCTTCAACAAAAACACAGACATTGCATCATCGTTTATGTCCTCAGATGAATTGAAGTCTTCCAGGTTTGTATTTTAATTAATTGGATTTTTGGTTGAACTATCCCATTAAGATACGCTTCTGAGTTTACAATTATTAGTTACATTCAGCTAAAGAATAAGGTTTTTGTACCTTTGTTGATACGTTGATACGTACCTCTCCCATCTCCATGTGTGGACTCAATCGACGCAATGGACGCAAACTATGCTAGCGTTTAGCACCATTCATTCCTTAGGATCCAAACAGGGATGAATTTAGAAACCACCAAACACTTCCATGTTTTCCCTATTTAAAGACGCTTACATGAGTAAGTATGGTGACACACAATAAAACGTGGCGATTTTCTAAGCGGTTAAAATATGAAATATCATCCCTCATGAAAACTCCCCCTCCCCCTCTAAATTCGCTTAATTCGCGCGTGAAATTCACTACAGATTGTCCGACCTCCTCACTCACTTTCTTCCAAGCAAGATCCTTTTTATTCCTGTTTTTGTAAAAGTACGAAGTAGTATCGTACAGCTCCGGGTACCCACATACAACCACGATTAATTTGTCCTCCATTGTTGTTTTGGATTTTCTGCCTCCGCTCGTAATGACGTCACTGCTAGAGCAAGCTCCTGATTGGTTAACGAGGCGGTGGAATATACGCCAAAGTTCAGATTTTTTGACTCGCGCGTCAAACGCTCAATTCATGCCGCGTAATTTGCGCGAATCACGTCATTCGCGCCGCCTCATTCATGCGAATAGCGCCGCAGGATTGTCTATCACGTCTTTGCATTGACTGAACATGTAAATCATTCGCGCTTAACGCTTCATTCGCGTCTGGTGTGAACGCACCTTAAGAAATGAATGGTGCTAAGCTAAACGCTAATATAGTGGTGCGCGCGCATAGAGCGATTGAGTGCACGCACGGAGACGGGAGAGGTACGTATCAACTCGTCTAAGTTGAGGGAAGAACATAGTGGAATATGGTGGCGTTTTCCTTTAAGAAGGTGAGAATGGGATTGTACATATCTTGCAGTGGTCTGGTGAAGTCACATGCTTTGGATTATGGGCTGTAGGCTGGCGTGTTGTTATAGCAGGCCAGAGCTTGTTAACCTCCAGAGCAGGCGGAGGACTCCAGCTGATCACAAACCTGATTTAATAGTGGCCCGTCTGAGCATCTGTCAGTCTGAATTAGGATGTCTGGGTGAAGATGTGTACCTTATGCATTGTGATTACAGCAGTTAGCTACAGCCCCTACATTCAGCATTCAATGAGTGCAGATATTTGCCCCAAACACAATTAAATATTTCACTTTTATGAAACGTGCTTGTTTTGCTCCGGTTGAGTCTGCTTGCTGTGTGATGACACACAATATTTCATAAACAGGCTTATTATGCAACCATTTGTTTTAACAGGCTGAGAAGAGTATATAATAACTAATTGATCAAATGTCAGAAACAAAAGTTACTTAGAAAAATAGATAAAACCTACTGAAATTGATTGATAAGCAGCTATGATTAATAAGCAATTTTGTATTTTTCATAGCACTGTTCTAGACAATTGTCACATGTACAACAACACTGTAAAAATATTTCATTTATAAATCATTTGACTTAAATTTGTTTAGTCAACTTTAAATTTTAAGTTATGTTAATTTAAGGGACAACTGGAATATTTTAGTTGAATAAACTGAAAATGTTAAGTCAGTTGGGTAAATGTATTATGTATTTATATGTATTATACATTCATTATTTTAAGTTGAAACAACTTTATTTATTTTTACAGTGAATGTACTAAAAGGGACGTGCCAGCGTAGCAAGCTTTTCAAAAGTGCGGGGATATGTGGTTTGTTTGTTAAAAAAAAACGAAATACAATGAAAAGGGAACAAAAGGTATAACATAAAAGTATAAAAAGCTTCCCATTTAAATGAGTGATACTAGAAAGTATAAAAAACACTCAGCACACAGAAAATAAGTCAAAACTCTGTAGTCACACTCTCCTCTATGATGACACTTTTCCAAACACTGCTATGGTACACAATCCCACAAAAGATTCAGAAATATATTAATTCCTGCACTACAAATCATCTTGTTGTTCCCCAGATATTTGACTCACAATGTTTCTCTCTGCAATGTACAGTATTTATGACATTTGCATATTTGTATTTTCTATCTTTATCTTTAGTTATATAGGGTAAACTTTTACATATAGTAACTTAGAAAATCTGACAGTAGGTTAGTTGTGTATAGGTTTAAGTGTTTTAGTCTGTATTTATGTAGCACTGTGGTCCTGTGAGGCACGACATTTCTTCCACGTATGTCAACATGTAGCGAATCAATAAAGCTCAACTTGAACTTGAACTTGATTTGTGAAAATACACAACAGTAGACTCTAAAGAATCAGAATAGAAATACTTTAATAATCCCAGGGGATTATTTGTGTCACAAACTCCAGATATACAAACAACATATTAAGCAAAATATAAAAAACATATATATATAATATATATATATTAATATATATATATATAATATATATATAACTATATACATATATAAATGATGACCAATGAACTGACCAACTACCTCTCATTTAAAAGCAAAAGTGCTCTTTCTGCCCTCCTTAAGGAGACAAACTTTCAGCAATCTTTTTTTTCTGTACCCTGCCAGCTTGTCTTTATCGATGGCACACAGCAACACTGTTGACGGGTTTGGGTCTGGTGCTGTGTAGCCATTTTGTCTGCCTCCGGAGCTGCTGAATCCTGCTCTCTCTGAAAGCACAACTAGATGGAGCGGGCAACTTTTCGACGGCTAAAAGACCACGGACCTCTGGGGTCACCCTTGAGAACGGCAACAATTTAGTACTGACGAGATGCGCATGACCATCGCATGCAATATTTGAGGATCGTGCATTTCTGTCCTATGCAACACCATGTAGTTCTCTCAGTTAAGAGAACTTGTTCCAGGTGCCACCACATTTGCATTCCCTAGTATCTCTCTAAACTGCATGTGCAACATCCAGAACTTTGTAGAATTCAGTCCTGTGTGTCAAAAGGGGACACATGTGCAGGAGCACTACCTGTGAAGCGCTGAGGTGGGATGGACACGAGGAGAGGCAATTATAGGAGTGAGATGGAGTGTCTCACACATCCTTGTGGAGTGTTTCGTGTAAAGAGCCTGAAAACTCTCTGTGTTTCTCTTGTGTGTGAAACTTTCCTTAACACAGGCAACAGCTGAAAGCATACCATCTAGTGTGTTCTGCTGGAGGGCATATTCAAAACCTCCAACTCCACTGTGTCTCCAAAGCACACACAAGACCAAGGACAACATTTCCCTGTGAAATGTCTCATACAGCCCCTGTGCCTTACTAACCGTGTCACTACTCACTGCCATCTCAGCCAAAGCCTGTTATGCACTGTACTAGTTTAGCACAGTGCGGATGGCACTGTGCGGACCGTCCACCTTGTGGACACAGAGGTCTTATAGTGTGACATGGACCCTCACCCTCCTCAGACCTGCAATTCCCTTAATATGTCCTTCAGTTTCCCTGTGCCCAAACAACACTCCCAACTCATTGACCCAATCCAGAGAATTCCGGATAAATATTGAGGCAGTACAGGACCTGCGGTGTAATTAGTTAACACAGTGGGCAGCACAATGAGCATGGGAGCAAGAGCGGTTGTATTTTTCTTACAATGGCCTGTCTTTTGTCCATTGTATTTGCCAGCCATATTTGTTACTTGCACCTGAAAAGGGGAGACATAAAAAAAAAAAAACGCCCACACAAAGCTTTTTCTCTGTGTATAAATAAATGTAACAATTTACTGTTTTTAAACATTAAAATAATATACACTTTTCTTTCATAGTTCTTCAACAGGTGCAAATAATGACATAATTTCTCATTTTTTTCTCCTCAACAGTACAATCAAACACAACAGTGTATCCACAAAAGTATTCAGTAATCAAAAAACAATGTCAAAATCAATTGCTGGCAATAAACCCATAAATACACTGTTAACAATGACAATGTGTCCCCCTCCTCCTCGTCAATTCCTGTTCTTCATCAGTTATTTTAAACATTGTGCCACATACATAACCGTTTAGCTAACGTCTGTGTGACCAATATCCCAATTAGCAATGTGTGTAAAAAAACGAAATATAATACAGAAAACACTTGACTGTCAAAACATAAACAGAACATCTTCCCAAACACATATCAAGTTATTTAAAAACCTCGAAAGCATGAACACTCATTCAAAGTACCTGGAAAAGGGAGGGAGATGTAAATAACCATAAGTTCCCGTCCTCAGCACGAGCTGACCGATAAATCTAACACACCAGAGAGGCGGGACTTAAGGCAGAACAGCCAATCATCAGCCGGTCACACTCAAAGCCGGTGTCATGTTGAGAGGGAGGGAGAAGGAGGCAGCCCGAAAGCGCACTCCCAGACACAGAGCGGCCAGAGAAACGAGGAGCGACTGTGTGGCGTGTCAAAACTGCAGAAAAAGTGCAGGTGTGCCCTCTCACCGGGAAAAGTGTGGGTGTTAAAACACCCACATCCCCACGGGTGCGACGCCCCTGGTCACGTGGCATCCTATAAAAAAAAGAGAAAATAGAGAACTTGAGAGAGAGTTTTGGGGAAATATATTAATTCTAGTGTATTCGAACAGGACATAAATCGGAGTGTTTAATCTTAAAGACACAGTGCAAGCTCACGTTCACTATCGTGTTCATCTGCGATTCTGAGCATGTGTGTAGTGTCATCGTCTACTACGTCTGTGTATTAAATCCTGTCTCTCTGAAAGCAGCTGTGAGATTTACGTAATAACAGAACCGGCTTTACTGACGAGATGCCATGACCATGTGCAATATATCGTGCAGTCCTATGCAGTGTTCTCAAACCCAGCCACCACATATTTAGTATCTCTCTCTGTGTGTGTGTGTGTGTGTGTGTGTGTGTGTGTGTGTGTGTGTGTGTGTGGTGTGTGTGTGTGTGTGTGTGTGTGTGTGTGTGTGTTGTGTGTGTGTGTGTGTGTGTGTGTGTGTGTGTGTGTGAGGGGTGTGTGTGTGGTGTGTGTGTGTGTGTGTGTGTGTGTGTGTGTGTGTGTGTGTGTGTGTGTGATGGCCTGATGTGAGTAACTAGAGGTTGTCATACTGGATTGATGGTCCTGTCCGCTGTGTCTGTCCTGTCTGCTAACCGAGCATGGCATGACCACCAGGGGCCAGGACCAAATCAAATCACACCTTTCATAACTCATCCTGACTCGCCTTCTAAAACTCCATTCTGCTCATGAATATTAATACTCCTCTCACTCCATGATGTATATGGGAGTGTGTTTCCCATTTCTGTGTCTACGGGAGAAACTGCTTGGAGAATTTGTAAATACAGTCTCCCCTTCATTACATTACCTGTCTGAACGGTGTCGAATCAATTTGCTGACACCACCGCCGGTGCTTTGTGTCACAGGACCTAAGAAAGCCCTGAGTGGAACGGGAATTACTTTCTGATGAAGGCAAACCTGTGCCACAGGTGTGTGCCTTTGAGTCATTTGTAATTTAAGAAAAAAGTGTTGGAGAGGAGAAGAGACACCACGTCTCTGTAGGATTGCAGTGAAACACGGTTCTGGGCTTTGGTCATGTTTCTGACAGACCGCCTCAGAAATCAGGAAGACGGCTTGAAGAAGAGCGAATACAAGTGGATAAAAGAAAGCAGACAGATGCCTTGGGGAAACACAGAACGAGAATACAATGTAAAGAGTGTGTGTTGTTTACAGCTGGGTGAGTTATGTTGTCCACTTCAGATGCAAGGTTGAGTTGTCTGATAAGTTTAATATCTCACTGCGCAGGAGAGGTGTGTTTTCTCATAAACACTGTGTGCAATGTGGAAAAAACGCTCAATAGACACCAGACATGCGTCTGTAATTATACTATTGCTTTTGTGTTTTTATGAAAGCTATTTTAATCATCTATTGATTGACTATAATTTTTATTTTCTGCCCACAGAAGTCCGAACACTGTGTGCAACTTTAAAAGTTGTTTTGTATTCTGAAGAAATACACATTTTGCAAGCGGCATATGTACTGGGTGATGCACAATCTGTCTATGGCAAGCCGTTTTGACTTTTATTCATTCTCAAGATATGATATCAATAATTGATTTTGAATGGCAGTCTATGGTGACATTTAACTAGTGAAAATACAATTACAGATATCAAGAATTAGCATTTTAACTAGAGAAAATTAAGTTGTTTATCAAGAATTAATATCCTGAGAATGAATAAAGGTCAAAACGGCTTGCCATAATCTGTCTGTCATCATCGCTTATATAGAATAATGGCTAGCTGACTGCACATTGTGCATTATATACATTACCATTCAAAATATATATTTTTTTCTTTCTAAAAATGTTTTATTTGTGACTCAAAAATCATTAGGATATTAAAATCATGTTCCATGAAGATATTTTGTAAATTTCCTACCATAAATATATCAAAACTTTATTTGATTAGTAATATGCATTGCTAAGAACTTAATTTTGAACAACTTTAAAGATGATTTTCTCAATATTTAGATTTTTTTGCACCCTCAGATTCCAGATTTACAAATATTGTCCGATCATAACAAACCATACATCAATGAAAATATTATTTATTAATCTTTCATATTATGTATAAATCTCAATTTGTGAAATATTGACACTTATGACTGGTTTTATGCTCCAGGGTCACGTATGCATATACATATATTAATTTTGCATGGATACTTTAAATTATCAAAAGTGGCAGTGACTTAAATTGTTTAAAAGAAAATATGTAAGTAAATGCTATTCTTTTGAACATGTTCCACAAAAATATTAAGGAGCATAACTGTTTTCAAAATTAATAATAATAATAATAATTCTTGAGCAGCAAATCAGCATACTAGACTAATTTCTGAAGATCAAGCGACACTAAACACTGGAGTAATGATGCTGAAAATACAGCTCTGACATCAAGGAAATAAACTCAAATAATTTTATATTGTAACATTATTTCACAATATATATTTCACTGTATTATCAGTCAAAAAATAGAGACATATTTCCAAATCTTACTGACCCCAAATGTTTAAACTCTAGCGTATACTGTTTAATTCATGCTAAATAACATTCAAATTCAGAGATGTAGCTAACATATGAATAAACATGTCTCACGTGTTGTCAGCTGCGCTGCTAAACATCACAGAAAGCGTCATGTTCTCTGACTTTACTCGGTTGTTGAACACTCAACTCTCGCCACAATCCACAGCATCCATAATAGATGAGATTAAAATGTGTGGTTTTCTATGGGACCCAGCGCTGCTGTAACAAGCTCTAGCTCCAGCATTTCAGGTGAGTATTACTGTCTTATTCGTTTGCCTCAGAGCAAGTGCTTAGTTTACTGAGGGAATCTTCCTACCATCTCGTTTACTGCTTGACGTGATTGAGACGGTGCCGAAAGGGTTTCATTATTAACCTCCCCATTAAATCCAGTCTCCAGTTAGCTACTGTTGTGTTAAGTGTTATGTAAATGAAGGGTTTCGTTAGAGGGAAAGTGATTCGTTAACATTGCATTGATTTCTGTGCATCAGAGGTCTAATCTGAGCTCTAAGTACACATGAAGATATGAAGCATATCCACACAAAGCCTTCTGGGAGTTCACAGTCAGAAAAACAATATTGCTTGAAATGCTGGTTTTGAATTGATTTACATTCTCACAGATCCTAATTAGCGGCGTTCTCAAGAAATACTTAGCAAAATTGCTGTCATTAGGCAAAAGCTATACAGCTCCCCTGTACAGGTACAGTGCTAACCCTGTGGTTTTCACCAGATGAGGCCGAAGTGAGCGGCTGAAGAAAAGTACCACATGTATTAAAGACCAAACACAGAAAACCCTTTCATGTGTTATAGTTTAATTTGTCTCTCTCTGCTAAAAAACAAATGACTTAAAGGAACAGTTCACCTTAAAATGGAATTTCTGTCATCATGTACTCATCCTCAAGTATTTCCAGACGTGTATGAATGCGTTTGTTCTGCTGAACACAAATTAAGATATTCTGAAGAAAGTTTGTAATCAGGCTGTTTTGGGCACCGTTGACTTCCATAGTAAGAAAAAACTGCTCTGTTTACACATTCTTTGAGAATATCTTCTCTTGTGTTCAGAACAAACACATTCATACAGGTCTGGAAATACTTGAGGGTGAGTACATGATGACAGAATTTCCATTTTAAGGTGAACTGTCCCTTTAAGGCAGCATACATTAGGTTATTAGTCTCCCATTGATTGATTATAGGGGTATTGACATCCACAGTATTTTATTTATTTTTTTCATAATAGAGGTAAATGGTTACTGGAAACTGTTTGGTTACTAACAAATTTCAAAATATCGGTAACACTATATAATAACTGCACGCTATGAATCATTAGTTAAACATTAGTAAATAGTCAGTTTATCCTTTATAAAGCATTATTCCAGCATTAATAATCATTAGTAAGCAGTTTATAAATACAGCTATACATGTTTTGTTCTTGAGCATATCTATAATGTTTAATAATTGTATATTTTAATGATCAGTTTATCATTTCTAAATGATTATGTTATTTACAAAGCTGTTATTTAGGAGTTGTCAGTTGTTCAGATCGTTTAGAAAGTGTAAGTAAATCATTACTAAACTATTTAAATGTACATTTATAAATATTATTATTTAGACACATGATAATAGTTGCATTAAATACATTATTAACACATATTCCTGCTGTGATTCATGATTAAGTCAGGTAGTTATAAAACATTTAGTATCTGTTTGTGTGAGCGCATCTAAAGCGAGGAATATTAATATATTATAAAGCATTAACAAAGCAGATTTAAAGACTCATTCATCTCCCAAAACAGAAAAAATATACAAACACAACACAGAGGGATAAAGAACACATACATATTTATTTCAAGATGCAAAAAATGAAACCGTATGTGTACAACTGTACACTTGATCACAAATAAAAAAATGAACCTCTGCAATTTCATAGAAAAATAAAACAAAATAAAAAAGCAAGTGTACAGTTGTATTTATAAACTGCGTACTAATGATTATTAATGACGGGGCAATGCTTTATAAAGGATGAACTGACTATTTACTAATGCTTAATTAATGATTCATAGCGTGCAGTTATTATAAAGTGTTAACAAAATATCTTCTTTTGTGTTCAAAATGAGGACAGAATTTTCATTTTGGGTGAACTGTCCCTTTAAGTCAGGCTACCCCTGCTAGCGGATTATGCTAATATTTTCAGACACTGATCAATCCATAAAGATGATAAAGCGAGGCTGATCTTTCACACACTCACTCAAATCCATTGGCTTTGGACTCGCTAGCATGCTTCTTCTACTCGGAGCGATGTTCAATCAGTGCATGTTTATCAGTTCTTCTGTAATGTTGTTTGTGGTTCATTTTAAACTGCTGAAGCGCAATGAAGTAATGTTTCTACATTAAACCTTGTCACGACAGCAAACTAATAAGCTGAGCTCTATTTACTTGCTCTTCTGGGTAATTCTGAATGAATGTGAATAAGATAATGTGCTTATAATAAATCTACTGATCGCTTTTGCTAAGAGTCTTAATGAATTCCATAATACTACTGTACATATTTCTGAAGTCATTACTTACATAGAGACAAAGATTAAATGTCTTAACGCATGCCAAACTAGTTTCATAAGGCTAGAGGAATTACAATAGTCACTAGTATTTGCTGAGGCAAATATTGACGCGACTACAGCCGTCTGAATTCACAATCATCTGTTTATTTCATATTTTTGGAGCATATTCTAATTTCTTGGTTATGTCAATAAAAATGGAAAATGATGAAGCTGAGTTGTCATCACCTTTTGCATCTTTTATTTTTGTCCATGTCCATATGAACCTCTTTTCTCCGCTCAAGCGGACGTAAACTTTCATAACCAGACAGCCTCAGCACACTTCCAACACAGGGTTAACTTAGTATTTAATATAATTATCATATTTATTTAAGAATGTACAAACAAACATGCACATGATCTGTAGCTTATATGATGTGTATTTTTGGTAACACCAAATCTAGCTAAATGTATTACTATCCATAAAAACCTCAAAGGTTTACAATGCCTTCAGTAATTACTAGGAAGTGATCACGATCTTCACTTTAAAACACTGATCCAAATAATTAGTCATTTTTAATCAATTCAAAATGATTTGGTAATAACTGAGTCATTACTATAGTGGGTTACCATGACTTTAGAATGAATTATACAATATGTATTATTCATATTAATTATGACCCCGTATACAGTAATTGTTAGTAGTTATTAGGGAGGTATGAAAAAATTATATTTACTGATTAGCCAATAGTGAACTACCACATTCACAAGGACTATTACTTACTAATTAATGAATCAGAGTTTCTTGTTAGTTACTAGTAGAGTGCTAATATTGCGTTATTGTGTAGTTTATTCATTATTTACTGTTACCGTATTTTTTTATTGTGATGGCAAAGCAAAAACAGTAAGGTGTGTGAGTCTCAGATATATGGAAATGAGGGAAAGTGCAGCAAAGTGGGTCAACATGTAAAAATCGTTAAAAAGCGTGAGATTTGATTATAACATGTAAATAATACACCGTAGGACTTGACCTGGAGCTTGGACAGCTGCTGTTTTAAGGTTTAATTTTCTGAATTGTCTCTCATACGCTCCCCAGAGTTAAAGCCAACAGTTCCTCCGGGGCTGTAGTATGAGAGAGAAGCTGAGAGCACCTAACAGCATCATCACACTCTTAATAAACACTACCTCGCTCTCTGAGCGGCCACGGGTGATGTATATGTGGATGTGGGGGGTGCTTGCTGTCATGGTTAGACATGGAAACTTGAATTTGTTTCACTCTCATTGAACACCTCTAGCATTATGAGTATAGCTATAATAGATGCAATCTATGGCAAGCTGTTTTAACTTATATTTCTTCTCCGGATATTAATTATTGATATCAACAATTCAGTTTTCACTAGTTTTAATACTCATTCTTGATACCAGGTAACAATGGTTATTTTTTATTTCCGTTATCACATGGTTAATGGTACAGACTAGGGCTGCATGATATATTGCATGTGATGGTCAAGCGCATCTCGTCAGTAAAGCCGGTTCTGTGATTAGCCGTAAATCTCCATCAGCTGCTTTCAGAGAGAGCAGGATTTAATACACAGAGCCGTAGATCGCTGACAAGCTACGCAATTCGTGCTCAGAATCGCAGATGAATCGTATGCGATAGTGAACGTGAGCTTGCGTACTGTGCCTTTAAGATTAAAGTCTTACTCCGATATATGTCCTGTTCGAATACTAACTAGAATTAATATATTTCCCCCAAAACATCTGACTAACTCGCAAGTTGCTATCTGTACTCACGGTCCTGCAGTACAGTAGCTGTAAGCTAAACTGTGTTTTTTTTGTACTTGCCATTTTCCTGGAGCCTGTACCATGACGGTAGATGAACAAATTCAGAGTTATAGGATAAGTTAGTTGAAAAAAACAAACCACTCCAGCTTTGTTCGTACCATGAAGCTGTTCCAGCAACTTTCTCTGTCACCTCGGCTTGATGCTGAGTTAATGGAGCGCGTGCACGTGAATGTGTGACATCATCGTGAACAGCCAATCACAACACAGAGCACGTGTGACTCACTTCAGCGAGATTCAAGAGGAATCTAAACGCATTTCCACTGAAATACTTGTCCATGAAAGAAGACAAATAAAGGACATGACCTTTTTCTTTCGGTGCAGTCACGAGTGAAACTACTTTATATAGATGATAATAATGTATAGTGATAGAGACTCAAACATGTAAGGTCACATGTAGCCATTTTTAAAGTGTTTATCTATTGATTCTACAGCTTATTTATATGGCATATGATCTGTATATATAAATATTAATTTAAAATAAATGCGTTATAATAACTGTTAAACTAAAAGTGCTTGTGTGTAATGGAGTAATAATAATATAAATCATATTATAATTATATAAATCATATGTAAGTTGTAATTATCATTAAAGCCAGACATTTTTTTAAGGTACTGCATAGTGACTTTTAATTTGTAGGAAGTGAAACTGAGGGAATGTGTCACTTTGCTCACATCTGATTGGTCCAATTTCAGTTTGAGATCTCGAACTCAGAACATAACACCGGAGCAGGTTAGCCGTGGAGTGTAAGTTATTATAGCAATGAACGCAGCTAAAAGCCAAGCCACTTTCATGGTACCTAAAACCCAGGATTGGTGCAAACTAAACTGAATCTTACCTGGCTAACCAGCTAAACCGGCTTCATGCTCCTGGACTTTCTGTGAGCATCTGACTCCCAAAGCGAAGCACAACATATACTCCCTGCTGAAAACACAATAGAAAATGTAATGGGTTTAATGGCTATAATGGGAATTGTATTGGTTTTAAAGGAAGCTATAATGGTGTCTACTGGTATGTGATGGATTATATTGGTGGGATGTTATTGGGAAAAATGCACAAAACACACCACAAAAATGAATTTGTAATGTTTTACTGGAAAAATCTAATGGTTTATAATGGTATTTTAATGGAAACATTGGGATTTCTGTGATGGTTTCTATTGGGCTTCTATTGTTTGTTTGTTTTTTGCAGGGCTGTCTGTCTAAATACAACACTTTGTCACTGTATCATCACCTACAACCGTTTATCTACACACAGAGAGCTCTGTTTAAGTGTCCGTGTTGCCCTTGAGTACGTCTCATGCTGAAGCCGTCAATGCTATTCTGATAATAATATAACAGCACAGAAAAAGTCCAAACATATCATATAATAACACAGATGTCATGTGGCTTTATCAGTTAATACTGTTGGGTCTTCACTTTCACTCATCCTTGAGATGAGTAGCACTCGTCCTCATGTGTCCTCTTCATGACGCTGAGAAATATTAATGCTCCAGATGGCATAATTGAACAAATCTTTCTTCTCAGAGCCGGCAGAGATGATAGCTACCGGACCGGTTAGAAGAATCCAGCTTCAGACGAAGTGTACGCCGAGCAGATGCTTTCGTTTGTATTGTCAGCGTGTGCTTTTATACTTCATTGTTTATACATAATGTTCGAATGAACTATAAACTAGAGAAGATTCACAATCATGAGATAAAAAAAGAAGCACGCCTCTTCATTTACAGGTATTATATTTCAATTATTTTATTTCATTTTTTAACAATTTGAATGATCATATTTATTATGCTTTTAAAGGTATTAGAGAGAGAGAGCGAAAGAGAGAGAAAAAGAAAGAGAGAGAGAGAGATATTTCTAGCTTCTCTTCTAGAAGCGGTCCGGGAGATGATTTTCTTTGAAGCAAAATATGATTGGACATATTTTTATGGAAATCATTCATCAAATGTATGATTTTCCTGTGATTTATGGCCAATCTCTTGGTCAAGATCCTATGAATCATATTCAGAACAAAGCATGTGCATTCATGTGATGTGTCCATGGCTCCACCTGCTGCAATAGCAAGAGTTTGAAGAATATATGTGACCTTGGAGCACAAAAACCAGTCTCGAGTCGCAATAGCCAAAAATACATTGTATGGGTCAAAATTATAGATTTTTCCTTTATGACAAAAATCATTAGGATATTAAGATCATGTTCCATGAAGATATTTAGTACATTTTCTACTGTAAATATATCAAAACGTAATGTTTGCTTAATAATATGCATTGCTAAGAACTTAGTTTGAACAACTTTAAAGATGATTTTCTCAATATTTAGATTTTTTTGCACCCTCAGATTCCAGATTTTCAAATATTGTCCAATCATAACAAACCATACATCAATGGAAATATTATTTATTCAGCTTTCAGATGATGCATAAATCTCAATTTCGTCAAATGACCCTTATGACTGGTTTTGTGCTCCAGGGTCACATATGGAATTTATATATTTGGTCAGTTTAGGGCAACGTACCAGTACAACATATACCATTATAATAATAGCTTCTTCTAAAATACCACAGCGACTGCTCTACTGATGTACACATGTCAGCGCATCGGTACAGTAGTTCCAGTAACTTAAGCCATGTATTGACTACAGAGCATGTTACGTCATCAGAAGCGCGACAGCCGCGGGTGTTTGTATCTAAAGCGACAGAGAAGCCGGTGATTTACATGAAACAAGGCGCTGTCATAAGATGGAGAGAATTCTGTGTGAAACACACGGTAAGTATATCACAGTGTAAAGGATTGCCATTGAGCAGTTTTACTCTGTGTCCAAGCTACATATAGTTCCAGCTGTAGTTAGCGTGAATGCGACAGTACAGATTCAATGTATTCGTGTTTAATAAGACTACGGGCTAATTCAGCTTATGTTGTTCAGGCAGTACATGCGTACTGAAGACTGGTGTAAAGGAAGGACCGAATAAGGGTAAAAGCTTTTATATTTGCACTGCGCGTGATGCAACGCCCTGCAACCTTACAGTCTCCGCAGAGTGAGTGCACGCGCCTTTATATATGCATTATAGTAATATACTCTAATTGTATTTTCACTGTATGCATGGACGCATTTGACACAGATTGAGTGGTTTTGTTGATTTAAATCAAGTATGCATGAGCCAGTGTGTGTTTTTCAGGATCCCACCATCTCACTGCCTTCAGCATGAAGACTCAATGGTTGAACTTCAAACACTGATATACAATGATAAAAAGGACAAATACAAGTAAGGGTTACACTGTGTATGCACTGTGAGGATGACAACTCATACAGGTCCAGTAGAGACCAATATGAACAATGAGGAACTATTACTCATAATATTAATAATTTAAAATGTCGTGGAGCAAGCACAATGAAGCTCGAGAAGCAGATGTCAAAATAAGACTTTATTGTGCAATGCAACAAAGCCGAGATGACTTGTTTGTGTTGCACCGGTCGTATTGTGGAAATCACCCAAAGTGCATTGGCTTATTTAAGTTCACTGGTACAAATACAACGGAAAGCTGCCCAAAAAAACTCAGTCTATTACTTTTATAACCATGTGTCATATTTTTGAGTAAAATAACACCATGTATGCAAGTGTCATAATGTAGTTTCTTGTAAGGTTAGTAAAAACTGACTCTTTTCTGAACATTAATACTTTATTTATTTCATAATCAGGTTGTTTTATCGCTGTATGCTTGGGAAATCTGAAGGACAGAAGTGGTGTGGATGTGTTCCGTGGAAAGAGGTACACATCTAAATTATATTAACATAAAAAAAAAGTTAGCATATGGGGGGGGGGTCTGTGGAGAGAGAGAGAGAGTGAGACATTGCAAGCTCGTAGACAGTAGTGTGTTCGCTCTTTCTCAGCAATGCACGGACCGGTCCCTGTATGACACCAAAGCACCGCTTCTTCATCCAACACACCTCATCTCACAGCCGGTCTGCTGTGACGGCACACTTGCGCTCACATCCGCATGCAAACATGTCGTCGGCGTGAGTTAAGCAGACACCACAAAGTTCGCAATTAGTAAATACAATAGCCTAATGACTGATTTTACTCCAGTTTCAATCAGAGCCACAGCAGAAGTGTTGTGTGTCTCCGAGTAACACAGCAGTCGAATCAAGCGAGTCGATTCAGTAACCCATTCATAGGCCGTCCCAAATGGCACCCTAAACCCTTGCGTCTTCCTCTGAGTGCGCACTTTCGTGACGTAATGCCGCTTTGACTGTCGGGTAGAAGTCTGCAGCGAGCTCGCACCAGTGCAGACTCGGCAGAAGTGCGGCTCAAGGGCGCATAAGTATTAATGGCGCTCACGAGCACCCTTCTGAATGCTAAAATGAGGAATGGGACACCCTACGGTCTCGTGGACTTAACAGACACGCGCACGTGGCGGCCATTGTAAGTCCGTAAGACCGCAAGTGCACATGAAGTGTTCCATTTGGGACAGGGCCATAAAGACAGTAGTCACTTGCCTCAATGACGCACTCATTAAAAGACTCATTTACCGCCATCTACTGGTGGTTTGGTTTCATATTTAAAAGTATTGCATTTTTCCCAACATTTTTAACTTGTATAGTCAAAAATATTTAAAACATTAATCTCATAAAATGATTTATGCATTTGAAATGGTGTGTGTAAATGCATGTATGGCACCTCCGCTTCATTAAACGGTGTGTGTAAATGCATCTAATGCCACTTCAGGTGCACTTCTGCTTCCTCTACAGTGAAGAGTTGTTGATAGCATGCGTACTCTAATATTAACATTAAAATGTGCACAAATAAATGACTCCACTGCTCACAAAGAGAAGTATGAACACTGATGACACGAGAGTTGCACTGTCCAAAAACACTGTGGTATTAATGTGATTTTGTTGTATTAGTCTTTTCCCTTTATTTCGTTGTCAGAGTGCACCAAAATATTTACATTTTAAATTATCAAAAATGTATTCTGGGGGAGGGAATGCCCCCAGCACCCCCCCCCCCCCCCCCCTACAAGGTTAACTTTCCGAACTATGTCACCTTTTTGACCTCTTGTGAGTTTGCAGGTATGCTTCACACACGCGCAGATGAGGATTAGGCTTCTCCTCTTCATTGGAAATGACTCTAAAACTAAGCCCACGTCAAAATTGACCTGCAGGGTGATTATCGTTATTTACAAATGATGCCAAGAGTGCAAAAAGAGACGACATCTTGAACAGCTATGAGCTATTAATGAACATGACGAAACCGCACCGGCAGCATTTAGTTTTCTTTACAGCACATCAACAAAACACATTGATGCTTATGCTTCATCATCGTTATTATAGCAAATATGCAGTTAATAAGTTATCAGTCTGAAACAGGGCTCGTCATGAGGTGCTGTATGACTGATGTATCCGTTTAATTTAACTTTACTACAAAAATATGAACTTACCTGAAAATACTTATCTTTAACGTGTTCGTTTATGTCCGATATTTAGTGTTAAACTGTTGCTCTTTAACATAAATCTAGTTTTGATTTTCACCATGACTGATGTTTAGACTGATATCTTCTGCGTCTGATGCGGCACAGACTTGTCCCAGTGTGGTCCTAATAGCGATGTATGACTGCTGTATCCGAATATCAACTAGCTGTTTTACATATTTTTATATTTAACGTTAGTTTTTTGGGATGTTTGAAAGTATATTATTTTGGTTATTAATACTTTCAAGTTTCTCTCTCTCTCTCACGGACGAGCGGGTTTAAAATCACATGAATAGTTATGAAATAATAGCCTATGACAAATACAGAGAGTTTCTATCTTGCCCCCACCCCCCATACATGATGATAATATGTTTCGGCGATCTCACAGGCTGGCGATATGACGATATGAAAAATGACCATATCGCCCAACACTAATATGTGACCTTGGAGCACAAAACCAGTCATAAGGGTACATTTTTTTACATTTTGATTTATGCATATGATATTGAAAGCAGAATAAATAATATTTTCATTGATGTATGGTTTATGATCGGACAATATTGAAAATCTGGAATCTGAGGGTGCAAAAAAATCTAAATATTGAGAAAATCATCTTTAAAGTTGTTCAAATTAAGTTCTTAGCAATGCATATTAATAATCAAAATTCAGGTTTTGATATATTTACAGTAGAAAATGTACTAAATATCTTCACGGAACATGATCTTAATATCATAATGATCTTTGGCATAAAAGAAAAATCTATAATTTTGACCCATACCATGTATTTTTGTCTATTGCTACAAATATTCCCCAGCGACTTAAGACTGCTTTTGTGCTCCAGGGTCTCATTATTTTTTATTTTTTTTAATTATGACTACTTAAAATTCTCTACTACCTTCTTGCAGAAAGACCCAGAGAAAAGGACTGATTTGTCAGAGAAAGATCTTCAATCCTCAAGTCTCACTCCGGTCAGAAACCCGTTCAAAGTCCAGACACAACAGAACAACTCTCCAGATGCTGAGAAGGATAGAGGAGAGATCGAGGGTGATGATAAACGTGTGAACGGTAAAGATCACAGCAGTGCTAAAAAGAAAGAAGAGCGTTCCAAGACAACAGAGATAGAAGGGAATGGGTCAGATGGTCAAAGCGGGTCGGACAGAGAGGAGAAAGACTCCGAGTCGTGGAGGAACAAGAAACTTCCCGCTGGGATGAAGATAAAGAAGAGAGTGTCTGATGATGAGAGGAGCACGACTGAGAGTCCAAACTCTGTGAACGAATCCGAGACCGGCCTCAAACACCAGCAGAGCTCATCCGGATGTGATGAGAACGAAACAAAGGATGACCGCTCAAACAAGCAAAGCACTGCTGCTTCAAAATCAGCTCCAGATAAAACTCAAAGCAGCTCATCCTCGTGCTCCACTGTTTCTGAAAAACCCACAGCGCTTAATGTTCAGAAGACCGTCGCAAACCAGAGTCAGGCGACGCGACCGCGGTGTGGTGAGCGCAGCGATGAGGACGATGATGTTCAGCTGCTGTCGACTCCAGCTGCACCTGTTCAGAAAACACTCACCTCTTATCCTGGTTTCCAGCCTGCTTCTAAAGCCCAGGCCGGTTTCCCAGGTACTAAGCCCACTGGGTTCTGAGGTACCCAACCGCAGGGCCTCCAAGCCATCTCACAGCACAGCTCAAGCAGAAGAAGGTCACTCATGCTTTACTGTTTTCTTGTTGGTTACAGTTAGGGGTGTGCGATATATACCGTCTGCGATAATACAAATGATTCAGTCTATTAAGGCCGGTACACACACAAGCCGAAGGTTGGCCGTCGGGCAGTTTTTGTTCGTCGGCCGACTAAGTTTTCTCAGCATGTGTGTTCCGCACCGTCGGCTGAAGTTGGTCCTCGTCGGCTTGTTTTCGGACGATTCGGACATGTTGAATCGGCGTCGGAGCTCGTCGGTCAGTCGGGCCATCTGATCATTTGATTGGCTGTTCAGCTGGCGAACCAAGTGCGCGAGAAAAAAGAGTATCCACTGGTTTCACCCATTTTAGTTCGCTTTCTCCGTATTTTTTGCGGCCCGTTCTTTTCCTCTTCCACAAGCAGAAGACCAAGGGCTGACAAAGCCAGGGCCATTTGCAAAGTCGTCAGACATTTTCGAAATATCATGAATCCGTTTGTGGTGAGCGAGATCTGTGCTGCTTTTTCAGGCACCTTTGTTTATGTTTTGTAATCCATTTAGCTCTTCGGTTTCCAGCTTTGAGTAACAAACACAGCTATTACCACCTGCTGGACGGAAAGGGATTTCTTCTACGCAGGCGCAGAACGGATGGATACTTGGCCGTCGAGCGTCGGCTTGGTGTGTAGGGCAGCTTGAACCCAGACGCTGCCGACGTCGGCACTCCACAGTCTGATTTCGTCGCCACTAGTTCATCGGGTCGGCCTTGGTGTGTACAGGCCTTTAAAGTGCATTTAGAAAGATCACAGATTCAAGACATGCGGGCAGAAAATATATATATTTATACCGCTTCATATAATTAATCAATTTCACACGAAGAGTGCCGCTTTTCTCCAAACATCAGCATGATTACAAATGTGATCAATAGTTCAACAAACAAGAAGTTAATATTAAGAGACGTATGTTTTAGGTAGTGATTGACAGATATTGATTTTTTATAACCGATAACCGATACCAATTTTTTGCATGTTTATGTACCCGATAACCGATATGCAGAACCGATATTTATTTACTGTTATAAAGTACATAAATAACAGAGTGAAATAAGTCCATTCTTCGCTTTGGTTTTTTCCTCCTTTCAGTCATCTTAAAAAAAATAATTTTTACAAAACCAATATCCGATTATGGTAAAATGCTCAAATATCGGTAAACCGATATATCGGTCGATCTCTAGTTTTAGGCCTGTTTTTGCTCTATTCACCGTCACATGACTGTTTTGTGTCTCTGAGCAAATGATGGTGATTCGTTTCTGAATTAATCAATCGTTTAATTTATTCGGTTTAATCGCAATGACTCACTTATTAACAGTGACTCGCTGCCATTAAATAATTTCAAACATCAGTATTCAACGTTTTATGTTTAATATATCAAAATATTATTTATGCATTTGTAAGTGCAGGTTAAATGCATTCATGTCTTGAATTAAACGGTGTGTAAATACATCTAAACACCTCTTCAGACGTTGATTTAATTTGTCTGGTAACAGCCCAAATGTCTTAAATGTAAGAATTTGACTCAAAAGATAATGGACACTTTTAGAGAAAGGCTTTATAAATATAAAAATGCCCATAACATGTAAAAATCAGTTTAAACTTATTAGAAAAGAATATTCATTTCTATCAGTTTGAACAGAATATGAAGAATATCAAAAACTCTAGGAGTCAGCGGTCCTCGACAGTCCAGCACAATAACACATTAACAAAATATCGTCTAATTATCGTTATCAATAAAATCCCAGAAAATATCAAGATGCTATTTTGGTCAATATCGCACACCCCTAGTTACAGTTACAATTGTGTAATCATTATAATACTAGTGATATATTACACATTGGCTATGCTTAAAGAAACACCTCACTTGTTTTGTGGAATAGGGTTAATTTACGATCCCGAGAGTTAACAAGGTCAGTTTTACGTGTTTGACTCCCGATCTCCGGGTCTGGCGGCCAGACTTTTTTAGTAGCTTAACAGATCATGTCATTAGACCGGTTAGCATTATTTTTCCGTGTTTGAAAAACATGAACAAAGAGTTTCCATATTTCTTCCTATTTAAAGCCGATTTACTCTTCTGTAGTGGCGCACATCGTGTACTTTTTTACGACCGACGGAAAATGAAACGTTGTGATTTTCAGAACGTATGTCTAGGAGCATCCTTCATTCAGAATAATCAAGGATTAGCTTTGTGCGTTAGCATCTATGATATTACGCTCAAAACATGACCAAAGCTGAAAGTAGTCCCCGGCTATATTTTTCCTATTTAAAGCTTTACTCTTCTGTAGTTACATCGGGGGATACTTTCAGGCGCCTGCGTAATATCATTGCCGATGGCAAAATGAAACTTGTGATTTTCTAGAAGAGTCAAAGCTTTAATTAGGGAAAAATTGGCGAGCGGTTTTTTGAGTGAGCTATCTAAAGGTCTCTCATTCCAGCGTATTCAAGGAGCTTAGCTGCCAATCGATGATATTACGCAGCGCCTAAAGTGCCCCGGCTAATCTAACTAGTTACCTAGCTGGGAATACTTTCAGCGCTGCGTAATATCATTGCACCATGGCACCAGACCAGAAGATTCAAGCTTTAAATAGGAAAAATATGTCGAGCGTTTTTTTGAGTGAGATGCTAACGGTCTAATGATTCAATGATTATGCAAGCTACAAAATTGTGCTCCTGCCAGACCCAGAGACCGGCTGAATGATTCAAAACGTAAAAAACTGACCTCTTTAACTCTCTGGGGAGTCGTAAAATGAGCCTATTTACAAAAAAAGTGGAGTGTTCCTTTAAGATTCAACCCTCAAGCTTCTGCCCCCCCCCCCCCCAACCCTCAGCTTCTGCCCCCCCCCCCCCCCCCGTGTGCTCTATCCCAGGCCACTCTGTCCGTGGTGAATGTCTCCGCTCTGCCAGATAAAGGGGAGCGTCTGAAGAGTCAGGTGAAGGAGCTGGAAGACGCTCTGCAGTCTCTGAGCCTGACCACAGATACTCTGTCTGGTGAGACTCGCTTTACAACGATCACTATTTATTACAGCTCTATCTGCAACTTACTTAGTACACATGACTTGAATGTGCCTCTTTTATTAGGAGCATGTTTTATTTACCAAATCAAAATGTATTTAGTTGTTTTCTGGGGAGGAAAAGTTGGAAAAAAATAATGCATTTATTCAGCAATGATACATTAAATTAATACAAAGCGACAAAGACTTGTATGATGTTACAGTCTATTTCCATTTAAATTAAATACTGTTCTTTTAAACTTTCTATTCATACAAGTATCCTGTAAAAACATTCATGGTTTCCACAAAACAATTAACCAGCACGACTGCTTTCAACATCGATAATAATCAGAAATGTGTCTTGAGCAGCATATTATTATGATTTCTGAAGTAATGCTGCTGAAAATACAGCTTCGCCATAAGAAGAAATTGCATTTAAAAAATATTCAAATATAATTTAAACTGTTATTATATATCAGAATATTGCTCGTTTACTGCATTTTGTGATTAAAATAAATGCAGCTTTGGTGAACACAAGACACTTTACAAAAACAAATTAAATTAAAGCTGCAAGCAGCGATGGAAGGGACCTTGCTCCAGGCTCACTGCCGACTGGTGGCTTCAGAAAGACAGGGAACGGTGAGCAATATGCATTTAAAATCGTAAATATGGAGGAATATGTCAAAGTCATTTATATGTGCCAAACCTGCTGCCAGCTGGTGGTGCTATGTCCATAACTGAACATTAACATGTAGAAGTCTTCAGACCAATATTTTATCTTACATATGAAGTTTGGTGCAGATTAAACATGGTATGTTTGAGTTAGTGTAAAGCATGACATATCCTGTTGTCAACAGGTGGCGCTATGATTACATCTGAATATTGGCCTTTAGATGTCTTCAGGCCAGGACTCTTACCAAATATGTGAAGTTTGGTGCAGATTGGACATTGCATGCTTAAGTTAGTGTAAAACAAGTAATTTCCTTGTAGCCAGCAAGTGCGCTATGTCTATAACTAAACATGGGCACGTAGATGTCTTTCAGGCCATGGCTCTTATAAAACGTGTGAAGTTTGGGGCAGATCGGACTTTATGGCTGAGTAACAACAGCTTTCTATTTCCATGGCGAGACATCAAAATTTGCGCACTCATCCGATGAATATTTATAGGTGGCGCAGTCGAGCTATTTTTTCCAAACCTACTCCTGAAACCAATATCAGACGTAAATTTTCACAAGTTCTGATGCATGTGAAAAGTTTTGTGACTTTTCGAGCATGTTTAGGCCCTCAAAAATGTGATTCATTTGGGAGAATAATAATAATAATAAACAGAGCAGATTCAATAGGGTCCCTAAAAATATCACTGTCCCCAATCAATGTGTAAAAGAATAAATGTGATGCCACTGTCTTAATGTCATTATGACGGCAAAATATTAATTATGAGGATTACATTTTTGGAACATAAAACCTTGAGTGATTTAGCATCATTTTTTTTATTTATATATATTTTTTTTTACAAAATTGCAGTTTATTAATATTTGAAAAACTTAATGTGGCCTAACTAATTTATATTGAGGACCCCTGCAGATCCGCATGACTTTGTCAATATCATCAGATAATTTGTCCTTTTTCATGACAAGTCCAGGTTTGTTCAGGTTGTAACATGCTTCCTAAAAACACAATGATGTTTATGAATTAAAGTGCCCCTATTATGGGTTATGAAAGGTTCATGTTTTGGGTTTGAGAGTCTCCAATAACAGGTTACCATGCATGCAAAAGGTCAAAAAACACTTTGATTGTCTTATAACATGCTTTTATTTTTACCTTACTTGCTCAACGACTCTCACATTTGTCCGAACCCTCCTCTGCGTGACGCTAATCTGCGCTGATTTGTCGATTTCATTTAAAGCAGTGTTTGTGAGCTTTTAACGCTCCAAAAGCGACACCTAGTGGCGAAGAATGAATTAGCATTTTCATTCAGACCAACAAGTGGGCGGACAATATGTTAATGTTTGAAACGGCTTGGGATTCGTTTTAAAAACGACTCGTTTCAATGATTCAGAGTCGACTCTTTCTTTTGAGAGACAATAAGGGTGAATCCCAATTCTCTGTCTTACCCCTTCCCCTTAGTTTTGCGCGTTCACGTGAGAGTAAGGGCTAATTCTGGTTTTGATCGAGGGGTAGGGGTAAGAGGAAGGGGTAGATGCCCCTTAAAACCAAGCATTTTCGTGAGCTTACTTGAAACCAAGCGGTACCCAGAACACACTGCGGCCAGATCATCCAGAGAGTATTTTCGGCTTAAATAATTGATTTAAAATTACGACAGTCTTGTTTTGTGCTCTACACAGTCCTGTACATATATATTTGCAACCATGTTCTTAATTGAAACGTTTTTTAAAAAAATCGCTATTTTTCCACGCTAACGTTACATTGCTGATTTGCACAACAGTCCCGCATTTCTCTGACTAGAGAAAACATCACTAAAACCCACGCAATCGACAAACACACACTTGCAGACGTTTGTGATCAACACTTGTCTCCTCTGGTGACGTAGCAGCAGCTAGCGATGATGTATGATGACGTAACAGTAACCAAGTGGTGTCTCATTTCATAGGGGTATGTTTTCACCCCTAGCGCTTACCACTCGGTTTCGAGGGACGAGGGATAGGGGTAAGACAGAGAAATGGGATTCACCCTAACTTTATACACGGTGCACTTTCAGATTTAACACTTTGCAGGGTGTTTTCATTCACTTAGAGCTGTGTTACACATTGCATGAAAGATAATTTTCAAAAATCCATAATTGGGGCACTTTAATAATTCAGCTTGATAAACGTAGCACGGTCCTCATACTGAGGAAATACTGAAGACATTCAAATGAATCATCTCATGTTTTAAATCTAGAGTCTCAGGATAAAGACAAATCAGAGGCGGAACATAAAGCAGCACGCAGCCATTCAAATCCATTCAGTCGCACCATCCTCCTGCACACCGCTCCAGCTCCCATGATGAAGGAGTCCTCTGGTGGCTCACTGGGTCTGAGCCAAGGCTGCTCCCAGATGTTTGGAGGTATAATCTCATTCTCCTCCTATAAATCGGTGCTTTGTGTGCCCATCTTGTCAGTGCATGCAGTGATGTTCTGATTGGCCGGTTGTCTCTGCAGTGAATCCTCAGAGCCAGGCTTTCTATGGTGGCAGGATGACTGAGAACAGACTGCTGGCTGTCCGTAATGCCACCACTGAGACCATCGACCATCTGCACGACTCGCTGGAGTCCTGCCCTTCAGAAGACACCGCGGCACCGGACCCCAAAGGAATCAAGGCAAGCCAGTTCAGGCTTCCAAGCTGTCTAATGCCATCAAATATACATGTATTGAATTATACAGCCGTACTGTTAAAGTAAAATCCTCATGATCAGGACGGCAAAATATTTCAATGCAAGACGGAATTTTAAATTCTGATAAATAGATATTGAAGTGTAAATGCAAACTAGTGGACTTGCCACTTGTTCAATATAAGAAGTTACGTTTTTCATTGTATTGCTAACTTTTAATGCATCAAATTAATTTCACATTTGTTGAATAGTATACAGTTTTAGTCAGATTGTATAAAAGATGAGTGAAGTTATGATTGTATTTCACAAGGTGGCGCTGTTGCCTCATCAGAGGAGAGCTCTGGCCTGGCTGCTGTGGAGAGAGACGCAGAAACCATGTGGGGGCATTTTGGGTAATACATCATTTTTATTAATATTGATATTTTATATAATGCTGCATATATATTTAATATATGTATTTATGGTGTTTTTTATTTTATTTAGTCTAACACTTTAGAATAGGAGCACTTATTCATTATTAATTATGACTTTTCCCTCAATAAACTAATTAGCTGCTTATTAATATTTAGTGCGGTAGTTGTTAAGTTTAGGTGTTGGTATGATTAGTGATGTAGAGTAATGCATTAATATGTGCTTAATTACCACTAATCAATTGCTAATGTTCTAGTAATATGCATTCCTAGTTAAGAGTCCCTAAAATAAAGTGTTACCATTTAGTCATTATAATATTTATTATTAAAGTAAACCCTGACAGGATGATCATGTCTGGCAACATTACATTGTCCCATTTATTGTAATTATTATTATTAGTGGGAACTAAATATTGATTCAAGTTAAAATGATTGGTCTCACTTTATATTAGGTGTATATTTTAAACAAGTGAAAAATCATGCCAATATTTTTTTGTTTTGAATCTATTTGATTTGAAGGGAGTTACATATCTGTCCACTGTAGTGAACACTACGAAGTGACGTGTTCTGAACCAGTGAAGCTTTAAACCCAGCTGTATCGGGAAAAGGTTCATTACTCGAAGCTACGGTTCATGCTGTGGTCATAAAAATGAACAACACCTTCCACAGTGCTGTGATTCATTACAGCTGCTGGTTTCACATCTGGGTCTACAACTGATTTCTTGATTTAATTTATTGTATAAAATAATGGCCTTTGTCAAAGTCATTAATTTGTGTCGGTGTACTGCCACTAAAATAATTCAAATTAATCAAACATAAACCCTGTGATCTGTCAATGTGAACTCTGCCTCAGTCCTTAGACTGTTATTTCATGGGCAAAGTTCATTTGACCTTAATATATCAATTAGGATAAAAAGAAAACAATGCTAACGCATTATAATGTAAAGGAAACGCCGTTGAGGTTTGCTTCATTTGAAGCAGATACTGAAGCAGTCGAGTGGTTTTCAGGCGAATGACGTCATAGATCACGTGCTTTTGGCAAAACGAATCAAGCTCCGATACAGCGCTTCGATGTGAGATGTTCGAAGCCTCTGTCGAACGTCACATCGCTAGTGAACACCATGCATCAACCACGTATACAAAGTGATTCAATAGAACTGGTCTGAGAAAAAAACATGTTTAAAACATTTACTAAGAGCAAATGGTATGAATGCACGTAAGAAGGCTTAAGTTATTAATTACAGTGGACAGAAGGGTGTCAAATTTAACTGTAGCTAACTATTTTTGCAATTAAGTAAAATAACACAAATGATAGTGTTATAAATGCACATTCATTAAAAAATAAATAACTTCGCTAGATGTTAGGAGCTGTGAAAACGTCTCGTAGTTTATTAAGAGGGTTCATTAATTGAGTTTGACATGTATTTAATGATTTCTCTGCTCAGCTGATGACATGGGCCTGGGAAAGACCCTCACAATGATCTCCCTCATTCTGGCTCAGAAAAAGAAGGATGAAAAACTGGAGGAATGGATCTCTAAAAAGGGTATCCGTCACTAATTAATAGTTCGATCTGTGTGTTTTATCTGGTCAGAGCTTTCTGCTGTTCTCAGGGCTGTTGTGTACGCATTCAAGCTTGTATGTGTTATATTTCCCATCCTCAGATTCAACCGTAGTGTCTTCTCAGGGGACGCTGATCATCTGTCCTGCTTCTCTGCTGCATCACTGGAAGAAAGAGATTGACAAGCGTGTGAAGAGCAGCCGCCTCAGTGTGTATTTGTACCACGGTCCCAACCGGCAGAGGAGCTCAAGCATGTAGGCCGCACACTTACATGGATGTTTTTCATAATGCAATGCCATTCATACAGTGCCGGGAAAAGGTTTTTGCCTCCTTTCTGTTTTTTTTTTGTTGTTGCATATTTTACACTTGAATGATTCAGATCATCAAACTAATTGTAATATTACACAAAGATAATCTGAGTAAATACAAAATGCAGTTTTGAAATAATGATTTCATTTATTAAGGGGAAAAAAGCTGTCCAAACCTGCCTGGCACTAAGTGAAAAAGTAATTGCCCCCTAAATCTAATAGCTGGTTGTGCCACCCTTTGCATTAACGACTGCAATCAAGCGTTTGTGAAACTGGCCATGAGTCTCTCACATCGCTGTGGAGGAATTTTGGCCAACTTTTCTTTGCAGAACTGTTTTAATTAAGCCACATTGGAGGGTTTTCGAGCATGAATGGACTGTTTCAGGTCATGCCACAGCCGGATTTAAGTCCAGACTTTGACTTGGCCACTCCATAACCTTAATTTAGTTTTTCTTGAGTTCAGATGTGGACTTGCTGGTGTGTTTGGGATCATTGTCCTGCTGCATAACCCAAGTGCGCTTGAGTTTGAGGACAAACCGACGGCCGGATATTCTCCTTCAGGATTTTCTGATAGAGTGCAGAATTCATGGTTTCATCAATTATGGAAGTCATCCAGGTCCTGAGGACCATCACACGACCACCACCGTGTTTGACTGTTGATATATGAAATTCTGTGTTGATTTTATCATGCCAGATGTACGTGACACACACCTTCCACATAGTTCAGCTTTTGTCTCATCAGTCCACTGAATATTTGCCCAAAATCTTGGGGATGATGAAGATATTTTTTGGTAAATGTGAGACGAGCCTTTGTGTTCTTTTTGGTCAGTAATGACTTATGCCTTGTAACTCTCCCACGGATGCTGTCTCTTTCTTATTGTTGAATCATGAACACTGACCGTAATTGAGGCAAGTGAGGCCTGCAGTTCTTTAGATGCTGTTCTGGGATCTTCGATGTTGTTCTGGGTTATTCTATGACCTACTGGATGAGTCGTGTTGTGCTCTTGGGGTAATTTTGGTAGGCTGGCCTCTCCAGAAAGGTTCAGCACTGTTCCAAGTATCCTCCATTTGTGGATAATGGCTCTGACTGTGGCTCGCTGGAGTCCCAACGCCTTAGAAATATCTGTATAACCCTTTCCAGACTGATACATCTCAACTCTTCTGTTTCTCACCTGTTCTTGAATTTCTTTAGATCGCGGCATGACTCGTTGCTCTTTAAGCAAGCTTCACTTTGTCAGACAGGTTATATTTAAGTGATCTTGATTCAACAGGTCTGGCAGTAATCAGGTCTGGGTGTGTCTAGTGAAACTTAACTCAGCTTTCTAAAATAATGTGCTTAATCACAGTTTTCATGATTTAACAGCAGGGGGCAATTACTTTTTAACATAGGTTTGAACAGCTTTTTCCCTTAATAAATAAAATCATCATTTAAATATTGCATTTTGTATTTACTTGTATTATCTTTGTGTAATATAAAAATTAGTTTGATCTGAATCTTTTAAGAGTGACAAAAATGCAAAAAATACATTTTCACGGCACTGTATGTTTCTAAGTGTCCTAATACTTTTTAAGGTCACTGTACATAATTGTTGCAATTATTCACAGTTTTGTGTCTCTCACTTTTTCTTTTGCTTGTCATCTTGCATAACCTGTCCTCTTTGCCATCCGTGTCCACCAGCCTTGCTGAGCATGATGTTGTGATCACCACATACAGTCTGGTGTCTAAGGAGATCCCAGTGCAGAAGGAGGACGCAGAGAAGCCCTCGAAGGACTCTGATCATGTGGTATGAATGCTGACCTCAACATCTGAATGATTCATTTGATAGCTGAGGTGTTTGAGGGCCTGGTTGCATGGAAGTCCTTAAGTAATTTGACTTGAGCATTACTAGAAACATCTTTACTGTCACCCTTAAGTGTTTATACCAAGCGGCAGCCTGCCGCTCTCTCTCGTGAAGCCGACACGGACGTGACTAAAACTGTAATTCATCGACTGGAGGCGGGCTGCAACAGGGAGTCAATCCCATAGACCCCCCCCCCCCCCATGTTAAAATACCCAACTTTACAGCAGAAAAAAAACATGTTTACAGCCTGGTGCGAAAAGTGGTTTTGATCTATATAGCTAATTTTGCCTTTATGACAACTGTGAGGGGGTGAATTTTTTTATAACTCATCCGTTTAAATTATATTAAGCCTTAAAGTTGTGCATAATTAAGGGCGTGGCCACTTGAGTGACAGGTGGATTTTACAGTCTGGTTTATACGAAGCGTTTCACTGTAGCGTGAAGTCCGCGGTTACGAAGACAACCGCTTAAAACACGAACAAATTTTCTCGCTCAGAGTCGTTACTTTGTTTCTCCTCCTGCTGACCAATGACGGAAAATTGACCAAATGTTCAAATTAACCCATGTTTTGACGCCGCAAACGCGCAGAGTCGTACATGTGAACAGGTGGATCGATAATGGAAGATAATGTATTATAACAATTATGACATGCATTACATTTATATTGTTATTTAATTAATGCAATGATTAAAATAATTTTTAAATATAATAATTGATTCGACTCACCCACTTTCTTAAAAAAATAGATACTTTTTTTTGTTTTGTAAAAACCTGTAACTAATGCTTTTTACAGTAATTTTACAGTTTAATATGCTACCGTAGTCATTGCCCTACTACGCTCATATGATATTGTACTTGTGCAGGTCTTAAAAAATGTCTTAAGTCTTACATTTGAGCTTAAAAATCCTGCAGATACTGAGTTTAAGATGACTTGAGGGAGCTGTTTTAGTCTCTTAAATGTATCACGGTGAAATAGTTACTAAGGGCTTTGTAGCAACACTTAAGGGAACACTTCGATAATTAAGGGGAATAATTAATGACAGCTTTAAGTTGACCCTTAGGATTTTTCTTGCAACCCAAGTTTCACTAACCTTATAACTAATGGATTTCTTAGCTTAATGGCTTTCATGCAACCTGGCCCTGTTTTGTTGTCTGAGCACCACCGAGAGGTTGTTTTCTTCTTGTCTTAGGCCACAGACCTGCCGCCTCTGTTACGTGTTGCCTGGACACGTGTGATTCTCGATGAAGCTCACAACATTAAGAACCCAAAGGTCCAGACGTCTATGGCGGTGTGTAAGCTGCGGGCCCGGTCCCGCTGGGCTGTTACTGGAACCCCCATTCAGAACAACCTGCTGGATATGTATTCACTCCTCAAGTACGATCTTTCATACTGAACGATTTCTAGCTATTCAAGACACATTACACCACTAATTTAACAATAACTATATATCCCGGGTTCCCAAGCAGGCATCACAGATGAGTGGGCATAAGCCAGCAAAAATCCTTTTTGTTTTTATGTATCCTGGAGAGAGAGGAAAAAAACATGCATTTTGATGTTTACAGTCCTTATCTAAACCCCATATTGTTTTTTAAGCATTTGGCATCATCCAAAGTGCATTGGATTCAAGGTATAGATTTGATCTGTTCTTGTAATTCCTCAGATATCTAACATGTGATCTTGACATTGCTGGCGTGTCACGCTCTATTGTTCGAGCTGAGAATGCAAGGTGTCTCAGTCTGAACAGGGATATCTGATTTTATGTGTTTTCCATTGGTCAGGACACAACATGTATTGTACGGCTACACATTGTGCTCTACATTTCTACAGCTGTGTTAAATTCAATACATTTTACTCTTTCCTCTCATGGCAAATTTAAAATTGTACAAAATGGTGAATTGTTTTGGTGCACAATGAGACAATGAGTATATGTGTAATATGTCTCAGACCCCACTTACCCCTGGAAGCATTTAATGAAGTATCTGGATATAGTTCAGCCAGACAGCATTTACACATTTTAAAAGGCAAATAATCTGCAGCACAGTGCTTTAACGACTCTGTTATAGTGATTTATTTACTTTAACCGCTGTTGTTTTTGCACATGCTCTGCAGGTTTCTGAGATGCTCTCCGTTTGATGAGTTTAAGCTGTGGAAGGCTCAGGTGGATAATGGCTCAAAGAGAGGAGGAGAGAGACTGAACATCCTCACCAGAGCTCTGCTGCTTCGCAGGACCAAAGATCAGCTGGACGCTACTGGAAAACCACTGGTACACACACACACACACACACACACACACACTCAGTGTTTAGGAAAACCACTGGTACACACACACACACACACACACACACACACTCACACTCAGTGTTTAAGAAAACCACTGGTACACACACACACACACACACACACACACACTCTCACACTCAGTGTTTAAGAAAACCACTAGTACACACACACACACTCACACTCAGTGTTTAAGAAAACCACTGGTACACACACACACACACACACACTCACACTCAGTGTTTAGGAAAACCACTGGTACACACACACACACACTCACACTCAGTGTTTAGGAAAACCACTGGTACACACACACACACACACACACTCACACTCAGTGTTTAGGAAAACCACTGGTACACACACACACACACACACACTCACTCAGTGTTTAGGAAAACCACTGGTACACACACACACACACAAACCACTCAGTGTTTAGGAAAACCACTGTACACACACACACACAGTGTTTAGAAAACCACTGGTACACACACACACACACACACACACACACACTCAGTGTTTAGGAAAACCACTGGTACACACACACACACACAGTGTTTAGGAAAACCACTGGTACACACACACACACACACTCTGTGTTTAGGAAAACCACTGGTACACACACACACACTCAGTGTTTAGGAAAATCACTGGTACACACACACACACACACTGGTACACACACACACACACTCAGTGTTTAGGATAACCACTGGTACACACACACACTCAGTGTTTAGGATAACCACTGGTACACACACACACTCAGTGTTTAGGATAAACCACTGGTACACACACACACACACACTCAGTGTTTAGAAAACCACTGGTACACACACACACACACACTCAGTGTTTAAGGATAACCACTGGTACACACACACACTCACACACACACTCAGTGTTTAGGAAAACCACTGGTACACACACACACACACACACTCAGTGTTTAAGAAAACCACTGGTACACACACACACACTCAGTGTTTAGGATAACCACTGGTACACACACACACTCAGTGTTTAGGAAAACCACTGGTACACACACACACTCAGTGTTTAAGGAAAACCACTGGTACACACACACACTCAGTGTTTAGGAAAACCACTGGTACACACACACACACACTCAGTGTTTAGGATAACCACTGGTACACACACACACACACTCAGTGTTTAGGATAACCACTGGTACACACACACACTCAGTGTTTAGGAAAACCACTGGTACACACACACACACACAGTGTTTAGGAAAACCACTGGTACACACACACACACACACACACTCAGTGTTTAGGATAACCACTGGTACACACACACACTCAGTGTTTAGGAAAACCACTGGTACACACACACACACTCAGTGTTTAGGAAAACCACTGGTACACACACACACACACTCAGTGTTTAGGAAAACCACTGGTACACACACACACACACACTCAGTGTTTAGGAAAACCACTGGTACACACACACACACACACACTCAGTGTTTAGGAAAACCACTGGTACACACACACACACTCAGTGTTTAGGAAAACCACTGGTACACACACACACACACACACTCAGTGTTTAGGAAAACCACTGGTACACACACACACACACACACACTCAGTGTTTAGGAAAACCACTGGTACACACACACACTCAGTGTTTAAGAAAACCACTGGTACACACACACACACACACACTCAGTGTTTAGGAAAACCACTGGTACACACACACTCAGTGTTTAAGAAAACCACTGGTACACACACACACACACACACACACACACTCAGTGTTTAGGAAAACCACTGGTACACACACACACACACTCAGTGTTTAGGAAAACCAGGTACACACACACTGTTTAGGAAAACCACTGGTACACACACACACACACTGGTACACACACACACTCAGTGTTTAGGAAAACCACTGGTACACACACACACACTCAGTGTTTAGGAAAACCACTGGTACACACACACACACACTCAGTGTTTAGGAAAACCACTGGTACACACACACACACCACTGGTACACACACACACTCAGTGTTTAGGATAACCACTGGTACACACACACACTCAGTGTTTAGGATAACCACTGGTACACACACACACTCAGTGTTTAGGATAACCACTGGTACACACACACACACTCAGTGTTTAGGAAAACCACTGGTACACACACACACACTCAGTGTTTAGGAAAACCACTGGTACACACACACACACTCAGTGTTTAAGAAAACCACTGGTACACACACACACACACTCAGTGTTTAGGAAAACCACACACACACACTCAGTGTTTAGAAAACCACTGGTACACACACACACACACACTCAGTGTTTAGGAAACCACTGGTACACACACACACACACTCAGTGTTTAGGAAAACACACACACACACTCAGTGTTTAAAAACCACTGGTACACACACACACACACACTCAGTGTTTACACACACACACACTCAGTGTTTAGGAAAACACACACACACACACACACTCAGTGTTTAAGAAAACCACTGGTACACACACACACACACACTCAGTGTTTAAGAAAACCACTGGTACACACACACACACACTCAGTGTTTAGGAAAACCACTGGTACACACACACACACACACACACACACTCAGTGTTTAGGAAAACCACTGGTACACACACACACACACACACACACACTCAGTGTTTAGGAGTACACACACACACACACACACACACACAGTGTTAGGAAAACCACTGGTACACACACACACACACACACACACACATCAGTGTTTAGGAAAACCACTGGTACACACACACACACACTCAGTGTTTAGGAAAACCACTGGTACACACACACACTCAGTGTTTAGGAAAACCACTGGTACACACACACACACACACTCAGTGTTTAGGAAAACCACTGGTACACACACTCAGTGTTTAGGAAAACCACTGGTACACACACACACACACTCAGTGTTTAGGTACACACACACACACACTCAGTGTTTAGGAAAACCACTGGTACACACACACACACACACAGTGTTTAGGAAAACCACTGGTACACACACACACACACACACACACACACTCAGTGTTTAGGAAAACCACTGGTACACACACACACACACAGTGTTTAGGAAAACCACTGGTACACACACACACACTCAGTGTTTAGGAAAACCACTGGTACACACACACACACACACACACTCAGTGTTTAGGAAAACCACTGGTACAAACTCATAGCCTAGAAATGATTAAAAACTCAAGGATTGAAAAGCTGGAAATATCAGGGACATTTTAAACAGTGGCTTCCAGGTCTGGAAATTGATATGAAAGTTAGCTGCAATCACAAATGACACATTTATGGAAATGTATTGGTAACCTGAGGAATCCTGAGATGTTTGTTCTTCTGCTTCAGGTCTCTCTGCCTGATCGGACGTGTGAGGTTCACAGGCTGAAGCTGTCTGCAGATGAACAGGCTGTATATGATGTTGTGTTTGCTCAATCCAGGTATATCATCTCACTGAACATCCATCTGCTTGTGTATTCAGTACCTTCCACTTCCTGATGTTTTGCATGCATGGTGTGATGGTCTTGTCTTTTTCCTCCCCAGGTCCACACTGCAGAACTATCTGAAGAGACATGAGGAAGGAAACACTAAAAAGGGGGACAGTAGTAATCCTTTTGAGAAAGGTAAGCAGTCTCTGTCACTGTAAGTGAAGGATTGAGTTATGAACTGCTAATGAGCATCTGATAGCAATCTGTTTTTCTAAATTATACTAGTCTCAAGTTTCAGTTGTATGTTCTGAAAGTGTGTGTTTGAGGATTCACCACTGAATCTCTGTGTGGCCGTGCAGCCTCCTTTCTCACTTAATAAATTAGCTTTTTTCTCAGGTTCGTTACAATAGTCTGTGGTATTTTAATATAAATAATTTTCTCACTAATGCTTCCAGTGTACATAAACCTTTTATGGCAAGCCCCAAAGGGTTGAATGCATTTCACATATTCATTAAACCCTTCACTGAGCCCAAAATGTGCCAATATAATATACCCCGGACCATTATCTCACTGGATATATATTTTTTGGCCCATTCTCTGTAAACCGTAGAGGTGGTTATGTGTGAAAACCCCAGTAAACCAGCAGTTTCTGAACTACTCTGAATATGCAAGTTTGTTGGATTGATCTAAGTCACTTAAATCATATTTCTTCCCCCATTCTGATGAGTGAGATCCATGAACTGAACTGAGTGTGTCCGATAAGAGAAACATACAAAATGTGCAGAGCCACTGTGATAGACGGTCTGTTTTAAAGGGGTCATCGGATGCGCATGCACTTTTATAAGCTGTTTGAACTGAAATGTGTGTTGGCAGTGTGTGTATACAACCACCCTATAATGATAAAGATCCACCAAGTGTTTTTTTATCTTGTTAAATCATTTCTCCTTTCTCAAATCAAGCCGATCTCAGATGCCTGTCGGTGTGATGTCACACAGACCCCTCCCACTATTGTTTGATTGACAGTAGCATTTTACCTTAGACCCGCCCTGAGTGATCCGTAACAGTCCGCCATTGTTTCACCGCCGGAGCCGATAACGACAAGAATGTCTCCTAAGTGATTGAAGTGTTTAGTTGTTGGATGTAATAATGAACATAGCAGTCGTCATTTACTCCCGACATCTGAGCCGCTGAAGACGCAGTGGATTACGTTTGTTTCTGAAGGAATGCCCCCCCGGTCCCCCCCGAAATTCGTGATCCAGCTTCACCTCCAGAAGAAGTGTGTAAGGTTTTTTAATGAATCTTTGTAAATCGCCTTTCCTAATAATGCCCTAGTTTCACGATTAATGCGGATAAAGTTTACCGTCTCTCAGAGAGCGGCTCGGAAGAGAGGGGCGGGGTCAGCAGCAGAGCTCATTTGCATTTAAAGCGACATGCAACAAAACAGGCTTGCTGTAAACAGAGCTGATTTTAACAGGGAGAAAAATTGTTTTACACTAACATTGAGAAATTTTAACCAAGCTATGTTACAGACTTTTCATTAAGACCTTAAAGAATCATATCAACTTGTGGAAAATGTGCATCCGATGACCCGTTTAACAAAGCTCAGTTCGAACTTTGTAGTCGTGGCCCCAAGTCTGCGTTCTTCAAAGGATGCAATGGCCAGTGAGTGTGCTTCAGAGCTTGTGTGGGACTGTTCCTTTACCAATACAGGGAAAGAAGGTAATTGAGAGCTTGTTTGTGTCTCAGTTGCACGAGAGTTCGGGATGTCTCAGCAGGATCCGCTGTCTTCCTCTCAGCAGCCTCAGGCCTCCAGCACCATCCATATACTATCACTGCTGCTGCGTCTCAGGCAGTGCTGCTGCCACCCGTCTCTGCTCAAGAAGGTGACGACGTTCCCTCTCTGTGTCACACACTCTTATTACACACTTTCACGTACTGACACGGTGTGTTTTTCCAGACTCTGGATCAGTCGGAGCTGCAGGGGGATGGAGTAGCTCTGTCTCTAGAAGAGCAGCTGTGTGCTTTGTCTATATCTGAGGCGTCAGACTCTGACCCTAAAGACACCGTGTCCCTCAACGGCAGCCGCTTCTCCTCGGAGCTCTTCAAGGACACTCGTGAAAGCACTAAGGTGAACATCTTCTCCTGCACCTAACTGTGTGCATTTTATTTCCAGTATCCACTTTTTTTCTACACCCCATGATGTTTTGAGCTAACTATCTGAGCAACTTCAGAGGGAGTGACCATTTTGAGTGCTATGTAGAAAACCTGAGATTAAAATGTAAGTGATTTTAATTCGATATAAGAGGACAATCATGGTGGAATGGTACACAGCTATTTGAAATGATTTGTTTCAGTCATTTTGAACGGATATTCCCTGAACCGTAAGCACCAGACATCAATTTTAAACATAGCAGACTGACTCGTTCAGAAAAAGGTGGATATGGGCATGTGTGTCATTTGTCACTATGCTCTTTGTGATGTTATTTATTTTCAGATTTCAGCCATTCTGACAGAGTTGAGAGAAATTAGGAAGAAAAATCAAAAAAGGTATGGCAACTGGATTTTCGTTAAGTGATAAAACCCTTAAAGGGGTCATATGATGTTGCTAAAAAGAACATTATTTGGTGTAATGCAATGTGTTTATGCGGTTTAAGGTTCAAAAAGTACATACTGTACATTATTGTTGCGCCGTCTTTCTGAAACACGTTGATTTTTACAAAGCTCATCGTTATGAGAAGCGCGGCGTGCTCTGATTGGCCAGCTATCGATGCGTTGTGATTGGCCGAATACCTCAAGCGTGAGACGGAAATGTTACGCTCCTCACCGTATTGTGATGCCGTGTCCCGCCACGACGAGACTAAAACAATAAAACCCATTATAAACGAGGCATTTGTTGCAGGACATAATTACTGATTATAATGACTTATACTGTCTTTAAACATTACCATGTCTGCATTTGTGATCGGAGAAACAACAAGCACTACTCTACACGGCTCAAAACTCACGTTTGAATCGTCAATTCTTTAAATAAGAAAACATACGTACAGGCTGTGAGTCAGAAGCACCAAAGCTGGAATTGCTTGCCACTTTATAGAAACAGTCTCTGATAGCTGGCAGGTTCAGGACACAGTCCTGCGTAAAATGTGCAACACACACTCTAATATTTGGGTTGAACTGTTCTGGAACAGTGTTGTAAATATAACTGAACACTGATTTCTAGTCGTGTCCTCTTTTGGATCCCAAACAAAGTCGTTTCTCTTTCACAACGAAACACAGCGTCTCCAGAACACGGCGCCGGCGGCAGCAACAACACTACAGCCAGAATAATAGCCCCGCCTTCTTTCATTGCGTACACATTTGGGCGGAGTTATGCAAATATCCCCACACCGTGACGTAGACATGCGGGGGGGTGTTTTAGGAGGCCGTGGACGAGTCTTAAATTTGATAAAGAATATCTCTTTGGTTTTGAGGCTTTAGTTCTTGTAACTTCAGGGATCTTATCTACACACGATCAGCTTGTGACACGCCAAAGAGAAAGCAAAAAATCATATGACCACTTTAAATATCTTCAGATCTCCATCTTGGGCTTATTATCAGTAAATCCACATGAATAACTCCTGTGTGTGGGAAGTCTTTATTCTGAACATGGAGTTTTAAAAGGGAAATCTTCGTTCTATCATAAACATAAGACAGTAAATGTACTTTTTCCACTGAGGTAAACGTCATTAGAAGACACATTGCAAGTTTTCCTCAATATGTCTTTGTCGTTTGATCTCATTAAACAGTCAGTCTATTATTATTTCAGTCTGACATCAACCATGTGCTATATTGAGAATCCCAAAGCCAGTTTGTAATTTTTGCAATTTGTCAATTTTGAACCCCGCAGTGTGATTGTGTCTCAGTGGACGAGCATGCTGCGTATTGTTGCTGGTCACTTGAAGAAAATGGGGCTGACTTTTGCAGTAATCGATGGCACGGTCAATCCCAAACGCAGAATGGACCTAGTGGAGGAGTTCAACACTAACCCAAAAGGACCACAGGTATATGGCATATTCCTTCACACTGACATTTCATTAATTGCATGATTTGTATTCATCTGTATTTCACTGACTGCTAATGTGTTTAGTTGGTTTGTTTGTTATGAATCAGGAAGGTGTTCATTGTTGGCCTTGATGTTGCAGGTGATGCTGGTGTCTCTGTGTGCTGGAGGTGTGGGAATCAATCTGATTGGAGGGAATCATCTGTTTCTCATGGACATGCACTGGTGATGAGCCACTTCACGGGGTCTTAAGAAGTTTTAATGAATATGTATTAATAACAAATAGTGTATAGGAGTAATTCCAGTCTCTTGAATGCTGTTTACGCCATCAGTCTATAGACGCTAACAATAACTGCTTTGGTTTAGGGCTGTGCGATATGACGATAAATATCGGATGGACAAAATAAAAAGTCTATCGTTTCATATTATGTTCTATCGTTTATTTCGTGGTGTCGCAAAATACATTGTTTACGGATTTGAGTGACTGCGATCTTTATACGCCGCCCACCACGGGGGGGGGGGGGGAGACAGAACCAGCCAGGACAAAACCAGGAGCTCGTTACTAAACGAGGGACTACATCTGTAGCATGGTCACGTGTTTTTAAGCACTGCAGTTTTAAAACAACCGATTTTAAGCCGTTGAAACTCAAACAACAGAGCTATATGCGTGCGCCGTCTCTTTCTGTGTGAGAGGAGCGCGCTTTTCTTCGCTTTATTGGCTTTGAACGATTACATAACACACTTATATGCGTCAGAATCCCCATCTTTGCAAGTATCCTCAAACACAGTGATTTAGGTCTTAATAGAGAGTAAACGACAGAAAGAGAAACACATACAGGAGCTATATTGGATCCGGATTTCGGTCTTAAAGGGGAAGCGTCCCAATATTTGTTCATGTTAATCACAGCACACTGCTCTCGACTAAATCACTTTAGTAACTTTAATGAGAATAAATAAATAAATAATAATGATATATTTATAATATGTATAGAATCTATACATGATACACGTGTTAATTATATATATCTTAGATAGATATAATTAACACAGTGAAGTCTAATTAATTTACACAATGTATGTAGCCTTTCTTATTTATTGTAGTTTTGTCCTATTGCTTGTAATTAGTTTCTTATCCTTATTTCATCACTGACTGTTTACTTATCTTCAGTGAGGTTGAGTTTCTCTCTTCAGGCTTGTATTAGTTTAATATTGACATTGGTGGTGACAAGGACTATGAAAATTATATGATATCAAAGATTTTAAAAGAAAAAAAAATCACTACACCGTGATATATATTGTTATCGTGATATAAAATGTGTCATATTGTGATATAAGATTTTGGTCATATCGCCCACCCCTACATTGGTTACACAATAAAGCGCTGTATAAATGCATCATTCATTGGTTCACACTGCAAGTGGATTGCTTCAGAGGGACTATGAACGTGTATAAGATCTGTGCATTGATTCACAGGAATCCAGCACTAGAGGACCAGGCCTGTGATCGGATCTATAGAGTGGGACAATCCCTGGATGTGACCATTCACAGGTGAGGATTTGATGTTGCTTGTATTCAGTTATAGACAGATAGTTATACAGTCAAGTAGTGGTTCTTAATGACCGGAAACGACAGCTTCATGAATGAGACGAGCCAAAAAAAAAACAAATTTTGAGGTAATATGGCATATTTTCCTACCAAGCAAAGAAAGATTTGCTTCAGTCAGATTGATTGCACGGTGACATCTCCTCACAGGTTTGTGTGTGACGGGACGGTGGAAGACAAGATCTCTTCACTACAGGAGAAGAAGAAGGAGCTGGCGCAGAAAGTCTTGTCTGGAACTGGATCCTCATTCACTAAACTGTCTCTGGCAGATCTCAGGGTCATCTTCGGCGTCTGATATGCATTTTATTATTTCATAGAACTAATATTAATCTACTAACCATCATTTTAACTATTGTTGTTGTCTTGAATCCGTTATTGTATTTTTAGGAAGATATCACAAAATCAAAGACTTTATTTTCAAATGGTTTATGACTGTTTACATTGAATAAATTGTTGGATGTCACAATGCAATTGTCATGCAATATTTTTTTAATCTCAGTTGTTTGCTAAACTTGATTTTAACATGAGCACACTCACCTAGAGAGGAGAGGTTACACAAACAAGCCTGTCAGTTTTTCCTCTGTTTCCAAGATGCATATACACTATATTGCCAAAAGTATTGGCAATGAACGGTTTGACTACTTTAGTAATTTCCACGATTACAAATATTAATGTTTAAGCATATAATGATATTCTAGGGAATTGTGTGCTTCTAATTTTATAGCAACAGTTTGGACAAAATCCTTTTCTATTCTAACATGACAGTGTCTCTGTGTATAAGACAAGAATCAAAGAGAAATGATGATTCAGTCAGTGTGGAAGAACTTGACTGGTCTGCAGAAAGCAGCTGAACACCTCTGGTGTGACTTTAAATGAGCCACAAACTCATCACCAAACACCAATGACTTGTACATTCATTATATGGACAAAAGTACTGGCAAAAGTATTTTCTCTTTAGAAGAGAAAAAGGCACTTCCAAACTGTGGCAACAAAGATGGAAACATAATTAATGTACTTAAAAATTGTATTTCCACCTCTGTTGCAACAGTTTTGAAGTGTATGAAATGACTGTACCCATATGTACAAGTCATTGGTGTCATCCCCTTTGGATTATTAATGTTGTGTATTAAGTAATACTTATCATGCACATGAAATGTTACAATTATCTACTTATGGTCATTTCTGAACTAAATAACAGCATTTGGCCAATCAAAACTCGGTACTGTAACCAGCTGCATACAAGTGGAAACAATTTAGTCATTTTTCGCGCAAAATGGTTCAAGCGCAACTTTAAAAAGAAAACAATAGAAGGTATGATTTTTCCTTGATTAGAATTTAAAGATATTCTCCTGACATAATGTATGTGTGACTGTGAGGGACTGAGAGACGATAGGAGAGCTGAAAAGACACGTCTTGAGTCCAAAAGCATTCACTGCGTTATGAAGCCCATTAGAATACAGTTAGAATGCCCTTATAATTCCAGCAATGAAACAAACAAATAGTTTTTACGTGTTTATATTCATTGCACAATCACTTTTCTGTATATCAGCACATGTGCGCGAGGCTGCGAGCACAAATGTACTTTTAGTTTTAAACAACAGCAACCCGGTGTTTCATTCCGTGAGTGAATGAGTGTTTGAACGAATCGAGTGAGCCAGTGATTCAACGGCCCATTCAGATGATCCGTTTCTCAAATGGATGGCTGCATCCTCCGGAGGTCGTATTTGTAGGCTGCATACGTCATAAAGAATATATATTATTTTAGAATATTAACAGTTATAAATTTGACCATTATTCGTAGTTAAGTGTAAATTGTTGTAATATGCTTCTCTGTAACAGATTACAATTACATTGCATTTTATTTTGTCATTAAATTCTGTAATTATGTAAAAAAACAATATATATATATGTAAAACATTGTTATTTACAATACACAGCGTGGTTTTTAGGGGGGGGGGGGTCAAGGGGGTCAACCCTTGAGATGGGAGAGAGGGGGGTCTTGTCCCCCAGGATTTCCTCTTATGAGTGATCAGTGTATTATAATGGTTCAAAACAGATATAAATACTTCAATAGGTTGTTATATTAACATTTCATCAGTTAATGAAATCTGTTTAACTCTGTAAAACCATGTTGCCACCATATTTTTTTAGGTGAAGCTCTGGCAACCTTATCTTTTGGTATTTTACTATAATTGTACCATAAATGTCACAGAGTTGTTGTTGTTTTTTTTTTTACAGTGCACGTTACACATCTCTTTATCTCTCTACGCTGGTTGGTTGCATACATTGATGCTTACATACAGAACAGCCACGTGCATTGTACTACCATCACAGAGAGGCACAAAATCACTTTCCAGAATATTCTCATTCACGGTTGCTTACTAGTGGAATGATCTTACCAATTATATCCAGAATGCCAAATAGCTAACAATATTACAACTCATATCTTCCATGAACACTAAATTCCATCCTATAGAAAAAAGAAAATACAAATCTTCCTAATATATGCTTTCACTTTTCATTAATGTTTTCACTTTTCTGAGGAAAGTTCTGGGCTGACAGAGGAGGGTTCTGGTCTTGTTGAGGAAAGTTCTGGGTTGGCAGAGGAGGGTCCTAGTCTTGCTGAGGAAAGTTCTGGGCTGGCAGAGGAGGGTCCTGGTCTTGCTGAGGAAAGTTCTGGGCTGAAAGAGGAGGGTTCTGGTCTTGCTGAGGAAAGTTCTGGGCTGAAAGAGGAGGGTTCTGGTCTTGCTGAGGAAAGTTCTGGGTTGGCAGAGGAGGGTCCTGGTCTTGCTGAGGAAAGTTCTGGGCTGGCAGAGGAGGGTCCTGGTCTTGCTGAGGAAAGTTCTGGGCTGGCAGATGAGGGTTCTGGTACTGCTGTGGAAGGTTCTGGGCTGGCAGAGGAGGGTCCTGGTCTTGCTGAGGAAAGTTCTGGGCTGGCAGAGGAGGGTCCTGGTCTTGCTGAGGAAAGTTCTGGGTTGGCAGAGGAGGGTCCTGGTCTTGCTGAGGAAAGTTCTGGGCTGGCAGAGGAGGGTCCTGGTCTTGCTGAGGAAAGTTCTGGGCTGGCAGAGGAGGGTCCTGGTCTTGCTGAGGAAAGTTCTGGGCTGGCAGAGGAGGGTCCTGGTCTTGCTGAGGAAAGTTCTGGGCTGGCAGAGGAGGGTCCTGGTCTTGCTGAGGAAAGTTCTGGGCTGGCAGAGGAGGGTCCTGGTCTTGCTGAGGAAAGTTCTGGGCTGGCAGAGGAGGGTCCTGGTCTTGCTGAGGAAAGTTCTGGGTTGGCAGAGGAGGGTCCTGGTCTTGCTGAGGAAAGTTCTGGGTTGGCAGAGGAGGTCCTGGTCTTGCTGAGGAAAGTTCTGGGCTGGCAGAGGAGGGTTCTGGTCTTGCTGAGGAAAGTTCTGGGCTGGCAGAGGAGGGTCCTGGTCTTGCTGAGGAAAGTTCTGGGCTGGCAGAGGAGGGTCCTGGTCTTGCTTGAGGAAAGTTCTGGGCTGGCAGAGGAGGGTCCTGGTCTTGCTTGAGGAAAGTTCTGGGCTGGCAGAGGAGGGTCCTGGTCTTGCTGAGGAAAGTTCTGGGCTGGCAGAGGAGGGTCCTGGTCTTGCTGAGGAAAGTTCTGGGCTGGCAGAGGAGGGTCCTGGTCTTGCTGAGGAAAGTTCTGGGCTGGCAGAGGAGGGTCCTGGTCTTGCTGAGGAAAGTTCTGGGCTGGCAGAGGAGGGTCCTGGTCTTGCTGAGGAAAGTTCTGGGCTGGCAGAGGAGGGTCCTGGTCTTGCTGAGGAAAGTTCTGGGTGGCAGAGGAGGGTCCTGGTCTTGCTGAGGAAAGTTCTGGGCTGGCAGAGGAGGGTCCTGGTCTTGCTGAGGAAAGTTCTGGGCTGGCAGAGGAGGGTCCTGGTCTTGTTGAGGAAAGTTCTGGGCTGGCAAGAGGAGGGTCCTGGTCTTGCTTTCTGGGCTGGCAGAGGAGGGTCCTGGTCTTGCTGAGGAAAGTTCTGGGCTGGCAGAGGAGGGTCCTGGTCTTGCTGTGGAAAGTTCTGGGCTGGTCTGGTCTTGCTGAGGAAAGTTCTGGGCTGGCAGAGGAGGGTCCTGGTCTTACTGTGGAAAGTTCTGGGCTGGCAGAGGAGGGTCCTGGTCTTGCTGAGGAAAGTTCTGGGTTGGCAGAGGAGGGTCCTGGTCTTGCTGAGGAAAGTTCTGGGTTGGCAGAGGAGGGTCCTGGTCTTGCTGAGGAAAGTTCTGAGAGGAGGGTCCTGGTCTTGCTGAGGAAAGTTCTGGGTTGGCAGAGGAGGGTCCTGGTCTTGTTGAAGAAAGTTCTGGGCTGGCAGAGGAGGGTCCTGGTCTTGCTGAGGAAAGTTCTGGGCTGGCAGAGGAGGGTCCTGGTCTTGCTGAGGAAAGTTCTGGGCTGGCAGAGGAGGGTCCTGGTCTTGTGAGGAAAGTTCTGGAGAGGAGGGTCCTGGTCTTGTTTTGGAAAGTTCTGGGCTGGCAGAAGAGGGTCATGGTCTTGTTTTGGAAAGTTCTGGGCTGGCAGAGGAGGGTCCTGGTCTTGCTGAGGAAAGTTCTGGGCTGGCAGAAGAGGGTCCTGGTCTTGCTGTGGAAAGTTCTGGGCTGGCAGAGGAGGGTCCTGGTCTTGCTGAGGAAAGTTCTGGGAGGAGGGGTCCTGGTCTTGCTGAGGAAAGTTCTGGGCTGGCAGAGGAGGGTCCTGGTCTTGCTGAGGAAAGTTCTGGGCTGGCAGAAGAGGGTCCTGGTCTTGCTGTGGAAAGTTCTGGGCTGGCAGAGGAGGGTCCTGGTCTTGCTGTGGAAAGTTCTGGGCTGGCAGAGGAGGTTTCTTTTGTTGCTGTGGAAAGTTCTGGGCTGGCAGAGGAGGGTCCTGGTCTTGCTGTGGAAAGTTCTGGGCTGGCAGAGGAGGGTCCTGGTATTGCTGTGGAAAGTTCTGGGCTGGCAGAGGAGGTTTCTTCTTGCTTGGGAAAGTTCTGGGCTGGCAGAGGAGGGTCCTGGTCTTGCTGTGGAAAGTTCTGGGCTGGCAGAGGAGGTTTCTTTTGTTGCTGTGGAAAGTTCTGGGCTGGCAGAGGAGGTTTCTTTTGTTGCTGTGGAAAGTTCTGGGCTGGCAGAGGAGGTTTCTTTTGTTGCTGTGGAAGTTTCTGAATCAGATTTGTTTTTTTATGATTAAGTCATTCAATTGGTTAGACAAGTATTTCCAGTCCACAGTATCAGTTTTTACTATCTCTTGCATTTCCTCCTCGATAGACCTTATTGTTTCTTCTTCATATATGTCTTCAAATAGAGACTTGTAGTAGGATGTTGTACAAAACTGACAACACGTAGAAACCAACAGCCAAAATATTGGTAGAGCAAAAAGCAATCCCAACCCGATTGCCTATGGAGAAAACAATGTAACTGCATTAATATGCATAGTTATGCAGAGTTTTGTTATTACATTATTTGTTAACGCTTTAGAATACAACCTGCAACATGCAGCATAAGTAAACAGAATTTACAACTTTTTTGTAATTGTAGTGTACCTATTCAGTACCTCCGTGTAGGTATAAGGGAATGATATGCTACGTTTGGTGAATAAAGGGGTAATGACCTGTAAAAATTATTTCTACTTTAATTATTTTTTAAATTAGGGTTACCTATTCTAATTTTACATGGTTTGTATGACCTAACAACAATCTTATATTTGCAAGCGATTCAACAAAAACATGCACTGTACATTTTAATAGCCTGCATATATAAAAAATGCTGGGTTATTGTTTCAATCCAAATCATCGGCAGAGTGTTTGCGGCGCTCATGTATAGAAAATACAAGAAAACTAAACGAAGCGAAGAGGCAGGGCCGGTGTTGTGCCAATTTCTGCACCCCTGCCAGATTATGCTTTCCCTCGTTGAAATCGCTACCTGATTGTGTAATCCCAACCCCTCCCCTAATCCTATCCCCTCCACCACACCTATTCCTAAACCTACCAATACCAGGGGATGCAATGAATGACACCTGCGCCATCTGAATCCCACGGAGGAGCAGGAAGGATAAAAGGAGGAGTGACAGAAGAGAGAGAGGACCAGGCCTGGGATTTTAGTTTGTGTTTTGTTTGCGGCAGGCGTCCGTGAGGGGCGCCGCTTTTATATCGTTCAATGCGCCGGTTCCCGCCTTCTTCCTGCCCGTATACATACCTCGCTGGTGCCGAAGCGGGAGGAAGGAGGGACACGCTAGACCCTCGCTGCTGAGAGCGGTGCTGAGGCGGGCAGCAGGAGAAGCGGAGACCGCCAGTGTGCCCGAGGCGGTGCCTAGGGAAGAACAGGTGGGACGGGCTTTGTGGAGGTGCCCGTCGGAGAGGGAGCAGGAGTCGCCCCGTTCGCCTGGAGGCCGAAGCCTCTGCCATCCGCCATGCTTGGGGAGCAGGGAACGGGGGGCTCGCTGCCGGCTGCCTCGATCGGAGGAGCACCGCCGTCCCCAGGAGGCGGATATCGGGCCGTCCACCAAAGTCCAGTACCATCGTCCCGCGAGTGAGCCAGCGGAGTGAGGACAGCGGCAGTGTGTCCGGGAAAGGCCTCTCTCCCCTCTCTCTTCTCTGTCACTCCTCATCCTTCCGCTCCTTTTCTCTCGCCTCGTCTGTCCGTAAATCGCCGCGGCCGCCCTTAACGGGCTCCCCCCGGGAGAGGGGAGGGGAGTAGAGCGCAGTCTCGTGAGCCCCCCGGCCTGCGAGGGGCGATATTGACGAGTGGGCGGGCCGAGAGCCGTGGGAACGGAGCGAGGCCGGTGGATGATGGATATATGCGCCACTCACCGGTGAATTATCACTGGAAGAGAGAGAGGACACCTGTAGTTTGTGTTTGTTTGCGGCATTCCGTGAGGGGCTGCCGCTTTTAATGTTTGTTTATTTTATTATTAAATTCTTGTTCAATTAATACCTCGATACCAATACCAGGGGATGCCAATCTGGCAGGAAGCAGAATTCGGCACGATCGGCGAAAGACAGAGCAGGCTGTTGCCTAGGGCGTCAGGCTTTGTGGAGGTGCCTCCATTCTGAATCCCCTATACGTTTACCATAAAGAAAAATACACATTGGATATATTTGAATTATCACTCACCTGTAATTAAACCAATTAATGATGCCGTTTCAAAGTGGGTCCTGCCTTCTGAATGTTTACCATAAAGAACACATCCTTCAGTTGCTGAAGCAAAAGCCTAAATAGACACGCAAAGATCAACTCCTAATGCGGGTGTGTGAGTTGTCGTCATCTATTTTAGAGTGATTGCAATGTATTCTAAATATAAATTTGTTCTGTCGAACAGGTAAATGATCTGTCCAGAAATAACGCTGTTTATTCAACACGAACCGGCCTTGGCTATAATACAGTTTAATCTTGACTTTCAGTGTTTATTAAAGGCTTTCAGCCTGCGTGTTTATTGGTGTGACAGTTTGGCCATTATAGTTTAAAAACATGATTGTAAATTTGTTCTTAAACAAGCTTTTCAAAGAATTTGGTTTAACTGTATAAGCTGTATAAGTAGGCAGTTGTTTTGCTTTTTTTCTGAACTGGTGCAATACATTTTCATATTTTATTATTTGTTGCATGTGTTGTTACTGTTGTCATATTGCATGTGATTTTAATTTACAAACCCATTTTGGATTCATTTAACACAGCAGTAGCCCTATAGTAAATTTCAAACAATATTTTAATTCAATAAAACAGCCCACCATGTTTATTGTTATATTACCTAGTATATAATGTATGTATGTATGACTTACTGTATAAACAACAATCATTTTAGAGAAATTAGTTGTAGCCACTTAACCTACATGGAACAAGTTGGATTTAAACACAGAACAAGTGTATATTTACGCGGTTATTACAGATAAAAATATTGCACTAGTTTTAGTTTAATTGTTTGATGACCAAATTAAGCCCTCTACTTTTTTTTAAAAAAAACATCACATTATACATCCACTGAAATACAAATGTTGTTTTTTATTCTGTGAACATCTGGAAAGAGGTAAGCTTGTTTTAAGCTGCATTGAACCTTGATGGTATATCTTGCAAAGTTATTTGGTGATAGTGGTGTTGGGAAGTTGCTGGTGTGACTCAGCTGAGATCGACAAATATGCTTTCATAAGTAGACTGGTGAATAAATCATAGCAGAAACTCATTTCACTATATGTCCAGTTTTGTTGTTCAGTAATCTCCATCTTGTCTCATTTAATAATCGAATATGTACCCCATGGTTAATAAATGGCTATAATAGAATACCAATGTAAAATTATAAAAAGTATATTGTATTTCTAAATCACTCCCTAACATAAGATTGTTGTTTAGGCCATACTTACCATATAATATTAAAAGTACACTGTATGTTGATCTCAAAGGTTCAAAACTCTTTTAATTTTAACCTTCCTCACATTTTTCAAGTATATAGCAAACACATTAAAATCACCCTCAGAAACATATAAGGTATACAAGGATTTTGACTGAAAGGGGGAATGTGTCCATAATGGAGCAGGTTATCATGACTGTCATGCTTTTTTAAAGATGTAATTCAAAAATAATAATTGATGTTGGCACAGGGGCTAATAGGTGCCTTTTCATTTGTTTGATTGTTCTATTTTTTTTTTTTGGTTTATAATTTGTTTTACTGTCTATTTTTTCTGTATATTTGTTAGGCTACACTGATTTTTTTAGGCTAAACAGTGACTGAGTGAAATGTACTTGAATATTGTAGGGTAAACTTAAAATAATTAAATAGAAATTACTCATCAAACTCTGCCTGGCCATGTTAAATTCACTTAATTTTCTTTGCAAATTTCACATAGCTTAGTTAGGTAGATTTTACTTAATTACATCTTTACATTTTACTTAAAAAAATATGCGTGCAAAATAAAATTAAGTAAATGTAACTTTTTTTCAGTGTATTGGATGACAATAATGACTAAATGAACAGCTGCAAGAACATTACTAGCTGTAATAAATAACTTTCTTGATTGTTTCAAAAGTACCACAAATGATTATTAGATACAATACAATATAGATCAATCGGTACAGATTTGATTACATTGATTGAGCGTCTAAACGTAACAGGACACGGTCACTATCCGTCTAATATCTAAAATAGATCATGTACTCGGTTCCTGATGTTCACAGTGTATTCACACCCTGCATGCTGCCACAAATGATGTTGAGTGTTAAAGAAAAAGAAAGGCTTCAGTATACAAAGTTACAAAGATTAAATGTTTAATGTTTCATAATGAAGCGTTTATATTAGTGCTGGGCAACAATTAATTGCATCCAAGATGAACGTTTTGTTTATATAATATGTTTGTTTACTGTGTATATTTATTATGCATATATACACACATGCATGCATATATTTAAGAAAAATTGTTATATTTATATATTAAATAAATGTATAAATGTAAATATTTTCAAAATATAAACTGTATGTGTGTATCTTTATATAAACATAATTTATATACACAGTACACACACACAGATATATTATATAAACAAAACTTTTATTTTGGATGCGATTAATCATTGCCCAGCACTAGCTTTTATATTAATTAATCATTATAATGCATATTATTGGATGGTTAATAACATACCTGGGATAGAGACTGATAATATTTAATTTTGTCAGATTCTTCAGCAGTAAGTTTGTTGCTTTCTTTGCAAGGAATTTGATCGTTTGATCGTGTGATGTTTTCTTCTGTCAGACTCCAGCACACCACAGCATCACCATCAATCAAAATTGTTATGATCCATAACGCAGAAAGAGATAGGTTTCTCATAAAATGTTTACGGGAAAATCTTCTGCATGCCTGATTGAATCGTGCACGAGAGCAGGATGAACAGGAGCAGGTTCCAGGGGGATTGTCCTCAGTATGGATGCATTCTCTATTGGAACAGTACGCACGTTTACAAGAACACCACAGCGCAGAAATAATTGTAAATGTTTTAGCGGTTAAGGTCAGTGTTAAAAAAAGTCCAAAAAATGGAAGACCTATATATATTCTGCAGAACCACTGGTAAAAATCATTACATGGACACTGAAAGTCCAGTTTAAAAGTGTACTGAAAAACAAGAAATATAAAAGCAATTGCAAATGCACTGCCAGACGTCAGCTTATTCATCAAGGTGGATTCAAAGAATGGATGTTCTGAGTGCAGCATGTTTGCAGATCCTTGCAGCTCAGACAGATTTGTAGTACTGTAGAACAGATCAGGTTCGTACAGTAGTTAAAACATACTCCGATAGTAGCAGCTTTCCCCTCTACTGTCTCCTCCCCTTGCTCTAATGAATGCTGAGTGTCTTGGTGTGGGAAGAAGAAAAAACATTAAATAATTAGCACCTGTCAATACATTATTATATACACTTGTACATTTCATAATTTATTTAGTTGTTCAACATACCTTACTATTATCTTGTTAAATGTTTGGCACTATTAAAATGAACATTAAACAGGTGGAAAAATAGGCAAAGCAGAGGATTCAGGTGAGTAGACCTGAGTGCAAGGTTTCTTGGATCTTATCTGATAGTAAACAGTCCTTTTTCTAGGCAGAGCGTTCGACGAAGCGGGGAGACGGAGGAGCACTGGACCAGTGGAGAACAGGAACAACTAATAAGTAGACAAAGGTAGGTGAGAGTAGAGGTGTGCGATATGAAGATGTTTGATCATGGACGATAAAAATCTCTCCACGATCTGCTTTTGAAGAAATATCATAGTATCGTGCACATTCTATCAGTTACAGTTTTGGCGCCTCCGTCTCTATAAAGTGAACACCACATACAGTGGTAGAGTTACTCTGACAGGAGCCTGCACTTATTCGCTATCGCAAAAGTAAATGATTTGCATTCAAGCCTTGCTGGTTAAATTATTCATTTGCACGCTGGTCTGACGTGCACTTTATATGAGTGCGCACTAAAACACTGTCAAACAGCGCCTGATTACTAAACTAAGTTATCTTTTGCACTAATACTGTCAAAACACACAAGGTTTACATATAGACTCCGTTGGTTATGTCTAAAATGAAAGTAAACAGTGGAGAGAAAAATGTATACCTGCCTATATAATAAATGCGTGCAGGTCGACTGTAATTAAAGGGATAGTTCACCCTAAAATGTAATTTCTGTCATTATTTACATGTTGTCCCAAACCTGTATTAATGTATTTCTTGTGCTGAACACAAAAGAAGATATTTTGAAGAACGTGTGTAAGCTGGTCCACATTGACTTCGATAGAAGGAATAAAATACTATGAAGACAGAGGACCAGAAACTGTTTGGTTTTCCACCTTCTTCAAAATAGCGTTTATGTTTAGTAGAAGAAACTCATTCAGGTTTAAAACAACTTTTGAGTAAATGATGGTATACAAATAAAACACTATGACAGACAGATGACAGATTTTTTTTTTGCTTGAACTATTCCTTTAATGTTAATAAAACAACAAAACACAAAGAGAAAAATCACTCACTACTCTTGACTGAAAAACTTTAATACAGTTACTTTAGGAATTAGTCTATATAGTGTTTTATTTTTATATTTGTTCATTTAATTTCTTGAATGCTCTGCTAAATACACCTATTGTACCTGAAAATAAAGCACTGTTTGTTTTATTTGTATATTATGTGCATCTTTGTTCTTATTTTTTAGTAAGGAATCTTCGCCCACTTTGGCCTAAATATCTGCCATTATGTTTTTTTTGTTACGTTGAAAGGCTTTGTCTTTATAATAAGGAAATGAGTTTGGCTGTGATGCTCAGACAACTTGCAAAATAGTAAAACCAACATGAAAAAGAATCATGATAAAATCGTGATATTTCTAAAAATATTTTTTCCATATCGCCCACCCCTAGGTGAGAGTCAGGCAAGTCAACATACAATCAGTGTTGCTAACTGCATTCAATTGAAAGTATACTGACCAAAATTATAAATGCGACACTTTTGTTTTTGCCCCCATTTTTCATGAGCTGACCTCAAAGATCGAAGACTTTTTCTATGTACACAAAAGGCCTATTTCTCTCAAATATTGTTCACAAATCTGTCTAAATCTGTGTTAGTGAGTACTTCTCCTTTGCTGAGATAATCCATCCACCTCACAGGTGTGGCATATCAAGATGCTGATTAGACAGCATGATTATTCCACAGGTGTGCCTTAGGCTGGACACAATAAAAGGCCACTCTAAAATGTGCAGTTTTACTGTATTGGGGGGGGGGGTGGACTGGGATGTTTTCAGCTTCCAGGAATTGTGTACAGATCCTTGCAGATTATCATGCTGCAGCATGAGGTGATGGTCGTGGATGAATGGCACAACAATGGGCCTCAGGATCTCGTCACAGTATCTCTGTGCATTCAAAATGCCATCAATAAAATGCACCTGTGTTCGTTGTCCATACCATAACCCCACCGCCACCATGGGCCACTCGATCCACAACATTGACATCAGCAAACCGCTCACCCACACGACGCCATACACGCTGTCTGCCATCTGCCCTGTACAGTGAAAACCGGGATTCATCCGTGAAGAGAACACCTCTCCAAACTGCCAGACGCCATCGAATGTGAGTATTTGTCCACTCAAGTCGGTTACGACGACGAACTGCAGTCAGGTCGAGACCCCGATGAGGACGACAAGCATGTAGATGAGCTTCCCTGAGACAGTTTCTGACAGTTTTTTTCAGATATTCTTTGGTTATGCAAACCGATTGTTGCAGCAGCTGTCCGGATGGCTGGTCTCAGACGATCTTGGAGGTGAAGATGCTGGATGTGGAGGTCCTGGGCTGGTGTGGATACATGGGGTCTGCGGTTGTGAGGCCGGTTGGATGTACTGCCAAATTCTCTGAAACGCCTTTGGAGACGGCTTATGGTAGAGAAATGAACATTCAATTCACTGCCGGGCAACAGCTCTGATGGATATTCCTGCAGTCAGCGTGCCAATTGCACGCTCCCTCAAAACTTGCGACATCTGTGGCATTGTGCTGTGTGATAAAACTGCACATTTTAGAGTGGCCTTTTATTGTGGCCAGCCTAAGGCACACCTGTGGTGGTGACAGCTATTATGGGATGCGGCTTGATAGAGAGCAGGAGATGCAGATAACTTGATCTTGACCCTTAAGAAACTTTAATTAATGCTGTCATGTAACAAATCTGTTTCAAAGTTAAAATCAAATTAATTGCTAATTACAACATTGAAATAAAAATGTCAGGCCTGTACAAATACTAGAAATGGTGAACATAAATAATTGGGAATCATGTACAAAAAAGTCAAATAAAGCAAAAATAGCAGTGCATGTTTAATTTATCTTTCACAACATTTATGTAGTTTTGTTCACTTGGCTGTTTCCTTATAAAAGTCCAGAAATGTAGTTTTTCGTCAGGTGTCTTTTTTAATTGTATGTTGTCATTATGTTGCTGTCTTGCCGCCAGCCAATCACTTCATTGCTGATCGTAGTTTCGAGTATGGATACATAGCCCCATTTAAACCAACCCATGATTGCGTAATTATCACAGATAACTCAATCCAGCAAAACAGGTGCGTTTGAAGAACTGAATTAGCCAGATCCTGATTAGCGCAAAGATATCATCTTGGATGTGTCATTTGAACGGCCCTGGATTCCATTTCAGATATCTGGGGCCTGTACCATGACGGTAGATGAACAAATTCAGAGTTATAGGATAAGTTTGAGTTGACAAAACCAAACCACTCCAGGCTTTGTTGGTACCATGAAGCTGATCATCAACTTTCTCTGTCACCTCGGGCTTGATGCTGAGTTAATGGAACGCGTGCACGTGAATGTGTGACATCATCGGTGAACAGCCAATCACAACACAGAGCACGTGTGACTCACTTCAGCGAGATTCAAGAGGAATTTAAACGCATTTCCACTGAAGTACTTGTCCATGAAGGAGGACAAATAAAGGACATGATCTCGCTCTATCAGTGCAGTCACGAGTGAAATTACTTTATATAGATGATAATAATATATAGTGATAGAGACTCAAACATGTAAGGTCACATGTAGCCATTTTTAAAGTGTTATCTGTTGATTATACAGCTTATTTATATTACATTTGATCTGTATATATTGATATTAATTTATAATAAATGCGTTATAATAACTTTAAACTAAAAGTGCTTGTGTGTAATGGAGTAATAATAATATAAATCATATAATAATTATAAAAATCATATGTAAGTTGTAATTATAATCAGAATTTTTTTAAGGTACTGCATAGTGACTTTTAATTTGAAGAGAAACTGAGGGAGTGACTTGTTTTGTGTCAGACATGTGTCACTTTGCTCACATCTGATTGGTCCAATTTAAGTTTGAGATCTCTAACCCATTGACATTTATGCATTTAGCAGACGCTTTTATCCAAAGCGACTTGCAGTGCACTCAGATTATACATTTTGTGTAAGTATGTGTGTTCTCTGGGAATTGAACCCACAACCTTTTGCGCTGCTGACGCAATGCTCTACCACTGAGCCACAGGACATAACCAGAGCAGGTTAGCAGTGGAGTTTAAGTTATTATAGCAATGAACGCAGCTAAAAGCCAAGCCACTTTCATGGTACCTAAAACCCAGAATTGGTGCAAACTAAACTGAAACTTACCTGGCTAACCAGCTAAACCGGCTTCATGGTACAGGCCCCTGGTAAACTTACCCCAGAAGTGGATGTTTGTTTATAAACTAGCTGCAACTCATGAACTAGTGTTCATGCTCTTTCATCATCAAACTCTAGGTGGAGTGCATGTTCCATTACCTCACTCCTGTGTACATGTTTGAAATGTGTATATCAGCCCTAGACTTATATACTACCCACCCATTGTGTACGTTTCATTATGTAAATACTTCCCTTGTTTGTGAATTAAATTATCACTCATGCATTCTAAAAAATGCCACCATTTCAGGGAGATCCACTGCAGTGTTCAATGATGGTCAAATCAGTGTGTAATGTTTTTAAAGAATTATCTTGTGCACACCAAGGCTGCATTTATTTGATAAAAATAAAGTAAAACTGCATTTTTTATTTATTCCTGTCATGTTAAAAAAGTATTTGCAACTTTTTTGAAGTTTACTTTATTAACAGAAAACAAAAATATTTGATATTACACATACTCAGTGTTAAAAGCTATACAACGTAGTAGTGTTGCAATAACCCTGGTCATTTTGCTTCCCTGAATAAGGATTTACAGCAATAATATCCTTATCAATATCAATAGTTAGTAATTATCTGAAGCATGCGAAGTAAACTTCAGACTTTAGCAAAGCAACATTATGTCATGTTATCTAAACTCATGATCTTTAACATTAACTGAGCTTTAGGGATAACCAAGCAAAAAGATGCATGATCAAAGTTGTCTTTAAGAATTATTTAACTTTTTTTTTTTTTTTTTTTTTTTTACAAATCTTTGCATTAATTTGTTTATTCTGATTTGAAATAACAGAAATTAAAAATTACAAAAAAAATTGTACTGACTACCTGTATTCAAGTCAATAATCAAGGTCAAGGAGGTATTCAAGTTATAAAACACAGATTAAACAAGTCTCTAATCAATCAACCCATAAAGTAATGACTTGATATATCTACTCTCTCTTATTTTTCTGCGTTTTCTTGAAGCACTTCCTGAAACAGAACATGCAGCTTTTGACAGTCACAAAAATAACAGTCACTAGAATGAGAAGGAGAAAGCCAATGACGTCCAGAGAATGATACTGAATCCAGTTGAGCTCGTGGGCTGCAGGTCTGAGATGCGCTGCCCCTTTGTGTCTCATAACAAACTCCGTCCAGAACACAGCCAGGTCCAGAGGCTCAATGGGACGGTCTCTGTGAATGGCTGAAAGCTCTGTTATCTTCTCCTTGTAGCTGTTGAGTCAAACATCAAGTGTGTTATAACAAAAAATCTACACACAAAGCAATTTGGTGTATTATTTTGAAACAATTTTCTTTCAGAAATTGCTAGTTAATTTCACAAATACTTACAAAGAAATTAAAATGTAATTGTAATGACTGAAATATGTAGCATGAAACTGCAAAAATAGCATTTTCTTGTAAAACATACTCCAATATTTTTTCAGATCAATACTCTAAATATTCAACTCTGAGTTTAATATTAAATGTAGCATTAATATAAACAATTGCATCAGTGCATAAACTGATTTCATGCATAGGCTGAACCTTTTGTCGTTGATGACCTTCCTCAAAGCAACCAGCAGTTTTTCTGAAGTCAGATCATAGATAGTCAGGCTTTCTGCTACTCCTCGAGACACTAAGCGCTGAACGTTATCCCCTTGGTCTCCAAACAGAGGAAGCATCACCATTGGCACCCCATTACAGAGTCCTTCATAGATTCCATGAGAGCCACCATGTGTAATAAAAGCCTTAACCTTAGGATGGCCTACAATGTAAAGGAAAACACATTCACAGTGTTCAATTATAATATGGCAAGGCTTTTGTCAGCAATGCCAACAAAGCATTGGGGAGGGTCGAAGTAGAATCTAAACATACCCAAGAGATCATTTTGTGGCAGCCACTTCATCAGTTTGACATTCTTTGGAGCATTTTCAGGCACTGGTCCAGTGTACCTCCATAGTACCTATAAATCAAAGATGATTATGAAGGTTAATAATGTGCAGCCATGTAATCAAGTCTATCCTCACTCACCCTCTGAGGTATCTGTCTGAAAGCCTCAAAGATCTCTCTGGCTTTGGCCTCGGGTAACTGTGACACCATGGAGCCCAGAGTGAAGACCACAAACCCATGCTCTCCAGAACCGTTCACAAACTCCTCCAGCTCCTGCACAGAGAACAGATGACAGCACTGAACACCGGTTTCATGTTCTAAGGACAAGCTTTCACTGTAAGCTCTCCATTTCCTTCCTTCCTTCCTTTTTTTGTTCACACAGATACACCGATATCCACTTGAACTTGCATGTTCAAAGTGTAAAAGCAGCATACTGCAACAATTAGCAATATTGTTTTGTTTGTTTGTTTTTGACCTAAAACTAGTTAAAGTGGTTTAGCTCTGATCCGGACTTTGGCTCCGGTCCAGAGACGCGATCGCACGGAGTGGATCATATGCTCGAGTCGGCATATATTAAACACTTTTAAAACTACACTGCCTCAGCATGATTATGATCACTATTTTGTTTTACTAAGAGTCTCATATTGAATCTAGGGGGTAATCTATTATACTATGGCTGTCAAATGCGTCTTTACCGAGCTCAAGTATGGCTCTGGCCCGAGCAGACATAAACAAAACACTATTGGCTATTTTAAAAGGGGGCGGGGCTGCTCGATATGTCCCGCCCTGTCTTCCTGTTTCAGTTTAAATTATGTCACCAAATAGAATAACGCTGCGTGTTTCAAAGCACTCCAGGGGACCTTTCAGTGTTTCATACCATAAACACAACGGTGCACCTCAATTCCTCTTAAAGATTACAGGGTTCAAAGTAGAAATCATAAAACAAACATAGCCTGTAATTAAATTAATGCACCACATATAAACTCCATCTTCATCTAAAGTGACTCTCTGAGAGTTATAATGTTTCATGGAATTATACACATCTTCAGAAGTACAGTTCATGACCGTAGTGGATTGCAAATAGATATTTAAACAGTTCATGATTGTGTAGGTTGACACTCTTCAACAATGTCATTGCAGACAAGCTCTGTGTAACTGTAACTGTTTAATGAACATCATGTGGTGCATACAGCTTCTTTCAAAGTGCATAGTACTTCACATGTTCTAATATTACTGCTCCTCAATTAATGGCATCAGCATGGATTAGGTCATGTTGACCCGGACCAACAGCTTCTAATTTGACCAACAGATTTAACCAGCCAGGCTTTGTGTATGGATTACATATTGGATTATAGTCCAATCTAGTTGTTAGAAAATGTATTGAATAATATATTATTTAGTGTCTAAATAGCATACTAACTGCTTTAACTGCTCAAAGTTTTACACTGATAAATAAATGCTGGAAAGTTCAGTCAACCAGTCTGAGAATAACTATGTTCATTAACATCTTACCTTTGTCAGTGGACCCTTCTTAGCACAGTTGATGCCTCCTATTGGAACCATGTTTGGCATTTGGGGTTTGGGATACTCAAAGGTAAAGTCGTATCTTAGAAGCCAGACTGCACCGTGACTTAACATCTCTTTGTATGTAGTGTCCTTCTGCAGATATCTACTGGCCAGTTCATCAGTGCTAGCAAAGAGTTTGCGGCATAGGAAAGGATCAAAAACTGCCATAAGCGTGTTTGCTATTCTTTGAGGGAAAGTCATCTTATCTGTGTAACCAGTGAAGAAGCGCGGGACAAAAGACGGAGGTGAGGGACACTGGGTGGCTTCCACATCAAGCAGACAGGGAATCATACGCAGGAAGTAAACGGAGGGAATCGAGAAGGATTCGGCAATGATGGTGCCACAGGGCAGGAAAGGATCAGTGAGCATAACATCAAACCCTGTTTCTCTAAGACTCTTCATCAAGGACTCGTCATACAGCAGCCATTCACATGCTGTCACGTGCATATTCAAGAACTGAATCAGGTTTCCCAAATTCTTCACAATATCAGTCAGTTTCGGAGGCTTCTCAAATGCATTCTTCTCTATGTTGTCCAAGTTGGCCTTCAGATCAGCAAGGGTGTAGGGCACACGAAAAGATTTAGTGGTGTAATTACCAGACTTCCCAATCCGAATACGGGTTTCAGGGCCAGGACCACCATCTCATGACCCCTTAGAGAAAGCTCTTCCACCAGGATCTTCATGCTCAACCAGTGGCTGCCATCCACTGGCATAACAAGCACCTTCCCAGCGTTTACGGGCTCCGAGGAGAACAAGCATAGCAAAGCTAGAAGCCCCAGAGCGGGAACAGTCACTGCTTTCACCATCCTCTTAACATTAATACAGCAGTCAGCAGAAATACAACATATTTAAGAGGGCTGGGAATGATTTCAAAAGAGGTGGGACCTCTAGACAAAAGGGAAATGAGTATCCATAGGTCACTGGAAGCATGTGTGTACAGCACAACAAATGAACTCTTTAACGTTCTGTCATGATATCATTGCAAAGCAGTTTAAAGTCTAACAAGTGGGTTAAATGTAGCTCTGGGTTAATTATTTAAAGAGCATGTAAACATGTAAGAACTGCCACAGGAGTTATCTATAGATAGATTTGTTCAAAAGAGTGCCAAACTCGATTATACTGTATATCAGTAACACTTTACAATTAGGTTCAATATGTAAGTAGTTAATGCATCAGGTGTCATAAACAATTTAGTTTACACATTTGTCTAAAGGAATAAAGTTTTTCAATAAATATCATGATTTTGGGGAGCTGCATTATACTATTTATCTTATTTTTTTTTTACCTTGACACACAGACATGAGTCTGCAGGAGTCATCTGATATCATTTCCTGTTTTTTTTTCTACATGTTGCTAAAAAGTGTCACGGGACGGTGAGAGAAAACACAGTGTAAACAGAGGTCTGGGTCCAAATGCAGGGAAAGACTACTTTAACAAAAAGGCCAACAAGGCAAAAAACAAAACCGGTAGGAGACTGGGATACAGAAAACGGCACACAGTGCATGTATCCCCAGTGTGAAAACCACAGTAACATGAGCAGCACAAAACACAGTAACTCACATATACATACACAATGAAACCAGACAGAGTGGCAGAAGTGAGTGGTACAAGTAGTCCGGGCTAATGGGGGACAGCTGGGAGTGTGATGAGTGGCAGGTCTGTGGCGTAGGCCAATTGAGTCCGGGAAAACAGGAAGTGAAGACCTCTGGTGGTGAGAGGGATCATCGCGGGCCCGGACTCGTGACAGGACCCCCCCTTAAAGGAACGGCTTCCAGACGTTACACACGAAAGGAGAGAAAGAACAAAAAAGAGTTCAGGCAGGAGGTGGAACAGAGGTAGACCAGGGGGAGGGATGGCGGGCCAGGCCAATGTAACGGAAAAGGGCCTGGAGGAAGAGGTAGGCAAAGGTGCCAGGGTGGTGCAAGCAGAGCTGGAGGATCGTGAGCAGACACCGCCTCCGCCTCGGGAGCCTTGTGAGCAGGCTCCGCCGCCACCACCTCGGGAGCCGTGGGAGGGGACGCTCCGACTCAAGTCTTTATGGATTGGCAGTAGTAGATCACCTTACATACTGTGCATACTCAATTATTCCCAGCTCTTCCCTATTCACATGGGAGCACAAGGCAGTCACACAAAAACATGAGCTCTTACATAAAAGGGCTGTGGCGGTCAAAAGATCTCTACTTTGAATGAAAGAAATTGCTGAGAGAAAGATTACAGAGCACATGTTTTTACACGAGGACCTGTTTGCTACTGAATCACTCTCGCTTTGATTCAATGCTGTTGTAAAGATAATGTTGCAATGGACGAAGGAGCTGATAATACAATAGAGGAAAAACTATAGGTTGACCAGTCTAAGGCAAAGAAATGTGTTTGAGAGTCTCACACGATCCAACATAGTTAAAATAACCTATAGTCTTCAGACTTTCATGATGCAGGTGGAAACAGTCAGATATTTACCAGCGGCTCCAACATATCAGTATTTTTGAGTGTTGTCTTGAATACCCAGAGATACTTGCTATAATAAAGTACAGATTCAGAATGCATCCAAACTATACTTAACATCAAATCTAGTATATATCTCTGGTTATTAAAAAAGTGTATGCACACTGAATTAAAGTTTAATACCATCATATGTATCATTGTCGTCAACAATACTAACAACAGTCAAAGACACAAATTACTAGTAATGTCAAGAGATAACTTTGAATACTGCAAGCCCTTATGAATTCGGCTATCAATGGTCTAATCAGTTTGATACTAAAATAGGACCACACAAGGTATGTTTGCTCTCACTGTCTACAAGAAAGTTGAGTGTGGCTTTGTTATATATACTTGAGCGTCACCTACTGGTGCATATATGCAATCTGCAGAAAGATTAATGGGAAAACCCCATCATTAATGCACAGACTGACAAACACAGACAAACAGAAAATTAAAAAGTGAAAGGTCTCTGTGCTTTTGGTCTAAATTGCTAAAAAAAATCTTAACACAATACTACTTTTATTATTTCTGCTATATGAAGATATGACAGCAGAATAAGTAAGAGTATATAGGGTACAGCATCTTCCATCTACAGATTTGTATTATTTTGATAACCTTGCTTATCCAGTCATACTGAAACTTTACATGTTGCTGGTTATTTTCTATTTCAGGATAACAACAGAGATTAAACCAAACTAGTTTATTTATTTTTTTATCAAATTACATCCACCCATACAGCAGTTTACATTTACATTTATGCATTTAGCAGACGCTTTTATCCAAAGCGACTTACAGTGCATTCAGGCTATACATGTATTGTATGTGTGTTCCCTGGGAATTGAACCCACAACCTTTTGCGCTGCTGACGCAATGCTCTACCACTGAGCCACAGGAGCAGTTACTAGTATAATCCTATTAAGAACTGAATAAAGACTCATTTGTGAGAGAAGTTTTAGATTCAGGCTAACTGTTGCTCCAATCATGATCATGTTAGGCATCACTGGATGTGGGAATTCCACAGCAGAGTCAAAATGCATAAACCAGAGAGCTGCACGGCTCATAATCTCCACCATCTATGCTTTTCTCGGAAGTACGTGTGAGGCGATCTCATCTGCACGAGCAAACATGCGTTCACAAGCCATGGGCTGAAGCAGAGCCCTTACCAGGTTCACACTTCTTTGCCAAAGATTCATGCGATCAGTAAAGTGAGTTAAAGTCTGTGGAACATAAGAAGCTGGAGCTGGACATTGACTGGCAAGAGTATCAACACCACAAGGAAGGTTTATTTGCATATAAACAGCTGGAATGGACAGATATTCACCAGCTATAGCTCCAACAGGCGCAAATGGATCTGTGAGGATTGCAACAAAGTTGTACTCTTGCAGTTTCTTCATCAAGTCCTTTTTGAAAAGCAGACCCACGGCATTCCTCAATATAAACATCTGCAGAACATCTAGTGAGATGATGAAAGCCTGAAACTTGGCGAGGTCTGTGGAGATATCAATGCTCAGAATAGAGTTGAATTCATCTGCTATGCTCGCTTCTAATTCAGCCTTGATGTAGTTCATTGGATATGTTAGAGTGGTGGTATGCTCTGATGGACCCATACTCAGACTCGCCTCTGGGATGACAACCACCACCTGGTTTCCTCTCCTCCCCAGCTCCTCCACAACAGGCTTCATCCCCAACCAGTGACTGCCATCTGATGGAATAACCAACAGTTTCACAGCTTCTGCTGAACCCAAGAAGAGACTCAGGAGCAACCACAAGCTAGCCATTATATCAGTGGTGTGAAGGACAGTTACAGTTGAAGGAGAGCAAGGAAGAAAAACACGCATGCAGTGTAACCACACTGGTTAAAGTACCATGTTAAAATGAGTCAGGACAAGGTTCAAAGGGGTGGCGATATTTAAAGAAAGTAGGAGGTGCTTAGTCCAAATATGGCACTGAAGCAATCTACATATACATATAAATCACTAATACATTTTTGTGGATTGTCCATGTTTATGGACATAGAAGAACTTCTCGTTGAAATGTTCACACACATGTACACTAATATTTTGTTCTTATGCTTGTTCCAGTGATTTTTCAAAATTCGAGATATTGGTTGTCTTGGCGCTGTTTGATGAACACTGTGTGATGTAACATGCCAGGGACACTAAACAGTACAAAAATGTTCTTTAAAGTTCATGTTCTAGTATTAATGCACATAAATTCATGGCAACAAAAGGATCAGGGTTTGATGACTTAAACCTACAACTCTAACCAGAGGATTATGTATACAGCAGGTGTTCTGAATTTGCACAGAATATAAACCATCTTTTTGATCTGACTTCATGAAAATGCAACAGTGCTGATGTAGGAATCCAATGGCTTATTATTAAAAGTTGTATTATTATTATTATTATTAGCATTAACTGTAAAGGCTTATCAGTATGGATGTGAAACATTTTTTCCTATTTGTGACTTTGTTCATACGGAACTCCAACTCTGCACTAGGTGGCTACACTTTTAAATATCCGAAGTATATATGAGAAACAGTTTTATGAAACTCGAGAGGAATTTCAGTTTTGTGAGAGAAACCTGCCTATAAGTATTCCAACATGGCTGCAACGCGATCCCTGTCCCCTTTGCCGAAAAGACGGCGTCGCCGTAGAAAGCGAGGAGGAAGGCTGGTGAAACTAAAGGCTAACTTGTTCTCTCTTCCGAGAGTGCCGCAGCTTGCGGATGTGCGGTTGCGGTGTTGGAGAGGCAGTCGAGTGCTGTGTGGACGTTTGGAGAACGTGATGCTTCGGTGGATTAGACCGATTGTTCCGGAGCGGCCCGTGGTGACCCACATTCGGCGCAAGCTGCATCTCCATTGGAATGGGATTAATATGCAGAATCTTCGTCCTATACCATTTGAATGAGAACGGCCTTCGGATGTCATGGACAATGACGGATCAGGTTGGCTTTGATAAATGTGCGCTCTTTGAAAAACAAGTCCTTTATTTTAAACGAGTTTTTGAGAGCTCGGGACTTAGACTTTGTTTTTATAACTAAGTCTTGGTTAAACACTGGTAATACGTATGCGCTGGGAGAAGCTGTACCTAATAATTTTACAGAACTGCCTTCTTTGCGGACATTGTTCTAAAATATGATAAAATATTAGTGATGTGGGATTTTTCATGTCCATGTGTACTTTCTGACTAACCCCTTAGACAAATATGTTATAAGTCTTATTGATTCTTTTGGGTTTCAGCAAATGGTGACAGGTCCTACGTACACTCATGGGCACACTCTGGACTTGGTTCTGTCACTCGGCTTAGTTGTTAGTGACATTATAATTGAGGATTTATAGTATCTGATCATAATCCGATTTTATGTACTCTTCCATGCCAGCCAAGTAAATTTTGCCCAGATAAAATATGGCTTCGGCCACTAATGCCTAGTACACATGTGGAGTCCAACGCGTCTTTTATGGAGACGTTGCAGGGTATGAAAGTGGACCTTTTATCTCCTCATCTTCGTGTGGAGGAAAATGTTAATATTTTTAATTCAGTATGTGCTGAAACATTAGATAGTGCTGTGCCCTTGAGGCAGGTCTGTAGAAATCACACGTCTGCCCCATGGTACAATGAACATATTCAATCTTTGAGAAGACAGATGTGAACGTAAATGGAAGAAAGATAAGCTACAAATTTCCTACTAAATGTTGCGAGACTTTCAGCAGGCTGTGAAAATGGCTAGGTATAGATACTTTTCAAGTGTTATTGAGAATAATCGTCAAAATCCGAAAGTTCTTTTCTCAACAATTGATTCTTTCTTGAATCCTAGATTGGAGGTTCCCGGAGATATGCCTATGGGTTTATGTGAAAGTCTTTTATTTTTTTGTTGGGCGTATATCAGACATTCAAAATCATATACAACAGTGTTCATATATGCCCATGGATATATCTGTAACTCATGCTGTGTTGTCTGATTTTGAGCCGATTAATTTATCCATGCTTTTAGACATTGTACTTAAGCTTAAGTAGATATTCTCTCCTCAAGATAGTGTTCCAACAAAGCTCTTAAAGCAAGTTATTGAGGTGATTAGTACATTTGTTTTATCAATAATTAATAAGAGTTTACTTTTTGAAATTGTTCCAATTTATTGTAAACATGCCATTGTGCAGCCCCTATTGAAGAAACCAAACCTAGATAAGAGTGTGTTGTGCAACTATAGACCAATTTAAAAGCTTCATTTTTTTAGCAAACATCCTGGAGAAAACTGTTTTTAATCAACTTCAGTCCTTCCTTACTGATAATGCTATAGGTGAAGTCTTTAAGTCAGGGTTTAAGAAAAAAACATAGTACAGAATCTGCATTATTGAGAGTTTTTAGTGACATTTTTATGGCAACTGACTCTGGTGACGTGACTCTACTTTTGCTCTTAGACCTTACAGCGGCATTTGATACAATCAACCATCAAATTTTGATCTCACACTTAGAAACTTGTGTAGGTATTCGAGGTAATGCCTTGAGTTGGATTAAGTCTTATCTTCAAAACAGAAGTTTCTCTGTTCAGATGGGAGAATGTATGTCGACCTCAGCACCTTTATCTTGTGGTATTCCACAAGGGTCTGTTTTAGCACCAGTTATTTTTTATTTGTATATGCTCCCATTAGGTCAGATTTTGAGTAAATATGGTGAGTCTTTTCACTGTTATGCAAATGACACCCAGTTGCATCTACCTCTGAAGCCTACTGTCTCCAATGCTGTAGAAAGATTGGTGGAATGCTTTGGGGAGATTTAGGTGTGGATGTCTGCTTATCTGCTATGTTTAAATGAATCAAAAACCGAATTGATTTTATTTGGCCCTTCTGAGTCTGTTGACAATTGAAATTGAGTTGGGTACACTATCCCCTTTTCGGACACATAAAGTAAAAAAAAATAGGTATAATATGCGATAGTGCACTGAAACGTGATAAACAAATAAATGCAGTAGTAAAAATTTTTTTTCAATTGAGACTAATTTCTAAAATTAAGCCTTTTTATCTCGAAAGGACTTGGAAAAGGTTATCCATGCTTTTATTTTCTCAAGATTAGATTATTGTAACTCACTGTACTATGGTGTTCAAGACAAAGGTTTGGACAGACTACAGCTGATCCAAAATACCGCTGCAAGACTTTTGACAGGAACTAGGAAAAATGAGCATATCACTCCGGTTTTAAGAGAGCTACACTGTCTGCCGGTTTCTTATATGATACATTTTAAGATATTATTATTTGTTTTTAAAGCCTTACATGGTACAGTTCCACCATATATAGCTGATCTGATCCAGACTAAGAAATCAAAGAGAACTTTGCGCTCTGAGTCATTGAGTCTCTTAGAGGTCCCGCAGACGTACCGGAAGATGAGAGGAGACCGCTCCTAAGCTGTGAAATGGTCTTCCACTTTATATCCGGCAGTGCTCCACTCTTGGAGTGGATTACTTTAATCAACATGTTTAAACAACATTTAAAAGTGTATTTTTTTACTGTGGCGTTTGAGCATACACGAGTGCAGTGTTGGAGGTGACATTGGGTTTTAACAGTTGCCTCAATAAATCTGAGGTTTTATTTGAGTTTGTGTGTTTATCACTGTTGTGGTATAGAATTTGAAAGGGATTTTATTGTTATTCTGCATTGTTTCATGTACAGCACTGTGGTCAACAGTTGTTGTATTATGTGCTTTATAAATAAAGTGAACATTGAACAAAGATTTGCATTTTGTGCACCAGACAAAATAGAACATTTAAGAATTTCTATGTTCATTAACATCTTACCTTTGTCAGTGGACCCTTATTAGCACAGTTGATGCCTCCTATTTGAACCATGTTTGGCATTTGGGGTTTGGGATACTCGAAGACAAAGTCGTATCTTAGAAGCCAGATTGCACCGTGACTTAACATCTCTTTGTATGTAGTGTCCTTCTGCAGATATCTACTGGCCAGTTCCCCAAAGCTGGCAAACAGTTTGTCACATAGGTACATTTCGAAAACTGACATAAGCACGTTTCTTACTCTCTGAGGGAAAGTCATCTTATCTGAGAAACCAGTTAAGAAGCGCGGGATAAAAGACGGAGGTGAGGGACACTGGGCAGCTTCTTCATCAAGTCGACAGGGAAGTCCACGCAAGAAGTAAACGGCAGGAATTGAGAAGAATTCGGCAATGATGGTGCCACAGGGCAGGAAAGGATCAGTGAGCATAACATCAAATCCTGTTTCTCTAAGACTCTTCATCAAGGACTCGTCATACAGCAGCCCTTCACAGCCTTTCACCTGCATGTCTGTGAATTGTATCAGGGTTCCCAGATTTCCAATGATGTCGGTCAATTTCGGAGGCTTCTCAAATGCATTCTTCCTTACGTGGTCCAAGTTAGCATTTAGTTCAGCAAGGGTGTAAGGCACATGAAAAGATTTAGTGGTGTAATTACCAGACTTCCCAATCAGAACACTGGTTTCAGGGACCAGGACCACCATCTCATGACCCCTTTGAGAAAGCTCTTCCACCAGGATCTTCATGCTCAACCAGTGGCTGCCATCCACTGGCATAACAAGCACCTTCCCAGTGTTTACGGGCTCAGAGGAGAACAAGCATAGCAAAGCTAGAAGCCCCAGAGCAGGAACAGTCACTGCTTTCACCATCCTCTTAACATTAATACAGCAGTCAGCAGAAATGCAATATATTTAAGAAGGCTGGGAATGATTTCAAAAGAGGTGGGACCTCAAAACTAGACAAAAGGGTAGTGAGTTTTGATAGGTCACTGGCATCATGTGTTTGCAGCACAATGAATGAACTCTTTTATGCTCTGTCACTGCACTGCAGTTTAAAGTCCGACAAGTAGGTTAAATGCAGCTCTGGGTTAATGGTTTCAGGAGCGTACTACCATATAACAACTTTCATAGGACTTATCTAGCGATAGCTTTGTTCATACAAAGGCAAATGGGACCAAATGTCTGCAAGAGGTTCATCGTGCTTTTGGGGAGTTGCATTACATAAACCAAACTAACTTTGCCTTGTGGTAAAAAGGTCAGCTTATTTGATATGTCAAGAGATTTCTTAATCTTTATACACATTCATAAGGATCTGCAGGGGTCGTCTTTATGATATAATTGTCTGTATATATATATTATTATTTTTTTGCTGCATGTAGATTGATCTGAACTATTTGAATTCACCGTGAAATCAAACTTGACAGTTCTTATTTTTGACAGAATATTGCAGTATTTACTATAAATAAATGACTAAATGTAAATGCCTAAAAATGACTAAATGTGATCTCTAATGACGTGTTTACTGGCATGAGGGTGGGACAAATTGTGTCTCATATAAGACCACAGCAATTGCCAATGACAATGACCTACTGATGCAATCCAATTATAAAAAAATAAGTAAATTATGCAATGTTAACAAACTTAACCAAGTATTACCTGTCATTTCCAATGGTTGTTTCCCTCACAAAGGTTTTTAAATCAATAACAAGAAAATAAATCCCTTTATTTCGTTTTCACAACTACAGAGTTTGTTAGAGGCTAAAGTTATTGCTTTTAGTTTTACCTTTTGACATAAATAGTGGCATGCTACTCCAAACAATTCTACAAATCACTATGGATTGGCAGTAGTATTGCCTCACATCTCGTGCAAATTCAGTGATTATTCCCAGTTCTTCCTTATACACATAGGAACAGAAGGCAGTCATGCAAATACAAGAACTTTCACAAAGGGGAGGTCTGTGGCATGTGGGGATTAGCGGCCAAAAGCACACTCAGAGTAAAACAAAGTGCTGAAAGATTACGGAGTACATGCTTTTACACATGACGACCGGTTTTCTCATGTCATTCTTTTATAATTAAAATACAATCTCACAAAGCACTTTCATGATGCATGAGGAAACAGTCATATTTACCAATGGCGTTAGCACATTCTCATAAAATTAACTTTTAAAGGTCGTCATGAATACTCAAGAGATCCCTGCTATCAGTACATAATGCATCCACACCCTATCTAACACCAAATGTGATGCATACACTGCATTTAAATCCAATGTCATCCTATTTATCTAATGCTTACTGCAAATACTCTAAGACCTTTCTTAGTATAGTAGCTTACTCATATTAGCTATTCTGATTAGTTTTACTAAAATCCCCCATATGGGTTGTTGTCCTTGTCTATATAAATGATTGACATATAATCCTTGCTGTTAATTGTCACAGTCTCTGTGCTGAGCACACACAATAGTAGTAATAGAATAATCAATTTAATATGACAGATGAAAAGTCCAACACACACACACACACACACACACACACACACACACACACGGTAACACACCATTAGCAATAACTGCCAAACTAGAACTCAAAGGACAGGAACTAATATAGGGCAGATTACAAGGGGCAGACAGGTGGAAACAATGAAGGTGGTTAACTAATAATTAGACAATGAACTAATGAGAACTGGAACAAAACCAAATATGGGCAAACCGGAAGGGAACACAGGCAGAAGGCAAAACTAGAGTCCAGTGGGTTGTGATATTAATAGTGTTCATCATCTGTTTGATTATGTCATTAACTGATTTTTTACCGTGCATTTCTGCCGTATCAACTTGTCATAGCCACCAATGATAAGCTACTAATATATTGTAGAATCTTTAATTTTCTGTTAAACTGCTTTGCAACGATTTGTACCGTAAAAAGCGCTATACAAATTAACTTGAATTGAATTAAATAATGTGGTTCTTTTTATATACTTTAGAACTCGGACAAGAGTGTTGTTGTTGTTCTGAACATCAACAGTGCTCTTATTTGACTGTGGTAAAGAGGCCATAGCTAATAACACCCATGATGATATTCAGACCAACAGCACGGTTGCGAGCTTTGATAAAAGTAAATGAAGTAATGCCGTTAATATTGTGCAATGTAATAATGTAATCACAATATTACCAGTAGCAGTTGCGCATCTTCGAGCAACATGCAGCTGTGGAGTTGCGGAGTGAAAATATGTACTGAATTAATTTATTTAATCATTCAGTCACTTTTCACCACCTATCTATGTAACCTGCAGAAAGAATCAGCGAGAAATCCCACCACTGACACAGACAAGTGGAGTGATATAATAAAAACAGTGAAAGGCCTCAGTGCTTTTGTACTAAAGCAGTGAATTAAAAACCTTCAAGCAGCAATAAATGTAAAAAAGTTGTATTGCAACCGTGCTGTTGGTCTGTCACCCATATTTATAGATCTTTAAGTTACTGGAGATGATGACATTCATGATGATTATTTCAAGATGATGACAGAGATTGAGAATTAATAAGTGTATATATCCACACTTAGCTACAGCACATGTAAAGCCTCTTAAGAACCCATATTTAGACGCACCTCTGGGATGACAACCACCACCTGGTTTCCTCGCCTCCCCAGCTCCACTTCAATAGGTTTCATCCCCAAGGTGACTGCCATCTGATCAAATTACTAACGGTTTCCCTGCTTGAGCTAAATCAAGGACATACAGACTTAGGAACAACCACACACCAGCCATTCTATGAGTGGTATGACGTACAGTAGCAGCTGAAGAAAATTAAGTAAGTAAACACAGTTCTATTGAGTAGGTTAAAGGACATCTAAGAATTAGGATTCAGAACTGGTTTCAAAGGGGCAGCTAGTAGGATATGCTCAGCAAAATATGGCATTTGAAACAGTCAATGAGTCTCCTTAACTCATTACATCTATATAGTGCTTTTCTGGGTACTCAAAGTGCTTTACATGGAGGGGGGGGGGGGTCTCCTCAACCACCACCATTCACTAATAGTTATACTCGCAAAAGGACTTCCCATGAAATTCCTGCACAATTTACAACATGTGTGTCCACATGAATTTGTTCTTAACCTCCTTCTAATGTTAATAATGAGTATTTTAAACAAGTGACTGCATGCCAGAAGTAAGTAATTCACATAAAACACACCCAAACATGTGCATATAAGGGCTTTCCTAGATTAGAGCACTCACAGCCAAGCTGTACCTCTCTCGAAACAAGAAGCATCCCTTATACATACCCTGTTGAAGGACCTTTCATTAACCATCTGTACGTACACTTATATTTATGCAGATAAATCTTGGATCCCAAGCTATTATTCACCATTTCTTACTCTGTTACAAATATGAATACCTTTACATATAGCTATTTATTATTAACTTAAATGTATTCCCATTAAACGTAAGGCCACAGAGAATGTGTGATTTTTGTATGTATGTAGTTACCTTTTAAAACGTAGTCAACATTTAAATCACCAAAGTAAACAATCTATTTGTCTCATATACCGTTACTAATATAAAAGCAAACCTACAGGATAGGCTATTAAACCTGATGCTTAGTTGTTTAGTTTTTCTTGCCTTTTATATAGAGAGGAAACTAATTTAAGAATGACAAAAATACAATCACTTTCTATAAAATATGATTAGAACTGTGATGATATTGCACTAACATATCTTCGAAAACACTGGGCTATAAAGAATTGTGTGAAATGTAATATATGCCTGACTCCAGCTAGATCTTCTAATCAGCTATCGTGATACATGTATTCAAGTTAGGAATAATTAACCGACATCATATTACAAGAAGGATATTACAAGGTCAACCGTCAACAAATCTGTACTTTGCCTCAGTCTCCAGAAATAGCCAGACTTTTTCATATTATTGTAGGTAGAGATATTTCAAGAGAAACATTTGTGTATTTCTAACGCTATCTCACGGCAATTCATACATATTTTACGAGGTGGCTAATTCGTACGAATTCGTATGACCTCACTCGTGCGATTTAGTACGATTTCTCTAAACCCCAGTAATGGGTAGTTTTATGGGCGAGTTGCCAATTCGTACCAATTTGGCAATTACCCCGCCCATAAAATTACCCGTCACTGGGGTTTAGAGAAATCGTATATATCGTACGAGTGAGGTCGTACGAATTCGTACGAACTAGCCACCTCTAAAATATGTACAAATTGCTGTGAGATCGGGCTGGTATTTCTAATGATTTCCCTCTCTCCTCCTACAGACCTGTAACAAGAAAAGACCCAAATGGTTTATACCATTTCATAATATGCATATACATAAGTCAAACAAAACACTGGTTATTGGTGCTGGTTTGAGGTTTGCTCGTGCCTTTGCAGGCTATTTTTACATTCCACGACAATGACAGATAAAGACTGAGAAACATCAAATGAAAAAGAGAGGTAGAGTTTACTTGTGACAATGGTTTTGGCTTCTTGGCTGCCATTCCTCCAATCATCACCATGTTAGGCATCAATGGTCGTGGAAATTCAAAGGCAAAGTCAAAGCGCATAAACCAGAGAGCTGCGCAGCTCATGATCTCCATAATTGATGTTTTTTTCTGAAGTACACGTGAGGCGATCTCATCTGCTTCAGTATGCATGTATTTACAAGCCATGGGCTGCAGCAGAGTCCTTACCAGGTTGACACACCTCTGCCACAAATTCATCTTGTCTGTAAAGTGGGTATTACGCTGTGGAACATAAGAGGGTGGACTTGGGCATTGGCTGGCAAGAAGGTCGACACCACAAGGAAGGTTTACTTGCATATAAATAGCTGGAATGGAAAGATATTCACTAACAATAACCCCAACAGGCTCAAATGGGTCGGTGAGAATTGCATCAAAGCTGTAGTCTTGAAGTTTCTTCATCAAGTCCTCTTTAAAGAACAGACCCTCTGCATTCCTTATTATGAACCCTTGAATAAGGTGCATTTGGTAGAAGAAAAGCAGGAACTTGGACAGGTCAGAAGAGAGGTCGGTACTCAGAATTTCAGTTAAATTGCCTTCCAATATCATATGTAGTTCAGCCTTGGTGTAGTTCACTGGATATGTTAGAGTGGTGGTATGCTCTGAAGGACCCATACTCAGACTCGCCTCTGGGATGACAACCACCACTATTCTTCTAAAAAAGAATAATTTGGATTCTTCAATTTTGTCTAATTTTAGACCTATATCTAAACTCCCCTTTTTATCGAAAATATTGGAGAGAGTAGTTTTTAATCTCCTAGACCAGTCTGGTTTTAAGCCCCTTCACAGTACAGAAACTGCTCTTTTGAGAGTTTCTAATGATCTTCTTTTAGCTGTGGACTCTGGTAACTCTGCTGTTTTAGTCCTCTTGGATTTGACTGCGGCCTTTGATACGGTGACTGATTCTCTTGTCTAGACTTGAAGAGTGTGTCGGTATTAAGGGCATAGCCCTTAAATGGTTTCAATCCAGACAGAAGTTTTTCTGTTCACCTAGCTTCATCTGCTGCCTCAACCCAAGAAGAGACTCAGGAGACAACCACAGACCAGTCATTTTATCCCTGGTATATATCTCTCTCACTTTGGCCTTTGCAAGCTGGAGCAGCTTTTATAACATCTAGACTGGACTATTGTAACGGCAAAATCAATCCGGTAATGCACAACTTAGCTTCACTACACTGTTCCTGTCCGCTTCAGGATTGAGTTTAAGATTTTATTGATTGTTTTTAAGATTTTACATGGGTTGGCACCTGCCTATTTATCAGTCTCCACACTTCTGTTAGAGTGAGGTCTGGTTTATGTTCAGTGGAGGTGGAGACCACTGTAGGTGGTTGGGTCTTTATCTATCTAAGGCAGTGAGGCCACAATCTGGGTGAAAGTAAAAAGAAAAGATGTTGTGTCATGCAGACCAATTAAAGGACTCCAAAGTCTCGAATGGGCATGGCTTTTGGGACTTTATCTATCTAAGGCATGAGGCCACCAATCTGGGTGAAAGTAAAAAGAAAAGATGAAAGGAATGAATGGGCATGGCTTTTTGCATTATAGATGAAAAGGAAAAAGCATATTACTATGTAACCTTTGCACAGATAAAGATAACTACTTTTTATGAATTATCCTTGTTCTTGTCAAATGCAAAACTCATTGCAAGCGCTGGATGTGTCTAAAGGTTAATGAAAGTAAAAAAAATGAATTGCACTTAAATTCAAATTTGCAACTTTATATCACAATATACCAGAAATTGAAATAAAACTGTTAATATTTATCAATAATCTATGACCTTTTAAACAACCCATATCGAAAAACCGAGAGTCTTTGTTACATTTGAAGCGCTTGAAGATAAAAATCAAACACAACCTGACCTTCAGATGTTGGCCTATTACCAACATATGCGCTTATAGAGATAAAAGCAATTTTGAACAGTCAATCTTGTAAATTGTGATGATGATGACTCTACTGGTCAAGTTATACAATAAACAATCCAAAACCCATGGTTCACAGTTTCCAGCACTTAGACTACCCTCTATAAGAAATGGCAAGGCAACTGCATCGGTTTTAGAGTATGTACACAGCTAAAGGAATTACTGTAAACAGTTAGCTAAGACATTAATTAAAGATTTGGAAAAATACAAATATTTGTTACAATGACATCTACAGTGAGAAAAGGGAATGTGTTTCAGGTGATACATATTTTATTGAGCTGAAACCCAGAAACTGGAGAACTGGTTTGGAGAGTTTTGTAAAGTGATACAATTCTAGAAACAGTCAAACATGTTTAGAACTATTGTTTCTATTGTTTTCTGTTAAAAGGGTCTTTTTGAAGTGTCTTTAATTTTAACCTATGATATTGGCAAGTTCTCTTCATATTTGAGAATTATTATAGGCAACAGCACAGGCAAAATAACAGCTATCAGAAGACTTACCTGTGGCAAAGGTTCTGCTTTCTTGTTGTCCATTCCTCCAATTAAGATCATGTTAGGCATCAACGGACGAGGTAATTGAAAGGCAAAGTCAAAATGCATAAACCAGAGAGCTGCACGGCTCATGATCTCCACCATCGATGCTTTTCTCTGAAGTACATGTGAGGCGATCTCATCTGCACGAGCAAACATGCGTTCACAAGCCATGGGCTGAAGCAGAGTCCTTACCAGGTTCACACTTCTTTGCCAAAGATTCATGCGATCAGTAAAGTGAGTTAAAGGCTGTGGAACATAAGAAGCTGGAGCTGGACATTGACTGGCAAGAGTATCAACACCACAGGGATGGCTTGTTTGTATATAAATGGCTGGAATTGAGAGATATTCAGCAGCAATAACTCCGACAGTCTCAAATGGATCTGTGAGAATTGCATCAAAGTTATACTCTTGCAGTTTCTTCATCAAGTCCTTGTTGGAGAGCAGACCCTCTGTGTTCCGGGTTATAAGGACACTCAGCAGATCCATAGTGTTGATGAAATTCTGAAGCCTGGCCAGATCTGTGGATATTTCTGCACTTATCAGAGTAGTAACACCTGCATTCACTTTCTCCTGAAGCTGGGCTTTGGTGTAGGGCACTGGATATGTCAGGGTGGTGGTATACTTTGACGGACCCATGCTCAAGCTTGCTTCTGGGATGACGACCACCACCTGGTTTCCTCTACGACCGAGCTCCTCCACCAAAGGCTTCATGCCTGTCCAGTGACTGCCATCTGAAGGAACGACTAATAGTTTCCCAGCCTCTGCTGATCCCAGGCAGAAAAGACACAAGTACAATACAGAAGCAGCCATTCTAACAACTCTATCATTCATAATCAGCAATGATTACAAGCTTGTATGCTGTAGGATTGGTAAGAAGCTTGTATTGAAAGTCTGCACCCCCAGCAGAGGCTTTTATCCTAAAAGGGGAGTTTCAACACCCAATCAAAGGTTGGACCTGAAAAGATCACAATCTTCATTCTTCATCGGCAAAGCATGCCCTTAGCATCAGAATGAGAAAAGTATCCAAATCTCATAAATGAATAAAGCTGAGTGATATTAAGGAAAGATGCAGCTGTCTGCATTGATGTAGACTTTCTAAAATCAAGAAGATTATAAATGCAACCCTTTTCTTCTTTTGAGATAACATGCTCTGGTGAATCATTCACAGCAAGACCAGAACATGCTGGGTCTCTTCACATTTGCAGTTGATGACAGGCAGCAGCAAAATCAGCAGAAGAGGCTAAATAACATATTAGAATGAATTTGTTGTGACAAAGGTGTTTTGTGACTAATGCAATGAAATGTAAACATTTTAAAGTGTGCCTTTTTGGTACAACTGTATGCATTTTTTATTGTAGATTTTATCGAAATTGTATGTTGAGATAGACTGTACACTGAGTTCGGTTCCTTGCATAGTTAGTATGCTTGTTAAACTATTTTTAAAACGTAAAACTTTATCACACCAATTTATCCCTTTCTCACCTAAGTCAGCACAATAATCAAGAAGTGTTTTTTATTTGTATATTTAACAGAAAATAGAGGAAAGAGTTTGAGCTGATGTGAGTACTCTATAAACTCCAGCAAATTAATCACATCAACCAAGCACATTTTTGCAAAGTACATTGACCAGTTAGGTTACTTATTATCTCTTATAAAATGCACATGGCCATGTTTGCACTGCAGCGGGGACCCAAACTATGTCAAATGCTTGGGAATATGGTTATCTGACAAAAGGCATATTCTCTTTATGCTCTGATAGATACCACAGGTACGATACTAGAAATAACACGTCGAAAGGAAAACCTAATCCTATACTGGCTGTTTGTTAAATGTATTTGATGAAAGCATCCACAAGTGAAGTAATGTAGATGTAGTTGACATCTGGTGTTTCTTGCAGTACATAGCCAGGACACTGAGAAATAATAACTAAGCAGGTTGCTTTAAAAACGTCCAAAGTTAGATGAGAAAATGTCCACTCTCTGCTTGGTAGTCCAACACAATTCAATGTAATAATGTTCAATTCAAGTTAATTTTTGGCTAGATACAATGTTTCTTCATTGATTTACTTTTGAAACAACAGTTAATATTTAAATGAACAGGCTACAATATTATATCACTCTAAATCATGTTTATTTTTTTAGACACATGGTGGCACTATTTGACATGTATTGTAGGACCTTGTTGCACTGGCCACAGTTGAACTGAATGTAACTCCAGTAACCCGGACACAGGAGCAATGCTTCAGCTGAACAATCTGAGAGGTGCACTCTGTTAAACCGCTGCCCCTGAACCTTGCAGGTAGTGGCTTCGAATCCAGGGTCGGACATTCCCAGACTGCAAAAGTTACTGTGGCCTAAAGTGGTGTGAAAATTGCTTTTTTTAGGAGGGAGTCGTAGCCTAATGGATAGAGCATCGGACTTGTAACCCGAGGTTGTGGGTTCGAATCTCGGCTCCGGCAGGAATTGTCCACGACTGAGGTGAGATCCTTACCAGATTCACACTTCTTTGCCAAAGATTCATGCGATCAGTAAAGTGAGTTAAAGGCTGTGGAACATAAGAAGCTGGAGCTGGACATTTACTGGCAAGAGTATCAACACCACAGGGATGGCTTGTTTGTATATAAATGGCTGGAATTGAGAGATATTCAGCAGCAATAACTCCGACAGTCTCAAATGGATCTGTGAGAATTGCATCAAAGTTATACTCTTGCAGTTTCTTCATCAAGTCCTTGTTGGAGAGCAGACCCTCTGCGTTACGGGATACAATAACTTTAAGCATATCCATAGTGTTGATGAAACTCTGAAACCTGGCCAGATCTGTGGATACATCTGCACTCAACAACTTCTCTAAGCCTGCATTCGTACTCTCCTGAAGCTGGGCTTTGGTGTAGGGCACTGGATATGTCAGGGTGGTGGTATGCTGTGACGGACCCATGCTCAAGCTTGCTTCTGGGATGACGACCACCACCTGGTTTCCTCTACGACCGAGCTCCTCCACCAAAGGCTTCATGCCTGTCCAGTGACTGCCAAATGCTGGAATCACCAATAACTTCCCAGCTTCTGCTGATCCCAGACAGAAAAGACACAAGAGCAATACAGAAGCAGCCATTCTAACAACCATATCATTCACAATCAGCAATAATTATAAGCATGTGAGCTGGTAGTGTTGGCGAGAGTTGGTTGAAATTCTGCAAAGCACTTATGAATTTACACAGGTGTATATCCTTAAAGGGATGTTGTAACAGCCAACAAAGAAGGCAGGGCCACAAAAGAGTGTAACCCGCTCAACCGTGGAAAACCAAATCCTCAGTAAGTCCCGATATACTTCAAGCCAAACCAAAGCACTACCACTGGCTGATAAACACCCTCAAACTGCTATTGGTCCATGGTGATTACGCAATATGCTCTGGGGCACCACCTTCTCATTCATTTACTTTCTCTGTCCATCATGTCAGAAGCAGACATCTATTCCAGAAATAGTGTTACACATGAACGAAGAGCAGAAAGAAGTTAGCCGTGATAATACAGGGTCATGAGAGAAACCAGCAAATACAAAGGGGCAACCAAGAAAGAAAGGGCTGCAGAGAAATCACCGGTTACTATAAACGTTTGAGAAAGATATCATAAAAAAACTAAAACTGTATAATCTTAAAATGATCAACTGTAGGCTACAAGTTTAAAAAGAGTGAGAGTGAGGGTACAACTGTAAAACACAAAAGGTGTGGCTCCTTGTTTTTGAGGTAAAGGTGAGATTTTTAATACATGTGTGACCCTCTCTGTGAAAACCCAGCTAAAGTCATTTTTTTGTGATTTGCTGTTTTCTATATATAATCATTATTCATAAGCTAAAGAACATTCGGTGACAATTTAACCTTTATATCTTTAATATTGACTGAGTAAGGCCATGTCAAAGATTGAAGTTATAGTGAATGAATGGTTGAAATCCAACTTTGATGCTTGTTATCTCATAATTAGATTCTGAGACTTTAGCCTGGATTTCACAGAGAGGGTCACATTTAATTAAAACACTAATAATTATCTTATTTAAATGTATAAATCATAATTGTATAGTAGTTTTTTGTTGCAAAATTATATATAACATGAAAGAAAAGTTACATGTTAACATTAAAACCACGTTAACATGGTTGTGGTTTTATATTTATATATTTAATATATTTTTATATTTTTATATATTCATTGGCCCTTTCACATTCCTTGTAAGTGCCTCGCTGTAACCCAGATTTTTGCTCTTTTTTAACCAAAAAATAAAGGAGTGTCCAAATACGTTTTATAAAATAGCACACAGTTGTGTTACTAGATGTGCTGAATCATGCTGAGATAAACCCTGGTGTTTACTCTACAGTGGACGCGGAGCTAGTTTGCTT
>CM049804.1:11896076-11948576 GCA_027422405.1 Ptychobarbus kaznakovi | reverse complement strand
TTTGTTATAGCTGATGTGATATGCCTTGTTTTATTTAAATGTGCAATACCACCATATCGACTATAAGGAAACTATTTGACGCAAGGATATAATTTTGAATGCATTAACTTTATGACTTCAGAAATGCTGAATTTTGGACCATGCCACTTTAAATACTTGTTTTGTTTTTTCCTGAAAGAAAAAAATAGGTCAAATATTGGAAGAAGTATTTTTTTATAGATGTACAAGATGCAAGTGTGCATGGATAGCAGATAAAACAAAACCAGTGCAATATTACTGCTAGCTTATACACCATCTGAATTGAGTATATATGTATTACATCTTCTATTTATGGAGATAAATCAAATATGTGTATTGTTCCTTTTGCCATGTGTTTTATTAACGAATAGATTTTGATTAAAATGCACGTCATGTGCATTTTTGGAGAAAAGTAATATAGTATTTTTTTGTGTATAAAACTCGTACAGTCATACAGAACATTTCCAAATCACCAGCGTCACAGAACTGCATGCACATGTAATTTTCAGTTAGATGATTTATGAAGCCCGACCTTGCACATAATTACTTTTACGATGTGGCTGTCCACTGCACTCTTGAGAAACAGTACCTGTGGGAATGGCTTCTGTCTATGAGTACATCCACTTTAGTACAATCCTCCAAAGGCAGCGTCCCGATGGATTAGAGTCCCTACAGTCTCTCTCTCTCTCTCTAACACACACACACATAGACAGACAGACAGACAGACAGACACACCACACACACACACACACACACACACACACACAGATGCACACACACACGCACAGACACACACACACACAGACACACACACACACACACACACACACACACACACACACACACACACACACACACACACACACACACACACACACACACACACACACACACAGACACACACACACACACACACACACACACACACACACACACACACACACACACACACACACACACACACACACAACACACACACACACACACACACACACACACACACACACACACACACACACACACACACACACACACACACACACACACACACACACACACACACACACAGACACACACACACACACACACACACACACACACACACACACACGACACACACGACACACAGACACGACAGACAGACACACACACACACACACAGTGATTCAGACACTGTCGAAGTAGCCCAGCATCTGTGCTGCTCCCTGGGGACAGATAAGAGGGTCAGAGCCTTCACACTATAACTATTCATTCCATGACATCTGCTGCAGTCCACCTCTGAGAGCAGGACGGAGAACAACGTGATCAGCACTAAACCCACTTGAGCACGACCCCACGACTCTATTGTTTAGACACACTTCCTTTCATTCCTCATCTGTGTATAATGATTGTTCTCTGCATGGCTGAGTTCAGCAGTAGCCAGAGCCGCTCTCTTTAACACTCGCTCTGTAGCCGTCGCTGTGCTTTGCTCTTGTTCATGCATAAGAAGCATAACAGCATCAATCTCTGCTCAAGTTCTCACAGAGCGCCGCTTTGTTGTTTGGAAGAAGATGATGGTGGTGTGTAATGTCCACACGACTGACTCCAGCAGCACACAGATGTGTGTTCGACTGAGAAACACTTACATGATGTCGGTCAGTAAGAATGACACGTACAAGTCCTCACAGTTATTTCGTCGGAGCCTCTGCCGAAATCTTAACTCAGAGTTCGAGTACACAGACTTAAATGGTTTATGGAGAGCAAATTTAAACCCAGAATAAATGATTTGCAGTGCATTCCCTATCGCGAGCTCGTCCAGCTCTCCCGCTGTCTTTGTGCACAATTAGCTTTGATTTCATAATTTATTTACTGGAGGAAAACTAGCGGTGGAGAATTGACTAAACATGTACAGTGCTCGGATTAGGAGCCAGGCTTTAATCTCATGCCTCTGATAATGCCACGTGGCCTGATTGATTAGTTTTTCAGGAAGCTTATGTCAGAAAAACTAATCCGTCTTTGGATTGTGCCAGCCGTGTAAGGTTCTCCGCTCTGGTGCTGTATCAACGGAGGAGAATTACAGAGCTGCTGGGCTGTGATAAGGCCCTCGTCTCTTTCACACACCCGTCCCTGCGGACAATACAAACGCTGTTTATGTTCTTCAGAACCAGCTGCAGCCCGAGTCTTCATATCAAGCCCTGGCTGGATTCAGCATGTGAGGGGAGGACGTGCATCGGGCTCTCAGAACACCAAATGAGTGTTGAAACACATCATGTGTTTGTAGGTCCAGTAACCCAGAGATTCCTGCGAGAGAGATTACATGAGGCTTTCAGTCTGTAAATATGAGCGTCGGTATTATCAGTGCTGGGCTTATACGCCAGTGATGGGTATCTGTGTCTATATTGGGGTCATTGCTGCTGTCCAGATGCCTGCCTCATAAACAATGTTGTCTGTGACATTTACCGCTATACGCAGTGATGTTTGGTGGCGTGTTTGATCATTTCATATGCAACAAAACTGGAAATTAATGTCACACCCACAAGCAGGTGCCATTTACATTACCATCATTTTTGCTTTGGTTTGTTGTTGTTTTTATAAATTATCTACTGTTTTTGTTTTTTTCTAATATATATAGAAATAGATTATTTAAATAGATTGGCCAGACAGACTGTTCTGATATAGAGAAACATGATCATGATGTTTTTGGATTTCTCACCACTTCAATAATAATAATAATAATTATTATTTGCTTCAGAGGATTGTACACATTAGAATGCAGTGCAATTTTTGGCCCCGTGTTTAATATAGATTTCCATAAATTAGCATTGATTTATTACTAAAAATGTATTAATATTTGTGGTCATTGGTCACTTGAACTGCGTTTAGTTTCTCTGAAAGGTTTAATATTTAAAAATTAAATATTTAAAAATTAAAAATTGCCCTGCTCATATTTAGAAAGTAATGCAAAAGTAATGTAACGCATTACTTTCCATAAAAAGTAATATAATTAGTTACTTTTTTAGGGAGTAACACAATATTGTAATGCATTACTTTTAAAAGTAACTTTCCCCAACACTATTTATTACTAAATCTAAACATTTTAATGAATTACAAAAAAATTGTTTTGGTCATTGGTCACTTGAACTGTGTTTGGTTTCTCTGAAAGGTTTAATATTTAGAAATTAAATCCTGAACATGTCTCACACAGACAGTGTATGGTAATGTCGTTTGTCTAAATTGAGCTTTTATTATTGTCATGACGTAATGTCAGTGTCTGTTTCCACTCATGGGCTGGAGACTGTGATTTCGGGGGGGTTCCAGAGCTGAAGGACAGGCCTGTATATTTCAGGTTTTATCATGATAGATGTGTTGTGAAGCATCTCTGTGACCCAGTGTCTACATCAAGGGCTGCCATGTGTTTGTGTGTTATTTATTAGTATGGTCATGTACCCACAACCTGTGCTCATTTATTTACTTCACTAACTTCTTTTTTTAGACATCTTTGTTACACTCTGTCAGTATTAATATCAATTTCTGACACAGACACACATTTAAAGGTATAGTATAGTACCCAAATATGAACATTTTAATGACACCTTAATGTCGTTCCAAACCTGTGTGACTTTATTTCATTTTGCTGAATAGACAGTGAACACACACACTCGCACGCACGCACGCACACCACACACGCACGCACGCACGCACGCACGCACACCACACACTCACACACACTCTCGCACTCACACACACACACACACACACACACACGCACACACGCACACACACACACACAACACACACACAACAACACACGCACACACACACACGCACACTCACACACACACACGCGCACACACACACACACACACACACACACACACACGCACATGTTGGGTTCACAATCTGTATGTGCTTATGGGGACATTCCATAGGCGTAATGGTTTTTATACTGTACAATCTGTATGTGCTATTGCACACTAGCCCTCACAGGAGACATTCTGCATTTTTAGATTTTCAAAAAACTTTATGCTGCATGATTTCTACAGCTTGTTTCCTCATGGGGACCAAAAAATGTCCCCACAAGGTAAAGATTTACACTACTGCACTCGCATTCGCACTCACACGCACTCTCACACACACACACACACTTTCACGCACGCACGCACACACACACACACACACACACACGCACACACACACACACACACTTTTTTGCTACAAAGGAAGTACTTCAGGTTTGGAACAGCACGGAGAGTAAACGAGGACAGAATTAGAATGCTTTGTGTGAACTATTCTTTAAGTGTGCAGATTTAATATTTGTTGATCATGTTATAAGATTAAAACATTACATTTCAGTTATTTCACTATGAGCATATTTCTTTCCCCTGCATTTTTTGTATTCATCCCTTCATCTCTTATTCTGTCACTCTGATGTGATGTCAGCGCTCTTCAATGAAGAACCTATCATCTCCATGAGAAACCAAAAAAGACTTCATCTTTTTTTTTGCTTTTTGTCTTCAAAAAGAGACCGGCATGTCTAAAAACAGCTAGATTCCTCCTAATCAAAGAACAAAGACATCTGTGCTGACTGGTAGAACGGGCTGGCTGCATATGCTTCACAAGCGTGATTCTCACCATTTATATGTGTATGATCTTCATCCAAAGCAAAGAGGGAAATTAAAAAGGTGAACCGAGTACCGTTGCACACAGAACATCAGAAGCGCTCCCAATCAGGAGGTTTAAAGTGCTGCACATTTCTGTCCTGATCGTTACTCTCCAGCGCTGTTTTTGCATGTGAAACGTGTGATCATAGCTGTTATTCTGGCTAAGGAGATGTCAAACACATGTGTAGGAAGACAGATCAGACAGATGGGTATAATGGGATTGAAGAGGTGTTGATGGGATGATAGTTACACCAGCAGAGTGTGGAACAAAGACCCGACGGGTATTAAAGGAGAAAAGAAACAGTCCTGGTCTTAACACATTATGATGTACTGTATAACACAATAGCACCCTGTCTGACTTCATTGATGCTTTTCACATATTTTTCAGCAGCTTGATTTATATTTAGAGCATTTTAATGCATGCAATTAATCAGACATGTATAAAGCTGTTAATGCATTTATATATTTGTTATTATAATAGTTTCATTCTGTTAACATCAAATGCATGACCTGTCCCAAAAATGCTTCACACAACCTAACGTCGGCAGTCCCAAATAAAAAAAAATTATATAAAAATATAAATGATTATTTCTGACCCTGGAGCACAAAAGCAGTGTTAAGTCGCTGGGGTATATTTGTAGCAATAGCCAAAAATACATTGTATGAGACAAAATTATAATTTTTTCTTTTATGCCAAAAATCATTAGGATATTAAGTTCATGTTCCATGAAGATATATTGAAAATTTATTACAGTAAATATATCAAAACTTAATTTTTGATTAGTAATATGCATTGCTAAGAACTTCATTTGAACAACTTTAAAGATGATTTTCTCAATATTTATATTTTTTTGCTCCCTCAGATTCCAGATTTTCAAATATCGTCCGATCATAACAAACCATACATCTATGGAAATATTATTTATTCAGCTTTCAGATTATGTATAAAACTCAATTTCAAAAAATGGATGGTTTTGTGGTCCATGGTCACAAATATGATTTCCATGCAAAAAGGACAGGCATATTTGTATATAATAAGGACTGAGATATAGTATGGCGTGTTATGTTAATCCTTAAGAAGGAACTTCATGTGATAATATTAGCTACAGACAAAAGTGAGATTAACCACTATTTATTATAAGCAATGGACAGCCCTATTGTCCCCATTAGTTTTCACTGGTATGTTACAGAAATTAGGACTGTAGGAGTGTCCATAGATAAACAAATCTTACTAAAATAATTTTCATTATTTTTCATAATTGCATAAATGTCAAGAGCTAAATATTATTCAGGGATCCCACTCTTTTTAACCAACCAATATCAATTATACATGACTTTTCCAGTTGTTTGTGATTTGCATATATATGCATGCATGTATATATTTTACACACAATTTATATCCAATGCAATATTTTGGAGTTAACTAAAAATATACATCTTTATTAAAATACGCTTGGCATTTCTATTAATGTATTGACTTTCCAGGTCTAGAAATTAGACTTTTTAAAACCACTACCTCGAACAGACCACATGAAACCTGGTTCTGTTAATAAGTCATTCAGGGAGTAAATTGAATAAAACAAATCTTGGTTTAACTAATTTTAAAGCTTGTTTTTTCATATTGGGGCCAGTTTGGGAGTTTTCTGATGCCCCCAATGGGCCCCGGACCCCTCTGCTTTATGACACTTAGTTGCTGTTACTAAAAATATTAAATCTATAGAATCATGAGATTTTTTAGTTATACATTTATGATGCATAACCGCAATATGACCCTCTTACCAGAGAAATTAAGCAGGGGAAATGAGAGAAAGTACTACTGGCACATGTCTAATCCTTCTTGTTTCTTACTTTATCGTTTTTATAGAGCATGCATTTTGAAATATGCACAATTTAACATTTTAATGCAGAGTTCCATACAAATGTTCAAGCATGCATTTCATTGGCCCGGCATCACTTTAATTGCAAGTCATTGAAAGCGACCGTACCTGTGATTGGCTACAGCTCTGACCGGATGATTTAAGGGTCCGGTGACTGAGGCAGCCATGCATGAGCGTTTGGCGCTGTAAGGGTCCCCTGATGACAGGGGGATTATATGGCATTAGACATGCAGCACAGCGTACAGTGCTTCAGCGATCAGTCCTGGCTGAGGGTGAGGATTTCTCTCTTTGATCCTCTCCACTGAACACCTGCCATTTGTTAGCAGCCTGGCTCTTGATTAAGAGTGATGGGTTTCGGGTGTGCGGCTGTTTCACCCATCAGGCTAGCAATCTATTCTGCGGCCGTGTGTAGACTCGGGCCCCCACCTGCCTCCTCAGACCTTTGGGGCCTTCTCTTGAAACTGCTCTTTGTGTGAATCATTACAAATGAAATGCCATGTAGCACCACACAGGAGAAACAGTGGGAGAGATGGGGAGAGAGAGACAGAGAGAGAGAAAGAGAGAGAGAGAAAGGTAGGAGGAACGGTGGGATAGATGGGGAGAGAGAGAGAGAGAGGGAGAGATAGAGAGAGAGAGAGAGAAAGGTTGGAGGAAAAGTGGGCTGGACAGGTGTAATGGAGAGGCAGCTGTTGCCATGTTCAGTGCACTACAACAAGAAACTGCAGTTTGGTTGAATTATGGGTGACTTTTCTAAAACAAATGCCCTCTTTATGTGTTTAGTGTAATAGACTATTTGGCCTGGATGTTGTGTATTTAATGACAGTGTGCTAAGGTGTTTTTTTGTTTGAGAACATCAGAGAGTAAGTTTCGGAGATCTCAGATGGTCATCCCACTTTGGTGTTAGTGTGCATGCTAATGAAACACAAGCCTGTCATGTCCCGATCTAATCCCCCCCTTCTCTCACTTCACATTTTTGTCTGCTCTTTACACAGTTAAGACAAAAAGCCAATGAAATTAAATTTTAAATATATATATATTATATGTGGGTTATTCTACTGGAAATTATGCATTATAACAATATATAGCTAAAGTGGGTTATTCTACTGGAAATTGGGGGTGCTCAACTGTGTTCTGTGTGGGTCGTAACGCCCCAGTGTAGTGACGGGGACACTATACTGTCAACAAGCACCGTCTTTCGGATGAGACGTTAAACTGAGGTCCTGACTCTCTGTGGTCATTAAAAATCCCATGACACTCCTCGTAAAGGGTAGGTGTGTAACCCCGGTGTCCTGGCCAAATTCCCACCATCACTAGCTCTCCTAATAATCTCCATCCACTTGATTGGCTCTATGACTCTCTCTCCTCTCCACCTGTAGCTGGTGTGCGGTGAGCGCATAACTTGATATGTCTCTACTCTCTCTCCTCTCCACCTGTAGCTGGTGTGCGGTGAGCGGACTACATCTTGATTGGCTTATTCTCTCTCTCCTCTCCACCTGACTGGTGTGCGGTGACAAACATGGCCTTGATTGTCTCTCTCTCCTCCTCCACCTGAGCTGGTGTGCGAGTGAGCACATACACTTGATTGGCTCTATGACTCTCTCTCCTCTCCACCTGTAGCTGGTGTGCGGTGAGCGCATACACTTGATTGTCTCTATGTCTCTCTCTCCTCTCCACCTGTAGCTGGTGTGCGGTGAGCATACACTTGATTGTCTCTATGTCTCTCTCTCCTCTCCACCTGTAGCTGGTGTGCGGCTGACGCATCTTGATTGCTCTATGACTCTCTCTCCTCTCCACCTGTAGCTGGTGTGTGGTGAGAGCATACACTTGATTGGCTCTATGACTCTCTCTCCTCTCCACCTGTGTAGCTGGTGAGCGCATACACTTGATTGTCTCTATATCTCTCTCCTCTCCATTAGCTGGTGTGTGGTGAGTACACTAATGATTGGCTGCTCTCTCTTTCCACCTGTAGCTGGGTGCGGTGAGCGCATACACTATTATTCTATGTCTCTCTCTCCTCTCCACCTGTAGGCTGCGTGGATGCGGTGAGAGCATACACTTGATTGGATACCTCTCTCCTCTCCACCTCAATGATTGTCTCTAGCTGTGTCAGTCATTTTGATGATAGTGGTCCTATGACTCTAGAATTACATACACTATTGGCTATGACTCTCTCTCCTCTCCACCTGAGCTGGTGTGGTGAAATACACTGAAATATGACACGCGATATCAAGTCGTACTGTGCTTTGTGGTGAGAACATGTTGTTGGCTCTATGTTCTCTCCTCTCCACCTGTAGCTTGTTGGTGAGAGCATACACTTGATTGGCTCTATGACTCTCTCTCCTCTCCACCTGTACTTGTGTGGTGATACACTTGATTGGCTTATGACTCTCCTCCTCTCCACCTGCTGGTGTGTGGTGAGAGCATGTCACACTTGAGTTGTACTCTCTCTCCTCTCCACCTGTATATAAATCTTCTCTAAACAAATTATCCTATGACTCTCCCTCCTCTCCACCTGTAGCTGGTGTGTGGTGACAAAATAACATCATACATGTGGGATGGAATGACATGAGTGTGAGCTGCAATTATGCTCTACTCTCTCTCCTCTCCACCTGTAGCTGGTGTGCAGATACACTTGATTGGCTCTATGACTCTCTCTCCTCTCCACCTGTAGCTGGTGTGTGGTGAGCCATATCTCTACCCTCTCCTCTCCACCTGCAGCCCAAGACTCTCTCTTCCCACCTGTAGCTAAGCAGGTTGAGCTGGTCAGAGCATACACTTGATGGCTCTAGACTCTCTCTCCTCTCCAAAACACTTGATTGGCTCTATGCTCTCTCTCCTCTCCACCTGTAGCTGGTGTGTGGTGAGAGCATACACTTGTGTTAGTCTCTCTCCTCTCCACCTGAGCTGGTGTGTGGTGACCAGCAATCCACTTGATTGTCTCAATGACTCTCTCTCTCCTCTCCACCTGTAGCTGGTGTGTAGGTGAGAGCATACACTTGATTGGCTCTATGACTCTCTCTCCTCTCCACCTGTAGCTGGTGTGTGGTGAGAGCATACACTTGATTGTCTCTATGACTCTCTCTCCTCTCCACCTGTAGCTGGTGTGTGGTGAGCGCATACACTTGATTGTCTCTATGACTCTCTCTCCTCTCCACCTGTAGCTGGTGTGTGGTGAGAGCATACACTTGATTGTCTCTATGACTCTCTCTCCTCTCCACCTGTAGCTGGTGTGTGGTGAGCGCATACACTTGATTGTCTCTATGACTCTCTCTCCTCTCCACCTGTAGCTGGTGTGTGGTGAGAGCATACACTTGATTGGCTCTCTATGACTCTCTTGATTGGCTCCTCTCTCTCCTCTCCACCTGTAGCTGGTGTGTGGTGAGAGCATACACTTGATTGTCTCTATGACTCTCTCTCCTCTCCACCTGTAGCTGGTGTGTGGTGAGCGCATACACTTGATTGTCTCTATGACTCTCTCTCCTCTCCACCTGTAGCTGGTGTGTGGTGAGAGCATACACTTGTCTCTATGACTCTCTCTCCTCTCCACCTGTAGCTGGTGTGTGGTGAGAGCATACACTTGATTGTCTCTATGACTCTCTCTCTCCTCTCCACCTGTAGCTGGTGTGTGGTGAGAGCATACACTTGATTGGCTCTATGACTCTCTCTCTCCTCTCCACCTGTAGCTGGTGTGTGGTGAGAGCATACACTTGATTGTCTCTATGACTCTCTCTCCTCTCCACCTGTAGCTGGTGTGTGGTGAGAGCATACACTTGATTGTCTCTATGACTCTCTCTCTCCTCTCCACCTGTAGCTGGTGTGTGGTGAGAGCATACACTTGATTGTCTCTATGACTCTCTCTCCTCTCCACCTGTAGCTGGTGTGTGGTGAGAGCATACACTTGATTGTCTCTATGACTCTCTCTCTCCTCTCCACCTGTAGCTGGTGTGTGGTGAGCGCATACACTTGATTGTCTCTATGACTCTCTCTCTCCTCTCCACCTGTAGCTGGTGTGTGGTGAGAGCATACACTTGATTGTCTCTATGACTCTCTCTCCTCTCCACCTGTAGCTGGTGTGCACCTGTTGGCTCTAGCTCTCTCTCCTCTCCACCTGTAGCTGGTGTGGTGAGAGCATACACTTGTTGGCTCTATGACTCTCTCTCTCCTCTCCACCTGTAGCTGGTGTGTGGTGAGAGCATACACTTGATTGGCTCTATGACTCTCTCTCTCCTCTCCACCTGTAGCTGGTGTGTGGTGAGAGCATACACTTGATTGTCTCTATGACTCTCTCTCCTCTCCACCTGTAGCTGGTGTGTGGTGAGAGCATACACTTGATTGTCTCTATGACTCTCTCTCCTCTCCACCTGTAGCTGGTGTGTGGTGAGAGCATACACTTGATTGGCTCTATGACTCTCTCTCTCTCTCCACCTGTAGCTGGTGTGTGGTGAGAGCATACACTTGATTGGCTCTATGACTCTCTCTCCTCTCCACCTGTAGCTGGTGTGTGGTGAGAGCATACACTTGATTGCTCTATGACTCTCTCTCTCCTCTCCACCTGTAGCTGGTGTGTGGTGAGAGCATACACTTGATTGTCTCTATGACTCTCTCTCCTCTCCACCTGTAGCTGGTGTGTGGTGAGAGCATACACTTGATTGGCTCTATGACTCTCTCTCCTCTCCACCTGTAGCTGGTGTGTGGTGAGAGCATACACTTGATTGCTCTATGACTCTCTCTCCTCTCCACCTGTAGCTGGTGTGTGGTGAGAGCATACACTTGATTGTCTCTATGACTCTCTCTCTCTCTCCACCTGTAGCTGGTGTGTGGTGAGAGCATACACTTGATTGTCTCTATGACTCTCTCTCCTCTCCACCTGTAGCTGGTGTGTGGTGAGAGCATACACTTGATTGTCTCTATGACTCTCTCTCCTCTCCACCTGTAGCTGGTGTGTGGTGAGAGCATACACTTGATTGTCTCTATGACTCTCTCTCCTCTCCACCTGTAGCTGGTGTGTGGTGAGCGCATACACTTGATTGTCTCTATGACTCTCCTCCTCTCCACCTGATTGTAGCTGGTGTGTGGTGTAGCATACACAATTTATAAATGTCATCTATGACTCATTCATCTCCACCTGTAGCTGGTGTGGAGTGTGCGTACACTTAAATCCACGCCAGCTGGTGTGTGGTGAGAGCTCATATTTATACACGGTCTCTATGACGTCTCTCTCCTCTCTGAGTATTGCAGCTTTTTTTTGATGCTGTCCCTCTCTCCACCTGTAGCTCGCTGTTCTCCATTATGATGATTGTGTGGTGAGCGCATACACTTTATATGTGATACATTCCCTCCTCTCCACCTGTATTAGGCAGTCGTCTCTGGGCAGACAGCTGAAACCTTGATTCAACTGTAGCTGGTGTGTGGTGGCAAGATACATGACTTGATTTATAGATTCTCTCCTCTCCACCTGACATCTGAAAGAGACGCATACACTTGATTGGCGCGTTTTCCGTTTGTACGTTCATTCTATGAATCAAACGTATGCATATTCGAGATATGATCGTAAGATCAAATTTAGGATGGTTTCTGCAAACATTTTATAAACGAGGCCTGAGGTCTTTTAAAATACAAACAGATTGTTATAACACTTAAAGCTGGTTACAGAGAAAAACTGGGCATCGTACACTAAACAAATTAGGATTTTGTCCCCAGACTCAACCAACTTGTGCAGAAACATGCATCAGTGAAATTAATGTGTTCTAAAAATCAGATTTTCAGTCAAATCTATCTGACTTGGCTCATCCAGACTGCAAATCCAAGCAAAAATCTGGGAAAAAGTCAGTAAAAAGCAATGCATTTCAGCCTTTAAGATTTACTTTTGGGTGAACTGTCACTTTAAACAAAAGCAGAATATAAAATCCAAGGACGTAGACTCTCAAAATAATGCACATATCACAGCTGAACAAACAGTCTCTAGGACTGAGAAATATGGGGACAGCACAAGAAAGAGAAATGGATGGAAAATGACAAGAAGGTGCAGGTCTGACATCCAAACAGATTCCTGCCCCGGGGCTGGAGAGCCATCACAGCCATCAGAGGTGTGCATTTTAACAGCATCCTCATCCATGAGCCGCCACTGAGATGTCCCTGACTTCTTAATAACTTTCTAGAGGGCTGGTTCTGGTCACCACGGCAATTACCTTTATGTCAAGCCGTAAAAGATATGTCCACCCCAGGGACTGGCAGACAGCTTGCTCCATAATGCTCATTACAGATGACCGTCTAGACTGATTCTTCTCTCACTGTGTGGATGTCATATTATGACGCTGTCGCTGTAGGTGACTGACACATTGTACAATACGTTATCAAATTACAGATATTTATCAGATTTTTAAACCATTTAATTTATTTGATGGTATAGATTGGTATATGCTGATATATCTATGAATACATGTTTTTTATGTACACACACACACACACACACACACAGACACTCTCACACTCACACACACACACACACACACACACACACACACACACACACACACACACACACAACACACACTCACACACACACACACACTCACACACTTCACACACACACACACACACTCACACACTTACACACACACACACACACACACATCACTCACTCACTCACACTCACTCACTCACTCACACACACACTTAAAAGGTTTGAGGTCAGTAAGTAAAGAAATGAATACTCATGCATTAAAGTGATCAGAAGTGACAGATGACATCTTTATCAAAGAAACGTACAAACAAAAAAATATTCAGTTTGAAAGAAAATCATTAAAATGCACAATTGTTTCAGCATTTATAATAATAATAAGAGCACCAAATCAGCCTATTAGAATGATTTACTTTACTACATCTGAGTTTATTTGCAAAAACAGATAACTATTTGTTTTCCCAAAATCATGTTTTTTATTATGCTATCATGTTTTTATTGTTAGTTAGCTGTATTATTATTATTATTATTATTTACCTAATCAAAATAACCTAACTGCAGTTTGATTTAAATTCATTGTAATGCACAAATGAAAAAACATGATTTTTGAAAATTGTTAAGAATTGAGTTATCTGTTTTTTGCAAATGAACTCTTCATATACTAATTTTAAAATAAATATACTTACTAAATACTAATTTACTAATACTTACTAAAATATTTGATTGCACATTGTAATAATACACTATAATAATATTTGACAATATTACAGTTTTACTGTATTATTTCAATCAATGGAGAGTATAAGAGTTTTCAAAAACATCTTTCAAAACAAACTTACAGATCCCAAACTTTTCAAAGGTAGCGTAAATCAATATTTTTTATATAGATTTAAATAAACCATGTACCATAAATAAATAATAAACCATATTTCTACATAGATTGGTCAGAATATTTCAAATCTATTACTACGGACTGTAGGAGGACTTTTATGTGTGATTATTTGCAACAACAACAAAAAATCAAGTGACGTGTTTATATTTATATATATATATATATATATATATATATATATATAAGAACATGGTTGCAACTATTGCATATACACTGTTAACTGCATCTGGAGAGTTTCATGTTGTCAAATGTTTCTCGTATTGGCCGTTACACCTCGGGTGTGCATTATTTTTCTAATAATTCAACGGCTCAGAGTCAATTATTCCGCTTATACTATGGTTGCCACACCTCAAGATATCAATCAGATGATATATTTCAAGGCATTTGTCTGGTTTTTCTACTTCAATCACTATCGTGAGGAGGATTATTTCTTCCGCATCTCATCTAACACCTCTCTTTGCTAATTCCAAAACCTCATTTTAAACCCAGTAACGGAGGCTTGAGCCGTTGATAGCAGACTAATGCAGTTAATACAGTTAATAACTAAGTTATGAGAGAGAGAGAGAGAGAGAGAGAGAGAGAGAGATTAATGTTACCTCTGTGAGTCAGTGATCGGCAGCAATGTCTATAGTGAGAATTTAAGTTAATTTTCTTCACAAACAGATTCGTTGTTGCTACCTCGCTTGTGAGAAGTCATGTAGTTTTTAAGTTCTTAAACTGTTACTGATAAAATCATCAGAGTAGTGCTAATTACATTAGCGCTTATGTTAAGGTGTGTGCCAAATATATGTGTGTCTGTGAGGGAGAGAGAGAGTAGGCTATGTGCTTTCTGTACATAATAAAATGTAATTTTGTTGCAAAAACATGGAAAGAATCTGTCGTTTTTATCCTTTTGTTTACTATATTTATTTGTTTGGCCAGTGTCGTTGTTGGTTTTGGTAATGTTCACTGTTGTAAGACCTTTGAAATAACTGAAATAACTTTGGCGACGTGATACGGAGCTGTAATGCGGTCGAGAACTGCCTGGAACTACTTCCCCGTGTGTTTCCCTGAAGATAATTGCACGCTTTAGAATGTTCGTCAGCCAATCAGATTCAAGCATTCGTAGTATAAACTGATAATTCTAATAGAACACTCGTGTGAACCTGAGATGATGTATGCTATTTGTGTAAGCTTAACATGAAAGTAAATATGACTCTATAGCCTGCAGGACAGTACTGAAGTTTAGTTAAAGTCTTAATTAACGTCTTTAGATTTCCCCCTCAGCAAACCTTGTATGCCTTACCTCTACCAAAGTCACAGCTTGAGTTAGACATCAAACATATTACCAAATTACGTGTAGAATTACTGCCACCCTACATAGGAGAGATAGAGAGAGAGAGCGAGGGAAAGGATTGGGAGCGATTGTCAGCACAAGTTTTCCTCTCAAGGCAGTAAAGCGTTTTATTTTGCCTGTGATCCTCGACTTGTCACAGCAATTTCCCCAGTTGTTCGTCATCCTTTAACTGCTCCCACATTAGCATTATCATCTCCTTGCTGCTTCACCTGACGTTGTCTCTCACCACAATTTCTCTAAGTGTGAATGATATTCATCTTCCCTTGTCAAGGCATTGAGGCCTGTGAAATGAAAAATGAAGATATGAGCGCTCTAGTTTAGTGAACATCGTACAAGACCAGGGGGACTCAAAAGTGAATAAATGTTTCATCAAAGACAAAAACCTCTATTTCTTTTCTCTCGTTTCCGTCGAGGGCTATCTTCAATCTTTGACTTTCAGACGATGCTGAAAACGTTTCACCTGCAGCTCATACGGAAATGCATTATTTCTCTCTCTGTTTTTTACATGGAGGTATTGTCTTAATTAAGTTTTGTGAGCAATGACAGATGAACGGACCCCCCCCCACACACACACACATTGATTTCACATTATACAGGAAACTTTCAAATTACTGGATGTTTGCATCATTTATAATGTTGCTCTCAAGCTGTTCGGTTATTTGACAACAACATTTTACACCCATTTTAACGTTTACACAAACATGTTATTTTGTTTACGTAAGATTTTTAACCATATTCGATAAAGCACAGCCTCACTGATGCGCTCCGGACCATTTTAGATGGAAATGTCTTCATGAATGCAGTCCTTTGCTGACTGAGTTTTCATCCGCTGCTGTTAAGCTTACAGCAAAATTAGTAATTATAGAGAAAATACAGGGTTGCTCGTCTGTGCGATTTCAAACAGCCCTACTTTCACATCTGCTTCAGCAAATGATCCTCTCAGCCGTGCCTCGGGATGGCAGCCTGCGCTAATTACCAGCCAAACTAGTTTCTACAAATTATTAAGACTTTATCTTAAGTGGACCAGAACTCAATCCTGGAGCAAAAGGGTTATTTGGCACATAGGATCAGCACTGCAGTGCATTGCATAAATTATTCCAATATTTACCCTTTGCAGATCATTTGGATGTTTTTAAACTCTAAACGTACAAATATATAACCAAGACAATCATCACGTAGAACTATTCATGGTTTGTTTTCAAACTAAAAGATTTTAAGATCAACATCATTCCTGTTTAATGCAACCTATATTATTGTGCAAAGATAAGAGCTGCGCTAATATTCCAGCAGCATGGCTGTGACGCTGCTTTTATAAAATCATGAAGTTAATATTGAGTAACTTACATTTTAGACACAATATTGGCAGCTGTGATGTCTATTTTTACCTCCACCAGAGAGAATAAAGACCCGTTCACACCAAGCACGATAATGATATTCGCGTCCACACCAGCGAACGATAACATCTGTTTATATAAGCACACATGCGTCTGCCACTTTAAATTCTCCAGCTCATTATAGCAGGATGGATTCTGATTGGCTGTCAGTGTTTTTATCTTTCATCAGCTGGAAAACATCCTTCTGGAGGTGATTCCAACGATATCGTTTCTTTGTGCCTTTATCGTTATAGTTGTGGTGTGGACGCTGCTATTCTTATATATTGAGAACGATTTTTAGAACTATATATTTATGGTTATCGTGTTTGGTGTGAACGGGCGTTAACTGTGGAGGCAAAATCCATACTTCATCTCTTAGCAACATAGCAGTGTTGTTTTGGTCCTGAATGAATCAGTGTTTCTGAACGAGTCATGAATGATTCAGTGACTCACTTTCACAGACAGTCACTTGATTTATAACTAAATGAATCAGTGTTTCTGAACAAGTCATGAATGATTCAGTGACTCACTCTCACAGACAGTCACTTGATTTATAACTAAATGAATCAGTGTTTCTGAACGAGTCATGAATGATTCAGTGACTCACTCTCACAGACAGTCACTTGATTTATAACTAAATGAATCAGTGTTTCTGAACGAGTCATGAATGATTCAGTGACTCATAGACAGCCACTTGATTTATAACTAAATGAATCAGTGTTTCTGAACGAGTCATGAATGATTCAGTGACTCATAGACAGCCGCTTGATTTATAACTAAATGAATCAGTGTTTCTGAACCAGTCATGAATGATTCAGTGACTCACTCTCATAGACATCCACTTGATTTATAACTAAATGAATCAGTGTTTCTGAACATGTCATGAATGATTCAGTGACTCACTCTCATAGACAGTCACTTGATTTATAACTAAATTAATCAGTGTTTCTGAACGAGTCATGAATGATTCAGTGACTCACTCTCATAGACAGTCACTTGATTTATAACTAAATGAATCAGTGTTTCTGAATGAGTCATGAATGATTCAGTGGCTCACTCTCACAGACAGTCACTTGATTTATAACTAAATGAATCAGTGTTTCTGAACGAGTCATGAATGATTCAGTGACTCACTCTCATAGACAGTCACTTGATTTATTACTAAATTAATCAGTGTTTCTAAACGAGTCATTAATGATTCATGACTCATAGACAGCCACTGTTTATAACTAAATGAATCAGTGTTTCTGAACAAGTCATGAATGATTCATGATTCAGTGATTTATAACTAAATGAATCATAGACAGCATGAATGATTCAGTGACTTGATTTATTTAACTAAATGAATCAGTGTTTCTGAACGAGTCATGAATGATTCATGATTCAGCCGCTTGATTTATAACTAAATGAATCATAGACAGAATGATTCCACTTGACAGCCACTTTTTATAACTAAATGAATCAGTGTTTCTGAACGATGAATCAGTGAATGACAGGCACTTGATTTATAACAGAATGACTCATAGACAGCTGCTTGATTTATAACTAAATGAATCAGTGTTTCTGAACGAGTCATGAATGATTCAGTGACTCATAGACAGGCACTTGATTTATAACTTGTGTTTCTGATTGAATATTCAGTGACTAAACAGGCACTTGATTTATAACAGTGAACGAGTTGAATGATTCTGATCATGAATGATTCAGTTGAATGAATAACGCTTCACTGACTCATAAAGGCAGACTGATTTTGGAATATCATACTAGCAAGCTAATTAAGATCAGAAATTGTAAAATAGTCAGACTCAGTCAGACATTATTCCTGAAAGAATCGAGTTGATTCATTATGTACATAAAATACAAGACTTATGCGAATAAGTGTTCTTATAAACCTTTAAAGATATACCGACTTTTCTAAATATGTGAGCTACGGGGTTGTTAATTGATGGTATATAATACATTTACACAGTTGAATAATAGAAACAAACTTGTATTTTGGTGCACACTGTTAATCTTCCTTTATAATTTTTTTTTTTTAAAAATCTCAATGTGGCAACGTAATTCGGTCATAAAAGACCTTCGTCAGGATCAAGGTACGCACATCCAATAGTTTTGGCCAGGTTGAAGATCAAAGGGAAATTAACAGTGTGCAGATCGACCGATTTTTTCTATTATTTGATGATATCTTTTAATCTTGCACATACACAATGGCCAAGACCAGCAGTTTTTGGATGTACGTACTTGCATGACCCTTCTTTTACACACACACAGTATGCATTTGTTGAAGCCACACACACACACACCTCAGTCTGCATTATTTAACAAGATTCACTCGTTTGAAACACGTAAACTATATTAACATTATATGAAGACATTTCCACCAATCAGAGAATCACGACAAGTAAATACATCTCTATCGAAATTAACTGTTTAGTTATCTCTGCACACGCATTTGAAGTACTAGTTCTGTGTAAATGATTCATAGTAGAGTATCAAAGTACTTCAATTGATTTAACATATGCCAGTAATATGCTTCATCTTTAGTTTTAAACAGATTATAAAGCCTAAAGCTGTAGGTTTAAAATGAAGTTGATATGAATTCATGTCCTTATTTTCTCCATTTGAAAACGTAGACATTCTTTTGCTTATTGTCAAACGATTTGCTGATGATCGCTTTTATCCAAAATAAAATGTTTTTATTGTTGTACATTTGAAGATATATGAGTGTGTACTGAAAATGTATATTTTCAACCATTGTTTGTTGTATATATAAGATACTGAAAGAAGGAAAAACAAAGCGAAGAATGGACTTGACTCATATTTATGTGTTTATAACAGTAAATAAATATCGGTTCTGCATATCGGTTATCGGGTACATAAACGTACAAATAATCGCTATCGGTTCTAAAAAAATCAATATCGGTCGATCACTAATCATCACACGTGTTTGCCTGACGAAGGGTTATGACCGAAAATGTGCTACTTTAAAACAACTAAAATGAATAAAGGGAGATTAACAGTGTGCAGATCTTTTTTTTATTTTTTCCAAATAATTCTGTAACCAAGGCAAAGGAAAGTGGCCGTGCACACACTATTGCACTTTACGGTTGTATAATATATAGGCTATAGATGTTGTATATAATGCTGCATGTAGTATAATGGATTCTCATGTTGTGCGTTTGTGCTTTGCGCAGTGTTGTTGGAAGGTCACATGCAGAAGAGCTCCATATTCCAGAGGTGGGGCTCGTGGACTGGGGGGAGGCTGAGAACGAGGAGCACCCCTCGCCCAAAAGCGCCAGCCCCCGCGTTCTCAACCCCCTGCGCCTCTTCGCCCGGGGATCCCCTGGGTTCAAGAGCAACACGAGGCAGATTGCATATTTGGAAAACACTGAGGACTCTTGGGACTGGTTATCTAACCAGACAGATGTCAGAGAGGCGCAGAGCAGGACTAAACGCAGACCCATCGTGAAAACGGGCAAGTTTAAAAAAATGTTCGGCTGGGGCGACTTCAACTCCAACATCAAAACCGTGAAACTCAATCTGCTCATTACAGGCAAGATAGTGGACCACGGCAACGGCACGTTCAGCGTTTATTTCCGCCACAACTCCACGGGTCTGGGGAACGTCTCCGTAAGCCTGGTGCCGCCTTCCAAGGTGGTGGAGTTTGAGATCGCCCAGCAGTCCACCCTGGAGACCAAAGACTCGAAATCGTTCAACTGTCGGATCGAGTACCAGAAAACAGACCGCAGCAAAAAGACTTCACACTGCAGCTATGACCCGTCCAACACGTGTTACCAAGAATCATCCCAGAGCCACGTGTCCTGGCTCTGCTCGAAGCCCTTCAAAGTCATATGCATCTACATCGCCTTCTACAGCACTGACTATAAACTGGTGCAGAAAATCTGCCCCGATTACAACTATCACAGTGACACGCCGTACTCATCCATGGGTTAAGATCCAGTCCATCCTAGAGAACGGTCAGCCTCATTCTCACCATGTGCTTCGTCTGATTCAGAAGCAATTCAAATAAATCCAGATGTTTCGCATTAGGCTACACTACTGGCATCGGCCTATTGTGATACGACAGACTGATGTTTGATGGGAAAATAACTGATCAGCGCTTTAAACGTCTCACATCCATCCCACGTTTTTTTATTGTGTGTGTGTGTGTGTGTGTGTGTGTGTGTGGGTGTGTGAGCATGTGTGTGTGAGCGAGTGTGTGAGCGAGGGTGTGTGTGTGAGCGAGGGTGTGTGTGTGTGTGTGTGTGTGTGTGTGTGTGTAACTGCGATCAGCGCTTTAAACGTCTCACATCCATCCCACGTTTTTTTAATGTGTGTGTGTGTGTGTGTGTGTTGTGTGTGTGTGTGTGTGTGTGTGTGTGTGTGTGTGAGAGAGTGTACGTGTGAGAGAGTGTGTGTGTGTGTGTGTGTGTGTGTGTGTGAGTGTGCGAGGGTGTGTGTGTGTGTGTGTGTGTGTGTGTGTGTGAGAGGTGTGGGCGCGTGTGAGTGTGTGTGTGTGTGTGTGTGTGTGAGCGAGAGAGAGTGTGTGTGTGTGTGTGTGTGTGTGTGTGTGTGTGTGTGTGTGTGTGTGTGTGTGTGTGTGTGTGTGTGTGTGTGTGTGTGTGTGTGTGTGTGTGTGTGTGTGTGTGTGAGTGTGAGTGAAATCATCCAGCAAAGACATCACTTACAAATTACTCTTAGTTATTTCGCATTTCACAAAAGATCTATGTGTATAATTTGCCATGTCTCACGAGAGCACAATTCATTGGACAGGTGGATTTAGTGAATCTGGCAGCCGGTTAACAACCCTTTGTCATGGTCTCGCCACAGAGATCCACATTTCCAGGCTCTAATTAACATTAATTATAGTAGGAAATTTCACTTACACACCATGACAGAGGGGCCCGGAGCCAAAAAGTGAAATTTAGCCTGTCAGTCATGTAGCAAACCTCTGTTCAAGCCAGTGACTTTGGGCTAGAATCAAACTCTTTCGCGTCCTCTGTTCCTGGAAAAGTGAAAAATGTGTCAGGAGTAAATACTGACATTTATGCAAACGCACATGAGGGTAATTTAATACAATATGCGAGGCTACCTTGTATTGAGTCTTTCATAATTTAAGACAGTACATGGAGATCATTTGAAGGAATAATTTGTGCTTGCACATTACAGTCTAAATGTCAGTGTGTCACAATGAACCAGTTGAAATGCCATAGTCTGATAATCAGAACTGGGATTCTCAGGTTCCGCGCGTGTGTGTGTGTGCGTGTGTGTGTGTCTGTGTGCGCGAGTGTGTGTGCGCGCGCGCGTGCGTGTGCCCCAGATTATGGCCGGTTATTTCTTTTTTCCCATATCAAGGGTGACTCGAGTTGAATAATCAGATGGATAATGAATTGTACTGATTCTCTAACTGTCTTGCCACATGAACATTCACACGAAGAACATGTCGATACAAAGATAGCTGTTTATAATTGTATTTAGTTTATAATCCGTGTGTAATTTTGTGAATAGTGTATAAATGTGACTATAACACCGTGTGTATTTTGCCTTTAAATAATGAATATGTTTCTTTAATCTATCAATCCAGCATAAACACTTTCCTACTGTTAGTGTGTGACAGTTATATCAAGTAGATCTAGATTTGAGTCATCACGCTTGTCATGGCTTTATTTTTCAGCCAAATGTACGCTTTATGTCTCCAATATCTGTAAAATACCTTTCTTCTACCCCTCCATGCTGCACATTAGCACTGCTTTGCTCAGAAATGACTAGAAACACATTGAATTAAATCATTTGAAGTAAAAACACAAACATAGTAAAGTACTTTACAGTGTGGATCATTTCTTCTGTGATTATCAAACTCGTGTTTGTTTTATAAATCACTGCACACCTTTATTATTTAAACTTTCTCTAAAAACATATTCAATAAAGTAGTTTAGAGCACTTCGATGTGGCTTAAAAATATATATTTAAAATTGAATTCATATTTCCAGTGAAGGAAAATGATGCAAAACTGCACCATAGAGGGTTAATGCATTGCTTTTATTAACTACGACTGTCACATATTAAACATAAAGCATATCCAGACAGTTTAATGTGAGATTTATAGTGACACGTTTTTATGACACTGATTCTTACTCAGTAAAATATCCTGAAAATCACACGAGCTCTGGATAAAAACATTGCATCTTATGATATGTGTCTCATTTCATCGAGCTCTAATACATAATCATATTCAATAAAAGCTTTCTGATGTATAGACCCGTGTTACATTAGTTTATGTGCATGAAAACGACCAAATAAATGTATTTTAAATACATATATTTCATGCATAATACAAATACATTTTCATATGCATGTACTTAGCTTTGCTTTGCCTCCTACGCACCTATCTATAGGTGTCAGGTGTGCGGAGTTTAATTGTTAATTAATGCTTAAAATGCCCTGCAATTGTACTTTTAGTATACTAAACTTAAAGTCTGCTTGACTTGGAACAACTGATTGTGTACTTAATGCACTTGAATTGTGCAGAAGTACTGCTAAAGTCCAATTAAACACATGCTTAGTATGTAAAGTGCAAGTATACTTCAGGTACACTTGTCTGATATTATTCAAAGATCATATAATCTTCATTACAGCACATGTTAGACATGCATCGTGCACTAGTTTAACAGTGAGTCTGGAGTTAATCGATTTGAAGTATACTCCGTATGAAATAAATGTTTTATTAGAGGATGCTCTCTTCCTCGGATGTGACCCTTTTGTTTCTTTCAGAATGGATCGGCAAGTTTTTGGCTCTTAACATAGACGGCCTGCCAGCGTCCGATTCACACACAAGAAAAGAGAAGAAGAAAAGACAGAACTGAATTGTCCTATGATGGAAAATAACAGCTTTATGAATGCACAACGTGTCATTATCTCAGCGGTGCACTTCTGGGGAGAGATGTGTGTTTGATAGCTGGGAGTACAGACTGCATGCTTGCTTTAATTAGCCCTGATTTCTCATCAGCAGAGATCACAGTGATCAGGAACGACTGTGCTAATGCGTTTTAGTGTTTAGACTTACACTGCACATGTTTGATCGATCACTAAATGCATCTCGATGGCCGTTTGTTCTTATATCGCTCTTTTTGTCCGTTTCATCACCTTCTTGACATGTGTTCAACACAAATAACCGAACCAAAATATCAAACATTAGTCATTCTGCAGGTGACATTTCACTTCTTACTAAAAATAATAACTATAACAAACTCCTCGGGATGAGATCATGAGGTAAAACACTGAAAAAACACATTAATATAATAACTAAACCATATATAATAGTATAATAAGACATTACATATGCCATTCAAATCAGTATACGACTCAATTAGTGGAAAACTGACAATTTAGAGACTACTTCAGTAAAAATTATATTAATGTACTTGTAATGTATATATATTAATGTGATCAAATGATTAATTGCATCCAAAATAAGTTTTTGTACTGTGTATATTTATTATGCATATATAAATAGACACACATGCATGTATTATTATATGAAGATAAATATATACATGTAAACATTTCTAAATATATACTGTATGTGTGTGTATTTATATATACACTCATTATAACTACACGGCACACACACTTTTATGCAAACAAAAACTATGCATATATGTGTGTGTGTGTGTGTGAGAGAGTGTCTGTGAGTGTGTGTGTGTGTGTGTGTGAGAGAGTGTCTGTGATAGTGTGTGTGTGTGTGTGTGTGAGAGAGTGTCTGTGATAGTGTGTGTGTGAGAGTGTCTGTGAGTGTGTGTGTGTGTGTGAGAGTGTGTGTGTGTGTGTGTGTGTGTGTGAGAGAGTGTCTGTGAGTGTGTGTGTGTGTGTGAGAGAGTGTCTGTGATAGTGTGTGTGTGTGTGTGTGTGTGTGTGTGTGTGTTGTGTGTGCGTGAGAGAGTGTCTGTGAATGAGTGTGTGTGTGTGTGTGTGAGAGAGTGTCTGTGATAGTGTGTGTGTGTGTGTGTGTTGTCTGTGATAGTGTGTGTGTGTGTGTGTTTCTGCAACAACAAGCAGTTTTGACTCAAACGTATAAAACAAACCCCTGTACAATTTTACTTATAACTGTAATACGTATAAAAAGGTAAACAAAATTGCACAAGTCATTAAGATTTTAATCTGAAACATGTTCATTTGTTGTTTTTCCAACTCTTCTTCTTACAAAATGTCCTTACCACAACATTACAATAATGTCTATTATATACATTTGCACTTTTTATAAAATTTTTATATTTAAATAGTTTTTTTATTTCAAATTTTGAGCAGTTTTGTAAATACTATATTAAAAAAAATGATACACTGAATAGGGGATTTCATGGTTTTCTCACAGTAACCTTAGATGTCAATCGTTTCCACACACACTAAATATTACATATTTAGCTTTTTATGACAGATGTTGCGATTTCAAGGAGTAAATAATCTTTGCAAATAAAAATATGAAATCAATAAAGCAGAGCTGCGGTAATGACATCTTGCGTCGGTAAGGACACAATGTTAAAGTGCATGAAATCACAACGATTGACAGATTTCTGCTGAAGGTAGAGGTGTGCGATATGAAGATATATGAATATATCTCCACGATCTGCTTTTGAAGAAATATGGTAGTATGGTGCAACAGCACAGTCTATAACGTACTGTACAGCACCACATACACTTCAGTCTCAACTCATTCACAATCACACAACTACATCATCTACATCTGTTTTAAAGCCTTGACATTTAAAACATTGTATCCTACCCATCAGATTTTCCTCCCTCGGCTTACTCAATCATCATTGCATCTTTTTCTAACGCTGAACATCAATATTTAATGTATCTGCATTACTGTAAGGGTTGCTGTTTTTCTGAGCACAAAGCGCGCGCTCTAAAAGCCCGTCTAACAGCGTCTGATTACTGAACCAAGTTATGTTTTGTGCTAATACGGTCACAACACAAGGTTTATGTAGAGACTCAGTTATGTCTCAAATGAAAGTAAACAGCTGGGACAGTGTTCCTGTGGCTCAGTGGTAGAGCATTGCGTCAGCAGCGCAATAGGTCGAGGGTTCAATTCCCAGAGAACACACACACAATACATGTATAACCTGAATGCACTGTAAGTCTCTTTGGATAAACGCGTCTGCTAAATGCATAAATGAGAGAAACGGATGCGTGTCTGTATATTAGACGCGTGCAGCTCTTAAAGGGACAGTACTAAACATACAGTCGACTCTCATTAAAGATATAGTTCACCCTACAATTACATTTCTGTCATTATTTACATGTTCTCCCAAACCTGTATTCATTTCTTTCTTGTGCTGAACTCAAAAGAAGATAATTTGAAGAACGTGTGTAATCTGGTCCACATTGACTTTGATAGAAGGAATAAAATACTATGAAGACACAGAGGACCAGAAACTGTTTGGTTTTCCACCTTCTTCAAAATAGCATTAATGTTTAGTAGAAGAAACTCACTCAGGTTTAAAACAGCTTTTGAGTAAATGATGGTATAAAAATAAAACCGCATATTTAAATTTTAGGGTGAATTATTCCTTTAATGTTCATAAAACACAGAAAACGCACTCATTACTCGTGACTGAAAAACTGTAATACAGCTGCTTTAATTGTAATCTATGTAGTTTTTATTTTATATTTGTTCATTCAGTTTCTTGAATGCTCTGCTAAATACATATATTGTACCTGAAAATAAAGCACTGCTTGTTTTATGTGTATCTTTACTCTCATTTTTTAATAACACTTTTTTTTATCTTCACCCACTTTGGCTTAATATCCTCCATACTTTTTAATATTTTGTTACCTTGTCTTTATAATAGAGAAATGAGTTTGGCTGTGATGTTCAGACAACTTACAAAATAGAAAAACCAACATGACAAAGAATTGTGATAAAATCGTGATATTTCTAAAAAAAATAAAAGTTATGTTTGCCATATCGCCCACCCCTAGCCGAAGGGGACCAAGCTATACATCATATACAAACAAATCATAAAAAATGATCAGTAAATAATACACTTTTTTGTTTTAAGATGCTGTAAATTAAATTAGCTTATTTTACGTATCTCAATATTATGTTATATAATATTATTAAGTTGTGCGAAATGAACAATAAAGGTGTTTGGAGCTATACATGCTTTATAACTTTATATTAAATCACATTAATAGATTATATTTGTATCAAGGTGTTTAATGACATCTTGTGTCATTAAATAATGTGAATATATTTATAAAGCAGCATATGACAAAATTAAGTCTTAAACACAAAATTTAACTGCTGGGACTTAAAAGTGCTCGTAGTTGCAGAAACACCCATATATATATAAAAACAGAATTCATAATTTCAGTAATATTCAGAAAAATATAAATTATTTTAATTAGCAAGATTGCATTAAACTGATCAAAAATGATATTAAAGACAATGCTACATAATATTTATAATTCAAATTCTGCATTTTTGATCTTTTTAAATAATCCTGAAAAATTGCATTTAATATTAATATGAACCGTTTGATTATTGATTTCTGAAGGATCGTGTGACACCGATGCCGTGTCATGGCAGGCAATAATTACATTTCAAAATATATTCATGAAATGATTTTACTGGTTTTATTTTTTACAGTCTTTGAGCAAAACATACTCTTTAAAAAAAAAATAAAACAAACATAAGATTTCCAACCCCATACGTTTGAATGGAAGTATATTCTATAAACACCACTGACTGCTGAACCGTGTTTAATGAGTTAATGCAGGCATTCTCGCAGACAATCGTTTCTAAAAGACGGAAGATATTCCAGGATCCTCACAAAACATGTCCTTTAACAGAAGTGGTCAGTATAGCGAGACCCCTCCCAATCATCCACGACACACAGTGATGCTCGGCATCCAAACCTCTCCTGATCACAGAGGACGTGTGTCTGGTCCGGTCACACAAATGCATTATGGGCCACACGCCTTCTGCTTGTCTGTATACGGCAGACCAATGCAAGGGAAGCAACACTAGGGTCCAGACATGGAGTGAAAATGAGACACTGAATATTTCCACAGGTCAAGGGGGCAGGACACAAACAATAATTCCACACACATCAATACAAATATCTGAAATGCTATTTTTCCTTACAATATGTAATAGTACTAGTACCCCCCCAACCCCCCTGTGGTTAAACTGTGTCTTTAGATAGAAATCATGCCATCAATATGGGGCATAGCTATCATTTCAAAAAGTGTAAAGAAATTAGTGCCGTCAAGCGATTAATCGCATCCGAAATATGTTTTTGTTTACATAATATGAGTGAGTACAGTGTATATTTATTATGTATATATAAATACACACACATGCATGCATGCATTTAAGAAAAATGTTACATTTATATATTATATAATTTATAAATATATGCATGTATTTATATATACACAGCACACACGCATATTATGTAAACAAATACTAATTTTGGATGCGATTAATCGCTTGAAAGCATTAAAAGAAATGGCCTTGCACTCATTGTGTTAACATTTACTTCATGTCTAGTCGCACAACTAAACATGAGTGATGTATGCTATTCCCCGCGGGTCGCATTCCTAGGAAGCGCGAGAGTTTGGGAACTAGTGCAACAGGGACGAGGCCTGGTCTCGTGGGACAAGGCAGGCACAGAGTAGAACTGAGAGAATTCAAGAGTCATGGCAGAGAGTTTAAGGCTGTTTGAAGTGACGGAAAGATTCGCAGAATAAAGCTCAGATGCCGAACCCCATCCATCGCTCAGGACGGGTGTGAACACAGCCTGTCCCAGTCACGTGCCGTCGGGTCGGATGACGACAATGGGATAGAGTCTAAACGCCGGCTTCCGGGGAACGTGGTCACGACTGCTTTAGACGCTTCCGGGGCAGACCGAAGTGAGGACACTGCGCTGACGCGAGCGCGCGGAAAGCCTCCGCCACTAAGTGAGGATGAGACTGGATCATTGACTTCCAGCCCGCGGTCTCCATTATGTCCGTGGCCTGACTGTCAGGAGAGGATGAAGACGTTTTAGTATTAACACAAGACACATTAAAAACCGATAACAGCAATGTGGAGTAAAAAAGGCTTGATTCAATGGTGCATATGAGAGATTCAAGCAACCGGCGGTTAAACAAAAGACCATTTTCCTCCGAATAAGCATGCACTAGCATCCAAACCACCCAAAGCATGCACACTTCAGAAATACGCTTGATTTCATCCCAAATTCAGTTTTTCCGGTCTCCTTTTTAATGTTCAAATACAATTGTATTAATCAAAAAAGCACATCTAATTAATTAAAATCATGAAACTTATACAATTTCACCTTCATTTATTAAAAGTCTAACAAAAATGACATGTTTAGGGCCGTATTTTATCACCTTATGTTTTATTGTTACCAAATTCTGTGTTTTAGCACGTCTAACTATTTGAATGCATACAAACTATTTTTATTTATTCTGTGTTGTGTATTTAAATGTTACTGGTTATCAGATGAAGGCATAAAACATTGATTTAATTTGAATTTTAATTAATGAAAATTAAACATTTTTAAATATTCAAATCTCCTTTATTTGCCAAAAAATAATATTTAGTGATTATTTCTTCAAAAAAATTTTTTATTATTTTTCAACAGTAGTAGTATTACGTACATTCTACTAAATATTAATAATATAGACTATTTCTGGCACAATGTCTTCAAGTTAAACAGGACTTTTATTTTGGCGGGTTGCCGTGTGTGTATATGATACGAGGCTAGTTTAGACAGGATTTATATTTTAATCCACTTCTGCGGCTTAATATTTACAGATACTAATCCATATCGTGATTTGATTTAAATCTAATGACCTGCTTTTGATTAATTCATCCATCCGACATTAAACTACAAATACAGTTTTTATGACTGGATTCTGCGTTTTCTGCATTCGTGGAAATCATAGCGCCGTACATGCACTAATGCAAGAGCTATCGCTGCCATTCTGAAGAATACGATCAGAAGTGTGCAGGGATCTATAATAGCGTATAATGCAGAAATGTTCTCTTCCTTGACGTTTCAGAGAGTCCGAGTCTATTAATAACCAGTATCAGGAGATACACAGGCTGTGGGAACCTAAAACAATGAATTCTAATGCACAGATAAGAGCTCTGTATTAATCTCGTGTCACACATATCAGCTAATTACATACTTGCTATTCCAGTTTTTCCCATCTTTACAGCCCAGCTGTCGGAGGACACTGCACCTATGGATGAGATAGAAGAAAAACACTCTCATTCTCCGGCTGGTAAACAGCCATGGCAGCAGGAATTCATCAAGCAGGGTTTCTTTGGCGGAGCTTGCCTGTTGATAAAATCTATGGCCTGTGCTTTGAGCTGCTCGGCGCTGTGCAAGTCGGCGAGGATGAGTGTGTCTGCCACGTTCTCCACCGAGAGGCTGTTGCAAAGGGCTTCTTCACACATGATCTTTAAGCGCTCCAGAGCGTACTGAGAGAAGGACACACATGACTTACACAGAACAACACTCAAAGCTTCGCGATGCCATTTAAAGCGTTGAATGACAATTCTGTCAGCATTTGTTCACCTTCATTATGTTCCAAACCTGTATGACTTTCTTTCCTCCATGCAACACAAAATAACACATTAGTAATCAATTACTGCTCGATTTTATGAAGCTTTTAATCTAGGTTTTAAAACGCACCATTACTGAAATAGTCCATATGACTATATTCATAAGTCTTTATTCAATGCAAATCGAGCTCAACACGGTGCATTAATGACCACGAAACTATTCAGACATTTCTGTACAAAATGTCTGTCCACACGAAGAAGAAAAAAAATCAGTACAGGTTTAAAACAACATAAGAGTGAGACAATATCATCATAATTACCACTTTGGCTTCCAATAAAATACATATACACTACCTTCAAATGTTTGAGGTCAGCGAGATTAGTTCAAATGCATTTTAAGTCTGCATGTATTTGATTAAAATCCAGTAAAAATTGCAACATTGTCAAATATCATTTCTATTGCAATATATTTTAAACAGCAATTAATCTGTAATCAAAGCTGTATTTTCAGCATCATTACAGCAGTCTTCGGTGTCACATGATCATCAGAAATCATAATAATATGCTGATTTAGTGATTAAGAAACATTTATTATCAGAGATGAAAACAGCCGTGCTATTTCGGTGAAAACCAGGGGGTATGTAGATCAATAGAAAGTGTAATTTATTTTGAAACCAAATGCTTATTATAAATGCAATTGTGTCAGTTTTGATCAACATAATTCATCCTTACTGAATAAAAGTAATGATTTTGCATGATTCCTCAATCCTTTGAATGCAGTGTATCCCCAGACGGCAAACAAGCACACGTCAACAGATGCTTAAAATCAAAGCATTAACATTATTTCATGATTTAATAAAACTTCACTTACTTTATCCGCTGCAGCTAATAAACTATCAGCCATTTTCTCTAAATTCGGTGCTTTTCCGGTGTATATGAAGCCCATCATTTCTTTGAAAACCTCCGGTTCAACATCACTGATGTCAACTCGGTTCTGCAAGAAAACAAAGCAGCTTACAAACTTAACGGCAAACGCATCTAAACCAATATTGCAATACAGAAAGAGCATCAAATGCATACCTTTTTACTTTCCTCCATCTCATGTTCAAACATGGCATTAAAGACCGGTGACCTCGCTGTCAAGAAATCAATAAATCTGTCAGTCACGTCTCTCGATACGTGCTCACGGTCAACAATTAAAAACACAAGTGTCCAGTTTTCATTAGATTGACTCACAGGTTAGAAATAATCTACAAAGGCAAAAACAGAAACAAAAAGTCACATTGGTGAACCCAGTCGTCCTTTGAGGACACTAGCGGAGGATCACACTGGTGATGAATCTCGATCTGTCATATTGAAGAATTACGACCTCAGAAAGTAAATAAATCACGAGCGCCAAGGTCACACAAACCGTGTCCACACACAAACACAAACGGGTGCTGAGCTAGCGTCGCTGGGGTCTGGATTAGACTCACCTGCCAGGATGGATTTGTGGGCTCTGAACTCTTGCCCCCCCACATATAGAGAGCAGTCCGTGAAGCGTGAGCACTCCCACAAGTTACCCAAGTCATCGGACAGCTGGCACTCAGGGACCTTCAACACATTCGTGCTGGACTGTCCAGAGATGTTCACGGAGTCCTGGACAACACTTACCTAATTAACACACATTGCAAGTCCAATTAAACCACTTGGTCTGGTTATGCAATGTGATTGACTGAAAAGCAATCATACTGTTGTGTTATTTATTATAGCTTGTTTTTTTAAAGCAACACTCCACTTTTTTTATATAATAGGCTCATTTTACGACTCCCAGAGAGGTAAAGAGTTCAGTTTTACCGTGTTTGAATCCATTCAGCCGGTCTCTGGGTCTGGCGGGAGCACTTTTTTAGCGTAGCTTAGCATAGATCATTGAACCGGATTAGACCGTTAGCATCTCGCTCAAAAAATGACCAAAGAGTTTCCATATTTCAAGGAAGTTTGCTGCCGTACCATGAGTGCAATGATATTACTCAGCGCCTGAAAGTAGTCCCCAGCTAGGTAACTAGTTATGATATAGCCGGGGACTACTTTCCGGCGCTGCGTAATATCATAGCGGTACGGCAGCTAAGCTCCTTGATTATTACGCCGGAATGAGAGGATAGTTTCTAGCCATATCGGTCTAGAAAATCACAACGTTTCATTTTCCGTCGGTCGTAGTACACGATGTAACTACAGAAGAGTCAAGCTTTAAATAGGAAAAATATAGAAACTCTTTGGTCATTTTTGAGCGAGATGCTAACGGTCTAATCCGGTTCAATGATCTATGCTAAGCTACGCTAAAAAAGTGCTCCCGCCAGACCCAGAGATCGGCTGAATGGATTGAAACACGGTAAAACTGACCTCTTTAACTATCGGGGAGTTGTAAAACTAACCTATTTCACAAAAAAGTTTTGTGTTCCTTTAATGCAGCGGTTCTCAATTCCAGTCCTCTGCACATTTCGTATGTTACTCTTATTGCTTCAGACACTTGTTCTATTCAAATGCAAGTGCCCTACGAAGTGGACATCACAGGATATTCCTCCCTGATTCCGGTTCGAAGCGAACGTATATATTCCATTCAAAGTGCATCGAAGTGTGCGAGTCGTGAATTTAAATTGTATATATATTTACAGATGTCACACTCGTCTGTGCGTGAAGACGTTGCGTAGCGCAAATCCATGAACGAATGTTCAAAAGTAAACTACAACGGATGTCCCCTGCTCAGGGAGTAGGGAGCAATGGACACTGTGTAGGGAGCATGTCAATCGGAACACAGTTCATGCACGGAGAGCACTTCTAACGAGCTGATTATCTGAATCAGGTGCGTTAACAAAGAGAGACATGCAAAATATGCAAGGACTGGAATTGAGAACCGCTGCTTTAACGCATGCTACCTTGCAGCAATGGCTTAGTTAGATTCATTAAATAAATACACCGCATGCTTTCCCAGTGTCAGAGTGCAGTGTGGCATTTACACATGTGTAGTTTATGACAGTGTTTTTAGCTTCTGAGAACATTTACAGTGAACCGAGACACTGAGATCATGAGCTGCTCGTCTGCAAATCAACACACGATTGCCAAGCTTCAGTCTGAAACGGCAGCGCAACAGCCAAAACACAAACAAACCTCGATGTTTACTGTTTAATAATTACTATATTGAGATGTAAATACTAGTATTTTAGATTTGAACTCAATACAGTACATTTTCATTACATTAAAATATTTTTTTTATTTAATAATAATGATAATAAAATGTATGATTAGTATTTTATAATCATTGAATTAGTCCAAAACAGTGGGAATGTGTATTATATACAGTGATGCCACGTTTTTCCCCTTTATGATGCAGTCCTATATGCAGGATTCATTAACTGTGTAAACGTGTGTTATGGCAACTTTGACTGCATCCCATATGATTCATGACAAAACATGACCTCAAATTGCTAGACTGCTTAAAATAATTATTATTTTGAGTAAACTATTGTTTTAATTATGTGACTGCAACAGCAATGGAGACTGGCCAGTGAAAACGCAAGTCTTATTAAGTACTAACAAAGACCTAAGACATGTCACTCGTATAGTTTTGAATGGGCCGCTCAATCGCAGGAAGCCCCGCCTTCTGAATGAGAGAGCCAATCAGCTGCCGTTAGAAGTTACAGAAGCAGTCAGCCCTCATGCACACTGGCTCGTCTAGCCTGAGAAATAAGCTTTTATAACGCTATTTAAGCAAAAGAAACAACATTTATGACAGTTGTCCGATTTCAAATATGAAATTGAATCATAAGCTTAGTGAACAGTTTTGGAGAATTTGATGTTTCCCCATAAAAAGTGATAAGAGCTGCACTTGGATGCCCGAGAGGCGTTTCAAAGATGGCCGCCGAGTGACATGCCTTGTCTTAAAGAGACTTTAGTACTAATTGACTAAGTGCTCATATTTATACGTTCCCTGTATACAATCTCATTTAGAGTACTAGCAATCTGGCCCGAGACTAAACTATTCAAGAGTGTTGTGAAAGAGATAAAAACTCATGCACAATGAAAAACAGACTATCAGATGATGAAAGCATCCTGCAGTTGTTTAATAGTTTTTCTGGTGATAATCATCTACAAAAACGGGCCTATTAATGAGGGAAGACATTATCTGCAATTTGAATTCAGTTTCAACTTGTCTTGTGATATTGCCAATTTCCCAGCCAATATTAAACCCTGCAGCGCATCTCAACAGGCATGTCGGATATTTTTCAAGCAAGACTCATAATTGTGTTACAGTAAATTAATTTGACAAGCCGTTTCATTCGCCGCTCTAGGTGACGTCTCTGAAGAGAAGCATATTCATACACACGGATCGGAGCGTGACATTCAAGATGAAAAACATATTTCCATGTTCTATGGAAAAAAATCCCCCCCCCCCGATGACCATATCAGTGCGACTAAGTAACTCAAGCAAATGCCAAAAGAGTTGTTCTGCAAATGAGTCAAAGAATGTCTGAGATTATCAAAAATGTAGTTAAAAAAGTGTAAAGTTATTCGAAATGTAATTTAATTCTTTGTTGATTTCATATTAAATCACTCTGCTATGACACAGTGTGCAGTTAGACCACTTGCATGCATTTTTGATCCCCCAGAAAACAATATATTATTGATATATACACCAGTGTTTCCCACACATAGACTTTATCTGGGCGGGCCCAAGTATATTTGGTGACACATTTTTGTTTTTATTACCATTATTATAGCCAAAACCACCGCATATAGTCACTTTCTAGTGCAAGTTAGATGTATATTGATTTTATCAGATGATGTCACGATTATAAATCAGGATTTAAGGAGTATAGTGAGAGTGGTTAACATGCAGTATTAATGGGTCATACTATTTATACTTGTTTTATGTGTGACAACAGAAAATATAATGTGAACAGCTTTATTGGGCATTCAGTTGTATTGCAGTACGTGACAGTTCATGACGTCATGAATATGCAAATTAATATGTGACGTCACAAGTCTCACAAAATCCTGTGGGAAACACTGATAACATCCTAAAAACGCTTTAGGATAAATAATGCATTTTAAAATGATTAATAAGGTGGAGGTTGATCCAAAGCAATGCATCCATGCATGGACGGTTTGGGTTACCGGGCAGATCATGAAGAGAACGCATACTTGCCTCACAAAATAACGTGAGCTTATCATCTGGTAGCAGCCCGTTTGCTTCATCAAGCAGAAAATCTCTCCTAATAAATTTTTTGAAGCCCCAGTCTTTGCCTTGGACGAACCGATAAGCTCTTTGGCTTTCTGCATTGAGTAGAGAAGCAAGCGGTAAGCAAGTCATAAACTAGTGCTGTAAACGATTAATCGTGATTGAGCGCATCCACAATTAACGATTTTGTTTGCATAATGTGTGTGTTTGTGTATATTTATTACATAGATATAAATACACACACATACAGTATGCATTCGGACAATATCTATAATTACATATAACAAATAAATACATAAAAATAACATTTATCTGAAATCTACACATGCATGTGTGTGTAATTATACACAGTGCACATTATGTAAACAACAACTTTTATTAATCGTTTGACAGCACTATTATAAACCAAAAGCAATCAGCCAATAATGACATTTATTAGAAAATCTATGCAGGACTAACAACAACAAAAACTCTAATCATATGTTTTTCTAATTAATAAAGGCAAAGTGCTCACCCATAGCTTTCGTCTCCTCCCGTTTAGCGTTCAATAACGAAAACTTGAACTTGGCTCTGACTTCACTTTTCGGACAACTAACTAGTAGCAAATATAGTGATAGATAATCTTTACTTTCATCATCGAGTCCCTTCGGATTGACCCGCAGGCACCTGAAGATAGACAAAGATGCCGAGAGGTAAAGATGTTTTATGGGTATGATGACATTATAAACACACACGAACACATGCACAGGCTCCTCACCATTTCATCTTATCATTAGGCCCCGAGGAGAAGGACGAGCTCTTCAATACTTCACCCATCTCTTCTCGACAGAAGCTGAAGTTGTTTATGGTCCACATGTAGGAAAATTTCACTACCTTGACCTACAAGATCATCAAAAATTAAAATAACCGTCAACAAAGGAGCAGTCAATCCTGGACAACACCACGAGAACAAATTAAAAAGCAGCTTTTAACTTCAAAATCTGACTTAATAAAGCATTTAAAGCAACTAAACAGCTTCTATTCAACTTTGCATTTGCCTGAGGTTAAGTCTTAGCCGTCGGAAATATGTCTCAGTATCATTTTACCGAATCTGATAAACCAGCACGACCGCATTATGATGACTGCTTGAGTTTCATTATCACTTGCACAATAAAGTGTCACCCTATCTACTTTAATGCACTGATTACCCTCCATTAGATCAAACTGTGCACAGCGCCAAGAGATCGAAACATATGCATCTGCTCAAGCTATACTAGTTATTATATGACTGAAAAAATTTACAAAAATAGCACCTTTCACAATTATGTTAAAGCAGCTTTACAGAAAATCAATGATTTTAATATTTTAATTAGTGCTGTCAAACGATTTAAACGCATCCAAAATACGTTTTTGTTTACATTATATATGTGTATATTTATTATGTACATATAAACACACACAAACTCATGTATACATCTTGAAAATATTTATACATTCATTGTATATTATATATAAATATATTTAATATATAAACATAACATATACATGCATGTGTTTGTATTCATAAATACACAGTACGCACACACATATATTATGCAAACAAAAACTTATTTTGGATGCAATTAATCGACAGCACTGATTTTAATATTTCTCTTCATTTCTATGTAGTATTTAGCAGATTATTGGGCGATACCATACATAATGGCTTGATGTGAGTGTACTGTATTTATGTGGATGAAGCTGTATGCAACATATAACCAACTTCATATACCTGTGTGATAATGCCGTTCACATTTTGCAATGATTTAAACAATCACTCAGCCGAGATCTGCTATATTGAGCCATCAGTGCATCTCACCTGTGTATAGCACCAGCTCTCCGCCACAAGCCCACTGGACATGTCCCCTGGAGGCGGGGGGGTCGGGACCCCCGACATGGCCAGCTCACTCCACACTACAAGAAGCGCTGACGGTCCCCAAGCTTTCACCACTTAACCTTCATGGAAACAGAGCAAAGGCATCTTTAAGAAACATAAACGGCCTCTCCTCCTGACCTGAGAATATCACATCAGCAAGCCATTTTGTGCTCAAATGAGAATCATTGCAAACCCCAACTCAGGGCACAGAATCTATCAAAAACGAGTTTCGGTGTCAAAGTGGAGGAAGGAAATGAAAGAATATAAGCTTTATGAAACCTATGACACCAGAAGCGTGCAAAATCACAATCCAGTCTGACAGAACATCACAGAAATGTGTTTGAACCCATGGAAATGCTGAGAAACGATCACACTAAATATAGCTGTGCTTGATGTAGGGATGCAGCGGTTAACTGGTTTTACTATTAACTGCGCTTTAAAACGTTACGGTTAATTAATCATAAAGGCTCTGCTAAACCGAGTGTTTCTGTTGCAGCTTGTGCAAAACAAAAACAAAGTTACACGAGCGGTGCACCAGATTAAAATGTCGTGCCTATCAGAGACACGGAGGATACTACACACACTAGATTAACTGTGACAGACGAACCAAACAGCGGTCCTTTATTTCCACCAGAGAATGACTGAAGTATAGTGTGGGACCATTTTGGGTGCGCCAAGAATGACCAGGGCGTCATTTAAATATTGCCGTAAAATAGCAGTTAAAGAGTATACGTTACATAAGGGATAGTGCACGGCTAGCCAACCTGTTCTCGCTGTGAAATAACGATTTTAAGAGACCGAGACCGGGAGCGAGAGAGAGAGATAGACAGGTGTCATCTCCTGAGAGAGAGACCGAGTCTCTCTGTCACCATAGAGAGAAGACACTCTGTCTGCCCTGAGCTGAGTTTCCAGTTCACATGTAGCCATATTACTCCATTATATACTTAAATGTATATTTTGCCTCTGTTCTTATACTGTATCTTATTTCATTTTATTTATAACAAACTTACAACAGTCACTCATTTTGCACTACATATTTAATATGTTTTAATATTAGTTTTATTCCTATTAATATTTTTTCTTTCTGTTAATTCAAATGTGCACTACTGTGAGCATGCAATATTGCTTTGGCAATACAAATGTATAGTTTTTGTCATGCCAATAAAGCAAAAATTGAAAATTGATAGACAGAGAGAGAGAGAGACAGAGCGAGAGAAAGAGTGAGAGAGAGAGGCTTTGAGAGAGAAGAGTGAGAGAGTTAGAGAAGAGTGAGAGAGGAGAGTGTGTGAGAGAGAGAGAGGAGTGAGAGAGTGTGACGTGTGTGAGAGAGAGAGAGAAGAGAGCGAGTGAGAGTGCGAGAAAGAGTGAGAGAGAGCTGCGAAAAATGGAGAGAGAGCTGAGAGACTGTGACACTGATTGAGTTTATGATTTAAAGAGTGTGCTTGATATAATGTAGCGATTTCCCCCCCTCTTTGCTGATTAATATAATGTATCTAAGCTATTTTATTAATGAAAGTCTGGGCAGCGTTGATAACAAGTTTCTGTCCTAAATCGATCTCACAAACCAAAATAATAGACATGATTTTCTCCGGCCATATGTAAAATCAGATGAATAAAGATTATTAAAATGAATAAGTATGGATGACAGTTGATTACAATAATAGTTCAGTTTATTCCCTCAGTAACAGTGTCCTCTGTGGGATAAATAAAGTTAAAATTAATAACACTTAATTAACATTGTGATTTATCATCCCTGTTATAGTATTATTCATAAGTCTTTTGTTCACCATCTTTCCAAGATCTCTACCTCAGGTCCAAAAATATGTAGAAAGAATATACAAAATGAAAACAATTGTGATTTATAATTACATTTAATTTAATTACAATATAAGAGATGGATTTTTGTTTCTGTAGTATTATTATTTTGAGCTGTATTATTGGTTACTGTGCTATTTCTATTTCAAAAGGCAGCGATAAATAACACTTTAATATCTAAACAGTGTTTATGTAATGAAATGAATAAATGTATAATAATCGTGAAACCGTGATTATTCCTCAGACTATACCCGTTGCATCCCTAGCTCGATGATGACGCAGTAAACATCAGAATCAGTTAAACCCAGTGTAATCACTAATTGGGCTTGTTGGCACAGGTCTGAACTCGCCCATGTTGACAAGGTATAGTCAAGGACACATTAATTGTATTTTAATAAACCAACAGACAAAGCCACCTAACTATTAAAAACTAACTATGATAACTGCACACCATCCTCCAACTCACCTGAGCTTTAGTACATATCTCGAATTTCATTTCTTGATGCCATTGCACACATGTATCAGGTGAATACTGAAGAGTCACGTGGTTTACAGTGACGTCATCACAGCACGGTCCAAGGGCTCCTCGTCCAAACCTGTGCATAGAAATACATATCGTGATTAACTTCGCCATTTCAATCCTCTCATTAGCACGCAGCAGTCCCTAATTACAATAAGAGCAGTACTGCATGACATTATCAGGACTGAATTACATTTGTAAATTAAAAGTATACATATATACCCAACTTTCACAGCTATATGAATAACACTGATTGAACTCTATGATAAACTATAATTACAACAAATACGGAATTAATTCTCCTAAGCTAATATAGCTCAGGCCACTGTTATTAGAATATTAACTATACACATAACTGGATTATTTTTGCGTGTATGTGTTTAAATCAGATTGTTTTCTGGGCTTGGTCAATATAGCTAAACTGGTTAGCCATAATGCAACCACTAAATCATATGAAAATAATCGTGTGGTCTGCTTCTATTGTTTTATTTTTCACTGGCACATATCATTAACTGAAAGCCCAGCATATCCATGAAACAATCTAGTGTTTCAGAAACAAAAGGAATCAAGTCTTTTGTTTGAGCTAGTCAGATTATTGTCGGCTAGTTGGCTAGCAGGCTAAACTATATCCACAACACTGACACAAAAGCAGATCAGTTAAAGCACAAACCTCTTCTCGTCATTCTGTCAATACTGTTGAGTTCAAGGTTCGGCCGGTCCTTGTGGATCTGCTCGGTTTAATCGGCACTATTTACGACTGAAGTGTATTTGTGTCTTTTCAAAACTGTAGCTTGCAGTGTGCTGCTTATCCGGCCACTGAAGGAAGCGGAAGTACAGGAGTCTCGTGGCCGCGCACAGCTCGAACCCGGGGCCGTGCGCGACTCCGCCAACCGGGGGCGCGCCTCGGCCCAAAGCGTGCAAAGAGAAATGTAATATACATCTTTCCCCGCATAACTAAATATGAGGAAAGCGTACACCAAGTTTGATAAACTAATGGTCAACAATTACAGTATATATAAAACTTAGAAATATCTCTCAGCGCTTACCAATAGTCAGTTATGATTGGCTCCAAATAGCAAGCGATGAGAAAAGTAACACTTTCCCCACACCGACGTATTAACATTTGTGATCTCTAAACCAGTTATTGTTTATACATCATCTGAAAGCTGAATAAATATGCTTTCCATTGATGTAGCCTATGGTTTGTTTGGATAGTTTGGCTGAGATTTGACAATCTGAATCTGAGGGTGCAAAAAAAATCTAAATATTGAGAAAATCTCCTTTAAAGTTGTTCAAATTAAGTTCTTAGCAATGCGTATTACTAATCAAAAATGAAGTTTTGATATATCTAAGCTAATAAATGTACAAAATATCTTCCTAGGAACATGATCTTTACTTAATATCCTAATGATTTTGGCAAAGAAAAATCGATAATTTTGTCGCATACAGTGTATTTTTGGCTATTGCTGTAAATCAGCACCGCTCTCTCTGCGCAGAGTACGCAGTTTGCGTAGTGCACCAAACACCCGGTTTGCGCCATTTCCGCTCGCGGCCGCTCGCTCCTCGTGCTTGCGGCTGAATGGAAATAATCAAATAGACATCTATTCCCATGAAAAGACATCAGCAAAGCCCGTGCATCACTTCCAGGCACATCCATAATAAACTTGTTTGGCTGTTGACGTCAGTGTTGGGGAAAGTTACTTTTAAAAGTAATGCGTTACAATATTTACTAAAAAAGTAACTAATTACGTTATAGTTACTTTTTATGGAAAGCAAATGCGTTACATTGATTGTTTGAGCAGGGCTTGATTGTTTGTTTTTAATACAATAAGTTATATTTATAGCAAATGTAAAAGCCTTTCACACCAAAAAGTGTAATGAATAAACCTCAGACTGAAGGACGAGTAAATCACGTCTGTACAGAAGAACACAGGAGAAGTTCAACACTCTTCAGCAATAAATAAAAACAACGAAGTACAATGTTAGTTTATCTAAAGTAATTTGTGCTTATTAGTACGGTTGAACTGATCATCAAAGGTCAGCAGCAAACACATCGGTTAATAAAATGAGATTAGATATATTTGTGTTGTTTAACATATTTAATTATTGCAGGTTTACGTCATATTCTGAGTTTGCATTTCACTGTTTTAATTAATTTTGATGAATACTGAATCTGTTTTTTGCGAGTGGGATGAATTAATACACATTCATATTTAGTCTAGATTAGAACTACAGTAAGATCATGTTCACACGGCGCACTCAGTCAATAAATGGAGAAAAAAGTAACTCAGATATTTTCTAGTAAATTAAAAAGTAATGCGTTACTTTACTAGTTACTTGAAAAAAGTAATATTATTACGTAACTCGCATTACTTGTAATGCGTTACCCCCCCGAACACTGTATATAGATGACACAGCCTCTATCATTTCTTCAACAACAAACATGTGGACATCACAATCCTTACACAAATTAAACCATATTTGATATTTTTTTGCATGATTTCTGAATGCGTGAGAGACTATAAAACCAATCACACAACTGTATTAATACAATAATAGCCATAGGTCACTGTCTAAAGCTACAATTGTAATTTGTAAATAACACAATATTTTTTTTACTGTTATATTTTATTAAAGTGACTCCTATAATATTTGGGGGGGGGGGGCACAACAATACAATCCTGCTTAGGGCACCCATTTGACCAGCAGCGGCCCTGCTACAAATATACCCCAGCGACTTACAACTGCTTTTGTGCTCATATAATGTCTGTGCGTCCTAACGCAGAACCTGATTTTACCAAGTGTGACATGTTCCTGGAACAACATTGTTATTAACCAATCAGATTTGAAGAACAAGTTTATAATCTTTGTGAAGTTTAGGCTTACAATCAGTGTTTGTTGCTTGTACATCAGTGTCATTAATCTATAATTTCCTCTGATTTTAGGGATTACTCATGGGTAAGTTTAGGTTTAGGTGTAGGGAAATGGTCAAGATTACATATTTTGGATTAAAATGTTGTTCCAGGGTCAACAATATATGTCTGACCCAGGAACACATCTAACTCAGCAAAATCAGGACGTGCCGTCCTAACATGCGTCATCTGTGTGGCTAGTTCTGCTTTGATTGACTGTATTGAGTGCAGACGACTCGTCCCTCACGCGGTCCTCCGCAGACACTCGAAACAATGTGCTTGATTATACCCCGGAGGCCTGTGATAACTAATTCCCATTCACAGCAGCATGGACGCGTGTCGCTGCTGAAATCACACACCATTTCCAAAGCTAGGGTTTCATGCTTTCCAAAGCACGGTTAATACGCCTTGAGTGCTTTGTTAACTGTGAATGATACAGACGTCTGTTCTCCATGTCACAAAGTCCTAATAAAATGACCACCAGATGACTGGAAATATTGATTCATCACTATGCACATTATATGCATCGTCTGTGAACATTACATTTTTTAGCTCGATGAGTTTAAAAGATTCTCTTAAATGTCTTAAAATATATATTTTTTGCATTCATGCATTTTGCATTGCAGTATCCACAAATACAATAAAGCTGCAAACAAGTGCAAATCAGAGCAATAGAAACGAAGAATAATGTCTTAATTGCACAGTCTCGTTTGAACACTTGAAATGAAGACCGTCTGCTGACAAGGCCTAAGGTCACAGTGGATGTGAATACAGTTAAATCATCATTACACAGTATGACAGGCATTGAAACGTCTAACTGTGTGTTTTATTCTTAGATGTTGCTTTAAACGTGTGCTGTAGTAATTACAGTCTAAGACAAGGGAAGTAATCTGTATGGAGCTGCTAGTTAACAACTAAACAAAAGCTTAATCTACAGTCTTTGAGAGGACCTTTCAGCAGATATTCAGATTAGTGCTTTGTACCCGTTCAATACTGAAAAATACAAACAAGTTAAAATTATGTTTCAGAAAGGTTTTTACAGTGTCGGGGGGTAACACATTACAAGTAACGTGAGTTACGTAATAATATTACTTTTTTCAAGTAAGTAGTAAAGTAACGCATTACTTTTTAGTTTACTAGAAAATATCTGAGTTACTTTTTCTCCATTTATTGATAACAGTGCGCTGTGTGAACATGATCTTACTGTAGATCTAATCTAGACTAAATATGAATGTGAAGAAAGACAAATAACAACTTTAAAGATGATTTTCTCAATATTTAGATTTTTTTACACCCTCAGATTCCAGATTTGCAAATATATGTCTCAAGATACAAACCAAAATTGACCAGCTCGACACGACTGAAGACTTGTTGGTGGGTCCAGAGTCACCGGTTAAGTGTGTCGCAATATATTTAACCTGAAATAACACAATGAAATAGCAATTGTGATGCTATTATATAATGGCACAATGTCACCGACGTATGGCAGTCAGATCAGTCCAGATCACTGAGAAAACCATTTACTGAGACGATATAAGCATCAGTAAAACCAGCTACATCTAACATCTGTGCCACATCCAAACCAGTCAGTGTCAGATGAGAAGACAGCTGTTGATGCTATTTTGTTTTGATATGAAGCACAAAGCCTCCCTCAGGCTGAATGGCCAGACATGTAATGATGACCGTGACCAGCTGACCCCGGACTGACCTAATCAGAGCGAAGACGACAGCCAAATACAGACTTTCCATCAGTTTCCAAGCCAGCTGAATGAACACTGATGAAATCTGAACGCGTTCTCTCTCTGTGTATCCCTCCGTCAGTCACAATGATGCATGCTTTCTGTTATTCACAAAAGAATATGTACTGTATTTATAAGCACAAATGAATAGTAGTAAGGGATTTTCAGAGCAATTTAAGCTTACTGTACTATCTATATGTAAAGAATACATGTGGTCTTAAATGTTATGGAATTATGTTCAGGCTTAAATAATATAAGGAAATAAAACTAAATGGATGGATATATCCAAGAATTTGACTATTTTACAGTCAAATTAATCTGCATATCATGTAATTACAGTATACAAAGTGTTATATCAACAGCTCTAACATCAGTATAAAACAGTCAGATTCATTACAGTTATGCGTCTATGACTAATAACAGGTAAGCTATAGGAAAAGGAGATATTCTGCTTATTATGGAACATTTCATTTGTCCCAGACTTCAGCGATGTCCCTTCGAAAGTCTCAGTTTAATTCATTTAAATGCATTTAAGAGAAACTCAGTTTTAAAAGACTAAAGATGAAGGACACAAACAGTCTTAGTTAGCGGGGGGGCTGCTGATGTATTTATCCAACACACACACACACACACACTCTAATTTAGACGGTAGTCTCCGTGCATCCATCATTATATGCTAATAAAGCAGTGATATGTTTCTTTTTGAGTGGACAGACAGTGATGTGCACAGCTGGATCAGCCGCTCAGAGCCACACTGAGCATTTCACACTCGAGCTAGCAGAGCTGTGCACACACACACACACACACACACTACACTAACAGCTCTCTGCATGTATAATGAGCTTGATCCTGCTAAATCTATCTCTCCCCGAGCCCTTTAATCTCTGTAACAACTGTGCAGAAGCATGCAGGGACTGGCCCAGCGTTCAGATCATCCGAGTCTCCTTCTCTCTTAATCCACTGACCCCTCGGTTCAACACAGGCATTACAAACATGTACAGATACACCACATCAAGTGGTTAAGACACTGAACAAACATTACTCTTCATTTTGACGCAGTGAACAAATACAAGGTGTGACATTAAACTAAATACACGTTTCAAAAATTCAAAGATTTGGATGGACGAACATATAAGCAGTCCTGAACCAGTGACTTTAAAGAAGTAGTGCTCATAATGTACTCACCCTCGGGCCATCTGAGACGTAAATGAGTTTGTTTCTTCATCAGAAAAGTTTAGAGAAATGTATCATTATATCACTTGCTCACCAATGAATCCTGCAGTGAATGTTTCTAACGTCAAACAGTACAAGTCCTTATCTATAATATTGCTTTGGTTGTGAATGAGTAGAGAAATATGCACAGATTAAGCACCGTTTACGAGTAAAACAATGTTGATGTGACAGGACAACACAGGCCGGACTTTGTTTTTCATTGCAGGAAGAGTTATTATGAAGAAGAAAAAATATTAGAAATTTGAGTAATTCTTGTGTAAGTTAATATACATTTACTTGAGATTGAGAAGCAGAATGAGTCTTGTTTTCAGAAAAATGTATCAATATTTTGTTTTGCTCAAAACAAGTCTGGTTTGATCTGCATTAAGATTGTTTTTCTTACCCCACTGACAGATTTATTTTGTTTGTTTTAAGAAAAAATAAAAAATGTCTACATTTTTCACAAAACATGACTTATCTTTAGTCAGTTTTCTCCTCAAGTAAATGCATCTTGATTCAAGAACGATATTTGATATTTTACCACAGTCTCTCTGTTGTTTGATTCAACAAAAAACAAACAGTTGGTAATTATTCACTTCACAATGTATTATAATCTCAATGAACCCTCTGCCAGAACTCATTTGGGTGCTAAAGCTGTTAAATATGCTTCGGACTGGAGTCGTCTTCAGATTAAATTAAGGTTAAATCAGCTGGTGCCTATTAGATATTTTAAAACACGTTTAAGTGGTTTGGAGAAAGATTTGAAAATGGCTGTATTTTTTAGCGAATTTCTTTTTTTGTGTATTGTATTTGATTGTTTGTTATATGTATTTGCCAATTTGGGCCGCCTATCTTGGCCAGGACACTCCTGAAAAAGAGATTGTAATCTCAGTGAGTTAAATAAAGGCTATAATAATAATAATATTTAACTTATTTTTTTTTTTGCAGTATGGTCTGCTATTTTTGCAAGACGTGACCGTTTAAAAAGTGCAGAAGCCATAATGATGATTTTCTTTATTACAAACACACAGCTTTTCACTTCACATGAACTGATGAACTGGAGTAGTGTGCATGTTTTCATCAGACTCTCATTCTGACGGCACCCATTCACTGCAGAGCATGCATTGTTTATTTTTGGGTGAACTATTCCTTTAAGACAAGCGGTCTTCATTGGATACGTTGCACAACACAGCTTTGAAAACGACTCTTGTGCTGCACCGTGTTAAATAAGAATTGGTATTATTCAGTGAAAACTATAACGGATTATGCATTCAGATGCAATTTCATTGCACTGGCTTTGACACCAAAGACTCTGTACGGTTGCCAGAAACAGGACAATTTTAGATTTTAAAAGAAATGTATGAGAAAAGTTTTTTATGTAAAAAGTTACTTTTATGTAAGACTGTTAGATGTAATTGCTGTGGTTCTCTGGTGTCTCACAGATCTTCTTCTTCTGTATTTCCCAGTCAATCTTTGGCTCGTTTGGGCTATAACAGAGCAGATGCTCTATCACGATGAGATGTCCACTGACAATTACAGTCACTCTTCATAGCTCATTTCCCATAAAACGATGAGAAAACCGCACATATTGCTCCCTATTATTAATAGAGCTGCTTCATATAGAAATGAGGTACTAATTTTACTGAATGCAGAAAAACTAGAGTGAGAAAACAGAAGTACTGCACTTACTCATAAAGATTAAACAATACAAAAAATGTAATTGTTAAATTAGTTGAAATGAATGTGCAATGTCACGATAACAAAATTGTTAACGATGTTACGAGATAACTAAAACACCAAGTGATTTGAAAATTAACTATTACATGTTTTAAACTTTTTAGGACACTTAATTGCATGATAATTCTAATTATATTAAAATAAAATCTAATTTAAATTTACGTAGCTGAACTTTAGAGTGTATTTTGTAGGACACTATGTGTGTTTTGTGACGCATTAAGTAGGACATAATTTTTGTAATTTCATAATTAATTTTTTCGTCTTTGAATTAATAACAGTATTGTAAAATTAGTAAACTAAAATACACTTGAATGTCATTTGCATTGAAACTTGAAATATGCTATTATATTTGTATATTTGAAGTTGCATAGATACCTTAACGTTTAATTAAACCACCCATTATCTATTAATCAAATAAAGGGATACAATCATAACTCATGTACTGTTTCATTAAGAGGGGACGTTTCTTCTGGTGTATTGAATATTGAGAGTCTCTCCATGAATGTGAGCGGTTGGAGAGGAGAAGATGGTCAATCTGAGGCATGGCAGGAGTTCATCTCATAACTGAAGAGATACCGCTCTCTCTTCTGGCCTGACTAGACTCTCACAATCACACGATGACAGGTCAGCTCAGAGCCTGTATTTTATTTGTGTCTAAATCTGTATTTGCACCCCAGACGGAGCGAGACCAACAGGGCACTTCAAGTGTACTGGATATGCTGTTTATCACTGTCTGCTACTCCCCCGCAGGCACACAACATCATACGAGGGTGATATTTGGTTATATTTTGGTTGTTACGTGGGGTGAACAAAATTCAATTTAAATTCAATGTCAATGTTAAATTGATGTCCAATACCGACGCCAGTTGATGTTGAGATTTTGTTGTTTTTAGGTTGTGTAACCAAAATCCAACATCAGCCCAATTTTAATTTTCAACCAAAATGCAACGCCTGTCCGACGTCAACCTGACGTTACGTAGACGTCTGGCGCCTGCTGGGTCAATACTAAACAGGTACGAGTAAAACCACGTCTTGCCTTAATATGCTTTAATATAATAAAGATATAATAATATAACAAAAGGGACCATAATGTTATTTATTGCAATATAACTGATTTCAAATAGCTTGCAGAAAAATAAGGGTTTAAAATTTTAACTTTTTGGATACAATAGCTTGTCCTTTAAAAGGACATATTTGTACCTTTTTACCCCTAATAGGTACATATTCATACCTTAGAGTAGTAATACGTACCCTTAAGATACTAATATGTACCTATTAGTGGTAAAAAGGTACAATATGTCCTTTCAAGGGAACTGCTCCAGCGACAAGCTGTTGTATCCTAAAAGGTACAATCATAAACCCTTATTTTTCTGTGTACTGTACATGCTGTCTTTGGCATGTATTGACCAATCAGCATTCAGAACTGTGTGGTACGAGTAAAAACCATGTCTCGCCTTAATTTGCTTTAATATTATAAAGATATAATAATATAACAAACGGGAACATAATGTTATTTATTGCAATATAACTGATTTCAAATAGCTTGCACTGTACACACAGAAAAATAAGGGTTTATGATTGTACCTTTTAGGATAGTAATACGTACCCTTAAGATACTAATATGTACCTATTAGAGGTAAAAAGGTACAAATATGTCCTTTTAAGGGACAAGCTGTTGTCTCCTAAAAGGTCCAATTATAAACCCGTATTTGTCTGTGTACTGTACATGCTGTCTTTGGCATGTATTGACCAATCAGCATTCAGAACTGCAGCTATCCAGTTTATAAATACTGTCAACCACAAGCTTTCAAGATGTCCAGATCCGTTCTTTGGTGAATTGGCTCAGCATTGGCTTTATCACAGAGAGAGACAGTCTCTTATAACACATTCCTCCTCTCTCTTCACAACAGCTACTGTGTTGGGCTTTTCCTTTTGTGTTTTCAGCACTTTGGGAGGACCGTGGACAGCTCTTCAGACGGGATGCATTAATGTGAGAGCGGTCAGTGAGCGATTGCTGATCCTGGAGGGTGATAAAGAGCCGGAGACGACTGCAGAGCTGAATAACGAGGACACAGTCTGCAGAGAGAGGTCAGAGACGGCTAACAATGGCATTTCAAGCCAAACAAAGATATTCAGAGGGCAAACTGAAACAACAACAGTCCAATCCTGAACACAAGTTTGAGTTGGTGCTTATCACAGCTTCAACGTCTAGGTCTGGACTGGTTAGTGGTCAAATACATCCCTGACCTTCAATATTTCAGATAAACATTCACGTTTAAGCAAATGCAATGACCAACTGCTAAATTACATTATGATAAAACCTGTTTGAAAGATTGTAGCGCACTGTAAATTGGGTTTTCTATTAATATTTTTACACATGCAGAGTATGACCATATATATGACTAATTCAAAATCTTCATATATATATATATATAAAACAAAATATTTTATAAACGATTCTTATTATAAGTTTGGGAATACGGTTGGTGTTGTGTTTTCAAATGCACACTATGAGTGACGCAAACTCATTGCTGGAAAACTATTCATTTAAATATTTATCAATCGATACAAAACAATATTTCATATTTGTGACCCTGGAGCACAAAAGCAGTGTTAAGTCGCTGGGGTATATTTGTAGCAATAGCCAAAAATACATTGTATGGGTCAAAATTATAGATTTTTTTTATGCCAAAAATCATTAGGATATTAAGATCATGTTCCATGAAGATATTTTGTAAATTTCTTACCATAAATATATCAAAACTGAGTAATAAGCATTGCTAAGAACTTCATTTGGACAACTGTAAAGATGATTTTCTCAATATTTAGATTTTTTTGCACCCTCAGATTCCAGATTTACAAATATTGTCTGATCATAACAAACCATACATCAATGGAAATATTATTTATTCAGCTTTCAGATGATGCATAAATCTCAATTTGGAAAATGGACCCTTATGACTGGTTTTGTGGTCATTATTCATTGCATATATAGCTTGACAATAAGTGGGATAACAATAAGTATATAATAAGACAATACGTGTTCAGTTAGCTTGTCGCTGTCACTGTCACGGATCTGTCTGTCCTCCTACCCAGCCAATCACAACACACGCCCGCACCTGATTTCACCTGAGCCCCAATCAAGCACACCTGCACGTCATCTGATCCTCATCACCTCAGCCTTCATAAACACCAGCACTAGCGCACTTCATCGTCCGATCTCGTCTCGACATAGTTGGACTCTAGCACCATTCTATTCTGTTGATATTATCCTAATTATATATATATATATATATCTATATATATTATTACCGTATACTCGTGTCATCCATTCTGTTCTCTTGTCCTCTGTCCACTCTCCATCATGTCCTCCTCTGTCCACATCCCCTCCCCCCACGATTCCCTGGACCTGGAAAGGTTACCATTCGTCTGAACTGCTCTTCATCCTCCAAAGTATCTACACACCCGTTACTCACCTGCTTCCTGCCGTTCATCTGTGAACTGTTATTAAACGTCACCATTTAACATCTCCTTTGTGTCTGTGAGTCCTTCTGTAACAGTCACACAATAATCCCCTTCTAGATGATATCAGACTCCTCCACGTCGCGCTGGGATTGATCCTGATCACCCGGTTGAGGTTTATTTTGAGATAATGACCTGCTGACTGGACAGAACTGTCTTGATTGTCTTGTTGTGAAGTACAAGCATAGCTCGGACGAACATTGCATGAGCCAGTCTGATCACATACGTGAAAGAGACAAACATGTGCATTGATTAAGAGACGTGCACATCAATTAATCCACACTACATCTTCATTATGTGGCTTTTGTATACTGTACAGGCATCCAGGGACAATCGTATCTCTCGCCTCTTCTTGCTTTGTCAATATCATCTTTAAGAATGGACTTGCAGCAGAAGTCTCAAACTCTTGGAGATCCCATAATGCAGCATGCCCCTGGATTAAACCTACCCCTGCTGTCATTTTAAACAACTTAGCTTGTTATTTTTTTTTTAAGATGCCAGTAGTGTAAACTACTACATCTAAAAATACTAAAACATTAATTATTGCATGCTAATTTATGCATTTCAGGTTAAGTCTTAGTAGACTAGTTGAATAATGACCATGAAATCAAGGTGTCAGTATTATGGGCTGTCTGTGTGTGCTCCTCGTGACCCAGTTTCACCTGTGTCTCATCAATGACCCCTTCGTTTAGTTCAGTATTAATGTGTCTATGCCCTAAGTTGCTATGTCCGGTGTTATACGTCTCGATGTGCTACTTGTGTCTCCAGCCTGCCCTGTGTTTGGGATCATTAAAGACCGTTGTTTATGATTATCCCTCGTCTCCGCGTTCTTGTTCCTCTCCGTAGGCATCGTGACACAAAGAAACACACCAGGGCCCGTATTCATGAAAGTATTAGTGCTAAGAGTTGCTCCTAGTAACAAAATTCTTAGAAATGTTTTTGTTTCCTCTTAAAATTAAAGAAAAGATCCTGGTAAAGAAAAAAGTAATCCAGAAAGCATTTTAAACGAGGTCTTAAGGTCCAAAATTGTTAGGAGCATGAACAAAGACTTTTAAGAGGCGTAAGAGTTTCTTTAGCAGCGGAGAACATGGACCAAACATGAAGAAATGTGCTGCACACAATGCATGACGGTCAGTTAATAAGACGCTACACATTAGATCATGCTGGGATCCTGTTTGTGACCGACATGCAACAATGCATAAGAAAAATGCAACAATGCAGCAGTAAATATTTGGGTCTGTTACAGCACTTTCAGAACCTTATTATGTCACTGTTTATTTCCTATAAAATACGTTAAGCATTACAGCATGGTAAATAAAAAATAAAGAATATATATACATATATAATGTGTGTGTGTGAGAGAGAGAGAGTTAGAGAGAGATAGAGAGGAGAGAGAGAGAGTGAGAGAGAGAGAGAGAGAGATGGTGAGATAGAGTGAGAGAGAGAGTGTGTGAGTGAGTGAGTGAGAGAGTGATGAGAGAAGACGTTTAGTGAGAGAGAGAGAGAGGCAAAGTGATGTGAGTGACTGAGTGAGTAAAGAGAGAGAGGAGAGGTGGAGTGAATGAGTGAGTGATTTTATTGATATTGACTGAAAGAGATTAGTAGTGAGTGAGAGAGAGAGAGGTGAGAGACGTCAGAGGGAGAGACCGAGTGATTGGTGAATAGTGAGTGAGTGAGTGATGTGAGTGAGTGAAGTGAGTGATCGTGAGTGGGAGTGAGTGAGGAGTGGAGAGGAGAGAGAGAGAGAGAGTGCGAG
>CM049804.1:11694375-11895976 GCA_027422405.1 Ptychobarbus kaznakovi | reverse complement strand
AAAAGAGAAAGGCCACAGCGATTATGAACACTATGAGAATGAATCCTCCAGCTGTTAACCCATAGACCCACAGCTTTATTCTTCCATCTGTGTGATCAGAAAACAGAAGTGTGATCACCTCTCAAATATACGGGAGCATCATTTGTATTGCGTGTGGTTTCCGCACAGGGGTCTGTTGCATGATGGCACAGTTACGCTGGAGACAATATACCTGAAGAAAAAGTCTTACAAAGAACGAGGTGTGTGTCACAGAGCCATTGAGATGCTTGAATAACTGATACGACAAGGACTCAGAACACATCTCGCAGATAAAAGAGCTTCTCCTGCAGCAACAGACCTGGATCCTTCGAGACTCGCACAATGGATGACGCAAAAACTACTCTCAGCAAAGTCTTGTAACGCTTTAATTCAGAGAAGAAGAAACCTGTTAAAACTGCTCTGTCTCTGGCCTATACGGTGTCTAAACATGCAGCCGTATGCTTCTCTGCTATATTTGACAATTGATAGTTTAGCTTTATTGTTTTGTATGTTTGTTTGAAGGTTTTGCACAAACTCAGTTTGAGATCAAACAATATTTGGCGGGTCATTTGAGGCACTGCTGCATTTGAACGCATCTGCTTTAATAAGCTACTAACAAACATCACAACACAGGACTGGATTTCAATGTGTTTATCATATAATCCAAAATACAATTAATAAAACATCATTCAGAGTTTGGGGACTATAACATTTCTGGAATGCTTTTGCTCACCAACGCTGCCTTTATTTGATCAAAAATACTGTACACGACAGTAATAGTGATGCCTATTTTATATTTATATATATATATATATATATATATACATAAATGTAATTTAATCCTATGATGGCAACGCTGAATTTTCAGCAGTTATTATTCCAGTCTTTAGTGTCAAAATATTTTTGTAGTCCTGCAATGCACCCCCCCCCCCAGATTCTATGATAAAAAAAAAAATTTTTATTTTGTAACATTATAAATATCTTTACTGTCAGTGCAATGTGTCCTTGCTAAATAACAGTATTTATTGTATATATAAAAAAGACACTTACTGACCCCAAAATCTGTGACCTGTAGTTTATGCTCATAATATAATCCAAAATATAATAAAAAATAATAATAATAATAAAAAATTCTAAATGGCATGGAATAATATACTATAATAATACTATATAATATAACAATATTTCAGACAGAGGAGTCTTTGCAAGTAAAAGTACTGGTGATTCTCTGAATTGGAAGCTGAAACACACATATAACCTCACAGCACACAGTTGTTGTACCACAGCCCGCTAAATTCACTTCTAATCAGAAATGGCCTCCAGCCAGCAATAAAGCAACTCTGTCTGTCAAGTTATGGGCAATACAAATCACGCTGTTATGAGACTCTGTCCAGTGCATAGCTCCAATAGGGTATAAACACCGAGGCATTAAACCGAGCTCTACATCAGCCGTATCTGGAGTCTCATAAAGGCGTCCAGCGATGCTGCTATAACTCAAAGCCACATCAGCCTGGTCTTCATCTGCATCTCAAATACCTGGGCCGAGCGGCTGCAGGGACCACTCGCCGAAGAAGTCCTGGATCTGAGTGGTGCCTGGTTTTAATCTTCCCGAGCTGGTCTTCACATCTGCCTTCTTGTTGTCAGCACCTGGGGTCTTGGTGCAGTAGTCCAGGAATCCATGTGTGGTCATCACTTCAGTGTAGCCCTTCTCACAGCCGCACACGCCGCTCTGAAAGAGACAGCATCGCTGTGAGGGTCACACTGCTGTGTTTGGAGAACTCAGATCAAACTACAGTGCTTGTGGCATAACGCTGGATTTTCAGTTTCAGTTTGTCTCTTCTTTTCATCACCGGGCAAGCGAGGCACTGTTTATAGGCACAATCTGTACATGCTTCAATAGTATAGCCACAAGATTTTAGTGAGGAAAAAATCCTGATCCTACTTTATATTAGGTGGACTTAACTATAAAGTACTTACATTTAAATTAATAATTTGATGCAATGCACTTAGTGTACATGCATGTTTTTACACTGTAATTATATTTTGAAAAATGCATGCATGTAATTACATATGTAAATAATGTATATGTATAGTTAACCCACATTTAAACCGACCCATCCCACCAAACCTGTCCCTAACCTTACCCGTATCCCACCTCAATAGCAGAAATATAATACGAACATAATAAATACTTCGTTTTAATGTAAGTGCATAGCAGTTAAGGCCACCTAATATACAGTAAGTGTGACCAAAATCCAGTTTTTTGTGTAGTATATCCAATTTTAACAAATATGTTGCCATATTAAACCATAAAACGACTGCAAAATGATGAAACTTGCAGCTCAAATAATACACAGGATTTTAACACGAATGCTTCTATAAAATTATATGATTTCTGCTTCAAAAAATTGGCCTCATTCACTTCTATTGTAACCTCCACAAGAGACGAGTTGAATTATTTTTGGCGTTGAACATTATACCTCAAATGCTGTCGATTATTGAATATTCATATAATATGTTTTATCAGTACTCCTGTGCAGGAAACAATGCGGTTGCATGTAATTGCATTCAATGCACTGCAAGTGGCAGTCAATGTACAGTTTTGTGAGTTTAATATTTTTGTCCTCTATTCAAAGCAATTATGCAAATGTTACACATGCATGAAATGCCTCCCTTTATGATTTCTCTAATAGCAAGCCATGAAACACAGACTGCAGGACGTATTATTTGTCTTGTGGTTTAATGTGATGTGTTTACCTGCTTGCAGTGGGAGAAGGGTTTGGTGCAGGGAGGGTGACAGTGCCGCACAGTGCTGGGCCGATTCTGAGGAAAGCACCCCCCTTCAACAGAAAACAACACAGGTAATTATTGCCATTTCCCTATCGATAGCTTTCAGTCACGTGACAAAACATCCGTAACTGCAGCACAAGCGTGTCAATTTTTCATCTTCTTCACAGCTACCTCTCAAAAGAATAAAACAAAGGTATTTCTGAAAACAAAATGCACGTTTTGTCCATTTTCAATCCATATTAAGCACCCGCGGCAATATTTCAATCATAAACAGTGCGACAAAACAACTTAAAGTGCCTTAATGTATTTAAAACAGTAATATTAAAAGATCAAATTCAGTAATCAACTTATTAATGATGCATATTTCACACAATCAAGCAGATGAGGCTGGAATATGAACGCAGTCCGCTTAATGCTTCAGTGTTTTCTTCTAATGGTTTTCTATGGGAAGATATTTAATGTGAAACTTTGCACTTTGTGTTTATATTCTGGCTTCATCCTCTCGCCTGTACAAAATATACATCAATAAGGAATCTCGTCTTTTAATATCTGCGTTTTACTACATTATTACTTGATGCGATCTGTGTAAAAATGGAGCAAAGTGCAAAGCTGGGTTTTGTTCCTATAAGAGCGTGACGTCACGTGAAAACTATCAGTGATAGCCAGATAAAGTGCGGTCACACCTGATTGATGGTTTAAAGGACTCATCACAGCTTCTGATCAATCAGTGAAGATTGTAATTTTGGAATAGAAAATTACATGTCAAAACATCAGAGACGAATACCCTGGGTTCGGGCGTTTCTCAAGCAGAAGAGATTACCTCTCACAGCTTATATTTGCCCGAGATCCGATAAGATCACCTTTCTCTGTTATTTACAGCACCCGAAGGCCTTCGTTCTCGCTCCTAACGCTCAAGTGAAAGCTTGCCATCTGGAGCGTGTGCATTGTGCCACAATCAAACCGTGTTTTATAACATCTGTATCGTTCGCTCTCAGACGAGCGCTGGTTTATTGATGATGTCTGTTGGGTGAGAATAGGGGAACATGTTGAATGTGCTATTAAACTGTCCTAGACAAGGTCTGCCAAATCCAAACCACACATTTTCAGCCTGCCGTTCTGCGTTCGGGTTAAAAGGATAATTCACCCAAAAAATAAGATCCTGTCATTATTTACTCACCCTCGTGTCGCTCCAAACCCGTATGCTGTTATTCTCTCACTGGAACACGACAGAAGAATATACCGTACCTTTGTCTTTCAACAAGAGTTCATAGTGCCATAGAGGACCGTAAACGCACAATGAAAGTGGACCATGTGACTTGTGCACTTCAATGCCATATGGTAACGTTGTATGAGAAACTGACCAAAAAATAAATAAATATTGATGTACATGACCATTCAAAAGTTTGGGGCTGGTCATTTTAAAAAGGTCTTATGACACGATTTCGCGTTTTCCTTTCTCTTTGGAGAGTTACAAGCTGTTCTCGCATAGATAAGATTCGTAAAGTCGCAGAGATTAAAGTCTTAAACCCAAAGAGATATTCTCTCTAAAGGTTAAGACTCAACCAGGGTTGCAATGTTTTCACAGCAAAACCCAGCCAATTGCTACTCAAACTAGCCCAATGGTGTTTCAAGGGGGGTAAAAAACTACATTTTTGGCAGGGTTCCCCTGGTATAATTAGCATTTTATGGGCTAAATGTCACATTATTGGGGTCGCTTAAACCCGTGGACACAGTGTTAAGGCCTAAGTATACTTCTTTTTTATGCGTACGTTAGCGTATGCGCACACTCGTATGCGCAGCCTTGCAAAGTATACTTCATTTGACTCGTAAGCGTACACTAACGCATGCACTTTGAGCCAAACTGCAACACCTCTCCTGGCCTAGCGGGGGCTGTAGGGAGCAGTCATGAAGATTACAGCGTGACGAAGGACACGGAAGAGAAACTCATAGACGTCCGGTAAGCACAGCGGAAAGGCTCGCCGTGACCAAGTATTGCGTAAGCTAGCGTTTGGGAAGCCGGAGAGTGTCTAAGCTTATTCCGGAGGCGTGTGAAGCCATATGTTTATGCAGTTTTTCTTCAGCTACCTTGTGAATCGATACCCCCCACGGCAGCGTTTCCACCTTGTGGACAAACTAATTACTGCAAGAGAGTTTAATGAGTTTAGTACGCGCGGTTACAAAAATCCGTTGGGTGCGCGTACAGTACGCTCGTACTATTCTGATGCGTCACACGCACTGTACGCTGTCCCTCGCGTACGCATACAAAGTGAAGTATACTTTGGCCTTTAAAGTAGCTCAATTCCAAGGGAAAACCACAGACTTGGCAACACTGGACTCATCCACACCCTCCTAAAACGCCTCATCCGAACACGCCTCCACATGTCTACGCCACTGTGTGGGAGATTTGCATAATACCGCCCAAATGTACACGCAAAGAAAGAAGGCATGACAGTTATTCTCGCTGTAGTTTTGTTGTCGTCGCCACCATGTCGTGGAGACCATGTGTGTTTCCAAACACGGTAAGGGGGCGTAACATTTCCGTCACACGCTTGAGGTTTTTGGCCAATCAGAATGCACTGGATAGCTGGCCAATCAGAGCACACCTCGCTTTTCAGAGCGATGAGCTTTGTAAAAATCGAGACATTTCAGAAAGACGGGGCAAAAATATACGGTATGTGGAAATACACAAATACACAAAATAATGCTATTTGTCGCATCCTCATTTGATCCCTTTAATGATTTTGTAAGAAGTCTCTTATGCTCACCAAGGCAGCATTTGTTTGATCAAAAGTAAAACATCATATTATGTAATATCATATAATATTTTTAAAATGGAATTTATTCCTGTGATGGCAACACTACGCTATTTGGTGCTCAAGAAACATTTCTTCTTATTACCAATGTTTAAAACAGTTGTGCTGCTAATTAAGATTTTTGTGTAAAACCATAATATTCAGGAATATTTGATGAAAATACATTTTAAAAGAACAGCTATTATTTGAAACTTTATAAAAATCTGTCACTTTTGATCAATTTAATATATATTAATTCCTATAATTCTCACTGACCCCAGACTTTTGAACAGTAATGTACAACCTGTTTAAAAACATTGCAATCTTTGATTTGAGGTTTGTGTCTCCCAATGTTTGATTGGGAGAATTATCAGTGAATAATGGATCAGATTTGGGGCTGTTTGTCACATTAAACTATTGCTTGGCGTCAGAGGACTTGGATTACAGTGCTTGACTTCTTTATGGTGCTGTCCTATTTCCTCTTTCCTTCTTTTGAGAGCTCTCTCTCAAGTCTCTGGTCAATAAGTGCTTCACAAGATGTTAAGTCTGTTCAGAAAGCCTCTGTGTTGCACTGTAAACAGCAGACAGGTTTAGACCGACACGAGGCGGGTAAATGATGACAGGGTTATCATTGTCCACAGACTTTGGGTCATGTGCAGACGACAGGTCTTTTGATGATCTTTCTGTAAGTGAAGTCAGTGCAGATACCTGTCACATTGACCCCGTCAGACCGCTGGCACCACACTGATCTTTCGTTGTCATCCCAGGCACTGGTCCTCCACTCGTAACTGTGACATTTCCCTCCTGCGGCCACATACAGTGAGAGAGACACTCGTTAGGTTTGCACTGGGCAGTCAGGTGTGATAATAGCCAAATGCAGATATTATATACTGACACAGGCTTACATATTTATTACATTATATTTAGGGTTGGGTATCGTTTGAATTAGATCAATCCCATTTTTTTTGATTCAATGTAATTAAATAACGATATCAAACATTTATCATGTGTCTCTTTTTTGCAAAGCATTTAATTGCTGCTGAATACCATGAACAAGAATCAATGGACTACATGAAAACTGGACTCTTTAAGAGCTGCTTGTGTGCCAAATACAACTGCATGATTCTGATACTGAAGAGAAAAACATTAGACAACTAAACAAAATCACATGTAATTTATGAATGAATGATTAAACGACTCATTACTGAATGAATCAGCATTTTTGAAAAAAATAAATATCTTGTATGATTCAAAGACAAATATTTGAACAGCCCCTTTTCGCCACCTAGTGGCGTAACAATATAATCCATAAATCTTCATTTGAAGTTTAAATTATTCATTTTGAAAGAAGATTTACCTTATCTTTATTTTAATCCCCACCGTACACATTTAGTTTATATATACACTTTTATCCCAGTACGTCTGTGATTATTTGAATATTAGTAACACAGAATGAATTATACTGTGTGTGGTTGAAAAGACTGTGAAGCTGTTTCATTCATACACGACAGCTGCTCTCTTCAGGTCAGCGTCAGCGCGAACAACGCAGATTTAAATCTTCAAAGCGCTTAGATTAGTGAGCAAGGTCCGGGCAGATCGCTAGGTCAGGTCCTCACAGATGCAGAAAAAAAGTGCACGCTTAGGCGGAATCAAAATTACAATTTTACAACAAGTATCGATTTGGAATTATCAACCCTAATTATATTATATGTGACCTGGAGCACAAAGCAGTGTTAAGTCGCTGGGGTATATTTATAAAATAGCCAAAAATAGATTGTATGGGTCAAAATAATAAATTTCCTTTTATGCAAAAAAATTATTAAGATCATGTTCGATGAAGATATTTTGTAAATTTCCTATCGTAAATATATCAAAACATAATTTTTGATTAGTAATATGCATTGCTAAGAACTTCATTTGAACAAGTTTAAAGATGATTTTCTCAATATTTAGATTTTGTTGCACCCTCAGATTCCAGATTTTCAAATATTGTCCAAACATACATAATTTGTGGTCCAGGGTCATATATCATATATTGTACTGCTTGTACCTGTACATGGCCGTGTCTCGAAGGCTTGGTGAGGGCAGCTGTCCTGGTTCTCCAGCACTTGTATGACCACAGCCTGTGAGCGTGCCTGACGTCCCACCGTCTCAAAGCTACGTCCTTCCAGACACGTCAGCTGACAGGAACTCCACTGAGACCACTCTGTGAGGTGACAGTCCCCTGAAGACCACACACAACACAACTTCACTTCTGCAGTTTAAATTAATGCTTATGAAGGAAATACAACGGTCCAGTTAGCAAGCACAACGAAGGAATACACCATAAACACAAATTGCTGAAGAGTGAAAAAATATGAATACGGTATGTATTTTGAAGCATTTAGCAAGTACAAGATTCTTGGGATATAATACTGCAACATAAAACAACAGACCTTTTTGAGCACAATGCTAGTCAGTATTGTTATTGGGGTAATACTTTAGAACAGGGAACACTTATTCACTATTAACTACAGTTTTCCCCTCAATAAACTAATTAGCTGCTTATTAATAGTTAGTGCGGTAGTTGTTAAGTTTAGGTGTTGGGTATGATTAGAGATGTAGAATAAGGCATTAATATGTGCTTAATTACTATTAATAAATGGCTAATATTCTAGTAATATGCATGCAAAAAACAGAATTGTTGTCTTTGCATCTAAATGAAATACAAATAAAATTAGTAGAAATTTTTTGAAAAAATCAAAAACTAAGATAATGACCAAAGCGCATAACTAAATGACTAAAACTCAAAATATTAATAAATACTATAAACAGTAAAAATAATACTAAATGAACACAGTGCTAGTGTAACATCTGGATAAATGATTACAGTAAAAACACTGAGATTGTGTATTTAAACTAGTTTCATTCAGTATTAATAATAGGCTTTACTGTAATATTATTATTGAAGTGTTTCTCTATGACAGAATGATTGTTTTGCACACTGTCAAGGATTTATGATAATAAACAGGTAAGACTTTTTACCACAAAATAAAGGCATTTTATTTCTTAGTCTTAATTTTTGCAGTGAAAAATACTGATATGACTGTATACATTATGCCTTAAATGTCTCTTTTCTAGGCTCAAAGACATTTGTGAAGCTTTGCATTTAAAGAGCTAATAAAATACTTCATCTCAAATCAATATTCAGATTATTTACTAATGTGGCAAGCAGCTTTGTGTCGGGTCCTGATCTCGCTGTCAGGGTTTCTGGCTGGATGCACATTACAAACACAAAAAGCAGGTTTGGTCTTACATTTATCTGCCACTTGTCTGCATAGCAACAGAAACGTCTATAGTGCAAGTTTTTACAAATACAAAGTATGCACAATAAAATGCATGCATGCATAAAAACCTTAAAAAACTTATTTTTTACTGAGATTGATCTGATCCTGAATGCATGGCGAGGTCTTCAGATACATTTCTCTTCATCCATGACGTCCTTCTGATTCTGCAGCCAGGATGGCTATTAGAGACAATCTGTGCATCTCATTATCCATCATCTTCATGAAGCCAGTCTATTTTCATCCCTTACTGGAGCTGCCGAAACATTTAATACAGCACCGCACACCATATGCCACCCTCTCTAACTCGCTCTGTGTTCTCTACATCTTTCTTCCCCTCTCCTGCCAGCATATGTTCATCCCTGAGAGCATGCAGCACGCTTGTGAAATAAAAAAACACAGGAGTACGGCTAACACAGGATAGCATGAAGGTGAAATGTATTCACAGGTTAAAAACTAGGACAAACTTTCATTTAATTTCCCTGCACATGACAGATATTGATTTCTAGGACAGTTGATCAACATCCTCCGCTGGTTATGAAACAACACATCGTGTGAATTGAATCAAGCACACTAATGTACACACAACAGGTAACAGAGTTGTTGATGCACCTGGACAGGGGACGAAACACGGCTGCTGCAGTTCCTGCTCGCTCTCCTTTCTCACGCGGTCTCCACACTTCTCGTCCTCTGCTGTTTCTGAAGGGTAGGGGCTGTCCGGCCAGTCTGACCAGTGCACCACACACGTCAGGTTCCTCTCCCTCGTGCCCTCTCCACATTCAGCGCCTGCACCAAAGCACACGGCCGACTCGTTAATGTGGACGAGCCTTGAGCAGTGAGACGGAGACACCTCTCTTCTATGGCATCTCTCATGAATCGTTGGTTTCAACTATCACAGCAAAACATCTTAGCAGTATGTTTGTCTTACTTGCTAGTAAAAAATATCTAGACATCTTAAAAAATAAATACTGCATTAATAATTAACAATAACTATATTTAACTATCTTTATTTTTCTGAGATTTATACCTAAATAAGAGGGTGCACTATTACAGCCTAAAGCATGGGTTATATGTGACCCTGGACCACAAAACCAGTCTTCGAAATCGAATCTGAAAGCTGAATAAATCATATTTCCATTGATGTATGGTTTGTTATGATCGGACAATATTTGAAAATCTGGAATCTGAGGGTGCAAAAAAATCTAAATATTGAGAAAATCATCTTTAAAGTTGTTCAAATGAAGTTCTTAGCAATGCATATTACTAATCAAAAATTAAGTTTTGATATATTTACGGTAGGGAATGTACTAAATATCTTCATGGGACATGATCTTAATATCCTAATGATTTTTGGCATAAAAGAAAAATCTATAATTTTGACACATACAATGTATTTTTGGCTATTGTTATAAATATACCCAGCGACTTAACACTGCTTTAAGCAGTTAGACTGCAGATAAAGTATTAAGACATTTGAAGAATAAGGGCATGGTGAGTGTAGGTGACACTATTAGTATAGAACTGCATACTGTAAATAAATATAGAAAAAATTACAAAAATACTGATCATTTTTGCAGTGTTGTTTTCAATTACAACACTTTTCCATGACGTTTGTGGAACGATTAACCTCAATATCACATTTCTTGCTGTTGTTATTGCACGTGTTACACATTTTGTTTTCCGTTTAAACATAATTTGCCTTATAAATGTTAACTATGCAAATCACATCTTTTCAGATATGTGGTTTAGCATGCCTCTAGATATGTACAGTAATCACAAAAACTACAAAACTGAAACTGTGTTTCCACAGATGTCACACATACCTCAGAAATCTGATAATTATGTTTATGAATATGAAAGTGTCCATCACACCAAGCACCAAAGAAAGTGCATAAATGCATGTAATGTTTCTTTTGTTCATATTGTGAGGAGGACAGCTTTTGATCTGGGCAAGCACGACTCCAGGGACGTGCGCAAAACCTCCAGACATACAATTAAAATCCGGCTCAGATACAAAAGAGAGCAAATCTGAGCTCTGCCACTGTTCTCCTCTAATGATAAGACCGTGGATCACAGCATGGTTTTAATCAGCAGTTACCTCACGTCTCAATGACACAAAGTCCCTCTCTCACACACAAACTCAATTAAATACAAAATTCAATTCAAGTCGAGTGTTGTGCCAGGCTCAGATAGACATGCCGGGTGGTGGTCATACGAAACATGGATTGAACGCTCTAAGGTTATAACTGCAGAACACATGCAGATCCAATTATTTTTGCATCTACCTCCACTGTGCAGGGAGACCAGTCGCTCAGAAGCCACGTGTAGCAGGGGCTGATGGGACAGGGTTTGGTCTGGGACAGCTGAGAGGCGCAGGGACGTCCCTCCTCATGAGCTTGCTGAAGAACGCTGCGAGAGCGAGTCATAACACCTGCAACAGTGAAGAGACATCTGTGAATGCAATGTGTGAAAATATGGCAAACGGCAGAGGAAGGGCTAAAAATACATCAAGCCTGCATGAGTGCGTGCTCCAGCAGCTCGGGACAATGCTGTGGATTTATGCATTATTCACATGTTGTATAGTTGTAATATTTATCACCTGTACAATTCAGGACTAGACAGAAACAGACATCTGAGACGGCCATCTTAAACAAAGGCAGAAGTGAATTATGTCATATTTATTGCGTGAGATAGTGTGTTTGTTCGAAGTTATGGTATTTGCTTTTCAAGGAGACAACAGTACCAGAAAATATCATTTATAAATCATTTATGTGTTATTCCCAGTCAAATTGTGAAAATATTAAATTAACACACATAACATTATATCTATGCAATTAGACATATCAACATTTTTATTCCAAAAATATTATACAAATTAAATAAATTAAGCTCTCTTTTTAGGCGTATTATTATACGCATTAAACGAGACAAATAATATTGCCTTTTAATATTTAGTCTAGAAATGTAACAAATATGTTTTTAATATCATTAGGATATGTAAACATTAATTATCTATAATAATTCACAAGTCCCAAACCTATAATTAGGAAATATTGTAAGTGTACCAAATTAATTAACCAATTAGTGAACAATTAAACTCTGTTTTGGACAACAAGCTGCAGCTGCATAAAACACTTTCACAAAAAATGCAATTAAACACTATTTTAAATTTGAGATGTTGTGAGAATTGTCCTAATTTTCAGTTAAAATACCAAACGACTTCTCCTGTGATGTACATATGCCCACAAATAAACAAACTACGGAGAAAAGTCTGCTTTTCTACAAATCAACAGGCACAACATTGCCCATAGGTGAAGAAACACAATGAGATTTGAGAGTAACACGAGATTTTGAGTGATTAATGACTTTAATTAATTATCTGCTCCTCAAACACATCTATCACGTGACTTCAGAAGACAGCGCACATTCACTTTCAATGTATGGAAAAGAACAGCTTGGACATTTTGCCAAACATCTACTTTGGTGTCCCACAGAAGAACGAATGACGTGAGGATGAGTAAATGCAGGGACACATCGAAGGCCACTGTATAGATAGATAGATAGTTTTATTTGTCCTCAAAGAGGAAATTAAATTCATTTTCACAGAAGGTGCATATGTAACACAAGGACAACTACACACACTTATCAGAATACAACCACAACCAGTTATGCCCCCCCCCTCAAAAAAATAAAAAGTGAGTGAAATAATGGCTGATTTCCTATGTGATATTTTCCTATTCCTAGAGTTAGTCCTCTTACACATAGGTAATCTATAGCTACAGATGGGAGAAGGATGAAATAACGATGGAGTGGATGATCTGTGTATATATCAGCTCTAGGCCTGAACAACTCATTAGTGTTAACTAGAACAAATTGTCCCAAACGACAGCATTGAAGCTTTTTGTGAGGAATCAATTTTGGGGTCATCACTCTTTGCACCAAATTTCTGAAAAAAAGGGAAAATATAGAGCCTTTATCAATCTGGACTGAATTGCACTCCAGTGAGTTTGACTGTAAAGAGCCCTTCTTCCAGTCGAGCATTAAACATTGAACCAAACTGAAGTTATATTCACAGCACAACATAACTGCTCATCAGATTCATGTCAAGAGCCGCCTCTACAGCTGGCCGCTTCAAGCACGCCATTCATTAAAACAGAAGCACTCCGGCCAGATGAGGAAACCATTAAAAGGACTCGATTTGACAGAAGAAATATCTCCACTTGATCCTGTAGGGAGATGGAGGAGGGTCGGGGAGGAATGGAGAGAAACGAGGGCTAGAATGAAGAAAGAAAACGAGCTCCACTTCCAAATGCATTAAAGATCTGTGTATATACAACACATAATGAACCCCAAACTCTCGGTCTCAGGCGAGGTGCGCGAGAGACAACACAAAAAAAATACTCTTTTTCCAGCCGGCACAGCTTGCATTTATTTCTACGCCTGTGCATGTGACCGAATTGTGGTGTTTGCATTGCCTGAAGAACTCCCTTTGGATTTACAAACTAAACTGCCTGGCTGAGATAGCAAGCTGACGGCTGAATGAAGATTGTGTTGAACGTGTCTAATTAAGAGAAAAACTCCTAAGGAGCTGGGTCATTTGAACCATAGAGACCCGGGCTGCTCTTAAGACTAGTAATTAGCACATTGCATGAAGCAATAACACCGTTCCATCAGGCAAACAGGCCAACAAACTCTGAGTAAATAATTACAATATTGAGAACACGAATGGGTAAAATAAATATTTCCCTTTGACTGATAAATCATTTGGCGTGTTTCACCAAGGGTTTCATAACCCAGAGTCATTAACCTGTAAGCCGATCCTTAAATATGATTCATGACATTACATCCATAATTAAAAAGGGATTCCGACATGGCATGTTAATGAATGCAAAGCCGAGTGTTTATCTCCATTGAACCCGCGTGCACATGAAAATGTGTCAGCTGCACAGGAACGTTAAATATTATTGTGAACAGTAATTTACAAGCACGCTTCTCATAAATACTGCTGATTGCTCCTTAAAACTCAAATGATTGCTATTTTGGGATCCCACCTCCTGATTTCTTCAAATGTACTGTACATATGCAGTTTTGAGAATTGAAGTCTGTATGTTTTGAGTCAGGGAAGGGAAACAATATTTATGAAAAGCCGTTTGTTGAAAAAAATTATTATCTTGACAACGTAAGCATTTCTTTAAAAATTGCAAACAATAAAACCAGTCGTTTTTGAAATACTACGATTAAAAATAACCGTTTTAGATTTTAAAATGCTATTTATTCATGTGAATAAAAAGTAACTTAATGGAAATTTGAGGATAAATAGAAAGTTCAAAACAACAATAATACATTACTTAACATTAGTGATCGACCGATACTGTTTTTTTGACAGCCGATGCCGATATAAAGCCGATATTATATTATTTATTTTAATTAATATTTAAAAATAATTTGAAAATGGATAAAAAAATACATGTGTAAAATAAACACTTATACTTCAGATGACAAATTATTTTTCACAAATAAATACATATTTAATAAAACATAATTAAAAGGAAGTAAACACTATACCAATAGTGTACTCCGTATTCTGGGAAATTTGTGTGCTTTGGGAATCATATGTTTCAAATAAAGCCAAGGTAACACTCATTTTACACACAGCACACAGTAAAATGACATGAATATGATAATGAGCAAAAGCATAAAGTGCTGCATCATTTAAATCACGATTCAGATGTCTGCATTCAGAGAACACGCAATCATGCTGATATTAACGCACACTTTATAAGATCTCAGCTGGATTCGACTAAGTTTGCAAGGTTTGTGACATTAAATGTTCATTAGACATTCAAAGATTTGTTTAAATTATGTAAATGCGTATTTGTTGAATGCTGACGGCAAGAGAAAGTATTACTAAAGTCTATTACTAAGAATATAAAAGCAATCGTTATACTACTTTTTTGCATACATTTAAATTAAATTAAATTAATAAAAGTCTGGTGCCCCGTCAAAATAAAAGTCTGGTGCCCTGTCAAAATAAAGTCTGGTGCCCTGTCAAAATAAAAGTCCCACATCGGCCAAACAGGAAAACTTATCGGCCGATGCCGATATTTGAAAATATAAGGCAATATTAATTCATTAATTGTTTCATCAATTCAATTAATCAACTCCTTGATGAATAAAAGTATATTTAATTATTAAATATATAAATAAATAAGAACATTTTAAATAGTAGTAAACATTTGTAAAATTGAATCACGTTTACACACTTAATATTTAATAGTGGCTAAAAAGAAGATTAATGCAAAGTAAATATTTCCATTTTTTTTATTCAGAAATAATTTTTGTTTTAGTACAATACCAATACAAATTAAATAACATATCTAATTTTCTCTCACAGTAAACTTTGTCTTTAAGAAACACATTTGAATATCCAGCAGCCTTTATATTTTAAAAGGTGTTTCCATATTTTGGGACTAGTATAGTGTACTTCCTGAGCAACAGCCCTCATTAGATGTACTGTATAATTAATGACATACTGTGACTCACCTTTACTGCCACAGGTGTGTGAGCACTCGGTCCAGGGCGCCCAGTCAGAAAGAATGCAGTTAAAGGGACAGTCCACCACACAGTTCATCACCAGTCTCCACGGTTGAGGCAGGCCCAGCTAAAACAGCGGGACAGCCATTAACCCCACGTCCCCTCACCACACACAATCTCTGTCTGATGAACCAGCTGTGAGCCAATGACGGGCTATTACTGTAAAAGGCTCCAATGAAAGAATCATTTTCTGGAATACTGTAGGGAGTTAATGGACAGTCATGGCTGATTTGCAGTGCATGCAGTTGAAGGATATAATACAATCCCACAGTGCTTAATTCCCCCTCAGAGAACACTTGTACTGAGAAATGAAGGTTACCTCCTCGCACACGCTCAAATCCACCACTCTGCCATCGCTGCGGACGCAATCTAAGAGTCGTGTCCTCGTGCCCTGGCCGCAGATGGCATGCTCGCTCAGCTGACAGGTGCTCCAGCCTGACCCGTAACCAAAGGATACAGAAGCACACGCACACACACACACACACACACACACGCACACACACACGCACACACACACACACACACACACACACACACACACACACACACCACACACACCACACACAAACACACACACACACACACACACACACACACACACACACACACACACCACACACACACACACACAGAGCGAGAGAGAGACACACACCACACACACACACACCACACACACACACAGAGAGAGAGAGAGAGAGAGACACACACACACAAACACACACACAAACACGCACGCACGCACGCACGCACGCACGCACGCACACCACACACACACACAGAGAGAGAGAGAGAGAGACACACACACACACACACACACACACACCGCACACACACACACACACACACACACACGGGAAACGTCAGACCATAGGGGCATTTAAATATCAGATTCTGTGTCCTTGTACACACAGCATTTCAATTCCTTTCAAATAAGTGCAACATCAGGAGTGCATTCATACAAGCCTGGATTGCATGCCTTCATTAGATTTTAAAGCACGCATGCTGAATGAGATAATATTGTCCACAACGCCTAATGTTGGCTGATTCTATTAAGATGCAATGCTATGAAATTATAAGATTTTCCAATATGTGACCTGGACCACAAGTCATACGGATAATGAATAAATAATCTTTTCATTGATGTATGGTTTGTTATGATCGGACAATATTTGAAAATCTGGAATCTGAGGGTGCAAAAAATCTAAATATTGAGAAAATCATCTTTAAAGTTGTTCAAATGAAGTTCTTAGCAATGCATATTACTAATAAAAAATTAAGTTTTGATATATTTACAGTAAGAAATTCACTAAATATCTTCATGGAACATGATCTTAATATCCTAATGATTTTTGGCATAAAAGAAAAAGCAATAATTTTGACCCATGCAATGTATTTTTGGCTATTGTTATAAATATACCCCAGCGACTCAACACTGCTTTTGTGCTGCAGGGTCAGATATGATCTTTCCTGTGCTGTCTGCTGTTATACTGTGCTCTTCAGTAGCACTCACAAATGTGTCGGCACGCTGTGTGTATCATTTCATATTAAAGCACAATTATATATAAAGTATGTTTAATAACTTTAATGTTAGGTGAGATTAATCATGATTACTTTAGAAAAAAATTGCAGTTAATTAATTACAATATTTTAATCGATTGACGTCACTAATTAAAATTCTTTATACATATATATATAACACAAAAACAAAGATACAAACCTTCTCAATAACCTATCAAATATTGTTTTTGATATAATAATAATTCATTTAATATATCAATCCTCAATAAATTAGCTGTTAGTATATATAAAATGCATCAGATTTATCATAAATAAAGCAGAAGTACTGGAAATATCAATTATGGCGTCGGACAACGAGCTCCTTCGAGCTGTAGAATGTGCTACTGAAGTGAATGAGTCATGCAGCAGTCATTAGAAGCTCATGTTACGTGTAGTGTTGTGTCATCAGGAGAGAGACGTCATTAGAAGCTCATGTTATGTGTAGTGTTGTGTCATCAGGAGAGAGACGTCATTAGAAGCTCATGTTACGTGTAGTGTTGTGTCATCAGGAGAGAGACGTCATTAGAAGCTCATGTTACGTGTAGTGTTGTGTCATCAGGAGGAGACGTCATCAGAAGCTCATGTACGTGTAGTTGTTGGGTCATCAGGAGAGAGACGTCTTTAGAAGCTCATGTTACGTGTGTAGTGTTGTGTCATCAGGAGAGAGACGTCATTAGAAGCTCATGTTACGTGTAGTGTTGTGTCATCAAGGAGAGAGAGACGTCATTAGAAGCTCATGTTACGTGTAGTGTTGTGTCATCAGGAGAGAGACGTCATTAGAAGCTCATGTTACGTGTAGTGTTGTGTCATCAGGAGAGAGACGTCATTAGATGCTCATGTTACGTGTAGTGTTGTGTCATCAGGAGAGAGACGTCATTAGATGTCATGTTACGTGTAGTGTTGTGTCATCGAGAGAGAGACGTCATTAGAAGCTCATGTTACGTGTAGTGTTGTGTCATCAGGAGAGAGACGTCATTAGATGCTCATGTTACGTGTAGTGTTGTGTCATCAGGAGAGAGACGTCATTAGATGCTCATGTTACGTGTAGTGTTGTGTCATCAGGAGAGAGGACGTCATTAGAAGCTCATGTTACGTGTAGTGTTGTGTCATCAGGAGAGAGACGTCATTAGAAGCTCATGTTACGTGTAGTGTTGTGTCATCAGGAGAGAGACGTCATTAGATGCTCATGTTACGTGTAGTGTTGTGTCATCAGGAGAGAGACGTCATTAGATGCTCATGTTACGTGTTGTGTTGTGTCATCAGGAGAGAGACGTCATTAGATGTCATGTTACGTGTAGTGTTGTGTCATCAGGAGAGAGACGTCATTAGATGCTCATGTTACGTGTAGTGTTGTGTCAGAGAGAGACGTCATTAGATGCTCATGTTACGTGTAGTGTTGTGTCATCAGGAGAGAGACGTCATTAGAAGCTCATGTTACGTGTAGTGTTGTGTCATCAGGAGAGAGACGTCATTAGATGCTCATGTTACGTGTAGTGTTGTGTCATCAGGACAGAGACGTCATTAGAAGCTCATGTTACGTGTAGTGTTGTGTCAGGAGAGAGACGTCATTAGATGCTCATGTTACGTGTAGTGTTGTGTCATCAGGAGAGAGACGTCATTAGATGCTCATGTTACGTGTAGTGTTGTGTCATCAGGAGAGAGACGTCATTAGATGCTCATGTTACGTGTAGTGTTGTGTCATCAGGAGAGAGACGTCATTAGATGCTCATGTTACGTGTAGTGTTGTGTCATCAGGAGAGAGACGTCATTAGATGCTCATGTTACGTGTAGTGTTGTGTCATCAGGAGAGAGACGTCATTAGATGCTCATGTTACGTGTAGTGTTGTGTCATCAGGAGAGAGACGTCATTAGATGCTCATGTTACGTGTAGTGTTGTGTCATCAGGACAGAGACGTCATTAGATGCTCATGTTACGTGTAGTGTTGTGTCAAGCAGGAGAGAGACGTCATTAGAAGCTCATGTTACGTGTAGTGTTGTGTCAAGCAGGAGAGAGACGTCATTAGAAGCTCATGTTACGTGTAGTGTTGTGTCATCAGGAGCGAGACGTCATTAGATGCTCATGTTACGTGTAGTGTTGTGTCATCAGGAGAGAGACGTCATTAGATGCTCATGTTACGTGTAGTGTTGTGTCATCAGGAGAGAGAGACGTCATTAGAAGCTCATGTTACGTGTAGTGTTGTGTCATCAGGAGAGAGACGTCATCAGAAGCTCATGTTACGTGTAGTGTTGTGTCATCAGGAGAGAGAGACGTCATTAGAAGCTCATGTTACGTGTAGTGTTGTGTCATCAGGAGAGAGACGTCATTAGAAGCTCATGTTACGTGTAGTGTTGTGTCATCAGGAGAGAGACGTCATTAGAAGCTCATGTTACGTGTAGTGTTGTGTCATCAGGAGAGAGACGTCATTAGAAGTCATGTTAGTGTAGTGTTGTGTCATCAGGAGAGAGACGTCATTAGATGCTCATGTTACGTGTAGTGTTGTGTCATCAGGAGAGAGACGTCATTAGATGCTCATGTTACGTGTAGTGTTGTGTCATCAGGAGAGAGACGTCATTAGAAGCTCATGTTACGTGTAGTGTTGTGTCATCAGGAGAGAGAGTCATTAGATGCTCATGTTACGTGTAGTGTTGTGTCATCAGGAGAGAGACGTCATTAGATGCTCATGTTACGTGTAGTGTTGTGTCATCAGGAGAGAGACGTCATTAGAAGCTCATGTTACGTGTAGTGTTGTGTCATCAGGAGAGAGACGTCATTAGAAGCTCATGTTACGTGTAGTGTTGTGTCATCAGGAGAGAGACGTCATTATTAGATGCTCATGTTAGTGTAGTGTTGTGTCATCAGGAGAGAGACGTCATTAGATGCTCATGTTACGTGTAGTGTTGTGTCATCAGGAGAGAGACGTCATTAGATGCTCATGTTACGTGTAGTGTTGTGTCATCAGGAGAGAGACGTCATTAGATGCTCATGTTACGTGTAGTGTTGTGTCAGGAGAGAGAGTCATTAGATGCTCATGTTACGTGTAGTGTTGTGTCATCAGGAGAGAGACGTCATTAGAAGCTCATGTTACGTGTAGTGTTGTGTCATCAGGAGAGAGACGTCATTAGATGCTCATGTTACGTGTAGTGTTGTGTCATCAGGACAGAGACGTCATTAGAAGCTCATGTTACGTGTAGTGTTGTGTCAGGAGAGAGAAGTCATTAGAAGCTCATGTTAAGTGTAGTGTTGTGTCATCAGGAGAGAGACGTCATTAGATGCTCATGTTACGTGTAGTGTTGTGTCATCGGAGAGAGACGTCATTAGATGCTCATGTTACGTGTAGTGTTGTGTGTCATCAGGAGAGGAGACGTCATTAGATGCTCATGTTAGTGTAGTGTTGTGTCAAGCAGGAGAGAGACGTCATTAGAAGCTCATACGTGTACGTGTAGTGTTGTGTCATCAGGAGAGAGACGTCATTAGATGCTCATGTTACGTGTAGTGTTGTGTCATCAGGAGAGAGACGTCATTAGAAGCTCATGTTACGTGTAGTGTTGTGTCATCAGGAGAGAGACGTCATTAGATGCTCATGTTACGTGTAGTGTTGTGTCATCAGGAGAGAGACGTCATTAGAGCTCATGTTACGTGTGTAGTGTTGTGTCATCAGGAGAGAGACGTCATTAGAAGCTCATGTTACGTGTAGTGTTGTGTCATCAGGAGAGAGACGTCATTAGATGCTCATGTTACGTGTAGTGTTGTGTCATCAGGACAGAGACGTCATTAGAAGCTCATGTTACGTGTAGTGTTGTGTCATCAGGAGAGAGACGTCATTAGATGCTCATGTTACGTGTAGTGTTGTGTCATCAGGAGAGAGACGTCATTAGATGCTCATGTTACGTGTAGTGTTGTGTCATCAGGAGAGAGACGTCATTTAGAAGCTCATGTTACGTGTAGTGTTGTGTCATCAGGAGAGAGACGTCATTAGATGCTCATGTTACGTGTAGTGTTGTGTCATCAGGACAGAGACGTCATTAGATGCTCATGTTACGTGTAGTGTTGTGTCATCAGGACAGAGACGTCATTAGATGCTCATGTTACGTGTAGTGTTGTGTCATCAGGACAGAGACGTCATTAGAAGCTCATGTTACGTGTAGTGTTGTGTCTCAGGACAGAGACGTCATTAGATGCTCATGTTACGTGTAGTGTTGTGTCATCAGGACAGAGACGTCATTAGAAGCTCATGTGTTACGTGTAGTGTTGTGTCAGGAGAGAGACGTCATTAGAAGCTCATGTTACGTGTAGTGTTGTGTCAAGCAGGAGAGAGATGTCATTAGAAGCTCATGTCATGTTACGTGTAGTGTTGTGTCATCAGGAGAGAGACGTCATTAGAAGCTCATGTTACGTGTAGTGTTGTGTCATCAGGAGAGAGACGTCATTAGAAGCTCATGTTACGTGTAGTGTTGTGTCATCAGGAGAGAGACGTCATTAGATGCTCATGTTACGTGTAGTGTTGTGTCATCAGGAGAGAGACGTCATTAGATGCTCATGTTACGTGTAGTGTTGTGTCATCAGGAGAGAGACGTCATTAGAAGCTCATGTTACGTGTAGTGTTGTGTCATCAGGAGAGAGACGTCATTAGATGCTCATGTTACGTGTAGTGTGTTGTGTCATCAGGAGAGAGACGTCATTAGATGCTCATGTTACGTGTAGTGTTGTGTCATCAGGAGAGAGACGTCATTAGAAGCTCATGTTACGTGTAGTGTTGTGTCATCAGGAGAGAGACGTCATTAGAAGCTCATGTTACGTGTAGTGTTGTGTCAAGCAGGAGAGAGACGTCATTAGATGCTCATGTTACGTGTAGTGTTGTGTCAGGAGAGAGACGTCATTAGAAGCTCATGTTACGTGTAGTGTTGTGTCATCAGGAGAGAGACGTCATTAGAAGCTCATGTTACGTGTAGTGTTGTGTCATCAGGAGAGAGACGTCATTAGAAGCTCATGTTACGTGTAGTGTTGTGTCATCAGGAGAGAGACGTCATTAGAAGCTCATGTTACGTGTAGTGTTGTGTCATCAGGAGAGAGACGTCATTAGATGCTCATGTTACGTGTAGTGTTGTGTCATCAGGAGAGAGATGTCATTAGATGCTCATGTTACGTGTAGTGTTGTGTCAGGAGAGAGACGTCATTAGAAGCTCATGTTACGTGTAGTGTTGTGTCATTAGGAGAGAGACGTCATTAGAAGCTCATGTTTGTGTAGTGTTGTGTCAAGCAGGAGAGAGACGTCATTAGATGCTCATGTTACGTGTAGTGTTGTGTCAGGAGAGAGACGTCATTAGAAGCTCATGTTACGTGTAGTGTTGTGTCATCAGGAGAGAGACGTCATTAGAAGCTCATGTTACGTGTAGTGTTGTGTCATCAGGAGAGAGGACGTCATTAGAAGCTCATGTTACGTGTAGTGTTGTGTCATCAGGAGAGAGAGACGTCATTAGAAGCTCATGTTACGTGTAGTGTTGTGTCATCAGGAGAGAGACGTCATTAGAAGCTCATGTTACGTGTAGTGTTGTGTCATCAGGAGAGAGACGTCATTAGAAGCTCATGTTACGTGTAGTGTTGTGTCATCAGGGAGAGAGACGTCATTAGAAGCTCATGTTACGTGTAGTGTTGTGTCATCAGGAGAGAGACGTCATTAGAAGCTCATGTTACGTGTAGTGTTGTGTCATCAGGAGAGAGACGTCATTAGAAGCTCATGTTACGTGTAGTGTTGTGTCATCAGGAGAGACACGTCATTAGATGCTCATGTTACGTGTAGTGTTGTGTCATCAGGAGCGAGACGTCATTAGATGCTCATGTTACGTGTAGTGTTGTGTCATCAGGAGAGAGACGTCATTAGAAGCTCATGTTACGTGTAGTGTTGTGTCATCAGGAGAGAGACGTCATTAGAAGCTCATGTTACGTGTAGTGTTGTGTCATCAGGAGAGAGACGTCATTAGAAGCTCATGTTACGTGTAGTGTTGTGTCAGCAGGAGAGAGACGTCATTAGATGCTCATGTTACGTGTAGTGTTGTGTCATCAGGAGAGAGACGTCATTAGAAGCTCATGTTACGTGTAGTGTTGTGTCATCAGGAGAGAGACGTCATTAGAAGCTCATGTTACGTGTAGTGTTGTGTCATCAGGAGAGAGACGTCATTAGAAGCTCATGTTAGTGTAGTGTTGTGTCATCAGGAGAGAGACGTCATTAGAAGCTCATGTTACGTGTAGTGTTTGTGTCATCAGGAGAGAGACGTCATTAGAAGCTCATGTTACGTGTAGTGTTGTGTCATCAGGAGAGAGACGTCATTAGAAGCTCATGTTACGTGTAGTGTTGTGTCATCAGGAGAGAGACGTCATTAGAAGCTCATGTTACGTGTAGTGTTGTGTCATCAGGAGAGAGACGTCATTAGAAGCTCATGTTACGTGTAGTGTTGTGTCATCAGGAGAGAGACGTCATTAGAAGTTCATGTTACGTGTAGTGTTGTGTCATCAGGAGAGAGACGTCATTAGATGTCATGTTACGTGTAGTGTTGTGTCATCAGGAGAGAGACGTCATTAGAAGCTCATGTTACGTGTAGTGTTGTGTCATCAGGAGAGAGACGTCATTAGAAGCTCATGTTACGTGTAGTGTTGTGTCAGCAGGAGAGAGAGACGTCATTAGAAGCTCATGTTACGTGTAGTGTTGTGTCAAGCAGGAGAGAGACGTCATTAGAAGCTCATGTTACGTGTAGTGTTGTGTCATCAGGAGAGAGACGTCATTAGAAGCTCATGTTACGTGTAGTGTTGTGTCATCAGGAGAGAGACGTCATTAGAAGCTCATGTTACGTGTAGTGTTGTGTCATCAGGAGAGAGACGTCATTAGAAGCTCATGTTAGGTGTAGTGTTGTGTATCAGGAGAGAGACGTCATTAGAAGTTCATGTTACGTGTAGTGTTGTGTCATCAGGAGAGAGACGTCATTAGATGCTCATGTTACGTGTAGTGTTGTGTCATCAGGAGAGAGACGTCATTAGAAGCTCATGTTACGTGTAGTGTTGTGGTGTGTCATCAGGAGAGAGACGTCATTAGAAGCTCATGTTACGTGTAGTGTTGTGTCAGCAGGAGAGAGACGTCATTAGAAGCTCATGTTACGTGTAGTGTTGTGTCAAGCAGGAGAGAGACGTCATTAGAAGCTCATGTTACGTGTAGTGTTGTGTCAAGCAGGAGAGAGACGTCATTAGAAGCTCATGTTACGTGTAGTGTTGTGTCAAGCAGGAGAGAGACCCACTGGAGTCATTGTAGTGGTGATTGAAGCAGGTGCTGTGGAGGCTGCAGGGCTCGGTCTGGTTGCTGTCTGGACACACTCTGTCATCCACGGGGGGGCGCAGCACGTGCCTCGTCCTCATCCTCACTGTGCTTTCATTACACGGCTACAAATAAACACAGTTTAAATGTCAAGAGGGCTTTGACGCCAAACACATCAAAGTATAGCCGCATTTTGTTTTTTAAGAAAGTGCATACATGGGCAAGCCGAGCAATAACCGCTGTGCTGTGTCATTGTGAAAAGCCCAGCAGTCAGGCAGACACGTGGTCTTGCGATGCTAAGTGCACTGTTAGAAGCCGTTAGACCGCAGGCAGCAACTAATCTACATCTCCATCACTGTCAGACGCTAATGAGACCCTTTAAACGGCTAGCTGGCCTTGTGCATGTGTCTCACTATCGGGGAGGCTGCTCATCAGCAGGAGCTCGATTCGGCTAGAGCCACAGAGCTGTGCACCCAGGTTTTTGGGGAACATTTCATAATTATGTAAAACGAAGCTAATTAAACAAGCTCAATCACTGAACACTGGTGTTTGACATGTTCACAGTGCTGGCGGAGCGCTTTGACACAGCGGAGAGAACAAACATGGCTTGGAAGCGAGGTAGAAATGCGATATAATGTGATTAGCGTAGAGACCAAATGATGCGTACATGGCTTGTGTAGGTTGTGTGTAACTCATCCAGTTTGTTTCGGATTTGTTGAGTGCGAATTGAAGAGCTGTTTGCACTTCAATGAGTGCAAATTGTATCTAGGGTAGCTTTTTATGCACAACATTAATTAGAATAACAAATGCTTCATTACTACTGGAGGTTCATCTGCATACTGATTTCAGTTGTCTCCGTATTCACCGTTTGACATTCCCCCGCAGGGCCGTGTGAAGATTTGACTTGCCAGGCAGCATTAATGTGAAATATTCAAATAGATGCTAAACATCTCGACACTGTCTTATGTCATGGCCCGAGCGGAGAAAGAATCGTGCACGAAGATACGGTAACACTTTTCTGTTCTTAGTTCACAGACTGAATCTTTTCTCTCTTTTACGAGCTCATAAACAGCAGTGCATAATTTCCACCGCTTAGAGGAGTATGATTATGAGTCACGTGTCCATAGTTAATATGAACTAAACATGCATCAAAACACTTTGGGATAAAAGATGCACAGAGTACATTGTTACGATTTCGTCATATTTTAAACTCTAATAATTGGCTAATTATACTATTAAAAGTAATGGCCACACTTTCTATGCTCATAAAACATTAAAGAGCCCTTTATACTTATTCATAAGCATGCATTACTGTTCTATAAGTTGTCTATATTCACGTGGAGCTTTTAAACATTGATAGTGTTTTACTAATTTAATTAGACAAATCTATATTTAACTTACTCTACCATTGAACATGTTTCGGGTCAATATGTTCTTTTTTAAAGACATTTATATCTTTAATCAGAAGGATGCATTAAAGAGACAAAATATTTACTATTTCAAACAAATGCTGCTCTATTTATAAAAAAAAAAGCATCACACTTTCCACAAAAATATTGAACAGCACAACGGTTGTCAATATTGATAATAATCAGAAATGTTTCTTAAGCAGTTAATCAATATATGACCACAAAACCAGTCTTAAGTGTCATTTTTTTCGAAATTGAGATTTATGCATCATCTGAAAGCTGAATAAATAATATTTCCATTGATGTATGGTTTGTTATGATCGGACAATATTTGTAAATCTGGAATCTGAGGGTGCAAAAAAATCTAAATATTGATAAAATCATCTTTAAAGTTGTTCAAATGAAGTTCTTAGCAATGCATATTACTAATCAAAAATTAAGTTTTCATATATTTACTGTAGGACATTTACAAAATATCCTCATGGAACATGATCTTAATATCATAATGATTTTTGGCATAAAAGAAAAATCTATAATTTTGACCCATACAATGTATTTTTGGCTATTGTTATAAATATACCCCAGCGACTTAACACTGCTTTTGTGCTGCAGGGTCAGATATTCAAATTATTTTTAAAGGACACTGAAGACTGGAGTAATGATGCTGAAAATTCAGCTTTGCCATCACTTACATTTTAAAGTATATTAAAATAGAAAACAGTTATTTGATGTTGTAACAATATCATACTATATTACTGATTTGACTTGATTTTTGATAAATGCAATCTTGGTGAGCAGACGGTCAAAAACCAACCCCAGACCTTTGAACGGTAATGTAAATATCATTGCTCTTATCACACACTTGGCTAAAGTGTCACTTTTTGGGGACATTGTATTGTTGGTCCTCGCAGCAGAATCAGCTCAGAATGTGCCTTGAGGATATAACAGCAGACAAAAAGGACGTCTTACTATTGAACAGGTGCTCCATTGACTCCACCGGGACATCACGCAGTCATTAGGGCACAGCAGGACACAGTTCTGAGCTTGGGGAGGGATTTCATCCTGGTCACAGAGGGTTTGATTCACACTGCTAACCAGATCCTCACTGCCACGTCTCACACACCTGTCACAGCCACAGAACAGCAGAATGAGGACGAGGAGGCAGTCTGGAGTGGGTCGTGACCCTTAAGAGAAGCATCTGTGATGGAGTCACTCTGTGAGAACGTGTCCTTGCTTACCGAATCTTGCGGCTTTGGACTCCCTCGCCACAAGCTGGCAGCTCGTCCACTGTGTTGATGGTGCAGACTGACCAGGGGTCTGTTACCCACTCGTGCTGACCGCACTCGCTGCGACAGGGCACTGCCTCGTACACCTACAGACACACAGAGACAATAACACACTGATTACAGCTAAATACATTTGTGATATAGAAGCTTGCACACGCATCAGGGTACCAGAAAAGCTTAATTGTATTCAAAAAGTCTACTAAAGGAATGCATTCAAGAACTTTTCTAATTAAGAGATTCCCTGTAGATGTTACTCAGAGTAGACACCATCTTTAATCTGATGCAAACATAAATAAGGCTGTGAGGTATAGAAGTACAGTCTGTTTATGTCTGTTACAGTCTGAGAAAACTGTCCATTTCAGTCAACATCACACAAGTGCTTGCCAATCAGTCCCACTAGGATTTCAGAAATGATCCATATGTACAGGTATTAATATAATTAATCGTACTGACAATACGAGTAGTTCCCTGTAACTCTGTAGTTGTAATTATTGAATATCAACTGTGATTTTGTGTAATTTTGTTGTTGCAATTTTTAAACATTCTTAATTTATTGTCAGCAACGATGCTTCTGTCACGGTCGGTCTCTCGGCTCACCACCAGAGGACGCCAAACACATACACACCACATGGACTTTATCTTGAACTCCATTTCCCATCATGCTCCTTGATTACACCCTCACCTGTTTTCAATAACATGGACACTATTTAAGCCATTCTGGGCTCAGTATTGTTAGATCTATCTGCAGACAGTACTAAGTGCTTTCCCTGTTTCTAGGTTGCTAGTCCTGCCTTGTCGTGTCTCTGACCTTTTTTGCTTCATGCCCTGACCTTTTTACCTATGACCTGGATTTCCCGTTAGCCTTGCCCATTTGGATACTGTTCTGCTGGTATATGACCTCTGCCTGTTTGACTACTCTTTATATTAAAACTGCATTTGGATCCAAAAGCTTCTGTCTCAATTTCAACGTAACACAAATCCAGAACAACCGGCAACGGTCAGGAACACGACAAGGCAGGACTAGCACCAGGGAAACACTTAGTACTGTCTGCAGATAGATCTAACAATACTGAGCCCAGAATGGCTTAAATAGTGTCCATGTTATTGAAAACATCTGAGGGCGTAATCAATGAGCATGATGGGAAATGGAGTTCAAGATAAAGTCCATGTGGACCGCTTCAATATACTGTTGAAATCAGGTATTATGAGGACTAGACTAACATTCATTATTATATATATAATAATACACAGTAGCTAGCTTATAGTTTTTTTTGTTGTTGTTGAAAATTCATATGTAAGGCAACAGTTTGGAAAGACAGGTCACAAATCAATGTTTTGGAGAGATAGATCATAATTAAAAATTAAAATTAAAACACTACAGCCTCAAAACAGAACTTTTCTTTCTTTATATAACCTCGTTGTTGTACAAGTCCCACTGCTTTTACAATGAAATACCATGCAATACAGCTGGAGGAATTAATCAATTTGTTTGGACTCACAATTATGGATTTTGATGAACTAATATTGCAACAAAAAAAAAATGCAAGCTGCTGCTAAAAAGCGCCAACTTGCATTAATCCAGAAGCCAATTTGTCCAGCGGCCAAATAGCTTGACTTTTACCCTGCATGCTCAAAAAGACTCCTCAACGGGGCTGCAATCCACGATAAACCAGGCTTTTGTGGTACAAAATACCCACTTTCATGATTGGGTCAATATCTGACTAACAAAATACAGCCCTGCAAACATATTCTGCTTTATTTGCCACATTACAGAAGAAAATGTGGTCACAGTTTCCAATTATCACTACTAACAAACTATGACTTTTGCCTTTATAAACTACCAATTAATAGTTAGTAGTTGTATTAGGGATGATCTGTAAAATATGCTCATGCAGAATATTTGCTTTGTAAATACTAATAAACAGCCAATACGTTATTAAAAGGCATGGTAATAAGGAATTAGATACTAGTGGGAATTGGTCCTATACTAAAGCTTTATGGAGAAGTGTTAGTGAACATCATGTATGGTTGTCCTCAGTCTCTCACAGCATTGTTTGGGTTTGCGTCAGACGTGTCTGCTCCGATTATGCACTATTTTTGGGTGTCTGGTGACTGGCGAGAGGCTTCACCAGACATGATTTCATTCACAAATGAGTCTAGAAGACACAAAACGCAGTTATGACATACTTGGCAACACACCTCGTAAGAAAGTGGCTTCTGAAAACACAGTGAACACATAAGACCGTACGTTTATATCTTCCTCCCCAAGTGAATATACAGAGACTAACACACACTCAAAATATCCCATCTGCCCCTGCAGCTGCTAAAAGCCCCATCAGCGCTCTCCTCGTCTCTTCTCCTCTCCGTTAATGAGTGTCATTGCATTTCCAATTACAATAATCAAACGAGTGTTAAGACGATGTGAGAAGTGAGTGAAAAGATGATGAATGAAATTGGTAATAAATCTACTGATGCATTAAAAAAGGGTAATTTCATTAACACAGACAAATATCAAGATATCAAGAAATTAAATCAACAATCATTAATTCAGCAACATCATCAACAGCAGCAAATTATTTATTTAAAAGCCCTTAATGGGGAAAGTCAGTTTTACGGCACGCTTGGCCGTTTTTCTGAGGCTCCAATAAATATGCATTGACTTTTACAGTGCAAAGGGTTATCGCATATTAAGGAAAGGTTCCCGTCTGTTCTTTAAATAGCACAGATATAGGACTCTATTCCCCTTCACTGCCTAGCTCTCAAGTGGAGGTAATAATTTCAGTAAAATAAAGCAGCTATGCTGCTCACAGGTCAGCTCCTGTAACCTCTTGGATGATGTAGGAACTCTGGGCCGGATAATGAAGTCCCCTGATCCTTCTCAAATGTCAGTCGAAGGGCCAGAGACGACATGAAAATGCACTTCAAACTAATTCAAATCCCGTGATCGAAATACACTGGCGCTCCTCTTCTTCAGAGGGGTTAACAGGTGCACAGGGAGAAACACAGAATGAGGCACTGACCTGAGCCTTTGAAGATGTCCGTATTAGCAGTGCATGGAGAGAGAAGAGAAATGATATCAATATTAGTTTTGAGCTTTAACTTCTCCTGTGCAATAGCCTGTTGCTGTCTGGACTAGCCTTCGACATATTAGAAGAGTATAGAAGCAATTCAATGCAGATTCTCCGGCTTTGTGTGCGTTTAGATGAAGGATGAAGATGAAGACAGTAATGACCGCAGAAAGCTGACAGATTGAAAATGCAATTAACTCTCTAAATTGCATAAATATTAAAAGGTCTAGAAAACAAATTGTGTTTTACACAAGAGCTGAACGAAGCTTTAACCATGATTTAAATCCTCCAGAACGTCTATTATATTCTACTTGATCTGAACTTGTGCATTAATTTAACTACATTAGATGCAAAATATCAAACTAAATGGCATTTCAGAAATTAAATGAAACAAAGTTAATGTACTGTTTAAAATGAAGACATATATCGGGACACTTTCATAGTTCAACTGACAAAAAATTAATACAAATTAAATAAAAAATGGGTCAAAAGGAGAAGATACTTTTGAGAAAAGTAACATTTTGTAGATCATATATTTTTTTAAATATATTTTGCATCTTGTATGCACAAATATTCATTGATTTTTAAAAGTCCAATTGTTATTTCAAGCTACTTTAAATATGAAATATACATTTGAATATTTAATAAATTGCCAAAATGTTCATATTAATATATATATTTTGACATTCAGTAATAAAAAACAGTTAAACATTAAATAATTTATTTCTGAATATTTTACACAATATACAGACAGTATACTATATATTTTTTATATAAGATGTTGTATATTGTAAAGTTCTGATGGCATCCACAGTGTATATAATACACCCCCCCACAAACACACTCTCACAAACACACACACGCACACACACATGCAACACACACACTCGTGCACACACGCACACAAACACACTCTCACGCACGCACGCACAAACACAGCACACACGCACGCACACACACGAGTGCACACATACACACACACACACACACACACACACACACACATCCCTAACGTGAGCACAGAGACGGCAGAGGTAACTCTCCACACTATAAATCTCTTTAAGTGTCTCAGCCTGACTCAAACGTCAAACCGATCGGGCCATTACTGTCTCCTGGCCCCTGGAATCAGACAAAACAACCGGGTACACCGAAACACGGGAGATAAATGCTGCCACCGTCATGGCTTCTAATACACTTCAGATGATGTTGTGATATTGAAACGCTGATACTAGGCAAAAATAGGAGACAATAAAAGGATGAGATTTCAGGAGGAGCGGCAGGCAAAAGGGCGGACCTAGTGTGCTCACACTGAAGCCCTAAAACGATTAGGACACCGAGGCTATATGTGACCCTGGAGCACAAAAGCAGTGTTAAGTCGCTTTGTATATTTATAACAATAGCCAAAAATACATTGTATGAGTCAAAATTATAGGTTTTTCTTTTTGCTAAAAATCATTAGAATATTAAGATTATGTTCCATGAAGATATTTAGTAAATTTTCTACTGTAAATATATCAAAACTTAATTTTTGATTATTAATATGCATTACTAAGAACTTCATTTGAACAATTTTAAAGATGATTTTCTCAATATTTAGATTTTTTTGCACCCTCAGATTCCAGATTTTCAAATATTGTCCAATCATAACAAACCATACATCAATGGAAAGATTATTTATTCAGATGATGTATAAATCTCTATTTCAAAAAATTGACCCGTATGCCTGGTTTTGTGGTCTAGGGTCACATATGTGATTTTATCTGACCGCTGCCAATAAAAGATCTGAGGAAACTTCAGTGGAATGGGACAACATTTGAACAAACGCACCAATATTTACTCGCCCTAAAGTGTGAGAGACATGTAATCAGTCCGGAGCAACTTCATTTCTTTCTGTTCCTTACACAAAGATATTACGGCTTTTAAAGAGTTGAAATACAGCTTGAGTTATATTGATTACTTTTATTGTGGGTTTTTTTTAAGCTTGACAGTCTGCTCACTGTATGTTTTATTTCATGGGTAAACATAAATCATAATATCAATGATAATAATTTGTTACATTTATATAGCACTTTTCTAGACACTCAAAGCGTCATAAAAATGAGCCTTTTTGCTCAGTTATGGCAAGTATAAATAGTACCGCACTTTGTACAATGTTTATCATTCAGATGTTTGGGGTCTTTTTTATTCTCAAGAAATGAATACTTGTATTCAACAAGATGTTTTTAATGTCATTTTAGATCATTTAAAATACACCAGTTTCCACAAAATGGTCAAGCAGTACCACTGTGTTTAACACTCATAATAATCAGAAATACAAAGAAATGTTGAAGGATCATGTGACACTGAAGACATCGCAGCAATACATTGCATTTTAAAAGTGATATTAAAATAGAATAGTTATTTTACATGTAAATAATATTTGACAATACTACAGCTCTACTGCATTTGTAATCAAATAAATGATCATAAAATATAGAAATGGTCTCAACCCCAAACGTTTGAACAGTAGTGCATGCATTATTTCAAAGCAACTTTACAGAAAACCGTGCTTTTAGACCCCCAGCAGTCAGTCTGAGAAAATGCCATCGTCGTCTGGCAGGCACATATTTAAATAAATCTGATCCATAATCATGTAATCTTTTTGTCATAGTGTCTGTAAATGGGGGTGAGTAATGATGAACGATTCCTTTAAACTCCTCTGAATGATCAGATACAAACCAAATTAGTCTTGACGGGAATCATATCAGTGTGGAAGATTATTCACAACGGCGTCGCAATTCTTTACGTTCTCAACACAATAAATGTGGAGGAGTTTTTATAAACGCACAGTTTTTACTACCAATGCAATCTTTTAAAAGACTCCACAGATTATTAAGCGATGATTCATACCTCTTGATTCAACGCTAAGCAGATATTCATTCTATTACCAAGAGCTTTCATTGGATTAACACTCAGAGTACGTTTATGACCTCTTTTTCCAACAAGGGGATTCCATGGCTATCAGATGACAAGTGAGCATTTATTATTTATATCATCACGCGGTTCTCGTTTCGTTATTCTAATTAGTTGATAAAGTGATGGCTAACCTTTGTAACATAGCGAGACGCTGCAGGCCATCTGGACGGCAGGAGGACTTTCACAAAGCTGGAGAGACTCCAAGAGCAAATTGAGCACCGCACCACCGGGGACCGAACAATATGCATATTCAGAACGACTGCGCGTGATGCAGAAGATTATCAGAGACGGAGCAAGAGTGCAAACACCGGCCACGTGGGTTTAACAACTTTTACTCATCTTCTCAACCTGACATTAAAAGCGTTCCAGCTTCAATCGGGTCTGCTGTAGACTGGAATGTGTTTGTGTCTGTATTAATGGATTGCTCACAAATATTTTCTACATATGTGTCCCTGGAGCACAAAAGCAGTGTTAAGTCGCTGGGGTATATTTGTAGCAATAGACAAAAATACATTATATGGGTTAAAATTAATTTTTCTTTTATGCCAAAAATCATTAGGATATTAAGATCATGTTCCATGAAGATATTTAGTAAATTTCCACATAAATATATCAAAACTTAATTTTTGATTAGTAATATGCATTGCTAAGAACTTCATTTGAACAACTTTAAAGATGATTTTCTCAATATTTAGATTTTTTTGCACCCTCAGATTCCAGATTTTCAAATATTGTCCGATCATAACAAACCATACATCAATGGAAATATTATTTATTCAGCTTTCAGATGATGTATAAATCTCAATTTCGAAAAATGTACACGTATGACTGGTTTTGTGCTCCAGGGTCACATTTTTCAATTCTACACCACATGAAATCACATTTCCATCCAGGTCACGTGACTTATTGTCACGACGTCATTGCTGTGCTCTGATCAAATTGCTTCAGAAGACATAATAAACCACTGAAGTTGTTTGGATTACTTTTACAGTGCCACTGAGATGATGGAAATATGAACTTTGAGCATTTATTATAAAGCTCCTTCATGCAAAAAACAAATCAACACAAACAACTTCCACCTGCCTTGACTGTGTGGCGATAAATACAGCTGATCTAATGCTTGCATTGTCACTGCGAGCAAGGCATCTTTCACTCTTCTACGCCTCCTCTTGTTGAAATGTTCTCTGATTATAAATGAGTCCGAGCTGATAGGATAAATAACAGCTCCTCTGGCATCAAACACATTCGAGAGATGTGGAGAAACGCTGCGGGCCGCTCATTAATGAAGTGAAGCAGCTTCTGCTCGAATCAAAACATCAATCTCCAAAGACCTCTCTGCTAAACCAACCTCCAAGTCAACAACAGCATAACATCTCTTTCGCCTAGTCATTCGGCACAAACACAGTACATTTCCCCGCAGTTACAAATGCAGGAGATACACACAAAGCCACAATGAAAAACATATTGATTTTGTTGTATTCAATAAAGGAAGCTGTGATTGTTTCAGCATGGGGGCAGAGCACCGCAGTTATGGCCATAACCGGCGCGCAGCAACATATTTAGCCCGAAATGCACTTGAAGACCGTGACACATATCATCATCTGTAAGTGGCTGAACTCTGCACCAATTATGGAGGCGGCAGTGAGGCGGAGCAGCGTTCGTCTGCGTATTTCCACTCATGTCTCCGGTTAACAAAAGAAAATATCACACACTTTTAACCGGCCAGTCCTTTATATGAAGCCCAGAGTAAACCGACTCCAGGAGAGTCACTGTAATGCTACAATAGACACTGCAGTGTCTCATTGTCTACTTACTTACAAAAACTGATTTTAACGATTGGTTTCCCTTTATTTTATGAGTATGCATTTGAATAGAACTGGGCACAAAAGACAGGATGCTGAATATTAAATGAATATTGACGAATACATTGTATTGTAACACACTAGTTCAACAATAAAAAAACAGATTGATTTTATTAGTCAAACAGGTTCTGCAGCACGCCATAATTACATTATTAATTAATTGACCAATTATGCACATTTATACAGACTTATTTCTGTACACAAAGTTCAATACTGTCAAAAGATCAAAACACGATTTAATTCTGAATTTAATAGCGTCAGTAAAAGTCTACCACATTATAATATATTCAGTGCAATAATATTCAATAATTCATCTGACACTACTGTTCAAAAGTTTTTGTTTTAAAGACTCTTTTGCTCACCAAGGATATATATATATATATTTCTCAATGGTAAATGTAGTTTTCAATGTCCCAAAAAAGTTAGTTTATTAAATACGGTGAAATACATATTTAAGCTTAAGTATATTTATATAATGCAGCACCAATTTCTATAGGTGCTATTTAAACATTATTTCTAATAACATATGCACTGTTCTATAATATTTAAAAGGAAATATTGAAATCTCTGAGAAAATCATTTAATTTGACTACTATTTATATGTACAGTAAATTAGAGAGAAGGAAAACACAAAACACACAGATGATTATCTGCATAAGCACCACAACTCAATATATTAAGAGCGTGAATGTTAAGCACTGTACCAGGTTGCCATGAAAGGTAAACAAATCTAATTATGATTGTAGCATGCTGTAATATGATAAAAATCTGTGTGCACAGAGGTATGATGTCTTTGTGAGGTTTGACAACAGCCTTTCATCATATTCCCCAACGCTGTAGCGCATGTAATCGTGCAGAGCAGTCACAGCATACACAAGCATGACAAGATGGTTTCTAAAAGTCTGCTTCTGAGCTAAAGACGTGCTTCATTTAGAAGCTGTGGGAGAAATGCTTTATAGGGAGATTGGTTTCCAAGCACAGATTTACAGAGGTTGTTAAATTATGCAAGCCTGCTGAACACAGGCTCGTCTCATCAGCAGAACAGTCTGCCTCAGCGCACATGATGGTTACCATATGGTACCCAGCTCTGGAGGTGGGCAACAACAATGGTCTTTACACAGCGAATCTAGCACCGAGCCCTCCGCTGCGGGTACAACAGACTGCACCAGCCCTGAGGAGGATAGAAACATCACTATTTCCCACTCTTAGCAATGAGGATCCTATATTGAAGTAAGAGCCAGAAAATCACATGTCACTAGGGATTCAGAAACATGGACTGTTTCACATCAATGAGTACAAGTCATATTTGCGAGGTTCATACTGCTATGCATGGCACTGTAATGAAGTGCAAGGAGTTATTTAGAAGTGTAAGTATTGCAGAAGTGCACTCAAATCTTGTTCAAGCATTAAACCGATGAAAATGCTGCTCGAAACCAAAGACAGCTGTCTAGCTGCAGAGTCAGCTAATGACTACACAGAGAGTGTTTGAGTACCAAGGCTCCCAAAACCACTTCATGTGATAATCTACCATAGATTCAAGAGATAACCAACTAAATATCCATCAATCCAAAAATTATCTTGACAAACTATATATATCATTCTGAAGGTCTAAGCCTCAAGCATTGACGATAGAGTGCTGTTTTTCGATGGAAAGCTTACAAGGAATGTATTTGCTAAATTTGTGTAAGCAGTACACATCAAAACATCCATAATAAAAAAGCAGTACATACCAGCTTCATGTAATATTGAGTCACAAACGCATCCACTGCTGTAAATCCCGGTTTAGTTAGAGAGGTAAGGATCCATGGAACAACATCAGATTGAGTACTTTAGTCCAACGAAGCAATAACGTTGTTATATGGATGGTTAGATGACATGTGAGTTAAAGGGATAGTTCACCCAAATGTCTATATGGACTGTGAACTCAAAAATGTAAATTCTGTCACTAATTACTCACCCTCGTGTCGTTCCAAACCCGTAATACCTTCGTTCATCTTCGAACAAAAGCTAAGATATTTTGGTTGAAATCTGAGAGCTTTCTGACCCTGCGTTGACAGCAATGTAACTGAAGTGTTCCCAGGTCCAGAAACATTGTTAAAATAGTCCATGTGAAACCAGTGGTTCAACCAGAATTTTACAAAGCTACGAGAATACTTTTTGTGTGCAAAGAAAATACAAATAATGAGTTTATTCAACATTTCTTCTTCTCTGCATTCGTGAGAGTACCATGATGCTTGTAGACTATTTTAACAATGTCCTACGTTTCTGGGCCTGTGAACGTTTCAGTTGCATTGCTGTCTATGCACACTCTTAAAAATAAAGGTGCGTCACGATGCATAGAAGAACATTTAACATCTGAAGAACCTTTCTATTCCACAAAAGGTTATTTGTGGTAAAAGGTTCTTTAGAGTATAAAAAGATAAGGAAGAGATGGTTCTTTAAAGAACCTTTGGCTGAATGGTTCTTTGTGGAACCAAAAATGGTTCTTCTATGGAATCGCTTGAAGCACCTTTATTTTAAGAGTGCATGGTCAGAAAGCTCTCGGATTTCATCAAAACATCTTAATTTGTGTTCTGAAGATGAACGAAGGTCTTACGGTTTTGGAACGACACGAAGATGAGCAATTAATGACATAATTTTCATTTTTGGGTGAACTGTCCCTTTAACACATGATGGCATCCCTATAAAATAATAGCTAAACCCATCAGACTCTTGTTTCAGAATCACTAATGTAGCCAGTTCCTGCACAGTTCAATTTCCAGATCAGTAATAAGACACAGCATAGAGATGACATTCCTTCATGCACAACCTCCTCCCGCTTCCGTCACAGTGGCTGATCATCTGTACAGCACGAGGAGGCGAGATAAGAATATCAATCTCATCTCTGCCGAGTGACTCACTGTGGGGAACGGTGCAAGAGGAAACATCTGGAGAAGGTCGCGCATCATCCCATCTCCCATTTGGCACGGCTGACGGCAGACAATCACAGGGCAAAGACGGTCAGAATCATCAGCATTTATCTGGAACGCTCTTCGATTGACGTAAGCTGTAACACTGCTTAAATAAGTTGTCCTCCCAGGAAGGAGAAAGGAAAACTAGAGCATTGGGTCCTCACTAAAAGCAATGAGTGACGCTGCAGCCCTACACCTGTGTTATGTTCTTATAGGGCGAGCATGTCAGACAGCCGATCAATAGATAAGTGGTGGAAAGACAGCTCCGGTCAGCTGTTTACTAGTCTGAAAGGGAGCTGGAACAATCTAGTGATTGTGACAGGCCTCTCCGAGTCTGTAATACCTGAACGCCTAAATAATGAATGAATGCAGAGCGCTGCCCTGCTCTTAGACTCACGGCAGAAAGCCGCACTGGGGAAAGTGAGTATTGCTTGTTAAAAGTAGGGGCCAGAGACAGATTATCAAAGACACATAACAAGCCAAAGCGCACAAGGAACGTGGCGTGTTAACAAAGTTTCCTTACCTAGTCCTGTTCCAAACTATTTACTTAAAGAGAATCTGACATCAAAGCCCACTCAGACATGTGATCTGATCTGCAAATGACATGAATTTGATGTGACAATACTGAAATGTCAATTAAAGTGTTGATAGTGCACAGCCTGATTTTTAGGAAAGTCTTGAATTACACTTTGAATGCTTTGAGCATGCCGCTCCGAACCATAAACTGCACTAATAAGGTTTTCGATTGTTCTTGGACCAGTAGTTTCAACACAAAGCCATTCACTCTGCTTTTCTTACTATCCATCCCTTAGAATAAAACAAAAATCCCTAGGAATCAGAGAATACAATTAACATGCCCGATTAAATTATAATAAATCTTAAAGTGCCCCTATTATGGATTCTTGAAAATTATCTTTCATGTGGTGTGTAACAGCTCTAAGTGAATGAAAACACCCTGCCAAGTGTTAAATCTGAACGTGCACCGTGTATAAAGTTATTGTTTCTCAAAAGAAAGAGTCGACTCTGAATCCGCTCATTGTGCAAATAAAAATAGTCATTAAATTTGCATATAAAGTAACACCCGCCCAGAGCTTATTGGTCTGAATGAAAATTTGAATAAATTATTTGCCACTAAGTGCCGCTTTTGGAGCTGTAACCCTGGTAATGTTAATTTGTCTAGAGAAGCATAATTAATGCTTCTCAGTTGTGCATTAAAAAAAACTGTGTCACTGGGATTAATCAATATTGATTCATTTATAATGATAGTAACGGGTTGTTCAGGGTATTTTGTGCACATAAGCAGCAATGTGGATGCCACGAATAGTGAAAGGCTATTTAAAACTAAAAATGTCATGTACCAAACGAAAAGTGGAAATATCTCTAAACCCTCTGTTTCAAAAGGCTCATTTAAATTGGTCAGCATTTTCAGCTTCATCCCAAATATCCTGAAGTTTCAATTTTGGACAAATTGTAATTTTGATGCATCACTATTCAGATAAAGAGCAAACTGAGAGTTGTGCTGCAACACCAAGGCTATGGGTTTGATTCCCAAGGAATGCATTAACTGATACAATTTTATATTGAATTCTGTGTCACTTTGCATTAAAGCTTCTGCCAAATGCATGAAACGTGAAGAAAAAAAGTAGTCTTCTCTAAAGTTTCAGAATCAGAATAGATCCAACCAATAAATGTGCTCAGATATACCAAGATACCAAACACTGCATTCAAAATTCAGAGATTTCAATATGAACTCCAACACTTCCCATCAAACCCTTCTGAGAACGCCATTAAGTCTTCTGAGCTATAAAAGGGCATCCTCAGAGCGACACAATTTCCATCAGGGTCTCTCTCAAACTCATTCACACACATACAAATCCACTGTGGCTTTGGTGGTGACTTCTACTATATTATGAAGAAAATCTCAATCTGCACACCTTTGCAGAGTGGGCCGCTTCACAAACCTCCAGCTGCACAGCTTCTCTGCCAAGACCACAGAGCGGCCGTTTGCAAAATGTTAACAGTCAGAGTTCATCTCCCCAAAAGATTGGAGGGGCATTAGCCAAGGCAAACTCTGCCTTTAGCGAAGGGGTATTTAGAGTCCTGTTAAACAGTGGGTCCATAAAAGTTGTTAGTAGGCACTTAACCATCTGTACACACAGCAGTAGAAGAATGCATTTGAATATTTTTCACGCACACTGCCTCATCTGCATACTGACCTCTAGAAACCAGCGTGTCCTCTGCAAGCCCGTTCCAGCACACACATCACATTTATAATAAAATGTCCCTTTAAAGCGAGGCCCATCTGGGAGCAAGCTGTCGCAAATGTACTCGTAGACCAATGTACCTTCTTTCATTTTTTTGCAGATGCGGTGATGTCTAATTCAGACTCAAACAACGCTCTTACTCATGCATAAAGTACATCATTAATGACCAAATAAGCATTTTTATCTCCAAGATCGAACAATATGCGAGCCATATGTGTAATTTAGCGAGATAAAGACTGGCAGAGTCGCACATGCTCAAGCAATAGCGTTTAACACAACATTTGTACAAGCTGTCCTGACAGCGAAAGGAGGAGAGGAGAGGTCACAAAAAGACAGTTGCATGCTTTTCTGCTAAGAGCACAAATCTACAGCAATCAGGAAGAGTATTTACACGGACACTTGTTAGCACCCTTGTGCTGTCTCGCTGTGAGAGGATGAGGAGATTGTGTTTGTTCATATTTTAGCTTCGGGGCTGAAGTGCGTTCAGTAAACTGCACTTAATGAAGAGGCATGCATTAACCGGTGAAATGGTAATGAGTTGAATGTTAACCGTGCTGAAAATGCAAAACGTATCTCTAGGCAGCTTAAATATATTCCTTTGGGGATATTTCAGGCGTTCAATAAAAAACGGATGTGAAATGAAACAGTTTACATGAGCGATTATCTGAATCATGATGCCTGCGATCATAGACCCTAATGATTCTCATTACTCGCTTCTCACTGATGATCCACCATATGGCGGTGGAAGCCCACAGAGATACTATTTCCCTATTGAGACCGCGCATCTCACCTGATTCTTCAGGTCTAGTTTGGGGCATGGCCGTCCGCCGTTAAACGGCTTCTCCCGTAGCCATTTGGACCTGATTTTCAGCCCGCTGCCGCAGGAGGCGCTGCAGGCCGACCACGGCGACCAGTCGCTCAGCTTGCAGTCCAGGGGGCAGGGTATGTGGCAGACCTCTTCCACCAGACCTGCGAAAGAGCATGTCGAGCAATCAGAGCGGTCGAGCCCCTGCCATTCAACATCACGATGCTAACAACGTTAGCGGAAACACCTGCCGCCGATGCTGAGACCTCCGTCTAATTTACACTGACAGTTCAGGGCACCCCACAGCTTCTTATTTGACTAATGACTGCTTGCCTTCCCAGCAGAGGAAACATTACTTGGCTCTTTACTGAGAGAGAGAGAGAGTGAAAGGAGATGAAGTAGACAAACCTGATTCACTGCAGAGGTCTAGGCTAACCAGGTGGGCTTGGTGGTCCAGACAGGCCACGGCGCGATAACGCAATCCATGACCGCAGTCACGCGCCTCTCGCCGACCCCTCCATCCCTGCGCCGGGGTCTCCGATAGGATACAAGATGACCAATTACCATACGGCTGAGAAACAAACTCCTCACACGGACAGGGCTCGGACTCCACCAGAGGGTACAAGTCTTCCCGCTGACAGCGGACTTGTTTCCGGCTCCGACCTGAGAATGGATAAAGAGCCAGAAAGAAAGAAATAACAGAGACTAGTCATATGAATTTTAGGTGCCAGAAACATTCAGACAGCACTCATGTGTGTAATATACTTATCTGTCTTTGAAAATGATTAAAACATTAACGATGTCTGGATAACTGGACCATTATTCATTCTGCTGTCGACTGTGGACTGCTAAGTGCCACAGCAAACATCCCCAGGGTACGATTAGAGAACTATTCTGAGTAGACTGAAATGGAAACGCTTCGTGACGATAGCAGGAGTACTTCCAAGCAAACATGCTGCTCTTTCAGCACACTATAGATGATGGAGCAGACGTGTCCAATCCTGCAGTTTAAACACACCTAAAGGTCTTTGCACACAGAGTCCGAAATTCTCATCTGACATTTTTGCACGTTATAAAATAAATATAACCTCACATTGTGTCAATCACGTTTACACACTGCCTCCCGAAACTTTCATCCGTCATAAGAAAAATAGATTTTCTGCATTTTCGCATCCGTAGCAAGCATTTTAATAGGAAAGCAAAAAATGCATATGAAAATTTTGGACTCGGTGTGCAAGGACCTTTAATAAGCTAATCAAGGTCTTTAGGGTTACTAGAAATGTCCAGTATTGGAGCTAGGACGCTACAAGGTTGCAGGATTATTGGTATGTATCTTGTCCTCAAGGATATCTGATTAGAGTTCAAATTGTGATTTTGGGGGGACCAAACCTGCTCGACATTAAAGCGTATTAAAGCTTTAAGAGCAGTACACTTACTGATGTTACCATGTGCTGTACTGAAAACAGAAACGGGTCTGATTTAGATTCCCAGAGAATGCACAAACTGATAAAAATACCTATTTCAATGTACTACAAGTTGGTTTGGATAGATGCATAAGTGAAATGCTTAAAATATTACTTTTAAACAACCTTTTAAAAAAGTTTTTTGACCCCTTATTGAAAATATTGCCATCAATTAGTAATTTACATATGTGACCTTGGAGCACAAAACCAGTCATAAGGGTACATTTTTCGAAATTGAGATTTAAACATAATCTGAAAGCTGAATAAATAATATTTCCATTGATGTATGGTTTGTTATGATCGGACAATATTTGAAAATCTGGAATCTGAGGGTGCAAAAAAATCTAAATATTGAGAAAATCATCTTTAAAGTTGTTCAAATGAAGTTCTTAACAATGCAATATAACTAATCAAAAATTAAGTTTTGATATATTTACGGTAGGAAATGTACAAAATATCTTCATGGAACATGATCTTTACTTAATATCCTAATGATTTTTGGCATAAAAGAAAAATCAATAATTTTGACCCATACCTGTGCTGCTTATGACTACTTTTGTGCTCCAGGGTCACAATTATGCATTTAGCAGACACTTTTATCCAAAGCAACAAAGTAAAGAGGAACACAAGCAATATTTGTGACACCAACAATAATCGTAATATACAACGTCAGGTTCATTAGACAAACTGATTAGGAAGCAAGCTAGAATTACTCGCCCTAAAATCTTTCCAAATCCACAAGAATTTGGCTCATCTTCAAAACACAAAGATATTTGTCATAAAACCTGAGTCCCTCCATCGAAAGTCCATTCACCAAAAACTACATCAAATTTCCAATTCGTTGTTTCACATATGAACACTAATCAAGGCACATAAAGCTCATCAGATATGTTAAACAGAAGCTGATGCTGAAGCTTAATTGCTTAACGCGCAAGACCAAACCTCACTGGTTCTTGCTGAAGCTCAAAGGCACTTTCAAAGCAGGGACAGAAATCTCTCAGCTTTCATTAAAACATCTTCAATTGTGTTTAGAAGATGAGAGAAAGTCTCATGGGTTTGGAACAACATGAGTGCGAGTAAATGATGACAGAATCTTCATTTTTAGGTGAATAAATAACCCTTTAACTTTTATAGTAAGTGGTAAACTTGTATGTTATTATTGTTTAGCAGAAAGGTAAACAAAGGGTGCGTAACTCAAGATTATGAGCAATTTAAAAAAAAAATAATAATCTTACAATGCAAAGACCAGAATTGTGCCCTTTAAGGGAAAGTCTCAGGGTGGGAGGAACAATGATTTGTCAAATGTTTTGCGTTCCCTCGCAAAGTCCGGACAAACTCTTCCTGTTTACTTTCACAGCGTGCAGTGGTTACAGCTCACAACGGAGCCGTTCATAGAGTTACATTTTGAACTTGGACTCAATAAAGAAATGCAGTCAGTGCTTAGCTCAAGACATTATAAAACACTTAATGTGGCTTAATGTATTAAAACAGTGACATTGGAGGATCACATTCGATAATAATAAATGCTAATTCAAAGATTAGGCTAATATTAATAACCGTATTCATAATATTACTATTAATTACTATTATAATTATATTGAGTTTCTACTATATAAATCTGTTTTAGAAACTTAATTTCCTGTGAAGTTGCTTTGCAACGATTGTAACGTAAAAAAGCGCTATACAAATAATCTTGAATTGAATTAATAAAGGAGAATAGCCTTCATATTCTGGGCTATTCTGCCTAGTAATATTATTAATACGGTTATGTATATTAGCCTAATAATTTTATCAGCTTTTATTATTATCTTTTATCAATTTTATCAGCTTTTAATTATTATAATATATTAAGCCACATTAAGCGTTTGTCCCAAAACCGTGCCTTGAACTAAGCACTGATATATTTCTTTATATGACTCCAAGTTCATAATAAAACTCTATGAACCGCTCCGTTGTGAACATACGGAGCTGTATGAACCACTGCAAGCCGTAACGTAAACAGCCCCAACTCAACTGGTTTCTCGAGAGAACGCAAAACATTTGAAAAATTATTTTTTTCCCACCAGCATGTCCCTTAAAGGGCTCCGTAGAAGGGTGCCAGTCTCATCCTAAACAACTTAGGAAAACATGTAAGAGCTGCTGGCTCACGGAGACCCAGATTCGGGTCAGATCTGGGTTAAGTCCCAATCAAACCCGTCCACTCTCTCACTCCTGTCTACACTCGTGCGTGTTTCACGGATGAAAAATAAAAATGCATAAAAATTCAACACATAAACACGATAAAGAAGCAGCAGTCATTGACAGAGTGTTTAGCAGTCAGTTTATTGGGGGGTCCCTTAAGTTTTACAGAGTGTGGAGCTGAAAACTGAACCAACCAGAAGCGGCCTTCTTTCTCTCTCCCATGTTCTTTATTTTTAAATACACAAACATAGACCCACGGCACTCTCATGTTCAGTGGACCATAGACATCTAATTTATCTAATGAGGAGCGAAATTAATAGATTGCACATCATAACGGCTTCTGTTTAAGAGGCTATTTGCACACTTCACTTCCTGGAACATTTCAAATTAGTCATGTCCATTAAACATGATGAATATTATTAGGTTATATAAATAAAATGATCTGTTCATGAGAAGAGATGCTCCTTTTTAGACATGCCAACACCACAGACCAGCGTTCAACGTGGTCCTCAAACCTGTCAAGCATAATTACATCAGTCTGTCAAACCACTGGACAGTTATAAAGCACGGTCACGCTGACGAGCGGTGAAATATGATGCTTTGATGACCTGGATTCAGAAGCTTTTAGTGCTTCGTTGTTTGATTGAAGGATGCTGCTGGGTTGCATCAATGAGATCGCTGTGGTTTTGCTGACAGCTAAAGCGTTGAAGATAATGCAGATGAAAGATCATCATCAATCCTGATGCAACACTCAGTGGATTCAGTCAATCTCTGCTCGAGTCAAAAGCTAAATTAGACAGTCTCAGAGAATATATGAGCCGACAGCTTTCCTCTTGTGCTTTAAATTAGCCGCACAGACGGACAACCAAGAAAACCAGGAGTACTTGTTGCTGGGATTTACGTGTATCGGCTTATAGTGTATGCAAAATTGATTTCCCGCCCTCCATATATATATATATATATATATATAAAAATTCAAATTTGTGCAGCATTTAACAATATCATATCATATTATCAAGTGTTTCTGATTTTATTTTATGCAACAGTTTAATAGTTCAATAGATAGTTAGAGGATAAGTTTGCACATTTTCTATTTGCTAATGTGTTGTTATGTAAATGAACAATGTCTACTCTTTTACCCGCACTCACATATCCCTCTTTATTTGTCAGCAGAAGTTTGCCGGATGATGCACAATGTGTCATTTTGCATCATCCGGCAGATTTTTGACAGCTCCAGAGCTTTTGTTAAAAGTACAGATCGAAAATTCTGGGTTTTTTGTATTCCCCCCCCCCCATAGACAGTAGGATACAAAAAAGAGCATTATGTGTGTTGAATTGTGTGCAAATTTAAATGCCACAGTCTTTTCTCCGTTTTCCTCCATAGCACTGATTTAAAAAAAAGTATTTCTATTGCATAGATAGCCAAGTCTGCCAGTAGTGAATTTCCCCTTAATTAATGAGCATAATTACATTTTAGAACAGTACTGCCGATGAAAACAGTTCCTAATGAAGCCAAAGTAGAATTGTTGACTGCAGTGTTGGACAGTAACAAAGTATTTTTTTTCGTTGCTACTGTACTGGAATATTTTTGAAGTATCTTTAAGCATTTGTGAAAGTATTTATTTTTTACTTTTAATACATGCATTAATACTTACTTTTAATAGTGCACTAAAAATCAAATACTTTGTGTTTTTACTACAGTACGTAATACTTTTACTGGAGTTATATTTTATTGGGCTCTCTGCACTTTTACTCAAGTTCTTGATGTGTGTACTTCATCCACCGCTGGTTGAGAGTCTCTGAGCAACACACAGAAGAGCTGAACCTGAATAAATCCTGTTTATGAATACATTGGTTGAATGAATAATTCAACGACTCACTCATAAACAGTCACTTGTTTTATTTCTGAACGAATCACATGGTTTGAACAAATCCGTCGAGTGAATGATTCTTAGACTTGCTCATAAAGTTTCTAACTGTCAGGAGGAGGCTCTATATACAGTATACAGAGAGCGTGTGAGATGGACACAGAGAAACTCACACTCTCTCTGGTGTCCAGACGTTTCCTGAGAAGTGTTTGCCAGCCTCCATCTGTTTGTGGTGTACAGAGGCGGTCAGTGATAGAAAACAGCTCTAACAGTGTGAAATCTGTGTCAGTACACCGCAGCCTCGCTGACAATCTGCTCTCTGCTTTCACTGCATGTGTGAGAGTATGTGCATATGTATAACACACACACACGCACACACGCACGCACGCACGCACGCACACGCACACACACACACACACACACACACACACACACACACACACACAGTTTTTATGGTTTACACTTTCATACGCACGCAAACACACACACACCACCCTACGACACAGACACACACAGACACACACACACACACACACACACACACAACACACACACCACACACACACACACACACACACACACACACACACACACACACACGCACGCACACTGCACACCTACTCTTTGTAATACACACATTATACAAAATTGTGTCACATGCACACACACACACACACACACAGACACACACACACACACAGAACACACACACACACACATTTCCACAGTGACAATTCATTATTGATGACACCTCCAGAAACCAACAACACCTGCTGGATTCAATTAAGCAAGAAGAACAATCTTAGCTTGCAATTTTTAAGTTTTTTTTAATGCTTTTGTATTTCCAGGTTGAAATCAGGTTGTCATTTTAGCTTGTGATCGCCTTTGATGTGGGATGTCCTAAAAGCATGAGGTGAAGAAAGCCTTTGAAAGTTTACCTGCCACAGTGAATACATCACATTGTGAGATGTGCAGGATCTTAATGAGAGCCAATCATGATTTGTACGCGAACAAACTAACTAAAGGAGAAAGCACTGCAGTAATTCTGCAACAGACCGCTCCAAATCTGCCTGTAGAGCAGTTCACAGCAGCTCTCTGATCTCTGATGATAGACAGGACTGTCAAAATATGTTGGGTAGGTGCAGTAATGCTAAGAGAAAGAAGAGGAGGATAGTTAATGAAATAACTCATGTCAAGTCTCCTCAATGGTACTGAATGGTGCACTGAACTCTCAGTTCACTTTAAATGACTTCCTCTTCCTCTTTTCTAGCTTTAGCTGATTATGCTCAGCTAAGGAATATACTAAAGCTGACTTGTCTGTCAGCTTACTCCCTTTGTTAAAATGATATTCCTCAAGTGATACTACAATTGTGACTTTCGAGAATCCATTGTACATCTTGGCACTAGCTCTCAAAGGATTTCACAAATACGCCACTAATTTGTACCCGACCTTGTCAGGATATAAACAAGCTTATCGTCTTGCCACGGTGTAAGGATTTAGCTTATTCACAGTCGCAGTATTTGTTTTGTTGTGTGACTTTTCCATTCTAGACACTAAACAAACATCCAGCTGACTGTAAGAAATTAATATCATTCAGCTTGCTCTTGTATTTCATGAGGGAAGTGACAACTAGAGGTCTGAACCCGGCCCGTACCCGAGATAGTCTGACCCGACCCGACCCGAGCGGCACAGTTAAATTTAGAGCCCGAACCAGAAATACCCCCCCCCCCCACGAATAGCCAATTTAAAAAAGGCTGCATTTCACGATTGTATGCAACGGTCAGTAAACAAATACACAAAGAAACAGATTTCCGTTTCACAAGACAAAATAACAAACATTTACCAGTTATGAAAGTTTGTGAACATCAGGTGCAGCGGTCGCATACATTCTGCCGAGTTTATGAATGGTTGTATGGACAAGACCATAATTATTCCACCGTGCAAATTATGGTCATTTTTGTCAGTTAAGGTTTGTTAGCATTCGTTAGCAAATCAGACACGGAGATGTAGTGCAGCAAATCATATTTATTTGAATTAATTCATCATTTATTTGAATGAGAGAGAGAGAGAGAGAGAGAGAGAGAGAGAGAGAGAGAGAGAGAGAGAGAAACTGAAAGAGAGAGAGAGAGAGAGAGAGAGAAAACTTTGTGCAGAGAGAGAGGGGGGAATGTGAAGAACCTGCGTCTGTGCGTCTCTCTCTACAAGCAATGAGGCTTAGTTACTTCAGAAACAGCGATGTAACCCCTCATTGCAGAGAAATATAATGTTGTGAATCAGTAGCCTATCGAAGCTATTTTACTAATTGACAGGTTTCCGTGCAGTTACAACACGAATTAAAACAGTATAAACCTATAAACAACTAACCTACTGTGCTGTGCGTTATATAAAGTGGTTACTCTAAAACTAAAAAAATACAAACTGATATCTTCAAATACTGTGCAATAATGCGTGTGTGTGCGTCTATGAAAGCATTTTACTAATTAAGCGTGTTGTTTGTGTGCTGTGCGTTCTCTGATCCTCTGCATATAGTTTTGGTTTAGCTACAAACCCGAACCCGACCCGAACCCGAAGCTATCCATTAAACAATAACCCGAACCCGACCCGAAACCCGAGAGTATTTCAGGACCCGTGGGCTCGGGTCGGGTAGCAGACCTCTAGTGACAACTATTTGATAAAACATGCCAGAGCACATCGACACATGTATACAGTACCCACACGATAAAGTACTTTTTACTTCGTTATATATTTGTATATTTATGAAAAATAAACAGAATCAAATCTTTAGCGTTTTACAACCAGCTTACTTAAAATGTGTTACACATGATCAGATGTATTAATATTAAAAATATTATCCAATATTTTCCAGTGAGACTTATTATACTTTTACTTCTTATTCATGTATTCATGTATTTATTTTTTGTACATTTTCACCGTTTTTTTTTATACAAACACATATTTCTACATTTAAAAAAAATATAAATTAAATACATTTGTAAGTAAAAATAGAGGAAATAAATAAATATTAAATAAATAAATTCAATAATTCACAAATAGTAAAGTATAAATATGGCATACTGTAAGTGTCATTAGAAAATGTCTCACTAGAGCATGCAATGCATTTCTTTCTATCTACACGTTTTGTTTTGTTAGTTTGTTTGTTTAAAAAAAAAGTTGTTTATTTATTTCTCCATAATATTATAAGAGAGTAATATTAGGTATATTAGGCCACTGTCACTTTAAGACCTCGTGCATGGATCCAATATATTGATATATATCAATTTTGAACTGTTTACATCTACTTAGAATATATCTGATTGTGTTTATATGAATTCTCACCAAGACATTTTTGTGCATTTGACCGTTCAAGCAAAATACGCCTCAAAAGAGAACTAGTTCTAGTCTAGTTAAAGCTAAAGTTACAGCCTCTTGGATCCACCTGGAGTTACGTAGCTTGCTAAAGAATATAATAGTTAATGCAAACATTATTTATTTGCCAGTCTCAGTCTTTTCCCTTTAGTGTAATTAGCACATAAGGTGTGGAGCTGTCATATCACACGTTACATTTTGACAACTGTGAAGGTTTCTCAATGGATCTCACCTGTTAGTGTGCGTTTGCGGGTACGTCGGCTCCCGCAGCCAGAGCATTCAGAGAATTTGGACCAGGAACTGAAGGTGCAGTCGTCCCTGCATGGCCCCCAGCAGCTCCTGAAGCGTGACGGCATCGGCCCGGCCCACCGGAGACACTCGGACACGGCTGCCATCTCATCATACTCGTCCACGCAGCTCACTCCTGAGAACACAAACACATCTTTAATACAACAGCGCATTTGCAGTTATTGGTGCTTACTTAAAACATTGCTTACACTGTCAGCCAACACCAATCCAATCAGCATCATTTATGGACAGAAAATAGGCAACATAACCATTGCTTGGGCATTAACGTGGATGCAGATTCATGGAAATGTATTCGCAGCCGAACCGTGCACGGTATGGACTAGTGATCGACCGATATTGATTTTTTATAACCAATACCGATATCCGATTATGTAAAATGCTTAAATATCGGGAAAAAGATCGGTAAACCGATATATCGGTCGATCTCTAGTATGGACACTAAAAGCCGATAACTTTTCCCCTTAACTCGTTCTTCAACTGCTCTGATTTCAGATGCTCTCGCATGGAAATAGTCCTTCTCTGCATCAGCACCACTGAGAGATGATAAATGATACGCTTGGCAAATAAGAAGCCGCCAGCACACCGCATCCATTCCCCCACAAGGCGATGTGTTCCTTGCAGACAGCAGAGATTGTGCCGAGGACTGTTCGCTCACTGACTTAAATTTGCCATTCTGCCTTACATGATGACATGTTTTGACACAGTCCTCCACAGCATGGCTGGCTTCCACTCAGCTGAGGCGTTCACATAGCTGTGAGGAAGACACTCGAAGGAAACTTTTCAGACTAAATAGTATTGGTTAAACTCACATAGCTGTGAGGAAGGCACTCGAAGACTAAATAGCAGGTCTTAGTATTAGTTAAACTCACATTGTTTACACAGAATATTCTGACGAACGACTAAAAACACATTAATTTACGCATTGACCAAGCATTGAAAAAAACAAGACAAGATTATGCAACAAGTATATGAAAAAAACAATAAATATAATTGCATAATTTGAATTATGTATATACAGTTATATGTATGTGTAGTCTTTACATTGCCAAGCACCTGCATTCACATATAACTCCACTGATAGGTGTCTGTTTTATACACTATTGGTCAAAGGTTTGAGGATGGAAACAATCTTATGATCAACAAGGCTTCATTTATTAGATCGGAAAAAAATGTTTTACTGTAATTTTCTGTGATCAAAAATTTTCACCTTCATCATTTTCAATCATTACTTCTTAAAAAGAACATTCTTTGATGTCATTCAAATGACTGTCAATTATGATGAATATAAAGTTTACAAGAATTTATATAGAAAAAAACAAGATTTAATAAATTTATTGTTAATAAATTATCTTAATTTGATTTAATAAAAATTAAATTTAAAAAGAACTTTACAACACATTAATGCATTCACATATGATATTGTTCAAATGTCTCATGCTTAATGGTCATTATAGTTAACAAATATGATAAACAGTATACTGTTAAAATATGAAATCATCAAATGAAAGACATTTTGTTTTGTAATCATCCTGAACGATGAAAGACATGAGGACAGGTTCATGTCATGTCATAAGCTTCGGGCTCACATAAATGCATGCATTGTTAAAATGTTTCCCCTATAAAAACAGTGAAGAGCAACACTGTTTTCAGGCAGGTACGCTTCCGGCTTCTTCTGGCTGAGTGTGGTAGCATTTATTAGCAACTATTATATTATTATATATTACAATCAATGATTTAATTCAATCATTTAATAAAATAAAATAAATGCATTTATTAGTTTGTTCCGCCTTTATTTGTATTTACCATGAGTTTATTACATTTAGAAAAGATCAAATCTTTTTTGGTTTCACGTGATAAACACAGATGTATAAAGTTAACTTTATTGATAAGATAACACCTACACAGTAGCCTTTTCAGTCAGGATGAGCAAAGCAAAGCTTTTACAGTAAGTTTTTTGGCAGCTATGTGCCACATTGATGTTCATTTCAACTGCATGTGCCATTAAATGCTTTTTAGCAGGATTTGTGGCCAGTGTGTAATTAGACTTGTGCATCTGCAGATGTGCACTACATTATATTATCAAATAGGAAATCAATTAATTGTGCATGATTAACAGAAGAGAGGGATCAGTACAGAGATTAGACTGAAGAACAAAGACCCTGTGCATGATGAAGTGCCACTTTAAAGGTCCCCTGGAGTGCTTTGAAACACGCAGTGCTTTCTATGTGGTGATGTAATTTCAACTGAAAAAGGAAGACAGGGCGGGACATATCGAGCAGCCCCGTCCCCTTTTTTAAAATAGCCAATAGTGTTTTGTTTATATCTGCTTGGGCCAGAGCCATCCCTGGTGGTCTAGTGGTTAGGATTCGGCGCTCTCACCGCTGCCTGGGTTCGATTCCCGGTCAGGGAATGGCACAACTTCTTTTGCACAACTCCTCGTTAGCATAGTATATAGTATATATCTCCGCCTGTCACGCGGAAGACCTGGGTTTGATTCCCAGATGGGGAGAGCTAGTTATTTTAGGGGCAGTCGTGGCTCTAATGGATAGAGCGTCGGACTTGTAACCCGAGGTGAGACCGAGCAAGGCAGGAATTGTCCACGACTGAGGTGAGACCCTTTGAGCAAGGCACCGAATGCCCCGAATGCCTGCAGGGTGTGTGTGTGTGCACTTGGATGCTTAAATGAGAGAACACATTTCACTGCTGTTATACTCTGTATAATTGTGTATGTGAAAATAAAGCTCATCTGAGCTTAATATAGTATAGTGTTATAGTTACTTGAGCTCAGAAAGCCGTATTTGACAGCCATCTAATTGACAACCATAGCCATAATCATGCTGACTGTTTTGGAGTGCCGATCATGATAACCAGTCGTTATCATACACATCACCGGATTACGACTTCCTTGACATGCCATTGTGAATTCGTGTGAACCCATGACATTGCACATGAATCTGAATCGTTCATGACATGTGCCGATGTTTTTATAGTCTTCTCTGCATTTGACTCGCGAATAGTTGGTGGAGATTTGAGTATATAGACGTGTGAGTTGATGGTGTGATTTTTGAATGCAAAACATCATAGAATTTTTGAATCTTTTGTTTCTACAGTCATAATAAAATACATCATTCTGATTACATGATTATGATTGCAAAGGCATGTTATTTGTATTTTCACACTCGCTCACAGTTTGTTAGCTCTACAGTACATGCATGATTACTGCAAAACCAATCTTACTCTATGGCTGATTATTACATATTTAAACAAATCATAATAAACTAATATTTTGCCATTTGAAGGATTTGGGGTCAGATTTTATTTTTATTATTAATACTTTTATTCAGCCAGGGTGCTTTCAAAAGTGACAGTTAAGACATTTATAACGATACAAATATTAATATTTCAAATAAATGCTGTTCTCTACAATAATATTAAGCAGCACAATTATCATGTATTTCAACATTGATAATAAATAGAACTGATTATTGAGAACCAAAACATCATATTATAATTATTTCTGAATGATCATGTGACACTGAAAAATTCAGCTTTGCCATCACAAGAATCAATTTTATTTTAAAACACATGAAAATAGGTAATAATATTCACAATATAACTGTGATTTTTTTGTTCAAGTAAATGCATTATTGGTGCGCATTAAAGATTCTTTCAAATATTTTTTTTTAAATCTTACCAATCCTGTAACATTAAATACTCATTTGAGTTCAAATTATCATAAAATAATAAAGCGATTAGTGGTCATTATACTAAAATATTGAATGATGCAACTCAAGAGAACCGTGTAGTTTATTATGCACCAAAAATGAGATTGTGCGCAGGATTGAATATCGATTCAGAGCAGTTTGCCTTCAGATTCAATGTTCAATGTGAGTTTTGAGCAGAGATATGTATCTCTGTCTCCCAGGCTAGACATCAGTTTCTCCCTCCTACTCTGTGTCTATATCTTCCTCTCCCTCCTCTCACTCGTTCCCGGTTCCCGCTGTGCCCCAGAGACACAAAGGGTGACAGTACTGACATTCTGATTGGAGCGCCCAGGCTGCCCATTTTTAGCACAATTATTTCCCCTCTCTCCTCCAGCTCTATACCACTCTCTTTCAATGTATCTCCTCTCACTATTGTTAACATTTTATTCTTATCTCGACTCATGACAGGGATCAACTTAATAATGCAGTCACTTACAAAGGTGACAATGTTTGCTGACTACTCAAAAGGACACGGCAGAGAACTTTTTTGGCCGTTAAAAAGACTCCGTCAGACTTGCCAGCTAAGCTCCTCAGCACTCATTAACAGTGGAGACGACTCTTTTCATTAGAGTAACATGTGCTCCTATAATGAAGGTCTTGATATGTGGGAATCTAAAACAATTAAATGACTACTGAAGCTCTTCACAACACCAACAGGCACTGTGAAAGACCCTCCCACAGCCACCCCATAATAATGGGAACTGATAAACTGAGACATTTTAATCCATAATGTGAGACGAAGTTTAGTATGTGTTGTATAATCAATGACTAGAGGTGTACCCGCTAGAGTATAACAGTCTTAAGTGAACCCTTAGAGTCCTTTACAACATCACAGTCATGTCTTGTCAGCATACAATTGTTTAATATTTACATTGTCGCATGCTATGGAATTCGTTTGTTATGATAGACATAATTATTGCTAATATAATTGAACGTCCTTCAATTTTGGATGGTTCTGTCCGAGGGCCGTGGGATACAAGAATTATGCGGCACATTGATATAACAGTCTGGAATCTGAATTAAAAAAAGATCTAAATTATTGAGCTAAAATCATAAAAGTTGGATCTCAAATTTATAGAAAGCTTCCCTATTTGCTGGAATCTGAGGGTGCAAAAAAATCTAAATATTGAGAAAATCATCTTTAAAGTTGTTCAAATGAAGTTCTTAGCAATGCATATTACTAATCAAAAATTAAGTTTTGATATATTTACAGTAGAAATTTACTAAATATCCTGATGATTTTTGGCATAAAAGAAAAATCTATAATTTTGACTCATACAATGTATTTTTGGCTATTGCTACAAATATACCCCAGCGACTTAAGACTGCTTTTGTGCTCCAGAGTCACATGTAGTCTTCTTAAATACACCCGACATGATTTGGTGGGCACCAAAGAATTGCTCAATTCAAAATGTCCAAAAAAAGATAAAAAAAAGTCCAAGCCAAGTGTGAAACGACAAAGCGTCGAAACACCGGCAGCAAAAATTGCCCCTAAAAGTACTTAATGTCCCCCGAAAGTGATGCAAATTTCTGTCAGCTAATCCACAGCCAATCCAAAACCAGTCACTGACATGCTGTGATGCAAAAATACAACCTATGTGCATGTGCAGGTTTTGTGGACTATGGTGTGTGTGTGCGTTGTACTGTTGGTTGCTAGTGGGGGGGGGTCATTGTGCAAGAACACATAGAAACCAACTCTACGCTGACTTGGTGACCTCCACAGAGCGAAGCGCTGTCAGTGTGAGCGTTCAGTCATACATTTTCAATGAGAGCTGGTGATTTGAGGCGATATGGATGACAGTGACTGCTGGCAGTGGGACAAAGGTGAGTAGAGTTTAACTTTATACACACAAGCAGTGACATAATGCCCCCTCTAGTGAGATTTCACGAGTGATCATAGGTATTTATGTGTAAAGTGTGGATCAAGAACAGCATCTAAAACTTCACTCATATGAATCATATTAAGTGCATGCTTACAAATGCATTATATGCATCCTTTTGGGTTCACAGAATATTGACTTCATGCATTTATTAAGTTGGATTGATTGTATTACATATGTTCAGTGTCATCACATTCATATTTGAGAATATAACTGATTATATTCGGTGTGATTTCTGATGCTGTGTTTAGTCCTAACTTTCTTCATTTTGCTTCATACACAACCATTCAAAGGTTTGGGGTTGATACAGTTTTTAACAAAATTAATACTTTTATTCAGAAAGGATGTATTAAATTCATAAAATTGATAAAAAGTAAATAAATTACTATTATAAATAGTAATTTGACAATGAAGACTGGAGTAATGGCTGCTGAAAATTCAGCTTTGCATCACAGAAGTAAATTATAATTGTTTTAAATACATTAAACTATGATGCAATTATTTTCAATTGCAATAATATTTCACAATATTATACATGTTCCTGCATTTTGAATCAAATTAGAAATTAGCATAAACTTACAGACCCAAACTGTTCTGCATTTTTTATCAAATTAGCATAAACGTACTGACCCCAAACTTGCACTGGCCGTTACATTAAAAAAAAATGTTGCATTTATTTGCTCGTTAAATTTTTATATGGTGGAGAAGTTAAGGGTAACAACGGGGTTAATGGATTCCAGTTGATAAAATCAATATAAGTAATATAAAGGATGAATACAATTTTGATTGTTTGTTTCTAAACCTGTGCATATATTATAGATCTGTCAATACATTCCTACAGTACGTTATAGCATATGAGCGCAAAACCAAAATACTTCATACAAAAATGGGGTATATTTATAACACTAGCCAAAAATATTAAGATCATGTTCCATGGGTCAAGATTTAGTACATTTCCAAAAATCATTAGGATATTAAGATCATGTTCCATGAAGATATTTAGTAAATGATCTACTGTAAATATATCAAAACTTAATTTTTGATTAGTAATATGCATTGCTAAGAAATTAATTTGAACAACTTTAAAGATGATTTTCTCAATATTTAGATTGTTTTCTCCTCAGATTCCAGATTTTCAAATATTGTCCATCATAACAGATGGCTCAAAATATTATTTATTCAGCTCTCAGATGATGCATAAATCTCAATTCAAAAATTGACTCATGACTGGTTTGATGTCCAGGGTCACATATGTGCACAAAACCGTGCATGTAAACATTATACATGAATAATAATGAGATCAGACCAGACTAACAATAATAGCACGACAGCGGCGTTCACATGATCACCAACAGACACAGTCCCTCATATCACCGAAAACTAATGTCTTCTGCTGGCTCTGTCGCTGTAAATCTGTCTGCGGAAGCACGTTAGTTTTGCAGAGGTGTCTGTCTTTCTGGTTCATTTAGTGTAATGTACTGCTTTGCCTTCTAGCCCTGCTATTTATTTAGGAGGATGCTGATCGAGCAAGTGTTCTCGAACACAGCAGGACTTGTGTGGCGTGAGCGTCGCCACCACTCCACCTGAGTACGCCAAGCATAATCAAATTACACCCGCCTGCCTCAAATACAACAATAAATCATCCGGGTACAGAAACCACCTGCATCATTTTTAACCACTGGACTAAAACAAGAGCTTATTGACTGTACTTAGGTCTTGTGGAGTAAAAAGCAGGGAGGAATCGTACACATTGGTAAATTAGCCGAGAGTTATTGTTTACTTTAATTCATGCCCTCATGCGGTGAGATCCGGGGGGGGGGGGGGGGGGTCAACAGTATGTCAAGTGCTGGTTTAAATAAACCATGAAATTCAATCTGCACACAGGCAAGAGCCCGCTGCAGGCCGTCTTCATGTAATCCGTATCATAACCTTGCTGTGGTACTCGTACTATACTGCTGGCCATTTACACACTTACTCTTTCTAATGAACGGACTCATTAATTTTAATGAATGCACTCAATATCTGGAATAAAACTGACCTTTGACTCGGCACAGAAATGTCAGCTTTCTTCCATTGTCCCAATATGATATTCTGATAAACCGGGGAAGGTCAGGAAAATGTCATAATACATTGTGTCTAAATATAATAACTTCTGGATACAATCATTTAGTTTAATTTGATCTCAATAAATTCAAGGATTCGGTGAAAAATACCTCATGTTTGAATATTATTGAAGATAGTATTTATTAGTCTTACAATTTTGAATTATCATATTCTTTTACATTAATGTTTTATAATAGCTACAATACGTCATTATCAAATATCATATTTAACATGTACATTCAAATAGAAATACAGATATTTTCATATAAATAAAATTCACATATTTTAATGATTTGAATAGAAATAGAACGGTAACACTTATTCACTATTAATTATGACTTTTCCCTAATAAACTCCTAATTAGCTGCTTATTAATGAATAGAAATTGTGATTTGAATAGACGGTAACACTTATTCACAATTAATTATGACTTTTCCCTAATAAACTCCTAATTAGCTGCTTATTAATAGTTAGTGCGGTAGTTGTTAAGTTTAGGTGTTGGGTAGGATTAGATATGTAGAATAATGCATTAATATGTGCTTAATTACTACTAATAAATAGCTAATATTCTAGTAATATGCATGCTAATAAGGAACTAATTAAGAGACCCTAAGATAAAGTGCTAATGACCTGTGAAGTGTTATTTAAAGCACTTATGTTCATCAACAACCAATGAATTAAAGCACTGATATCTATTATACACTGATATTTATACAAGTAATATTTGAATAGGTGGAGACACTAAACGAACAATTCTCTCTATTAACTTGTTGCTTATTAGTATGCCTATTATTCACATATTTGCTGTTTATTAGAACTTATAAAGCACATATTCTGCAAGACTTTATTCTACGTCCATAATCTTACCTAATACAAACATAACAACTACCTTACTAGCTATTAATTAGCAGAAAATTAGAAGTTTATTAAGGCAAAAGTCATAGTTAATGGCTCGCTAATGGCGAGAATTGGATCTTAAAATAAAGTGTGACCGAATATGTTTCAACATTATTGAAAAATTCACAACTGTAATGACATACTTCATCAGAAACTGTGCTGAAATTAATTCATTTCTGCTCAACAATGTCAGAACATGTTGAGGTTTTTATGGTGTTAAACATATTGAATTAAACATGAAAGACTGGAAGAGTATTTTCATGTAATAATGCTGTTAAACGATTAATCGCATCCAAAATAAAAGTGTTTGTTTACATAATCTATGCGTGTGTATTGTGTATATTTATTATGTATATATAAAGACACACACATACAGTATATATTTTGAAAATATTTACATGTATTTGCATGTATATATTTATATTCATATAAATGATATCATATATAAATATATTTAATATATAAACGTGACATATTTTTCTTAAATATATACATGCATGCATATACATAATACAAATACACAGTACACACATATTGTAAACAAAAACTTTTAATTTGGATGTGATTAATCGTCTAACAGCACTAATTTAAATAATGTTTTTTGTTTATAATAACTTCGAACAAATCTCTTTTACAGTAAAATCACAGACAAATCACAGACAACAAAAGTATGGTTATGTTTTTTAAAGCATGTCAGCTGTGCCCTGAAGGCAGACTGCTCCTCTTTCATTGTCTGTGATGTTTAACAGCGTTCACTTCCATTCTGTCATCATCGCACCGCATGCTGCATTAACACTTCACACACTGTACAGTGCCACGGACACAGTCACATACGTGCACAGTGATGCATATAGCTCAAGGACATGTGGCTGTTTAGTGCACCACGAGAACCCACTCTTCACACACTGTACAGTGCCACGGACACAGTCACATACGTGCACAGTGATGCATATAGCTCAAGGACATGTGGCTGTTTAGTGCACCATGAGAACCCACTCTTCACACACTGTACAGTGCCACGGACACAGTCACATACGTGCACAGTGATGCATATAGCTCAACACATGTGGCTGTTTAGTGCACCACGAGAACCCACTCTTCACACACTGTACAGTGCCACGGACACAGTCACATACGTGCACAGTGATGCATATAGCTCAAGGACATGTGGCTGTTTAGTGTACCACGAGAACCCACTCTTCACACACTGTACAGTGCCACGGACACAGTCACATACGTGCACAGTGATGCATATAGCTCAACCACATGTGGCTGTTTAGTGTACCACGAGAACCCACTCTTCACACACTGTACAGTGCCACGGACACAGTCACATACGTGCACAGTGATGCATATAGCTCAACCACATGTGGCTGTTTAGTGCACCACGAGAACCCACTCTTCACACACTGTACAGTGCCACGAACACAGTCACATACGTGCACAGTGATGCATATAGCTCAACACATGTGGCTGTTTAGTGCACCACGAGAACCCACTCTTCACACACTGTACAGTGCCACGGACACAGTCACATACGTGCACAGTGATGCATATAGCTCAACCACATGTGGCTGTTTAGTGTGCCACGAGAACCCACACTTCACACACTGTACAGTGCCACGGACACAGTCACACACAGTGATGCATATAGCTCAACCACATGTGGCTGTTTAGTGTACCACGAGAACCCACTCTTCACACACTGTACAGTGCCACGTGTGCACAGTGCATATAGCTCAACATGTGGCTGTTTAGTGTACCACGAGGTACAGTTCACATACGTGCACAGTGATGCATATAGCTCAACCACATGTGGCTGTTTAGTGCACCACGAGAACCCACTCTTCACACACTGTACAGTGCCACGGACACAGTCACATACGTGCACAGTGATGCATATAGCTCAAGGACATGTGGCTGTTTAGTGCACCACGAGAACCCACTCTTCACACACTGTACAGTGCCACGGACACAGTCACATACGTGCACAGTGATGCATATAGCTCAACAACATGTGGCTGTTTAGTGCACCACGAGAACCCACTCTTCACACACTGTACAGTGCCACGGACACAGTCACATACGTGCACAGTGATGCATATAGCTCAAGGACATGTGGCTGTTTAGTGTACCACGAGAACCCACTCTTCACACACTGTACAGTGCCACGGACACAGTCACATACGTGCACAGTGATGCGTGGCTGTTTAGTGCATGTACAGTTCACAGTGCACAGTGATGCATATAGCTCAAGGACATGTGGCTGTTTAGTGCACCACGAGAACCCACTCTTCACACACTGTACAGTGCCAGGAACACAGTCACATAGTGCACAGTGATGCATATAGCTCAAGGACATGTGGCTGTTTAGTGTACCACGAGAACCCACTCTTCACACACTGTACAGTGCCACGAACACAGTCACATACGTGCACAGTGATGCATATAGCTCAAGGACATGTGGCTGTTTAGTGCACCACGAGAACCCACTCTTCACACACTGTACAGTGCCACGAACACAGTCACATACGTGCACAGTGATGCATATAGCTCAACGTGGCTGTTTAGTGTACGAGAACCCACTCTTCACACACTGTACAGTGCCACGACACAGTCACATACGTGCACAGTGATGCATAGTTCAAGGACATGTGGCTGTTTAGTGCACCATGAGAACCCACTCTTCACACACTGTACAGTGCCACGAACACAGTCACATACGTGCACAGTGATGCATATAGCTCAACCACATGTGGCTGTTTAGTGTACCATGAGACTTCACATTAAACTAACTTCTCTTACCTCTCATCTCCAATCCTTTACCACACGACTCACTGGCTCCCGTCATCCCCTGCTGGACAGAACCGGGGACCAGAGCACATGGGTGCCATCTGTGTGTCTTCCATCTGATAAAGAGAGGAAGGTTTATAGTGATGGTTTGATGTTAGTAAAGAAACCCCTGCATTACTGCCAGGAAATACATTTTAATGCATCTTCATAATCCAATAATCCAATATTTATGCGTGTTAAGTCGCTGGGGTATATTTGTAGCAATAGCCAAAAATACATTGTATGGGTCAAAATTATGATTTTTATTTTATGCCAAAAATTATTCGGATATTAAGTAAATATCATGTTTCATGAAGATATTTTGTACATTTCTTACCATAAATGTATCAAAACTTAATTTTTGATTAGTAATATGCATTGCTAAGAACTTCATTTGAACAACTTTAAAGATGATTTTCTCAATATTTAGATTTTTTTTGCACCCTCAGATTCCAGATTTACAAATATTGTCCGATCATAACAAACCATACATCAATGGAAATATTATTTATTCAGCTTTCAGATGATGTATAAATCTAAATTTTAAAAATGGACCCTTATGACTGGTTTTGTGCTCCAGGGTCATATATAGTGCTGTCAAATTATTAATCGTGATCCAAAATAAAAGTTTTTGTTTACATTAATATATATGTGTGTGTGTACTGTGTACATTTATTATGTATATATAAATACATACAAAAAAATATTTATATTTACGAAAAATATGTTGTTTATATATTAAATATAATTTAATTTATATGAAAATGAATATATACACGTAAATATTTCCAAAACATACTGTATGTGTTTGTCTTTATATATACACAGTACACACACAAATATTATGAAAGCAAAAACTTTTAATCGTTTGACAGCACTAATAAAATACAGAATATAATAGAAATATGTACACACGCAAGCAGACCTCCCAGTATACATGCAACGCATATCAACAGAGCTCTGTTACAACACGTAAACCAGTCTTTTATGACACATGTAATTAAGTGTTGTTCTATTCAGGGGCTATAACGAGGAAATTACTTTGTGACCCACGTCTTGCCTTCAAATAAGAAACTAGTGACTGTTGAATAAATCCCATAAACCAGTAGCTGCATTAAATGAATGGCTTTGTTTCAGCATACTAAACAGTCTCTTGTCAATTGTTTTAATTATGACGGGATTTTAATGGCAGATGCCAATGCTGACTTCTAGAGATCAGAGCGGTCAATGGTTAATATGAACTAATGAATGCATTCACTAGTTCACTGCAAATACTCCATGGAGGTTCTACATTAATTTGAGGGCATTTCATATTAGATCATTAAAGCTGCATGCATAAAAAAACAAAAAAGAATGAAGAAAATGCTGTTTAAAATGATTGCAATTTATACTACAGGGCTGTTGAATGCTAGAATCTGATTGAATGGTTTATGAACTTTCTAAGGTGTGCAATTATTTTCATGGAAACACGTGGCTAAAGTAGTTCCAGGCAGGTTTTGACCGCATTACATGTCCAGATCACTTCGCCAAATAATATCAGTTATGTCAAAGGTCCTTACAGCCTTCAACAGTACAAGAATCAAAACCCACAATGACATTTAACAGGCAAATATAGTGAACAACACGATACAAATAACACATTATTTTGTTGTATTATGTACTATCAATGGCTCAAGCCTCTGTGTGTAACTAGATCTAAAATTTTTGAATTATGCAATGGAGGCACTTTAAGGACAAAAACCTAATGAATGTCTTGAAATCATCTGAACTATGTCATGAGGTGTGGTGACTCTCGTATCAGCGCAGTAACTGACTCCAGTCCATTTAATTATTAAAAAATAACGCACACCCGAGGCTTCACATCACGTCATGGCCGCATCACCACCTCAGGTGTGCATTATTTTCTAATAATGCAACGATCATAGACTGTAAAAAACATGGACGTAGTGTCCGTGACGTCACCCGTAGGTTTCTGAAGAGCATTTTTGAAGCTCAAAGTGGGCGGAGACCAGCCGTCGCCATCTTGGCTGCGCGTCACTAATCGAAAGTGGGCAAAAAGGCGGGATGTGGGTGGAGCTGGTTGCTGAAACCACGCCCACCAAGCGCGACAGTGGTGACAGCAGCGGCAATCCACCTGTCACTCAAGTGGCCACGCCCTTAATTATGCACAACTTTAAGGTTTAATATAATTTAAACAGACGAGCTATAAAAAAATTCACCCCTCCTCAGTTGTCATGAAGGGCAAAATTAGCTATATAGATCAAAATAATCTTTTGCACCAGACTGTAAACATGTTTTTTTCTGCTGTAAAGTTGGGTATTTTAACATGGGGGGGGGGGGGTCTATGGGATTGACTCCAGCCTCCAGTGGCCAGTCGATGAATTGCAGGTTTAGTCACGTCCGTGTCGGCTTCACGAGAGAGAGCGGGAGGTTGCCGCTTGGCAACGACCCATCATCAATTATTCATCACTAACATGCAAAAACTTGGAGTTGGTAAAATGTTTAATGTTTTAATGTCTTATTGTCACCAAGACTGCATTATTGAATTCAAATACTGTAAAACAGTAACTTATTCCTGTGATGAAATAATAAATTGGATTTGGTGCTCAAGAATCATTTCTAATTATTATCAATGTTGAATTTAGCTCTGTTTTGTATTTTTGTATGATACATTTCTTTCAGGATTTTTTTGATGAATAGAAAGTTTAAAATAATCTAATTTATTCAAAAATAGAAATATTTTGTAATAATGTACGTCTGTTATATTTGAGCAATTTAATGCATCCTTGCTAAACAATTTTTTTTTTCAAAAGCAACAAAAAAATTTTTTTTTTAAAATTACTGACCGCAACCTTTTGAATGTTACGTCAGCTGCACTGCATTTATTCAACAACGCCCTGCGACTCTTCATGCATTCGGAAGCATTGACTGAGCTTGATTTGCATCAAAGAGTCACACAATGCTCTAGAGCCGTTTGTTTCTGTTTTAAATGGGGCAAAATTACAGAAACTAACTGCTAAACTATGACTGTGTTAAAAAAACTACCTGTTTCTATTTGTGAATAAACTTGACAGAATAACAGTTATTACAAATACAAAATCCCATTCACATATATTCATAATTCATTCAACTTGCGCAGTAAATAACATCTACAATGTGTGACTTGTGCATTTTGAGGATAGTGTTGTCAGCATATAATATATTTATTCATGCATTTCATTGCATGCGATTCTGAACCGCTGGGTGCATTTATCAAATGTGTTTTGATACTATCAACTCCACAAAACTAAAACGGGTCTAGCTGATAAGTTGGTAAACCACTAGTGCAAGTGTAGTTTATTCACCTGTAAATAGGACAAACCAGAAGAGCCTCACATTCTCTCTCCTCGTATAACGTATCTGGACACTCTTGACCTCCATTGGCCGCCCGCTGGATGATGATCCTGTATCGTGACTGTGAGGGCACGCTGCTGTTCACTACACAGTACACACACAAAGCAAACATTACTTTCACCCATCTTTCACTATATTAGTATTCTGACAGCGATTACCACAGCAGGAACAATTCAAAGAGCTCTTTAGATAAGAGGTAATGATATGAGTTCACCTCCTGTACGGATCCTAAGCTGATGTAATGACTTCATTTAACAGACATTGGAAGGCTCATTACACATGGCTAATTACGAAAAGACTGATAATAGCACAATTAAGAAGGCGCTCTCATTAACAGAAGCCCAAACAGGGTAAAGCACACTATTTACCGAGGGGGTATCAGTTATTTAAAACACTTCTTCAAATGTTAACCATTTGATTCAATCATAATAAATGCTTGTTTACTCCTGGTTTCTTTAGTGGAAGTAATTATCAATTAATAGTCTCATTAAAGAGGTGCCAGACGTCACATCCTAGCAGTCTCGAGTGTGTGAAAGAGTAAGTCCTGTTTGCATTATCAACACATTGTCCTCATGGAGGTAATGAATTATAGCATTATAATAACAAACTGTTAATATTATGCTTTTTCTCTTTTGAAAATAAAGAAATTATTAGATAAGAGACGAGTCAAAATATTAGGCGATGTAGTTTCCAATCAAATTCTTAGTTCGATATATGCAATGTTCATCCACAGCATTTTTTTAAAGCACAAATTAATTTATAGAAATGCACTTACCGGTAAATATACTGGGCAACACAATAAACTCATGACGTTTATTTTTTACTTTTTTATTCAAAGTGTCTTTTAAAGAAAGGCGGTTCACTCGGCAGCTATAGTTGCTTCAATTCTTCTTCTAGTCTTTAAAAAAAAATAAGTGTTTAGTGCTGTCAAACGATTAATCGTGATTAATCGCATCTGAAATTAAAGTTTTTGTTTATATAATATATGTAAGTGTACTGTGTTTATTTATTATGTATATAGAAATACACACACACACAGACATTAAGTATATATTTTGAAAATATTTGAAAATGCCTCGTTTATAATGGGTTTTATTGTTTTAGTCTCGTCGCGCCGGGACACGGCATCACAATACGGTGAGGAGCGTAACATTTCCGTCTCACGCTTGAGGTATTCGGCCAATCACAACGCACCAGACAGCTGGCCAATCAGAGCACGCCTCGCTTCTCAGAACGATGAGCTTTGTAAAAATCAACGTGTTTCAGAAAGACGGAGCAACAATAATGTACAGTATGTGGAAAATAATGTGTTTTTTTACCTTAAACCACATAAACACATTGCATTACACCAAATACACAAAGCAAGCTTATTATTTTTATAGCAACATCATATGACTCCTTTAAAATGTAACATTATTTATATTATCACTGTATTAAAGGAATATTCAGTCATCATCTACCTGTATGAATGTCTTCTAAATGACGACAGAATTTGTATTTGTTTAGTTGACTATCCCTTTAAGAGACTTTAACATCACAAACCCCAAACTTTTGAACAGTATTGTTGTATGGTAAGAGCGAAGTCCAAACAAATACTTAAGTGCTCCACGGGAAAAACAAAAGCATGCCGTTTTGGAAGGACATGAGGGACACACGTTTTATTTTCAGGTGAGCTCTGCTTGTAAGTGAGGGACCACTGAAATGTCACAGCTAAAGGTTGTGTGAAGAGATTGTATCAATACCTGGCAGGCATGTGGTAGGGCAGGCTGTCCATTCACTGAAAGGAGTCACAATGCAATCTTTCTTACAGGGCAGTAAACAGGGTTGAATGGTGTCTGGTCGGGCAGATTCTGGACACCTATGACACACACACACACAGGAACATTTGTTCACGATCAGTGATAAGCTGTCTTGATTCACACCACAGTCACTCTGTCCTTGACCTTCTAGATATCATCTGTGCTGACAGTAAGTACTGCTTGATTTACTGTACCCCACAAACCCAGACATTATCATGTACAGGTACAACACAGTTACAATGACACTATCTGAGAAACAGAAGATCACGACCACACTGTAGATGTAATATTTATGGTGTCTTACCAGCAGAGGCTGCAGCTGATCATATCTGAGTGAGTATACGGTAAAGGTGAGTTATTCTAGTATGAGTGACAAGAAGCGAGAGGTTATGTGAGCTTTACTGTATATTTCTTAAGAGAGAGAGAGAGAGAGAGAGATAAGAGAGAACGCCCACACTGCTCTCTAGACTGTAGTCTCTCATCTAATGGAAAGTGTTTATTATTGGGCTCTGTACAATTTTTTACTCTGATTGGTCAATCAGTGTTTCTAGCTCATATTTTTTGTGTAATGTACTGTATGTGTCTATTAATTTCCATCATACTAACGAGGCGTGAGGCATGAGGATCCATTTGCAAGGCTTTATTAGAAGGAGTGGTTTTGAATATATACAAGACAAAGAGTAATCCTAGGGCAAGCGTAGGTCTGCGATCTGCGAACAATATCCAACAGGCAAGGCAGAGAGATAATCCAGGTACACGAGCAATAACCCAAACGAGGTTCCATTAATCCATATCAAACACGAGAAAACTAGTAGAGCAACTGGTGGGCTCCGTATATCGCTAGGATATACGCTATACAATACTCGGCAGAGAGGAAGAGGAAGTCCACAGTGCAATCAGCTGTGTGTGTATCAGTGCAATGGATGATGTTGTAGTCCATTATGTGGTGAGCGAGTGACCTCTGGTGGTGAGTTAAAGGAAGTTCATGAACCGGATTCGTGACACATACAATGCAGTGAATAAATTGTTTTTTCCCAAGCATACAGTATGAGGACCATGCAGTACCATTCAAAAGTTTTGGGATAGTAATGATTTATTTATTTATTATGTTTTTGAAAGAAGTCTCTTATGCTCACCCAAGCTGCTTATTTTATAAAAGCACAGTAATGTTGTGAAATATAATCACAATTTAAAATAACCAAAATGCATTAAAATATTATATTGTAATGTATTCCTTTGATGGCACAGTCGTCAGTGTCACATGATCCTTCAGAAATCATACTATAATGCTTATTTGCTTCTCAAGAAACATTTATAATCAATGTTGAAAATAGTTGTTCTGCTTAATATTTTAGATCAGTTCAAAATAACAGCATTTAATGGAAAATAAACATGTTGTGACATTATAAATGTTATAACTGTCGTTTAAAAAAAAAAAAAATACGAGAAGCCAAACTTCTTGAATGGTAGACTGCAACAAAATTGGGTGACATAACTGAAAAAAATAGTTATTTGTGAAACAAAAATATCACCAGAATTTCAATAGTCTTCTGTGGGGAAAAATAAGTACACCCCAACATTTGCTTCCTATGGGGTGTACTTACTTTTTCACAACAGTATACAGGTTTCACACCTTTCCTAGAACTCTGCGCTGTCGGGTTCTATTGTCATTTTAAAGGAAAATATAATATTAAATCAATATTTCATGCACACTGATTTATTTGGTAAACAGCCATGTCGCAGGAGGGATAATAACATCCTCTCTGGTGAATATATAAGATATGATGCACAGGCAAGCGGTCATATTCACAAAACAAACCCATTCAGGGTGATAATGACTGGATGCCTGTGCATATACACGAGGGTGTATGTCCTGCTGTCTGTCTCATACGTGTCCGTGTGAGTATGTGTATGTGCATGCTTTTGTTTGAGAGCAAGTCGCCCCATAGAGAACGTCCAACCCAATGAGCTGGATTCTGGACATTTCATTTCCAGTTCCCAGCATGCAGCAGCTGTAAAGAGACGCAGCAGGGCTCTACCCACTACAAGCTTTGGAGACCAGCAAACAGGACACATCAAAGCAGGGGACAAGAAAGAACAGAGGCATGAATCATCTGCTTCTCTCTCACTTCTGTGCTCTGTGGAGCAGAATCTCATTACAGAGGGCAATCACCCAAAGCCAGTGATGCTACAGAGCTTTAGGAAAGGAACAAGAGGATACATGCAAGACATCAGTAGAAAGAAAGACGGAACAAAGGAGATGACAACAGGTTGGCTCTGTCTTTGCCTCTAGATGGAAACAAAGTGTGAGTATGGAGTGCTCCAACATTAAATGTCATCGGATGAGACATGTTTGTAGCCGTTATAAAAGCATGCATAAAGTCACATGACTTAAACAATGAGATTGTGTTTTCATTCCAACAAAGAAACTCTGACTCAACCAACGGCATAAATTTGGTCAGATTAAATCCAAAAATCATTGTTGCAATATGGAGAGACAACACATTTCTGCTTAATAATAATAACAATATTAATATATTAATTATTATAACAAAACCACCCGATTCACATGGTTCATTACCCTATCTGTTGTAAAAATAATTAATGGAAAAAAAATTATTGTTTTTATTTTTTACAGTTTTATAATTTTGCTGTTGCCAGTGCAGAAGCACAGATTACACATTTTCACTATATTATTATTATTATTATGGCAAATTACTTTTATTACGATTATTATAAACACAATGATTTTTTTAACACTATTTTATCATATGGCTGTTTCTGTAGTTTTAGAAAATCAATAATTCATCCAAAGACTTGGATTAAAGTGATTCCATTTATTAAAAGACTAGGCAGGAAATGATGCGGAATGAGGGAAATATTAAAAATCGTAAGGATAAAACTCGCATCATCCACATTTCAATGGTCAAAATGAATCAAATAAAGCAATAATCCTGTTCCATATAACTGTACTTATTATTAAAATGATTAAAACATCATGTAACACTATCACATGGTTGCTGAAAGACAATCAGACAAACATTGCACTAATATATATCCTGGTTTGTTTTCCTCTTTATGCAAGCATATCAGAAGAAGAGTATTAATAAAGAAGCGGTCTAGCAGCAGTAAGATGACCAAACATATCTCTGTTGGGTCATTTCATATATCAGGGTGTTTAAATGCTGTTTTAAATAAAGTGCAGATCTGAACACACTCCACCTATGTACACACAGAAAAATAAGGGTTTCATTTTGTACCTTTTTGGGTGCAAGAGCTTGTCCCTGGAGCAAGACCCTTAAAAGGACATATTTGTACCTTTTTTCCCTAATAGGTACATCTCAGTACCTTAGAGTAGTAATACGTTCCCTTGAGGTACTAATATGTACCTATTATGGGTAGAAAATGTACAAATATGTACAAATAGGGACAAGCTCTTGCACTCAAAAAGGTACAATATTAAACCCTTATTTTTCTGTGTGTATAAAACATCAGCTGCTTCCACATGATGACAGAACACATGCTATATAACCGATGCTCGCTCCAGCACATGCACGATATGATGTGTGTGTGACACAAACACATGAATGTACTCACTCCATCAAACACACACATGCTACAGTACATGCATCTGTGAGAGAGAGCAGGTGTGTGTGTGTGTGTGTGTGTGTGTGTGTGTGTGTGTGTGTGTGTGTGACACAAACACATGTGCACTCACTCCATCAAACACACACATGTGTACATGTGTGAGAGAGAGCAGGTGTGTGTGTGTGTGTGTGTGTGTGTGTGTGTGTGTGTGTGTGTGTGTGTGTGTGTGTGTGTGTGTGTGTGTGTGTGTGGTTTATGAGGACACAAACATGGGTATGACATGAACAAGGAGAAGGTGTATGAGGACTCAGTGTCTCCATCAAACAAACGCTTATAAATCATACATGCTACAGTTTTTTTGAGGGAAAATAGAATGCATCTCCTGTGAGAGAGAGCAGGTGTGTGTGTGTGTGTGTGTAAAAAACCATTACGTGTGTAAACCATAAAAACCAACATGTGTGTGTGTGTGTGTGTGTGTGTGTGTGTGTGTGTGTGTGTGTGTGTGTGTGTGTGTGTCAACAGATCGCTGATTTGTCCTTTACTGATTACAAAGAAGTCTAGATTACCAATTAATTTGTAAACACAGCGGTATTTGACACCTCCTTCTCTTTAACACACACACACCATGCCTTTCAAGCTCTTACAAACGCTCTCCCGCTGTGAACTCAACGCAGGGTTTATATTGCAAAAATAAGTAAATAAATCATTCTTGTTTCTCAGGGAAAAACAAAATGCATTTACTTGAGAAGTAAAACTGTGTAATACAGTACATTTTGATTTTAGAGAAGTGTAAAAAGTCTATACTAAATGTTCTTTGATGCATGCTTTAAATAAACAATACAATATAAAATAGTGAAGCAGCTCACTAGGTTCACTGCAAAAAATGCCTTTCTTACTTAGATTCTTTGTCTTGTTTCCAGCCAAAATATCTAAAAAACCAGAAGTAAAATTATTCAGAAAAAAACAAGTCAAAATTAAATGAGTTTTTGCTCGAAACAAGCAAAATAATCTTATTTCAAACAGAAAACCCCATGGGCATATTATTTAGCTTTATATTATTTTGTATTCAAGCAAAAACTCACTTAATTTTGACTTGTTTTTTTCTGAAAACAAGACAATAATTTTTACCCGTCTAGAAAATAATCTCGATTTAAGAATGTTTAGATATTTTGGCTGGAAACAAGACAAACAAATCTAAGAAAAGCATTTTTTGCAGTGTTTCTGAACAGAGCTTCTCTTAAAATCGTATGCAGTTTTGCTTATCAGATAAATGCATCTTGTTCCAAGCATGTTTACTGATTTTTACTGATATGAGAAAAAACTGGCACGTGATCCCTCTCAGAACCGAAGTCAAGCTGAAACCTATAACCAGGCCATAAACTCACTTTTACATTGGTGTCATTAATATAAAAGAAAGAAATGGATAAACGGCTGCATTATTTATGAGTCCTTTTTCCAGATGCACAACACAATATCTTCTCCATGCAATGCAATATAATATTTTATCTTACCCAAAGTGTCATTACAACACTCCCACGGGAAACATTTATGAAGGAAAGAGCTGGGGCAACATGCACCTCCACCGCTCTCATACAGGAGACGGAGAGAATCAGTCAGACTCCCAAACATCACAAGAATATCGACAGACTCAATGTACAAGATACGGTTTCAGCACAAGTCAACTCTTGAGAACAGGTCAGGGAAATGACAAACTCTTGAGAAAAGCTTTCACTTTTTTACTGTACATTTTATTCATGCTGTGTAAAAGATCCTGCAGCAATATTTTGAACCTCGAGCGAAGATGTTTGAATAAAAAACTATCAAAGAGGGATTTCAGAATTGCGTAGCAAAAATATACTAAACACTAATTCCCAATTTTGCTGTTCACAGACGCATCCCAGAGAAGCATCGTCTAACAATACCTGCTTTATTTACTGCTCTGATCAAACTAAATTCACATACACTATATTGCCAAAAGTATTGGCACCCCTTCTAATGAAAGGTTTGACTACTTTAGTAATTTCCATGACTACAAATCTAAATGTTGAAGCATATAATGATATTCTAGGGAATCTAATTGTATAGCAACAGTTTGGACAGAAAGACAAAGACAAGAATCCAGTCAGTGTGGAAGAACTCCCTCTGGTGTGACTTTAAATGAGCTACAAACTCATCACCAAACACTAATGACTTGTACATATGGGTTCAGTACTTTCATACACTTCAAAACTGATGCAACAGAGGTGGAAATACCATTTTTAAGTACATGAATTATGTTTCAATCTTTGTTGCCACAGTTTTGGAAATGCCTTTTTCTCTTCTAAAGAAGGGGTGCCAGTACTTTTGTCCATATAATGAATGTACAAGTCATTAGTGTTTGGTGATGAGTTTGTGGCTCATTTAAAGTCACACCAGAGGTGTTCAGCTGCTTTCTGCAGACCAGTCAAGTTCTTCCACACTGACTGAATCATCATTTCTCTTTGATTCTTGTCTTATACACAGAGACACTGTCATGTTAGAATAGAAAAGGGTTCTGTCCAAACTGTTGCTATAAAATTAGATTCCCTAGAATATCATTACATGCTTAAACATTAAGATTTGTACTCATGGAAATTACTAAAGTAGTCAAACCTTTCATTAGAAGGGGGTGCCAATACTTTTGGCAATATAGTGTATATCTACTAAATATTTCCATGTGGGAAGTGCATTATAGACCAAATACGTGTATGTAATATTATGGCTCATGTATTTGAAAATATCTACATGGGAGAGAAAATGCTGACAATGTTATAAAGATTAAGCTATAAAAATGGATGATCCCATAAAGCAAACAGGCCAGATTCAGGAACATTGTGAAACGTTTACGTCAGCATATATTTGATGAGAATATTTGAATGTATTTGTCAAGATGCAGATTAGGCTGTTGTCATGTTGACCAAAAAAGCATTAACATTAAAGGCCTTACCACATTTTTACCACATACCAAAACCGTTCCTTATTTGATCATTCATACACAGTGCATGTCACACGTGTGAGTAAATGAGATAAAGTGCCTACATCTACGACTAAACTCGTGTGTGATGTCAGTCTCACCGGACCCCGAATGATTAAAACAAATATGAGATATGATTTCACTGAATACTGAATAAAGCTAATTTCCAAAATCTGATTTTAATCTGATTTAAAATCACAAAAGGTTAGGTTTTCAATAACAAGCTCAGACTACAAACAAAGAGATTCAAGTCAAATATGCCCCCAAAAAAAAATTATATTTTTTTTATTTTGTTGCCTGTTTGAACAAAGCCGTATTGCCTTTATCTGACAGGTACGGTAAGTTCTGTTATCTCAAATCACCAAAGACTAGTAAAACACACCATTTTAACGTCATGCTATGGGCTTTGGAGGAAAATATATGTGCTTTAAAAATCCAACCTCCACAAAATGCCACTGTGAACACTTTTAGTGAGGAAATCTACAAACCCACAGATTATAAATGTCATGCATAAACATAAGGCACCTTTTGGGAATAACTGTCCCGACGCCGGTTTTCATGCAGACCACTTGACGAATCTGCCCCCCGACTGCACAGCTGGCCGTTCCGTTCCAGTAGCCGGTGCCATTCAGATTCATGGAGGAGTCCTGGATGCACGGTCCCCATGCGGATGCTTCCCAGTAGAACGTGATGCATGGATGATCATTACACCGTCTCCACTCCTCCAGAGCAGTAGCAGCTGGGCATGCCTTCGCTGGGAAGGGGAAAGATCATTAACTGCATTACAGATGGAAAAGCCTCTCTTAAGTTTGCTTTAATGCTCCATGAAATGTTAACGAGCTACATGAGCAAAAACAAAGACTCGTGAAACAGAAATCTACGGGGACATGTGAAGGCATCTATGTATATGAAAGTGTATACATCTATGTATATAAACTGTGTAAAAATTATTTAAAAACTATTCATGATGTAATTTCTGAACAACTAGCAGCATCAAATTAAATAAAAAATAAATCAATAATATCTTATATCTTTGGTCAATGTTGTTATCTGGCTACTCGATGCAATGCTTTAAGAGATACTGATAATTAAACTATTAAAACATGTTTGTTAATTGAAATAAAACTGAAATAAAATATAAATATTTGATGAAAAACGTTAAACAAATCTATTGTCTTGGCAAATAACTGAAATAAGTTTAAGTACAAACACTGAAATAAAAATAAATCAAAACTATGTAAAATATATATAAATAATCAAAATGTTAATACAAATCTATAGTATTATATAAATAATGCTAAAATAGAATTTAGTATTTTAAAGAAAAAAAATCATCCTTGATGGTTTATATGCATTATGAATAAATAATTTTAAGTCAAAAGATATTACTAATATTTTAGCTAAATATAGCTTTTGTTTAACTTTCCTAACCAGTGGCGGCGCTATACGGGGTTATAGCCCCATCAGAAACTTGCTTAAATAGTTTTGTGGACTTGTGAAAATAGTTTTATGAATTGTAAAAAAAAAAAAAATAATAATAATTTTAGTTTTTATTGATTTGAAGAAAAAAAATCCCAACCTTCTCTCTTTTCTATATTCGTTCATAAAGTATATTTCTTTGTAAGTGTCATATTTGGCAGTTGGCATTATGTTACTAATAACACTGGCATATGAGAAGTTTAATACCACAGAAAAAAGTCAAATATGCTTTTTCGAAGCTGCTGTATATAACAAACTGACAGCTAAAGTTTAGGCATCATTGCTTTCTCTCAATGTAATTGTTTTTTTAGCACCCCCTCTGAACTGTTAAACCCCCGCTTAGCACCCCCCACAAACTAATCCTGGAGTCGCCACTGTCCCCAACATCAACCAATGCCATGAGTTTACCTCCGTGTCCAAACAACCAAGAACCGTCCGTCATCAATTACTCACCTTCAAGTCCTTACAAACCTGTGACTTCTTTTGTAAAACTGAAAATATGAAACTATAAGAATGCATAATTTTTTTTTCAAGTCAATGGTCACCAAAACATTCGGTTACCAATATTCAAAATATCTTTGTTTGTGTGCTCTGCAGAAGAAAAGTCATACAGGTTTGTAAAGACATGATGACAATGGCAAGATGACTTTTTCTTTTAACCACACAAAACAGTGCAAGAGTCTGCCTTCAATCATACAATCAAAATTCATATCTGTATTTATCTGTATCAGCCAGAGACTTGAAATCAACTGAACACTGAATGTGTTAATGCAAGAACACCTGTGACAAGTTCTCCGGCATCAGCCTCCAAAATTACTTCTGCACTTTTTATAATTAAAAGTAATTACTACACCATCTGCCCTTGAAGCTGATGACATTGCATTGACATTCAGCCCTTTTCCATATCACGGGGACTCATTATGAGTGTAACGTAGACCGGCTGAATATTAATAAGGGCTTGTCTGATTAATGACACTCGGTAGATGGTGTGTAGAGGCTGGGGCTTTATTCACATTATCCAGATGCATGGAGAGAAGTGTAAGTAAGAGCCGTTACTCATGTGTGTGTGTGGTGGAAGTAGTCTCCAGACTAAGTCTTAATTACACAGCTCTTTCTGTCACTCCAGAAGGACTGCGTGTGATTGGAAAAGCCCACAGCTGAACTAAGCAGACAGAGAAATGAGACCCTGTGAACACATTTTTATCACTGCTCCTCTGAAACAAATATGCAGAATGCAAAACTGCTCCTCCGCTCACAAAAACAAACTGATTAATGGTGTTATGTCACCCTCAGAGTGATATTAAGAGTGAATTACTTCCTTGTCAAATCAATATCACAGCATTAAGTTATCTGTTTTTTTTTTTTTTTTTTTTTATATATATATATGTATATAATTGTAATAGATGGGAAGGTGCAGAGAGAATGAAATGACACATGCAGGCCAGACTCCAACACCACGTCACATTATGAGTTTGCACGCTTTAAAGGGATAGTTCACCCAGAAATGACAATGTGATGTTTATCTGCTGACCCCCTGCAGGGCATCTAAGATGGAGGTGACTTGGTTTCTTCAGTAGAACACAAACGAGCATTTTTAACTCAATCCGTTGTCAGTCTGTCAGTCATATAATGGCAGTCAATGGGACTCACGGCTTTGAGAAAGAGAAAAAAAACATACACAGACAAAACCAAATTAAACCCTGCGGCTCGTGACAATACATTGAGGTCTAAAGACACGAAACGATCAGTCTGTGCGAGAAACTGAACAGTATTTATATAATTTTTTTATTCAACGTAATGTCCAACTGTCCAGAGCTAAGTGCATTACCGCCACCTACCTCTCAAATGGACCATTGACACTCTATCTACAATCTCAATTAGGTGGAGATAGGTGTAGGTAATGCCCTTATAAGTCTGCGATCCGCCGTAAAGCAAGAAGAAGAAGAAGAAGAGACGTACCACGCGCGGATGTTGTGAACGCGCTCAGGACAGTTGGCCCGTGCGGTGGATCAGAGATAAATAACGATATAAATACTGTTCAGTTTCTCACACAGACGGATCGTTTCGTGTCTTTAGACCTCAATGTATCGTCACGAGCCGCAGGGTTTAATTTGGTTTTGTCTGTGTATGTTTTTTTTTCTCTTTTAAAGCCGTGAGTCCCATTGACTGCCATTATATGACTGACAACAAAAATCCTCGTTTGTGTTCTACTGAAGAAACAAAGTCACCTACATCTTGGATGCACTGCAGGGGGTCAGCAGATAAACATCACATTGTCATTTCTGAGTGAACTATCCCTTTAATTCAAATGAGTTGCTCAGACATTTGTAAAAAACATTATTATCAATTCCTATGGAAGATGAAAGTCAACTGACCTTCTCCCGGCAAGCCTAATATGGTCCGTGTGCGGCTTTGTCTGCTCTCTGTGTTTTTACTGGAGCAGCTGTGGGAGCAGGAGGACCAATCAGACCACGAGCTGAGCACACAGTCACCTGAACACGCCATCACACACGAGGACACCTCTTCAGGGGACGGCTCATCTTCACAGAGCTCCTCAGGAACAAGCTGACCTGTTCAGAGGAACATGACACCAGCTGTTATGTCACCATCATTACTCAGTGTTCAAAGATAGAACGGGTTATTGAGGTTTTTTCAAAGCAAGTGCATATTTCTTCACTGAGAAGAACGGAAAAAGAGTTATACTGGCCCTTATTAACATTCGATACTGTAATGTACTGTAGAGTACATTGTAATCGATTTTACATTTTAAAATATATTAAAATACGAACCAGATATCTGACGCTGGAGCACAAAAGCAGTGTTAAGTCGCTGGGGTATATTTGTGGTAAAAGCCAAAAATACATCGTATGGGTCAAAATTATAGATTTTTATTTAATGCCAAAAATCATTAGGATATTAAGATCATGTTCCATGAATATATTTAGTAAATTTCCTACCGTAAATATATCAAAACTTAATTTTTGATTAGTAATATGCATTGCTAAGAATTCAATTTGAACAACTTTAAAGATGATTTTCTCAATATTTAGATTTTTTTGCACCCTCAGATTCCAGATTTTCAAATATTGTCCGATCATAACAAACCATACATCAATGGAAAGATGATTTTTTCAGCTTTCAGATGATGTATAAATCCCAGTTTCGAAAAATTGACCCTTATGACTGGTTTTGTGGTCCAGGGTCACATATTATAAATTGTACTATTATTTCACAATGTATCTGTTTGAGGACATGAATACACAAACTGCTCTCAGGGTCACCTCATAAGCATGTTACTGTTTTATTTGAGTAAAACTAGCCTCATATCACGCAGAAATATAAAGGTATTCACGGCCACCCGTCAAAATAAAAGTTTGGTTTAACTTGAAGACACTGTGCCAGAGATATTGTTCAGTAGAATGTACATAATACTATTAAAACTTTAATTTAAGGAATAATCATACACAACATGTCTTCCATGTTTTATTGTTAATAGTAAATCCCATGTGTTTGCCAAAAATAAAGTTGTTTAATTTTCAATAATTAAAAGATAAATTAAATTAATGTATTGTGCCTTAATTTGATAACCAGAAAAATGTAAATAAGCAACACAGAATTCCTGAATAAAAAAATCATAAGGCTATTTTAAGAATAAATTAGAATAAATCAAGCTGTTTTATGCATTCAAATGATTAGACATGCTAAAACAGAGAATTTGGAAACAATAAAACACATAGTGATAAAAAATAAAACATTTCATAGATCCTAAGCATGTAGTTTTAAAAAAAATATCTTTTAATAAATTGGTGTGAAATTGTATACATTTTTCAATAAAAAAATTTAAAAAAAAAAAACAATGTATTTTGAAATTTTAAAACTAAAATGGAATTTGGGAAAAAAAAATGGAGTAAAAAAAAAAAGAAAATTTGGGGGGAAAAACTTTGAAAAAAAAAATAGAATTTGGGAAAAACAAAATGGAATTTGGGAAAAAAAATAGATAATTTGGGAAAAATAGTACATGGATTTCATAGGACCCTACACGTGACCACCAGCGGACAGAGAGTGCACGTCGGAAAATATGCCATGTCAAATACCCCCCCCCCCCCAGCTGTAAACCAAGAGGAAACACTGTTATATGATAATGAAAATACATATATACCTATTTGAATAGCTGATTTCTCAAAACGGAACGTATGAGGGCAAAGAAGAAAATTCAATAAATATTGAGGACACACACACTTACAACACACACACACACACACACACACACACACACACACACACACACTTTCTGTGACCTAAATGTTCTCTAGATATCGCCATTGGCCTTGAAACTCATATTATTCACAAACCCATGGTACCTTTACAAGACAGAAATTCAATGCACGTTTGAATAAGCCATTCAATGAAATAGCCCCATAACTCAGTGTTACGAAAGTAAATCATGATTATTGTGAGGCTTCCATTATGAATGTGCTCATATTCACTGCTTTCATCTTTTCAATGCATCTTAGATGAAGACAAAGTGTTTTTATCTCCAAATAAGAGATCAACAGTTGTGATTCATCAGCCTTTTTGTGTTCAATCACTGAAATGGGAAGCATGAAAATAGAGGGGGTAATTAAGATTTCATTACGATGAACACAATCAAGTCTCGAACACTATTATTCTGAAGACGCTCCAAACTCTTACGATCAAGCCTGTCAAAGCTACAGCTGCACATCACATTGCAGCAATAATGCCATCAATTTCTCAACAAAAACGGGTTTGTTCTTCAATCTTCAAACAAATTAACCAGCGAAAATATTTGCTTTGTGCACTGCCACTGATTTTACTAATGACTGCTTGATAAGATGGGCAGAGTTTGTTTCATTTCGCCTACGGGAATGACGATTTGAACAGAAAACGGTATTTGAGAGGATGAACCAAAGGTTATTTAATTCATTGGATGCCAGTGAGCTATCAAAAGACAGAAGAGAAAGAGAGGCCGTCTGCTGAGGTTGAGAGGAAAACTCTCATTTCATGCATGAAAGAGAGACATTAATCCTTCCATTCACTTCCCTAGGATTACACAAAACTTTCCTATAATGATTAAACCCTAAAAAAACAAACAGGCGCACACCCTTCTCATAACGGATCGATTTACAAAAAAAGTTGAATAAGTGAAGAACGTCAGCGCTCACGACGAGGCATCGTTGTTTCTGTCGAACCTTGTCATTCACTTTCAAACACGCAGTTAAGCAATAACAACTTGCTGTAACTGCATTCATGTCAAGAGGCTAAGGCTGTGATATGCATGATGTTCTTGATCCAATGAGGCATAGATGGAAGATATTCCCCAAGGCGAGTCTCCAGCCCTCCGCCTCCAGCTTTTAGCACCAGGCTTCATGAGTCATCCAAGCAGAGGCGCTGAAGCCATGTTCTTGGCAATCAAACTGATATTGCCAAACTCTGCTGGCGGCCACGTGACCCGGAGATCAACGAGTTTGAAGATAAGTGTTGTGTGCATGAGGTGGAGGACTACAGACAGAACCGGAAACCTCCATTCATCCACAGCCAGATCTCTACATCATGAAAAGACGGGTTTGAAACCGGTATTTGGTCTGTTCTTGATGCTCAGGATCAGGGATCCAAGATATTGAGGAGATTCACTGACCACCTAAAATGAACTGCATTAGCATTTCTACTGGCTCCTGCAATGCAGAGAAATATCACCAAAGACAGACAGACTACCTGCATTAAAGTGTGAGATATTATATAAACTACCTTTCGAAAGTTTGGGGTCAGTAAGATTGTTTTTAAGTCTCTTATGCTCACCAGGACTGCATTTATTTGATCAAAAATACAATAAAACCAATCTGAATAAAATGTAATTTATTCCTGTGAAGGCACCGCTGAATTTTCAGCAGCCATTTCTCCAGTCTTCATAAGATTCACAGTGATAAGATCACATAATCCTTCAGAAATCAGTCTGAGATGCTCAAGAAACATTTTTATTTTATAATCAATGTTGAAAAATATTTTACTGCTTAACACTTTTGTGGAAATGGTGATCATTTTATGAATATAATGTGCAAAAGAACGACATTTACTTGAAATATAAATCATTTGTAACATTATAATAGCTTAACTGTCGCTTTTGACCAATACAACACATCTTTAATTATGAAATGATTAATTTCTTATCAAAAAATAAACAAATCTTACTAACTCCAAATAAAAAAAGCTGATTTATAATAGCTAGATCATTTGGTCATCTCTCTCTCTCTCTCTCTCTCTCTCTCTCTCTCTCTCTCTTCTCTCTCCTCTCTCTCTCTCCATCCTCCATCTCTCTCTCTCTCTCTCTCTCTCTCTCTCTCTTCTCTCTCTCTCTCTCTCTCTCTCTCTCTCTTCTCTCTCTCTCTCTCTCTCGCTCTCTCTCTCTCTCTCTCTATCTCTCTCACATCAAATTCAAATTTACCCAGCACATAGGTTAATGAAATACAGTTTTAGGATGCTTCATTTTTCAATACTTAAAGCAGTTATAGCTGCTGCACCTAATTGAAGAATCACCCATTATGACAAAGTCTAATGAAGCGTAAAGTGCAGTTATTCTGCTGTTGTGCATATCACAGACCACAGTATAGTCCACGCTGGTCCAGCAGCTGGCTGACCAATGCAGTCACGGTCATTCATATCACACCAACATTCAAAACAATATATGTGTATGGTGTTGAACAGCTATACAGAGATGTCATACTCCCATGAAGTTAGACATAATATATGCCAAAAGTTTGAACATCAACACACAGAGCAGAATAAATGGTGATGAGCGACATTAAATTCACAAAAAGCTCTAGAGAAAGAAAATAACAGGAATTATACCGCAAAAATGACAGTTCAAGAGTCAGAAATAGAAACCAAGCAGCGAATGTTTTCATTTTAACCAACTGCACAGGGCTGTTATTCTCCTCTTCTGAATAATGCACACACTGTAATACCATAACAGCTGCTTGGCAATTTGAACACCTAACTATAATAAGTTAAATTGCAGAAAGAATAATACCAGAGCTCCAAATAACAGCACTGACTTATGGGTCATATCGCAGGCATAAAATAATTCCAGCTTCCCACCTCCCTAAATCAATCCACTTCCCCTCTCCAATACAATATATCAGAAATAATTGTGCAAGTTTGAAAGGAACACTTTGCCCCAGGAGAGCTGGATGAAAATGTGCATGCAGATTGGGCAAATTAACCTTAACAGCCCACACAGAGAGCAAAAACAGCACTGGAAGGGCCACATCTTCCAGGCTGAAATCTCTTTGGCTAACTTGCATTTAAAAGGAGAAGGAGAAAAATAAATAAAATAGTGCTGCTTGTGTACCATTTCATGCAACGCTGTTCACAAAGTGCAAAACCCTCCACACAAAAATGAAAGAGTAGGAGGGAGAGAGATCAAGAGAGTAACCCTTGATTTCCCTGCAAGCACAGACACACAGATACTTAGAGAAAAAAGACAGAAAACTACCTTTCATTTAATCCAGCATTAGAGTCTGAACAGAGCTGAGACAAGTGATAACGAGCGTAACACGAGACCTGTTCTCAGTCAACACCTCCTCTGTGTGGATGAAGGTTAGACTGAATTCATTTCTCAGGTAGAGTCGAGGACAAACTCGTTCATTTAACAGCTCACAGGGAAGTATAGCAAAGATGTTCTTTTTATAGGCTGAGAGAGAGCTGAAATTAATAACCAAGAATATGATTCAAGTAACAATAATAATTAAACACTTGCAATCATTCAAACTCTAACAAAAAGCGAGGTTGACATATAATTGTAGTTTATAAAGCTGCTGTGTATAATTTGTGCACCGTTAGCAGCACCAACAGAGGCGTGGCTAAAGGTGTGCGCACAATAGAAGATGAGTGCAATTCATTTGAGCTTAGATTAGACATTCACTAATTGGCTACTGGAGTGAAACTTTAACAATCAGAGCCGCATAACACGGCAATTTCAGACAAACGAGCCAGCCTTAAAAACGACCAAGATAATTTACATCCCTATTCTCGCTGAAAAACAGATACAAGCACAAACACATTTCAGGTGAGGGCACCGCTTTTTGTCATAGCCAATTTTGTCCCTACCACTTAATAAGAGTCTTTCTTTTGTTAAAAATGAAAAGAAAGGAAGGGTAATTGAGCAGGAGTTTTCAGCGTGTAAGCCTGATGAGTTGTAGTGTCAGCGCTGAAATTTGAGCTTGTTCTCGGTCTATGCTGTGATTTTAATTAGTCAGGAATCCTACTATATAGAAATATCTCCTCATGCACAGCCTTTACACACACACTGTAAACAATAAGTGTCATTTTAAATGTAAAATTTTGAAAAACAACTGTAAATAGGTTAACAGTAAGTTCCCGTACTATATACAGGGAAAAACTGTAAAAGATCTAAGCAGACAGTTCATGTAATCTTCCATTAAAATGCTGTTAATTATAAAAAATAACAAATCGATGTAAAATTACAGTCAAAAACTGTAAACTGATATTCCCAGAATTCCCTGCGTGACACTACACATTTGAGTGTGTTTTGTTTAAATAATCATGTTTTTAATAGTTTTTCATATCAGTTATGTACATGTGGGCTTTATGTTACATCTTCTGTAGTTTAATGAAGTTTATTGCATTATTTAAGTATGATGATGGTGTTTAGTGTTTGCATGAATGACTGTATATATATTAATATATTAATATGCTTGTGGCGAAGCTGCTTGTGGCGAAGCTACTTGTGACGAGCTTTGATTCTTCATTTCTCTTTTACCTCCTGCATTATTATTATTATGGTGGTTGTCAGTGTGTTAAAGGTAGTAGTGTGTGTTGTTGACTTTGGTGGTTTACATTCAAAAGTCCTTGTTTGTAAATTACAGTTTTATACTGTGTGTTTATAGTTTTTTATGCATTTTCTACAAAATTATTCTGGCAACCACAGCTGCCAAAATTATTTTGTCAAAACTACAGAATTTGTTTTACAATGCACTTTCAATTCCAACGAGATCACAAAATCAAATGCACACAAATGCACCTGTTATACTTGCTTATGTTATATCGTTTGAAGCATAAATACAATAAGAGCAAAAAGTTAGGCCATAAAAGAAAAAGAAAACCATAAAAACAAAACATTGGCTAGTTGAGCCAGAAGTTGCATTGCTCAGATAAACAGAAAAGTTGAAAGCATTTTGTTATTTTACTGTTGTCTTTGCACCGTAAGTAGAAAGTATATTAATATCAAATAAATTGCCTTACCTTTAGAGATTAAATTAATTTGCAGAGGGATTTAGTGCATTATGTTTCAATGCAATTTAGAATTAAGTGACAAGATCTGACTACGCTGTTTAAAATGAACAATTTTCTTTTCTGTTCCAGCTCAGCCACTTAGTATTCATTGACACATCAAGAAAACATAAATATTAATGCTGAAAGGTCCATGTAAACACTGAATCCTCATTATCAACAGAGGTGTGTACAAACAGCGGTGCAGCATACCAGAGAGAATCATGGAGATGAACGTGAATGAAGAACGGGAAACAAGACCTCTAGACCTTTCTCTGAATCCAGTCTGTCACATTATATTAACATCGATACCAGTAACAACTAATGATACTCATAAAGGAATGCTGTACGTGACTGAGAGCAATGCAAATCAATGATGCAAACAAATACAAAGAGAGGAAACAATGTTCAGACATGCAGGAGAGAAATGTCAAATGTGACCATCACTCTAGAACAGACTGAAGATTAAATGTTATATTTAGAGATATCACAACTATGACCTTTAGAGAATGGGAACAAAAAATAACCGTGGAAGACATCCGATTGGTGGAACGTGTCACCTCACACAACCTTCTTCTGAGTAAAGTCACAGCAGAAAGGTCAGGGAGACCGAGGACAGCTGTCAGTAAAATACAAACAACCACCTATGGTTGGAATGAAAAGTGACACATGTCGGCTTTTCTCAAAACTTGAACGTGATGAGGGCCAAAGAAGAAAATTCATGAATAAATATTGAGGTGACACATATTTACATCCATATACACACGCGCACACACACAGCACACACACACACACACACACACACCACACACACACACACACACACACACACACACACACACACACACACACACACACACACACACACACACACACACACACACACACACACACACACACACACACACACACACACACACACACACACACACACACACACACACACACACACACTTTAACATAGGGACCGGTTCTCTCTATTAACTAGTTGCTTATAAATATGCCTATTTTTAACATATTTATATTTAGTCATTTTGCCGACGCTTTTATCCAAAGCGACTTACAATTGGGGAATACATAAAGTGATTAATCTTGAAGAGGCAAACAGACAGAGCAAGTGCTCGTAACACCAAGTCTTAGGCATTGTTCAAATAAATACAAGCTAGCAAGAGAAGGAGAGAAAGATAAAGACAAAGATGAAGTGTTTTTTTCAAGTTTAATATGAAGTCACGTAGTGTCGAAAACCTTTTGAGTCTCATATACTAAAAATGCTGTTTTCTTGAACCTACATAAAAACCCTTGTCAGACCAACAAAATTACCCCAAATGTTGTCCCGACTAGTCAAACACAATTGTCTGAACAAAGAATGTCATGTTGTTGTAATGTTAAGGCTTTGTGAGTTCCCAGCATGCATTGCAGTATGAATAAATTATGCACTTACTGTTATAGGATTATTGTTTTGCTGTTTTCTGATTGTTTAAACTGTTGTGTTATCATTATTGTTAGTTATTTGTTGTACTGTGATGTAAAGGGCTCATCTTTTTAACATTTGTTGATCGCCACTGTTCTTGAGGATAGTGTCTAGTATTGAGGAATAGAGTATGTTCAACCATTTTTATCTGAATTATGGATATCTAAGTCTTGTAAGTTGTCTTACAAACAAGGACAATGTGGTCTACTTACTAGACTACCGTGTCCATTAAAGTTTGTCATTTGTGTTCAAATATAAGTTCAATAAAGTGGTGACTTCTTTAACCTAAATTACAAATAAAATACATCAACATTCAAGATAATAAGCAAAACTTGGTAACACGCATTGGAAAAGTCTTACAAGTCTTTTTGACTAACAAAACTGTGTTAGCTGAACCAAAAAGAGACGTGACTTTACTCAGTGACTTGGGTTGAGTGAACAACTCGGTCCGAAGTTGAGTAAACTCAAAAAAGCTGAGCAGCAAGTCAAGTCAACTTTCATATTGTACAGTGTAGGAACTGTTCACTGAAAGGTGCTTTGGGGAACCAAAAACGCTTGATATGACATTGCTGCAATCCTTTTGGAGTGAGTGAATGGTATAAAGGTCTTATACATAACTAAAGGTGTAAAACATACTAGTAGAACAGCGCTGTACCCACAGCTAACTACTATTGAGCAATTAACACTTCAGAAAAAAAATAAGTGTTTATAAATTGTCCTGCAATTGTGATCTTCACAGTAAATATCCATACATTTTCTATTTTTTTCATACATTACATTTTTATTTTGATCATTTACTACAAAATACATATATAATACATATACAATAGATTTGTTTTATACTCTCTCACTGACTGTTGGACGTAAATGTGCCACGTTTTATTTCTTTTAAAAACTCATATGAAGATTAAATGAGCAACAGGTTTGTTAAAAAAAACAACTAAAACATTCTGATTATATATTCTCAAAATATCTGTGATATCGTATTGTAGTAAATGCACTTAATGTATGAAAAATATATGTAAATTGTTCTTTGCTGCTTGTACAAATGGCGAATCATCTCAATCTGTCAGTTCTTTGAGAGCTTTAGGGTTTAAAGCCAGAACTAAGACTCCACGCGTCAGTAAGAGATGATTTTGAGAATTGATCAGAATTAGTTCACCTCCGTCCAGATATTGACAACCCTGAGACGCAAGCAGAAGGTCATTTACCAGATTAGTGTCACCTGCATTGATCAGACACACTGATAACTGGCACGTTGACCGATCACACGGTCAGAGAGAAAACCGATAGCTCCAGCCCTCTCCTCTGATCCATTTCAAACCGCAGTTATCCAGGCTTGTCGTCTCATATGGATTTAAAGACGCTTATAATCCTTCCAATCATAATTCTGCTGAAGACTCATTTAAGGTAAGGTTAAGTCGTTCAACTATTTTAAGCACAAAGCTCTGTGGTGAAGCTTCGTTTCTTAAAGGCTTCTTCAAACGCTTGGAGACAGAAACATGACTTCCCTGATAACTGTAAGACTTGACAACTCTCTGCATTAGTGCGGGAGAGAGCGGCTCTTGTACCGAGGTCCATGACGTGAAAACAACACTGGAACAGTTGGGCGGCTGTCGGCCTCGTTCTAACATAACAAACCCATCTGTGTCCCACACATGCTTCACTGGGGGCTCATGCCAGACCAATGAAACTGACAAAACTGCTTCTTGATCAAACCGTATTAAAAACTAAACCAAATTAGGACATATTATGATAAGCAATGACTCCAAGCACGTACAGAAACATTCAGTTTAACAACTGCTTCATGATTAGCCAGAAAAAAATGCTAATTCTTCTTCATATTTACAAAAACTAATATCCTTAAAATAAAATTACATTTATATATATCTGTATGTGTGTGTGCTGGTGCGTGCGTGCGGGACGTGAGTGTGCATGTGTGTGTTGTGCGTGTGTGTGAGTGTGTGTCTGTGTGTGTGTGTGTGGGTGTGGTGTGTGTGTGTGTGTGTGTGTGTGTCGTGTGTGTGTGTGTGTGTGTGTGTGTTGTGTGTGTGTGTGTGTGTGTGTGTGTGTATGTGTGTGAGTGGTGTGTGTGTGTTGTTTAGTGTGTGTGTGTGTGTGTGTGTGTGTGTGTGTGTGTGTGTGTGTTTAACAGATAATTTATTTATAAATATGATATTTTAAGGTCTAGTTCTCGCTATTCATTGACTATTAACTAACTTTTTCCTCAAAAAACTCCCAATTACTGCTTATTAATAGTTAATAAGGTAGCTGTTTAGTTTATTAAAGATGCAGAATATGTTCATTCAGAATATGTGCTTTATACAGTAAGTACTAATAAACATACACTATGCTTGTAATATGCATGCTAATAAGCAACTAGTTAAAAGTGAGAACTGGTGCCTAAACTAAAGTCTTACCATAAATACATTCATGTTTCTTCACTTATGATTTAAAATTTTGCTTCTCTGTAACCTCATAGGATATTTAGATATTTTGTTACTGAAAAACATGACGTTCAATGAAATGTTGCAATCCCAGATCGATGCCTTGGTGTTAAATAGACTGCTTTTCAAAAGTTCACAAGGTAGCACTTGTTGGTTTACCTCATACATTCTTCATACAGATGCACTAATCTATAAGTGGCTATTAATTATAGAGTTGAAGCTCTAAACCTCATTATCACTGAACATAACAATGAAGGACAGTGAATAACTCAGGGAACAGGCACTCTTCTGTATAGACGGATTTAGCAGCCATAATTTTCTCTGCTCAACCACCCAAACACAGCTGCCAGTCATACTCGTTTCATAAAAAGATAAGTGGAAAAATGTGGGGTGTGCATCTACCCTGCATCAGAACGGGCTGAGTGAGGAATGCCTGAAGAGCAGAAAGCACCTGCCATGTGTGGAGAAACTGTAAATGGATCTCAGCTCCAGGTCCTTCCTGAATTATTAATACATGGGTGTTTATCACTGGAAACTTGCTCTCAAACATATAACAATATCACAATAGCCTGCGAGTCCAAGAGCTATTGTGTTCCCCACTGCCCAGTGGTATCATATGAGATGCGGATTGCCCTTTCAGAGTTGAAATTTAAGTTTAACCTTTATTCGAAAGCTTTTTGAGATGGATTTAAGGTCAGAGCACAGAAATCAGTGTGATAGTGTTTTTTGGTCACCCGCAGTGAAATTGCATCGATGCACTCAATCATGTCAGCTAACTCGCAACACTCATAATTTAGAGCCTGACACATCACTTACTAAGTCCCAGTCAAGAAGCAAAACTGTGTGCACCGTCTTCTTCGCTCTTTTAGCACATGTCGACCTCTGTGAGGACTCTTACTGATGCTGAAAGGATCAAACAGAGCTGTTATTTTAACTAATGTGCTCCCTGCTGAAAGGAAAACCGTACTGTAGCTGGTAGCTGAAATATGTGGTGTTTTGGATGACGGTGTCTCCGATCAAGTGTTTTAACTTGCAAGACTTTCTTAAACCTTGAATGGGATTTGATTTAGGCAATGTCTATAGTGCAATTTACTCTGGATAAGCCATGCCTATAAAAATTGCCCAGGATGGCACCCAGGAGCATACGTGACCCTGACCACAAAACCAGTCTTAAGGGTATTTAAAAAAAATAAATTGAGATGTATAAGTTATCTGAAAGCTGAATAAATAAGCTTTCCATTGATGTATGGTTTGTTATGATAGTACAATATTTGGCTGAGATACAAATATTTGAAAAATCTAATATTGAGAAATTCATCTTTAAAGTTGTTGAAAAGAAGTTCTTAGCAATGCATATTACTAATCAAAAATTAAGTTTTTATATATTTACAGTAAGAAATTTACAAAATATATTAATGGAACATGACCTTTACTTAATATCCTAATGATTTTTGGCATAAAAGAAAAATCTATAATTTTGATAAAATGACGGTTATTTTCGTCAGTTATGGCTTGTTAGTGCTAGCATTCTGCCAGCTTCAAATCAGACACAGAGATGAAGTGCGGTAAGACCACATTTATTTGAATTAATTACAGCATGTGTTTCAATTAATTGTTGATTGATTGATAGAGAGAGAGAGAGAGAGAGAGAGAGAGAGAGAGAGAGAGAGAGAGAGAGAGAGAGAGAGAGAGAGAGAGAGAGAGAGAGAGAGAGAGAAAGAGAGAGATGACAGTTGTGTGTACCTGCTTGCTGCGTCTCTCTCTACAAACAGTGATTTTTATCACCTCGTTGCTGGGGAATATAATGTAGCGATCTAGTATCTATCTTTTATTTTAGTAATACAAATCGCGGGGAAGCGTTGACAACAAGTTTATGTGTGTGTGCAGCACAATCTGCAATCTTCGACCTCTCTCTCTCTCCTGTGTGTGTGTGTGTTGTGTGTGTGTGTGTGTGTGTGTGTGTGTGTGTGTGTCTGCGAGCGAGTGATGCGTGTTGATTAGTGTGCATCAATTAAAGCAGCGCATTAATTTGGAACGGTGATTAAACTGACCTGGAACTACCTGTGCAGTTAAACAAATTGAATCAACACCTGCCAGCCAATCAGAATAGAGTATTCAGACAGACCATGGCATAAAGAATGATATGAAATGAATTTCCCTCTCTTCCTCTTGCAAATGTCAAGTCTACCATCTTTTCAATAAAAACTCTGTATGCTTTGCATTCTTAAGTCCAAGCATTATCTCTCAGAAAAGTGTCTTTTCACTGACAAATGTCTGCTTAATACACTTAAATGCTGGACATGGGCTACTGAGAGCAGATTTAATTAGCATGTCCTCACATGCTATTATTTTTGGTTACATTTTCAGATTGTTTTACAGAAGGTAAAAAAGCTATAATCTTTACCAGCACAGAAAAGTGCATTCTATAATTACAGACAAAGATTAAAATCAGAGAGAAGCTCTAATAATCAGTACACCGCCTTCCCATGTAAAACTAACTCTGTCCAAATAGGGCCTTATTCACCAGTTTTACCAGAAAGACAAACAGCTTCCGCAGTTTTAGACCAGCACAGATCTAGCCTGTGTCTAATCTTGTCTTCTCTGAAAGAAGCACAAGCTCAGCACTCATCCACGTGTTTTTCTCCAGCTCTGAGCAGAGATGCTGTGAGATCCATCAAACGCACCCCTGATTACACCACGCTCAGAGGAGATAAATGGCCTTATTGGGACAGACCACACAGCAGCAAACCTCTAATCTGCTGCATAGATTACAGATCTCATTGATCAGACCTGTCACCACACGTGGCTACCTGGCTAATGTTATTAGCATGTGAACGGCAGAAATGACTAAAGCATGTGTAATGGGCCAGATAGAGAATAAAACTAATCCCAGGGGCTCCAAGTCCTATAAAACACCACACTATGCGGTTCATTTGTGCGTGTGCTGTCAAATTAAATATGTATATAGTAAAAAAAAAAAAAAACTTACTTTTACGGTAAAAAACGTAAGCAGAATTCTACTGTTAAAAATAGGGTAACAACACGGTTTTATGTAAGTAATGCCATACTTTCATTATCTGATATAATGTTAATACACCAACCTATTGTAGTACTGAAATCTGTTTGCTTTTAAATAATGAATGAATGAATGATGCATTTATATAGTGCTTTATTGTGTATTGTTTTAAACCCAAAGCGCTTTACAATCATTTGGGGGGATCTCTCCTCAACCACCACCAGTGTGCAGCATCCATTTGGATGATGCGACGGCTGCCACAGGATAACGGCTCCAGTGCGCTCACCACACACCAGCTACAGGTGGAGAGGAGAGAGAGTCATAGAGCCAATCAAGTGTATGCGCTCACCACACACCAGCCACAGGTGAAGAGGAGAGAGAGAGTCATAGAGACAATCAAGTGTATGCGCTCACCACACACCAGCCACAGGTGGAGAGGAGAGAGAGTCATAGAGCAATCAAGTGTATGCTCTCACCACACACCAGCCACAGGTGAAGAGCAGAGAGAGTCATAGAGTCAATCAAGTGTATGCGCTCACCACACACCAGCTACAAGAGGAGAGAGAGTCATAGAGTCAATCAAGTATGCGCTCACCACACCACCAGCTACAGGTGGAGAGAAGAGACATAGAGTCAATCAAGTGTATGCTTCACACACACACCAGCTACAGTGAGAGGAAGAGAGTCATAGAGTCAATCAAGTGTATGCGCTCACCACACACCAGTTACAGTTGGAGAGGAGAGAGAGTCATAGAGCCAATCAAGTGTATGCGCTCACCACACACCAGCTACAGGTGGAGAGGAGAGAGAGTCATAGAGCCAATCAAGTGTATGCTCTCACCACACACCAGCTACAGGTGGAGAGGAGAGAGAGTCATAGAGTCAATCAAGTGTATGCTCTCACCACACACCAGTTACAGGTGGAGAGGAGAGAGAGTCATAGAGTCAATCAAGTGTATGCTCTCACCACACACCAGCTACAGGTGGAGAGGAGAGAGAGAGTCATAGAGCCAATCAAGTGTATGCACTCACCACACACCAGCTACAGGTGGAGAGGAGAGAGAGAGCATAGAGCATAGTGTAGCTCAACACACCAGCTCAGGTGAGAGGAGAGAGAGTCATAGAGCCAATATGTATGCTCTCACCACACATTACAGTGGAGAGGAAGAGAGTCAGCCAATAAGTGTATGCTCTCACCACACACCACTACAGGTGGAGAGGAGAGAGAGAGAGTCATAGAGCCAATCAATGTATGCTCTCAACACACCAGTACAGTAGAGGAGAGAGAGTCATAGCTCAAGTGTATGCTCTCACCACACACCAGCTACAGGTGGAGAGGAGAGAGAGAGTCATAGAGCCAATCAAGTGTATGCTCTCACCACACACCAGCTACAGGTGGAGAGGAGAGAGAGTCATAGAGCCAATCAAGTGTATGCTCTCACCACACACCAGCTACAGGTGGAGAGGAGAGAGAGTCATAGAGCCAATCAAGTGTATGCTCTCACCACACACCAGCTACAGGTGGAGAGGAGAGAGAGTCATAGAGCCAATCAAGTGTATGCTCTCACCACACACCAGCTACAGGTGGAGAGGAGAGAGAGTCATAGAGACAATCAAGTGTATGCTCTCACCACACACCAGCTACAGGTGGAAGGAGAGAGAGTCATAGAGCCAATCAAGTGTATGCTCTCACCACACACCAGCTACAGGTGGAGAGGAGAGAGAGTCATAGAGCCAATCAAGTGTATGCTCTCACCACACACCAGCTACAGGTGGAGAGGAGAGAGAGTCATAGAGCCAATCAAGTGTATGCTCTCACCACACACCAGCTACAGGTGGAGAGGAGAGAGAGTCATAGAGCCAATCAAGTGTATGCGCTCTCACCACACACCAGCTACAGGTGGAGAGAGAGAGAGTCATAGAGCCAATCAAGTGTATGCTCTCACCACACACCAGCTACAGGTGGAGAGGAGAGAGAGTCATAGAGCCAATCAAGTGTATGCGCTCACCACACACCAGCTACAGGTGGAGAGGAGAGAGAGAGTCATAGAGACAATCAAGTGTATGCGCTCACCACACACCAGCTACAGGTGGAGAGAGAGAGAGTCATAGAGCCAATCAAGTGTATGCTCTCACCACACACCAGCTACAGGTGGAGAGGAGAGAGAGTCATAGAGACAATCAAGTGTATGAGCTCAACAAACAAATGCTACAGGTGGAGAGGAGAGAGAGTCATAGAGCCAATCAAGTGTATGCTGCTCACCACACACCAGCTACAGGTGGAGAGGAGAGAGTCATAGAGCCAATCAAGTGTATGCTCTCACCACACACCAGCTACAGGTGGAGAGGAGAGAGAGTCATAGAGACAATCAAGTGTATGCTCTCACCACACACCAGCTACAGGTGGAGAGGAGAGAGAGTCATAGAGCCAATCAAGTGTATGCTCTCACCACACACCAGCTACAGGTGGAGAGGAGAGAGAGTCATAGAGCCAATCAAGTGTATGCTCTCACCACACACCAGTTACAGGTGGAGAGGAGAGAGAGTCATAGAGCCAATCAAGTGTATGCTCTCACCACACACCAGTTACAGGTGGAGAGGAGAGAGTCATAGAGACAATCAAGTGTATGCGCTCACCACACACCTTACAGGTGGAGAGGAGAGAGAGTCATGGAGTCAATCAAGTGTATGCGCTCACCACACACCAGCTACAGGTGAGAGAGGAGAGAGAGTCATAGACAATCAGTGTATGCGCTCACCACACACCAGCTACAGGTGAGAGGAGAGAGAGAGTCATAGAGCCAATCAAGTGTATGCTCTCACCACACACCAGTTACAGGTGGAGAGGAGAGAGAGTCATAGAGAACATCAAGTGTTGCTCTCACCACACACCAGTTACAGGTGGAGAGGAGAGAGAGTCCACCAGTACCAATCAAGTGTCATAGAGCCAATCAAGTGTATGCACCACACACCAGTTACAGGTGAGAGAAGAGAGTCATGGAGTCAATCAAGTGTATGCGCACACCACACACCAGCTACAGGTGGAGAGGAGAGAGAGACATAGAGCCAATCAAGTGTATGCGCTCACCACACACCAGATACAGGTGGAGAGTAGAGAGAGACATAGAGCCAATCAAGTGTATGCGCTCACCACACACCAGCTACAGGTGGAGAGGAGGCCATGATTGACAAGGCCAGTGGGGGGGAATTTGGCTAGGACACCGGGGCTACACCCCCACTCTTTACGAGAAGTACCATGGGATTTTTAATGACCACAGAGAGTCAGGACCTCAGTTTAAAGTCTCATCCGAAAGACGGTGCTTTTTGATAGTATAGTGTCCCCGTCACAATACTGGGGTGCTATAAATAATAATGTATGTAGAAGGTGCACAGTGTCATTCACACAAACACTAAACGCCATCATGGTGAGACTCATTAAACTGAAATACGCAATAAACATTAACTTAACCACATTAGATGTAACATACAACCCTAATAAACATAATTGGTTAGAAAAAAACTAAGGAACAGTTATTTACAAAAAAACATCAAATTCAAACTAAATTTGAAATGCAACGCAGGGAATTCTTATATAGCAAATATTAAATTACAATTTAAGTATTAGATTTGGGGTCTGTAACATTATTCTTTGAATCCACTCAGCAAGGCTGCATTAAATTAATCAAAAGAGACATTTATAGCATTACAACAAGATTAATATTTCATTCATCAAAGAATCCCGAACAACGTATCATAATTTCCACACTTCATGAAGCAGCACAACTGTTTTCAACACTGATAATCAGAAATGTTTCTTAAGCAGCAAATCATCACATTCAAATGATTTCTGAAGATCATGTGACACTGAAGACTGGAGTAGTTCAGCTTTGCCATCACAGGAATAAATTACATTAAATTATATGTAAATAGAAAGCATTATTGATCAAATAAATGCAGCCTTTGCGAGCATAAGGGGCTTTTCAAAAGTCTTAATTTGTGAAGAGTATAGGGTTTAAATAATGACACTGGATAAAACTTAACATCTAACTTGCACAACAAACACATAACAACACAACAAACAGCATTAAAACCCAATACAGAAATGCAAATCTACTTCAATAATAAAATAACTTTCCTCACATTTTATGGTGATAATACACTTTTTGACTTTTAATTTTTTACTTTTGTTAAACGGCACGTCTTGGTTTGATTTAATAATGAACTTATAATTTAACTAGCATTGTATAAATTGAACTCACCGTTCAGTTAAAGTGTAAACATTATACATTGTAAAATATATATGTGACCCTGGACCACAAAACCAGTCATAAGGGTCCATTTTTCGAAATTGAGATTTATACATCATCTGAGAGCTGAATAAATCATATTTGCATTGATGTATGGTTTGTTATGATAGAACAATATCTGAAAATCTGCAATCTGAGGATGCAAAAACATCTAAATATTGAGAAAATCATATTTAAAGTTGTTCAAATGAAGTTATTAGCAATGCATATTAATAATCAAAAATTAAGTTTTGATATATTTACGGTAGGAAATTTACAAAATATCTTCATGGAATATGATCTTTGCTTAATAGCCTAATGATTTTGGCATAAAAGAAAAATCTATAATTTTGGCATAAAAGAAAAATCAATAATTTTGACCCATACAATGTATTTTTGGACTTAAGACTGCTTTTGTGGTTCAGGGTCACATATATAAAAATAAATAATAAATTAAACATTTGATAGACTGCATGCATTAATATATGAACTTCGACAGCACTAGTAATAACTTATGTACATTTAAAATGTAATATTGGACGGGCATTGCTCTGCACAGTCAAGATATCAGCAAACATGTGAAAAGATGAAAGATTTAATTAATACTAAAACCTCAGATAGAAAGCAACATACATACAAAACTGAGATAATAGCAACATGTAATTGATTTTCTCACATCTATCTACCAGTCACCGATCTAGCCCTATATGTATAGATTAAAGCTGTGTCGGGTTTAACATTAGCTATAATTACACCGAGATTCTGCCGTTGATTAGCTAGAGGTCACAACGATTTTAGCCTGCTGTAAATTTAAGGGGGAAATACAGAAAGAAGGTGACCTTGGTCCTGATATTATATTGACACTCTCATGTGGTCTGTGAATTTCTGGCAGTGCTGGAGAACTACAACGCTGAGGTCATAAACCAGCATACAATTACAAGCGCTTCTACAGGATTCAATGCATTTGAGTAACGTGCTGCTGACACGGAGTTAAATGACTGACGTCCTCAATATGTCGCTTTAGAGATAGGCCTCGGCTGAAGCGCGCTGACGACACACGAGCTCTAATGCTGCAGAACTTCAGATGTGGCATCACACTGCCGCTAACTGACACAGACCCCATCGTGCTGAGGAATGAAAATGTTCAGGAAAAATAAATAAAAGCATTTCTAATAGGATGCAGTAAAACATTCGCAGCTGCCAGAGGAATTGCTTTATTTATGACTCTTTTCACTTCGCATCCTGGTGTAATAGAGCTTCTGTCATCAGAGTAAATGAACACTGAACCTGAAGTGCTGTGAAAATAATGAACAAATTCTGTTCTCGGAGGACTTCGCTGGTCTATTTGAATTCCTTTAAGGAAATGCGGAATTGCTACCGAGTCCAGAGATGGAAACTGCCACTCCTCGTTTGCCCGATGGAGTTGAACACTTAAGAGAACCTGGCACCTGGAGCTGATGTTCAGAGATCTTCGCTGACAAGAGCCCTCATTAGACTGCCCACAGCGTGGGTTAGCTGCTGGAGAACTAAAGGTCTGGACACATGGAGAAGTTCACACAGGTATGTTACTGCAGCACCAGGATCAGAAACATTATTTAATTCCACTGAAACAGGAGATTCTTTGACTGATAGAATGCTTCGCAGTAGCCATTATAAAAGTGCTGTCTTCTTTATTTTGTTCCCTGGAGTCATTCCACGCTGCTGTGCATCTAAGAGATGGATCCTGGACAATTCAAGCTGTTCATTCGTCAAATTGAAAACCCCATGTTGGTGAACACTATTTCAGTAGAAGCTTGCACATAAACTGCTCAAAATCTTTATATAAAATCTGTCTGTCTCTGCGTGTGTCTGTGTGTGTGTCTGTGTGTGTGTCTGTGTGTGTCTGTGTGGTGTGTGTGTGTGTGTGTGTGTGTCTGTGTCTGTGTCTGTCTGTGTGTGTGTGTGAGTGTGTGTCTGTCTGTCTGTCTGTCTGTCTGTCTCTGTCTGTGTCTGTCTGTCTGTCTGTCTGTCTGGGAAAGGAAAAAAAACGTATACTGTATATAGTGTATTATGCAGAACTGTTAAACAAAGATGCACACATATGCTCAGCGCTATCAAAATAAAGGTCCCAGTGCTATAACTTTACAGTTTTTCTTAATTAATTCGGCACCTTTTTCGAAACAGTCGTAACATCCGTTAAACTGTGCAAATGTCACAACTGTTTGCTGGAACTTCTGAACTTTATTGCATGTCTGCAAAGTAGTTACTCGCCCAAAACATTTCATTCATGCTTCAAAACCTAGTTATCGTGTCAGTAATTTGGCCAAGGCCACCAAAATATAAAGTATTTTTGTTATTGTGTGAGCCACACTGGTCAAAATGATTAGTTGTTTTTTTTCACCATGACAGTCAAGCAAGGAAATTAAGGTTTTATAAAAAAAAATCTGATATTTGTTGAGAAGAGTCAATAGTACATCGAAAAAAAATTATATTAACTTTTGTATTTATACAGTACATTTATTTTTGTACAAATGTATTACAGTACATTTACAGCTTGTCCAATTACTGTACATTTCATATTTCTTATGTTACCACAAATACACAAAAATACAAAATAACATCCATGAAAAACATTATTCTTGGTGGACATTAGGGTTGGGAATCTTTAGTTAGCTCATGATCCGCTCCAAGTCTGGGAGTCAAGATCCGATTCCAGAACCATTCTTGATCTACTCCCCCCCCCGTATTAATTAATTAGTTTACTGACTTGAGAATCTTAAAATCCTTACATTTACATACCCTTACATAAGTAATTAAGTGCTTTTAAAATAATTACAAATTAAAAAAATAATTAAAACAGTTGTATGTTAAGAATTTTAAACTAATATAACTTCAAAACATACAAGCAAGCAGCAAATAATAAATATGAGCATAGAAACATATAAAACACAACAAACAAAGAGTGCTTTCAGTATTTAAGATTATCTGAACGTTTTCCATTCATGAACTGCGAGTGATTTTTCTTCATCTCTACTGTTGTTTTTTACTATGACATTATAGATAGCAGGAGATATATTAAGCTGCATTCACGCACGGATCTCTTTTGATATACACTATATTGCCAAAAGTATTGGCACCCCTTCTAATGAAAGGTTTGACTACTTTAGTAATTTCCACGAGTACAAATCTTAATGTTTAAGCATATAATGATATTCTAGGGAATCTAATTTTATAGCAACAGTTTGGACAGAACTCTTTTCTATTCTAACATGACAGTGTCTCTGTGTATAAGACAAGAATCAAAGAGAAATGATGATTCAGTCAGTGTGGAAGAACTTGACTGGTCTGCAGAAAGCAGCTGAACACCTCTGGTGTGACTTTAAATGAGCTAAAAACTCATCACCAAACACCTAATGACTTGTACATATGTGATACAGTCATTTCATACACTTCAAAACTGATGCAACAGAGGTGCAAATACAATGTTTAAGTACATTCATTATATTTCCATCTTTGTTGCCACAGTTTGGAAGTGTCCTTCTCTCTTCTAAAAAAGGGGCGCCAGTACTTTTGTCCATATAATGAATATACAAGTCATTGGTTTTTTTTCAAACCACATAAATGATGACTTCGTAGAGCATTTGTAAGGAAAATACAGACGGGGGAGACCACACACTTCAAGCGTAACATCAAACAAACCGTGCGTCTCTCAGACTTACAGCGCATCGTGCGCAATGAAGCCCGTGAATGTCCTTGTAATTCCCCTAAACCTTTTTGAACTTTATGAAAGATTATTTTACGGAAGGTTCGAGTGGTGTGTGTGTGTGTGTGTGTGTGTGTGTGTGTGTGTGTGTGTGTGTGTGTGGTGTGTGTGTGTGGTGTGTGTGTGTGTGTGTGTGTGTGTGTGTGAGGAATTGGGAGCAAGCAGAATACAGGTGTTTCTAAAGCAAACTCAGCGTCATCACACATCTGGTTAAAAACTAATCTCAGAATCGTTTCTGAAATTCTCACAATCGATCCAGAATCATTGCATCACGATTCTCTCTCCATCGATGGATCGATTTTTTCTCCCACTCCTAGTGGACATCCCGTCGCTCTTGTTGGTCAGGCCGATATTTTCATCCACATCACATCTGATGTTTTCCATTGCCATGCACTGGGGACAACATCTCCTTGAATGCTGCACACATCTCCTGCTATGATCAGCTGTGATGTCTTCACATGCAGCATTCATGGCATCCAACAGAGACATCTGATCTTGTGCTCTATGTTCATATACTTTCCACATCCATGCTGAAAAAACTCTTCTATTGGATTTAGGAATGGAGAGGATGGTGGAAGTCCTCCATTCTCAACTAATGGTAGTGATTGTGCTGAGCAAATATATGCTCCCAAAATTGATTGGTTAAATGGTTGAATGGTTGATTTAAATTGTATTGCAATTAGAGGTCATTTGCTAATTTTGCAAACATTAAAAACAATGTCAATGTCAGATATTTATGGAATATACATTAATTGAGCCAAAGTAATTGAGAAAAACTGTAAAAGTCCTGCTTCTGACACTCATTGTACAGACAGAAAAACGTTTACCGTAATAATAAAAAATGCTAAAATACCAGCTGATATAGCAGTCCACTTCTATTCAGTGTGGATATGTTTTTATTTGTTCTATTACAAAATTCACGATAATTAAACATACTGAAAATGATGTAAAAATAACATTGTAGGATATAATGCATTAAAAATGTTTTTGAAGACAAATCTGTAATATGTCTGATCTCCAATCATAGTCAATAATGTCACAGACTGACCACCAAGGCAAAGCAGAACAAGGAACAAACACAGATTTAACGAGTTAATTAACCCCTCAAAAGGATCTACATGTAGCTATGTAACTTAACTATGAAACTCTGACTATGGCTACAACAAACAAACTAAAGTATTTAAAAAAAGAAGATATCCATGAGCAGCTTATTCCAGTTTGCTTATAAAATAAGTATCTCTAACCCCCCTAAACATCAGATAAATAAAGCAAACTGATGTTGGGAACGAGACATGTCAATCATATGCTGCCTTTCTGTTTAAACAGGCGAAGTGATCTGCAGTGTTGACCAGACTTTATGCAGATAGTTAAACGTCCAGTAGTCCAGAGTGTACATACTCTAGAGATGTGCGAAGGCATTCAAGGCTGTATCTGGATTTCAATCCGGCTGTGCACCGCAGGACAGGTGTCTCTTAAGAGTGCTGCCAGACTGTAAAAAGAGCTCACTCTTACTTACTGTGCGTTCACACCGCAGGCGGCGAGAGCGTCAAAATTGGCCCTGCCAGCAACGCTGTAGAAAGATTTGTGGCCGCTCGGCCGCTCTGACGCAGATCGAATGCTTGTCATGTATTTAAAGGAGCCGCAAAGCAAACAAGCACGTTAATCTTGTGCAGACTGACCACAAGTAGAGTATAGGTTAACCTCATGAAATATTTTAAATGTGAAAGTAAGAAATGTATCGATGCACAATTATAGTTTCATGTTTGCTAACAAAATAAACAAATTAAAAGCCATTTGTGTGGTGTGGCTTTTGTGTTTATGATTAATTTCAACATGCAGTTTATAGGAGAGGTTTACTAGCCTTGGTCTTTAATTAACATTAACGTTCATTTGTGCGCAGCCTACATTACAAACTGTCCTGGTTGAAGTGTAGCCTTAATGTAATTGGTCAAATCTATGTTGTTTTGAGGAAATGAATAGCATTCCCGCTGAAAAACAAAGCGTTCCTCTAGCGCTAAAATGCTTGGGAACTAATGCGGTCGGAACTAAAGTTTACAGGACTGCGTTCTCTGGAACATCTCAAGCGGAGGACTTCTGCGTTCTGATTGGTTGCCGCCGAACCGCGTCATAGCTCATTACCATAAAGTTGACCTGATTTCAACTCTCCTCGACGCTCTCATCGCCCAAAACGCACCGCGCCGCTCTCGCCGGTGGCTCACATTGAAAATGAATGACTTCCGGCCACTTTGACGCTCTCGCCGCCTGCGGTGTGAATGCACAGTTACATGTTTTTGTCTTGTTTCCAGCCAAAATACCAAGAAGATTTCAAGATTAAATCAAGAAGGATTTTTCAAGACAAGTACAAATTATTGTCTTGTTTTCAGCAAAAACAAGTTAAACAAGTGTCCCTGTGGCTCTGTGGTAGAGCGTTGCGTTAGCAGCGCAAAAGGTTGTGGGTTCAATTCCCAGGGAACACACATACTCGCACTAAATGTGTAGGGGAGATGTAATGTGTTCTCCCGTCCTATGGGGGGAGCTGTGTGTTGTTTCTCATTAAGAGAGTGAGCCCTTCTTTTCACTCACAGTTCTATTTCCATTGTGAAAGACTGTCGCCATTCTGTTCTGCTGTGAGAGAGACTGTGGAGAAAGCAGCCTAATAAAAGGCAGCTGCTCTGTTTGACTCAACGATTTTGGTGTCCTCCTCATTTACCCCTCACCTCAACACAACGGGGGAGCACACCGACGAAAAGGGTTACAAATGTACAGCCTGAATGCATTGTAACTCGCTTTGGATAAAAGCGTCTGCTAAATGCATAAATGTAAAATTAAAATAATCTGCAAATGGGGTAAGCTAAATAATGTTATTTCTAAAAGAAAATTCCATTGTTACTTTTACATTTATGCATTTAGCAGACGGAAAGATTATTTTGCCCCTTCTCATGGTCAGAGTGGAACAGACCCCGATGTCCATGCATCAATCTGCTCATTCTCGGGAAATAAAGCATAAGCAGAAGAAATGCCTGGTCCTCCAGAGCCCAATTACTGAAGTCAAGAAAGCTACACTGAAAACAACACGTGCCCAAAAATCCTTCATTACTCTGCCAGTCTCTTTCTCAGGTTTGGGCTGAAAGGTTAAACAATAGAGCGAAGGAGACACTTCACGCTTAATTTAACCAGACTTCTCATCAACATAATTATCAAAATCAAGAGAAGCTTAGCTACGATTACTCGCTTCTTTGCAACACATATTTGTTTTACCTATAAATACTGGGTAATTAAATTTCGCACAGCAGCGTCGTATTCAAATGAGAAAGCTGCTCTTCTGAAATGAGGTCAAATCAAATTTGTATAATAACACTGAGGCCCTTTATAGTCATCGAGTCGGAAATAATAAAAAATATCAAGACACTCTCATCCCCCAAAACACCTGATTGTGTCAAACTGCATCAATTAACTTATCAATTGTGGTGTGGAGACGAGTATTTGACACCGCTGTTAACTTAAGATCACACATCGGATGTGTTTTTAAGAATTATGAGACAAATATCTGGTTCTAATTACGCCGTTTCAAACCCCCGCACCGTTCAGACCTGTGCGTCTATTCTCCTCAGGAACATTAATTAGGTAACTTAACTGGCTTCTTCCCAGCCTCCCTAATATATCCACACATAATCTATTATGACACAATAATAAAACACGCAAAAAGGCTGCAATTAGTTTCACAGGTTGTAAAGATGGGCTATTAGGGTCTCGCTAAGGCTTCATCAAGTTCACGATATTGGATTCATCTTCGTGGCATCTCTCATAAATTGCAACGCTTGGTTAAAATGGGTCAGACTTACTGATCTCCAAAGCATGCTGCTGAGAGAAACACGTTCAGACAGCTCTATAGCCACATATCAGCTGGTGTACTGCTCTGATGAAACCGTGTGACACAGGCATGACGTGTGTATGCTTGCTCTTAAAAGCCTTTTCTATATTAGATCACTCTCAAAAATAGAAAGCTTTATAGGTATACAAATCATCCAGAGTTATAATGGAATAAACAGACACATATGTGACCCTGGACCACAAAACCAGTCATAAGGGTCCATTTTTGAAATTGAGATGTATACATCACCTGAAAGCTGAATAAATAATATTTCCAATGATGTATGGTTTGTTATGATCGGACAATATTTGAAAATCTGGAATCTGAGGATGCAAAAAAAATCTAAATATTAAGAAAATCATCTTTAAAGTTGTTCAAATGAAGTTATTAGCAATGCATATTACTAATCAAAAATTAACTTTTAAGATATTTACGGTAGGAAATTTACAAAATATCTTCATGGAACATGATCTTAATATCCTAATGATTTTTGGCATAAAAGAAACATCAATAATTTTGACCCATACATTTTGGCTATTGCTACAAATATACCCCAGCGACTTATGACTGCTTTTGTGCTCCAGGGTCACATTTGTTCATTACTATCTTCTGTAAAAAGAATGCAATCATCTTGCTACGGGTGGATATTAGAATCCTTCTGATAAGACAATTTATTAGCGCTGCTGTCTAAAACAGCACTGTTGCTTATGCTGTATCATACTACGGGGCCGTTGAATGCTTGAATCTGATTGGCTGACGAACTTTCTAAAGTGTGCAATTATCTTCAGAGAAACACACAGGGAAGTAGTTCCAGGCAGTTCTCGACTGCATTACAGCTCCGTATCACTTCGCCAAAGTTATTTCAGTTATTTCAAAGGTCTTACAACAGTAACATTACCAAAACCCACAACGACACTGGCCAAACAAATAAATATAGTAAACAAAAGGTTAAAAATGACAGATACTTTCCATGTTTTTGCAACAAAATAACATTTTATTATGTACGGAAAGCACACGTCTCCCACTCTCTTTTCCTCACAGACACAGTTTGCACACACTAACATATGCGCTAATGGTAGTGCTACTCTGAAAATGTTATCAGTATAGTTTAACACTTAAAAACTGAATGACTTCTCACAAGCGAGGTAACAACAACGGAGCTGTTCGTGAAGAAAATTAACTTTAAGTTTCACTATTACTAGAGACATTGCTGCCGAACACTTCCGAGAGACTCACAGAGGTAGTCTCTCTCTCTCTCTCTCTCTCTCTCTCTCTCTCTTCTCTCTCTCTCTCTCTCTCTCTCTTTTCTCTCTCTCTCTCTCTCTCTCCCCCCTCTCTCTCTCTCTCTCTCTCACCATCTTTCTCTCTCTCTCTTCTCTCTCTCTCCCCCTTCTCTCTCTCTCTCCCTCTCTCTCTCTCTCCCTCTCTCCCTCCCTCTCTCTCTCCCCCTCTCTCCCTCCCTCTTCCCCCTCTCTCTTCTCTCTCTCTCTCTTCCTCTCTACTCTCTCTCTCCCCTCTTTCTCTCTATTTCTCTTTCTCCCTCTCCCCCCTCTCTTTCTCTCTCTTTCCCCTCTTTCTCTTTCTCTCTCTCTCTCCCCTCTTACTCTCTCTCTCCCCTCTTTCTCTCCTATTTCTCTTTCTCCCTCTCCCTCCTCTCTCTCCTCCCTCTCTCTCTCTCTCCCCTCTTTCTCTTTCTCTCTCTCTCTCTCCTCTTACTCTCCTCTCTCCCCTCTTTCTCTCTATTTCTCTTTCTCCTCTCTCCCCCTCTCTCTCTCCTCTCTCTTTCTCTCTCTCCCCCCTTTCTCTCTCTCTCTCTCTCTCTCTCTTTCATAACGTAATTATTAACTGCATTAGTCTGCTATCAACGGCTCAAGCCTCTGTTACTAGGTCTAAAAAGAGGTAGTATAAGCGGAATAATTGACTTCGGTCCGTTGAATTATTAGAAATAATGCACATCTGAGGTATAACGGCCACATCACCACCTCAGGTGTGCATTATTTTCTAATAATTCAGCGGCCCGTCGTTAATTACTACAACACCCTTAAACTAGTGTATTACCCTTGTGGAGTGCAACTTGGCCTGCATAACAAACACGTGTGCAGAATCGCTCAAATATACGAGTTTTGAATGCTAAGGTATACACATATGCAATTCTGATAAATACAAGTATTTTGATTGAATACCTTGTGAGTTGACGCAAGCCACAATTTGAGTCCTGGTTCCATTTCCACAGTTCCCTTCGTAGGGCACACACGCGCCCTCAGACAGCACCTGCCACCGGAAGCACACTGGATCCTCGCAGGGCATTGACTCCAGGAGATGGGCACAGCTTTCTGTCCCTGATCCTCCCTCCAGCACCTCTCTTCTCCTCTGTCTGTAGCCTGTGAGCAGAGCGAGAGACAGCTTAGGAAGAAAACGAGTGCCAGTTCTGAATAAAATCCTAGCCTGTAATAGAAACTCATTTGAAAAGGCTTTCGGTCACAGCTTTTGTTAGCAGAATAAATTCCTACTCCTGCTCTGCTGTAATTTGCCTGAATACATTCTTTTCATTTACTCATTTGTAAAGCTATGACTGCAAACTGAGATGCCAGTCATAAATGAAATAGCACTGGGATATGATCATTTAACACTTAAGAGTACTGGTTAAACATGAAGGCAAAACATTGATCTCGTAAAAAAAAATACATATTAATGCATGCATTGTGCTGCTAGAAAGATCATCATCATTTTTTAATTCAAGTCTTTTAGAAAGAAAGAAAAACTCTTAGGCCAGCATTAATTAATATTTCATAAATCGGCATACGTTTTCAAAGCCAGCTCTGGCCGACATCAATATGCATTACAGTACAGTGAATAAGCGGGGAAAAGATGTATCAGGCATAACTCCAAGCATAATTAATCAAACAAGCTGATCTGATGACTAACACGAGGGTGGGAAGCTAGCTGTCTGGATCCCATCTGATCCTGTTTACGGTCTGTGATGATGAGTAGACACTAACTCATATCTGTTCTCCTTGACTGTGTGCATGCCAGTAGAGACATTCGGTTGATCTCGCACCCCTGCAGGGGGCTTGACTCGGCAGTCCTGGGGAAATCATAGCTTCAGCCTGCAGCTCTCAACATTGCTTTGACACAAAAAACTGTCAACTCTATAAGACATGAGTGTATTGTATGAGGAGACATCTGAATATAGTTCAAAACTTGGGGTATTGCCAGTTTGCTTCACTTATAACAAAATAATTAAGACATAAATAACACCCTACATCTAAGAACAGGTATATATTCTGTATACATTTGTTCTGTTTCAGAATTCATAAAAAAGATGAGTCCATAAAACATACTCACAACAATCACATTTGCTGCAAAAACATGCTCTCTTCTCTCTGGGCTCAGTGAATATGAGTCAGTTATATAGCTTTTATAAACCACTAACACATGTTTCCACAGATAATAGGCCAATAGAAACAGTCCTGTAACATATTTTGGTTCCAAATTCTATAGCTCAATTATTATTATATTTTTTTTAAAGATATGCATTTTAAACATTGATATAATATTCCCATGTGTGTCTGCTACAAATTAAAGCATATTCAAAATTAGCTATTTCTCTCCAAATTGTACACATTAATGTGATGTATAAAGAGTGGTATTATTATAACCTTCCCCACTTCTGGGGAATTGGTTGTATTTTTACAGTGACGTATTGTGCTTATTAAATTAATTTGTTCTAAATTATTTATATGCTATCCATCATCCATAAAGCCTTCATCTTTGTTACACAGACACTTATAACTTGTTCTGTCATCTCAGAAGGGTGTCATATACTGGAGAGAGAACCGCTCTAAAAAAAAAAAATGCCTCAAAATGTATATCTAAAAAATTCCTGTAATATACACAGTATATATTTATATAAATTCCATTATAAACACACAAAATATTACATTTTATATACATACACATACACACAGAATATATACATATATGTGACCCTGGACCACAAAACCAGTCTTAAGCGTCAATTTTTCAAAATTGAGATTTATACAGCCCCTTAAAGCCGAATAAATCATATTTCCATTGATGTATGGTTTGTTATGATTGGACAATATCTGAAAATCTGGAATCTGAGGGTGCAAAAAAATCTAAATATTGAGAAAATCACCTTTAAAGTTGTTTAAATTAAGTCCTTAGCAATGCATATTACTAATCAAAAATGAAGTTTTTATATATTTACAGTAGAAAATGAACTAAATATCTTCATGGAACATGATCTTTACTTAATATCCTAATGATTTTTGGCGATAATTAAATCGATAATTTTGACGCATACAATATATTTTTGTCTATTGCTACAAATATACCCCAGCGACTTAACACTGCTTTTGTGTTCCAGGGTCACATATATCAATATATACTCCAGCCCAAGCACTAAACTGCATATATTGTTAATTGAAGACACAGCATGACAGACTGAAGGTGTAACACACAACGTCCTGCGCCTCTGAGCGCCAAAAGCAGCATTCCTCTTCTGTAGATGACAACAGCTCAACCCCAGGACAATAAAAGAGCAAATTACAACAACACATCATTCTGAAACTACACCTGAGCAGCACATGCGTGCAGACACAGACCACACACCAACAGCCCTGTTTCTCTTTCTGCCCTCCTCAAAACTGGGAAAAACTATTTGGTGGAGACACATCCCAGCGGATATTAATAATTGAAAGGTTCACGGGAGCTATCGGATTTATTCATGGGAAAGACTGGTGGGCTGCAGGCAGCGTTTCACTTCCAATACTTCAGAACCTTATCAGTCCCACTTCAATGCTCCCTACTCACATTAATGCTGGATACAATTTGCCACTTACAATCATTACCAAGCCGGTGTTCGATTCATTCCTCCACACACGCTTACATTCACCCAAGATGACACAAAGAGGATAAAAAAAACTGTGGGCAGTTGTAGATTTGTAATGCACTGTAAATGTTAATAAAACAACTAAAACACAAACCCACGAGGCTCCTCTGATGAAATCTGTTTGTGTGTGTAGAAAAGAAGTATGAAAGCTCTAGGCTCTGGCGTTCTCCTCCGATATCAAAGATCAGACGATACTCTGAAACAGCAGTGAGGTGAAGGGCTTGAAAACAGTCAACAAGGTGCAGTCTAAGCAGTGAATAAAAGAGAGTCTAGACACCCTAACTATCAGACGCATCACAACATCTCAACAGCCATCAGTTTACATGAAACGCAAATCCTTCTCCGATGGGCTTCTAGCAAGGAACAGAGTGACCTGTGATATGCCTCAAGAGCTTCAGAAGAAACCTTAGGCATTGTTTACACTAGTGCGATTTCTCGTTTTAAAGCACATAACTTTTGCTACAGATATGCCTATCCTTTATACCACTCCGGCGTTTTCAAGGTCAAAAAACTGAGACCCCGTTTTAGTTTGAAAACTCTGGGGTTGCGTTTCAGTGTAAACTGACCAAAATGTAGACTTTTGAAAACGATGGCATGGCTGCCCACATTCTCTGCGTATCCTTGACGACCGTGTAAACAATAACATCATGCTCATTGTTGTACCCATTGATATGTATAGGTAGATTCCCCATTCGACCGCTCCAAGCACGCAGATGCGTCCACCATCTAAATAATAGGGATCTACCTATACTATGGTTGTACCTGCATGAATGCATCTAAAACGCCGTTTTAAAACGAAAATACACTAGTGTAAACGAGGCCTTAACGTCTCAAACTGATTTGCCCAACTATCTGCAAGTGTGCAATCCAAAGTAAGAGATTTCTGAATGAACTCATCAAAATCTTTTGTACATTTTGTAGCTCACTCTTAACTTCTATTTTTTATTTATTAATTAAATAATTGAATACAAAAAAAACTAAAACAATACCATATTTGATTATTTCACACACACACACACACACACACACACACGCACACGCACACACACACGCGCACACACACACACACACACACACACACACACACACACACACACACACACACACACACACACACACACACACACACGCACGCACACACACACACACTGAAATATATTCTATAATGTATAACTTTCTGATGCAATATATGTCATGTATGCATTTATTCTGTCATTCTTCAATCTTCAGCGTCACATGTTCCTTCAGAAATCATTCTAATATGTCGATTTGGTGCTCAAGATTTGTTTTATCAATGTTGATAACAGTTGTGCTGCTTAATATTTTTTTGGGAGACTAAGATAATTTTTTCAGTATTATATGATAAATAGAAAGCTCAAAAGAATAGCATTTATTTGAAATAGAAGCCTTGTACCATTACAAATGTCTTTATTGCCACATTATCACATTATATCATTATTTTCACATTTAACCTCATAATTTAGATATTCACACCCAGAGCCGGTCCTCCCTATAGGCAGAATACGCCAGCTGTGTAGGGCCCCGAAAACACCAAGGGCCCCCTTGCTCTCAAATATGTTTTAATTTTAGTTTCCTTTTGATTTTGGCCAGCGGCTATGAAAATATGAATGATAATATATTGTAATGCGGTGCTGTCGCCCTTTCTACATAAAAATCAGTCAAATCCTGTAACGTGAATGTGGTAAAGTCTCTTGCTCGAGACTAAAACAACGAGTTGAAAGCATAGCGAGTGCGATTCAGGGCGGAGTGAAACACGGACAAATGCGTTTCATTCACCCCCCGGTCGACACAGTTTTGCGTAGGGCCCCCAGAAGACTAGGATCGGCTCTGTTCATACCTCTAGTCTAGACTATTCATCTTGTTTCAGTAAAGCAGGCGAGTGATAACAATGCATCACTGTTTTAAAGCTGGGATTATTCTCACAATGCTTCCCCAGAACGAGTCATTTCTGACTGAAAGCTCCACTTATGTATGACTGATTCACGTGACGTCTGCTAAATTCTCTCGTTATAGGACAGTGCTTCAGTGACAGATGTTATCACCTCACACCAGAAGTGCTGTCAGTTTTAGATACTCTGTTACCTCCGGGTTCAGCTCAGTGGAGAGGTGTGCCAAGCATCAATTTTAAACGCATATTTAAAGTGGAATTTATAGCTTCTATTAATTAAAGGGGCAGAATGTTTTTTTCTTTCTATTGATGACATTTCATTCCCATGTTGGCTCACCTTTCCGTCCATGTGTTTCCATGCAGTTGTCGTGGAGACAGCCCCCCCAGGAGGACCAGGATGAGAGCAGGCACAGCTGTGGGCACGGTATGGAGCAGGGCTGCACCGCAGAAGGCACATCTCCAGCACACAGACGCCCACTTACCGGCCTAGACACTATAGAGGTATAAAGAGAAAGAACAGAATCCATATGTTGGCAAATTTAGCTAGAAGTTTTCTTGGCAAAATATAATTCAGCTTAATAAGTATAATTTTCTGATCTTTCCTGCTGAGCACCAACTCCCACACATAATAAAATAAAATGTCAAAGCCTATGTAAACCAATGCAAGTATTTAGCTTAAAGTACATGAAACAGATTATCAAATAATAAAAAAATATATATATATACAGGGAAAGGGACTTGGTTTTATCCAGCGGTTGTTGATTGGATGGCAGATCTGAATGCAGGCTTGCAGTTGATTTTAATAAAGCGACAGACTTAAACTGACTAAATGTGACCCTGGAGCACAAAAGCAGTGTTAAGTCGCTGGGGTATATTTGTAGCAATAGCCAAAAATACATTGTATGGGTCAAAATTATAGATTTTTTTTATGCCAAAAATAATTAGGATATTAGGTAAATATCATGTTCCATGAATATATTTTAATACATTTCCTACCATACCAAAACTTAATTTTTGATTAGTAATATGCATTGCTTAGAACTTAATTTGAACAACTTTAAAGATGATTTTCTCAATATTTAGATTTTTTTGCATCCCTCAGATTCCAGATTTTCAAATATTGTCCGATCATAACAAACCATACATCAATGCAATGCTTATTTATTCAACTGTCAGATGATGCATAAATATAAATTACCCATATGAATGGTTTTGTGGTCAAGGGTCATAAATGAAAAGAGAAATCTGACATAAGTCTGAAATTTCACAGGAAGAACAAGTTATTACATTTTGAATAAACATTACAAAAAAAAAAAATAAACATGCATGGACAAATAGTTTACAATAGGATCAATAATATGCATTCAGAAAATAGTTAGGGTGAATTTGCGTTTCATACCAATTTAACATGAATTTTGGTTTCCAACATTTTAATTCTGAAATTTCACGCATCTCCGAAGTAAAACAAGATATTAAAATGCAAAAACTGGGTGAGATATGATTTAATCTATCAGAAATGTGTTTGATTGTGAAACGAGAGTGTTACATTCCAGAATGAAGCCAGGCTTAATGTGCATTTGTTAAAACAATCCTTAAATACCTATTTGGCTGTTTATTAATGTTATCCAATAGCCTGCATGGTCTAAGAGACATCAGTGCAAAAGTAACGTCGTTTCAGAGGACAGTAAACTTAATACAATTTGTTTTTGTTCTAGAATAAAGTGTACTGGATGAATAGTTCCCAATAAAACCAGGAACATGACTTTGAGTTGCATTGATTCTCAATGTGACTTTTGTCAAACAAGTGTTCAAAAGTTTAGGCAAACCTCTTGAAAGTCTCTTACTTCGGCTGTGCTCTGTTAACATTAGTGTGCGAGTCCTCTGGGTCAGGTGCAAAGCAAACACCACTGTTGAGTTTCATTGATCTATAGCCCCAAACAACATTGATTGAAGGAGTCATCTTCATCTGTATGCCTTCCTTTTGCCTCGAATCCATCCAAACGCTGCTTTCACTGGCTAGTGCAGTTCGTCGAAATTAATCTCAGCGCAAGGTGACTCCCTTCAACGATCTCTAATCTCACAAACAGGCATGGTTGCACACAGCCAATGCCAATGGCTAACCAAAAGACTTTCTTAAACCAAAATGAATTAGCCTTTGAAAATCAACACATCTCCCGCCAAAAAGATGCACGGTATGTTCGTTTCGACACGGATCCTTACCCTCTTTTCTGTGATGCGGGGGGGAGTTGTCTGGGACCTGGACGCAGTACAGCTGTCTGGTCTGAATGCCTCCACCGCAGAGAACGCTTATATTGTGAAGCCGTCTGTCCTGCTGGCTGAGAAGCGGGGCCACTTGACAGTCCCCCCAATCTGAGCTCTTCCACACATACCTGGAAAACAAAAGCACACGCCCGCTGTGGTGAAACACTTCTTTTGTTTTGGCCCTATAGTCTCATTATATCGTGCTGGGCTCCTCTCAAAAGTTGCATTTGATAAATGGACACAGCGAGCTGCCGCTGAAAGATACTAATAGTCTTAGCTTCCTGTTTTCCGGTAGGAAACCATCTACTAATGAAAATGCATTGACTAAGCAAAGTGTTATGATGCATAAAGCAGCAGTTTTAATGAAATCACAGTCTGCTGCTATTGATCAAAAACCTAATCTCATTAATTAGCTTCGTCTAATCTTCGCTATGCTCGGATGCAACAGGGATTCAGTCGAACACAACACTCGAAAAATTATTTAGTATTTTTTTTTACACTTTCAAGTACAGTAGAAAATTAATTATTATTGGGAGGCTAAAATACAAACCTAGGGCAGTTTGGAAGCAAGTCTCCGATGATGTTGCAGGCTTCCTTTTCTTCAAGAGCGGCGCATTCTTTGCCAAGTCCAATAGGAGTCTGCGTTATGCTTCGAGTCCTGAGCCGAAAACCAGGCGACATATCTGATGCCCTACATGTCTTTGAACACGGACTCCAAACGGACCAATCAGAGGTCTCGCAGTCTCTGGGCATAATGCACGACTGGAATGTCCCAGGGCCGTTGTCAAGGGTACAAAGACTAAGAACAAGAAAACAAATAAATTAGGAATGAGTGGCGCAAGGAAAACATATTCAAACATTTCAACGCTGCCAAAAAGAGCAGATGACAGTCTATGTCATTTAGAGTTGAAAGCACACAATGAGAATATGTTTTATGAGATAAATGCCATCAATTGTTCCTCTACTGCTACTATTTAATAGGGCGTAATTAATGTAATTTAAACTTCAGTTAAAACAAACGTACAGAACCCCCACAAAAGCCAACTTCTCAGTGCATCATTTGCATATTTATATCTGTGGCAAGAGAAGACTAAATTAATAATTAGTCAAAAATGTTCAAATTGTCTTAATATACTGCAATGCTTGATTTTTTTTGCATAGCTGACACCAGACAGTGTAATGAATGTAAAGTGAAGGATATTTAAATGAGTTCTTCACCTTTGTGTCCTACGAAGCAACGTCTGCAGTACGAAATATGAATAAATGCACAACAAATTGGATATCTAATTAGCGATTCATCCATATAAGTCGCCCGATTAAATTACTTGTGTACATCCTAATCCGTTTGTGCAGCATTCATTTTAAATGATAATTAGACTATAATTGGAAAAACTGCAGAAATTGAACTCAGGTGGGAAATATTCAAATCACTACATTTCGTTAAGCATGCACAAATGAATATGTTAATTAGAGTCTCACTGTAAAATAACACAGCGGCCTCTCTCTCGTTATGCTACACCTGTAGTAAACCTGTCAGACCCCATTCTGCTCTACATACCCCCCCGCCCCACACACACAACACATGAGCATTCATATTAAACAAACATGGAATGAGAAAAGACATTACCAACTAAGATTCATATATAAAACATGCATATGCTGACAGAATACATGCTCTCAGTGGAAATAACCACAGATGACACAACACCCAACGTTTCACTACGTCAACTCTAATTTCACAAGCTTTTCTCTTCATAAGCCAATGACAGGTGACACTGCCAAAAGTGTGAATAATGAAGATGTTTGTATGTCAAAGCACAGCAGCCTCTTTTCACCCGACACGAGGATTAACAAGAGATGATCCCCATTTACAGTCTGTTTAAATCGACTCATCGAAGAACTGTTGCGTATAGTTACACGGCTCGTGGACTTCATAAAAGACTGTAATCCACCCATACTACAGATATAACACATATAATTACATCATTTTATATACACTTTTATTTCTAGAAACAATGCACCTACAATTATATATATAGGCTAAACTTCCAAAGGATAAAAATGGCATTTCAGCAATACTTTTGATGGGAATCATTTAATAAAAATTATAACTGCAGACCCGTAATAATAAATGATTTCTTCAGATTTGTCTAAATGTAGTGTGAAATAATAATGTGTGTCTGTCAGGACACCATCCGCTCTCTCTCTGTATTTTCTTTCTTCTTTTCAATGCAAACGTTTCATTTTTCATACTTATTTTCATGATAAGTACAAAAACCATTTGCATAGCTTCAGAAAGTGCATTATCTATGCATCCCTTTAGGTACTTACCTGTTTGCACACTTCGATGCCATTTTGTAGTGTGTACTGTAGTGAGCACAGTAGTGCGTTCACTCTAATGATGCACTTATTTAACCAAAACAATCAAGTGTAGGATGTTGGACACTTCGTGCACTCAACTGTCGAAAGGAGAGGTGTTTATTAACAAAATAAGCTTCTAAAATGCATATACTTGAATTTTTAGTGCATAATAAAAGTGCATAATAAGTCATTTGGGGCATAACTTGAATATATTTTAATCACATTAAACAGCTGAAACACACAGAAATCAATGCATGTTTTCCCTGTATTTTTTGCCCTATATATATATATATATATATATATATAGTAGACATAATCTTGGATAGCACGCGGCAGCAGACAGCACCATGACACTGGCAAAGACATGAAAGTCTACATTTGAGACTTAAAACCTTTATCAGGAGAGCCTGCCTGCAAATCAATATTTTGCAAAGGAGGCATCTTTAAAGTCATGTTCAAAGCCTGTCTTAGTTCCAGCATTCATTATCCTCAGTTTGTGGGAAATCCATTCTCTTTGTGAGAGGAGGATGAGCTACATCTCAAGGACTTCTAATTCTACTAAGAGTGAAATGAGAATAAAGCACAAGCTACAGCGCAACAGTGATGGGCCGTCTTTCCAAACTCATACTATGGATGCAGAGATTGCAGCAAAAGAGTAAATTCAATCCTTTCCATCACACCATAGCATGTTCTGCTCAAAGGCCCGGCTCTCCCGTGCTGCCAGAAGCATGTCTCTCTGCTCATCTTGTATAGTACGGCGGCAGCAAGGAGATTAATGGAGGACTAACTGATTTAGCTAGGCCCACTTCAAAAATCCAGCGGCACAGCAATCCCTTTCTCACAAGCAGCAGCAGTACCTTGCTTTCAAGAGCATAATCTGGGATTTAGACCTTAAAGGGTTTATGTTCTCAGAGGGTTTGTCTCTCAGGCATGCATTGCTTGTACTCAGATTATTGTAAATTGAATAGACATGCCAGATGCGTCCACGCACGTTCACGGCTTCTTACCTCAGCATGGCGTTCTTGCCGTCGCTGCGCATGCAACGAACTTGGCGCGTCTGGTAGCCGATCTCCACGTCCAAGCCCTTGAGGCTGTGGTGGTGGTGCTGGGAGCTCTGGATGTGTCGTTTGACGGTGTTCCTCGTCGTATCTCCTGTGGTGAAGTCCAGCATGGTCCTTCCGCTCATCCAGAGCCCTTTGTGTTGCGGCTGCCTGCACTCGCTCCAGGAGCCGACTTTAAGGCTGTAGTGATGTTCGCTTTCCCCAACCGGACAAGGCAAAAGTTTTGCACAAGTCCTTGTTTGGGTGAGGTTGGGGCAGTTAGCGCCTCCATACATGGGCGCCGCTAGAACGTGCCGGGTCCGATGCTGGAGACCCATTCCGCATGTTTGACTGCAGCCGGACCAGGAGGAGAAATCAGATACGATGCAGTCGTGAGGGCAGGGGATCAAGCAGGCCTGTTCGAGCGCCGGCCGCGGGGAAAAGAACTCGCATATCCTCGGCGTAACCACCGTGCGGTTTGTAGTGCGCACGCAGTGGACCTTGCGCCTCTGGATGCCGTGCTGGGCCGTGATGCACTCCGTCGTCCTCGGTTTGAGCTCGTTGGACTGGAATGAGGATAGAACGCACGGTCCCCATTCTGAAACCTCCCATTCGAAGAGGTCCTGGTGCCACTCACACACTTTAAAGCAAGGCCTCTGGCTCTCGGGTTTGTCGGAGAGCAGGCAGTTGGAGTGGTGCGTGGTCCAGCCTTCTGAGTGAATGCACCACACCGTCCTGGACTGAACCCCGCCAGTTCCACATTCTTCTCCCATACACCTGCCCCACTGACCTGGACAAGAGAAGATCAAAGAATAAACATTTGCTCTTTAACTCTAAGGATAATTGATTAATTGGCATAAATAGTTATGTTGAGCTTCATGCAGTGAGCACACATAAAGCAGCAGGATATCTATGGAAGAGCGCATCATCTGGAAAGTATAAAATAAATAAACATCTGTCATCATTTACTCACATTTATGTCTTTCCAAACCTACATGAATTTCTTTAAAGAAACAGTAACATATTGTTTTTCAAACTCTGGTTTATCGCAGAACGCTATCATATGGCTTTGTCCAACTTCAGTGTCGTCATTTTTAAGCCTGAGAGAGACTGGTCTGGGATTTTTGGAATGTTTGATCAAAAATACAGTAAAAATAGGAATATTATGAAATATTAGAATTTAAAATGACTGGTAATATGTTATTACATGTAATTTATGTCAGTGGTGACAAAGCTGAATGTTCTGAAGTATTCAGTGTCAATATGCTGGTTTGGTGCTCAAGAAACATTTTTATTTATATATTAGCACAGTAAAAATGTTCAACTATTTTTTTTAACATTATGATTTTTTTTAAATATATATTTCAAAATAACATTTGTTTGAGATTGATATTTTTTTGTAAAACATAAAAGCTTTCTAATGTAAAAGTTTGTACGGACACATTTAAGTATTTCAGCACTTACCTGACATGTTTGAATGGTAGTGTAAGGAAAACAACACTGCAATATGTATATATAGTTTTGGAAAATCCACATGGCAAATTTAGGTTTATTCATAAAACGTACATACTGTAAAAATAGCAAATGGCTTCAATTGTATAGTCATATGATTTTTTATTTTTTATTTATTGATTTTTTTTAACCAACTAGACCCTGGTCAGCATCCTCAATGTACCGAACTTTCTGCTAAACTTCTCCTTTTGTGTTACACAAAATAAAAAGTCAAAGTTTAGAATGACATGAGGGTGAGTAAATAATGACAGAATTTACATTTTTAGGTAAACCATCAAGTTAAATGTAATAAATATCTGAAAAATAAACAACGAGTGCATTAACATCAGAATTATTGCTAAAACATCTACTGGGAGTTATTCTAACACCAAAAAAATAAATCCTGTATTAATATATTGTACAGTAGATGCTTAATATAATGTCCAATAATGAACAAACACAGACATCCCATACTGCATGTGTGTTATTAGGGACTACGTATAATAAAAATTATATTATTTTTGCTTTTTGTTTCTTTCTAAATTGATGGCCACATTAAAAGCTCATCTATGCAAACTGAAAATAAAAGGCAAACAAACGGTTTTCTAAAAATCCATGCTAGCCTGAAAGCAGCATACTCAGCTAAAACACCTGCTGAATAGCATTGTAGCTCACTGGAGCACAACATTAGGTTTTCATGAGACTGCAACACTGCCACAGGTTTAACACATCACCATGTTTATGTATTTAACGGAAGGAATTACACATCTCACACACACTAGCCTGTGCCAAGGTGTGCAAAATAACTAATAACATGTACAGTAAACACCATCATTTCACTCTCAATCCCCTAAAGAAGCCAAGCTCATATTAATATTTAAAAGCATCTCAATGCCTCCCACAGACTCCTTCCCCTGAGTCTACAGACTGACTACACATGCACAAATAAATCAAGATTGATTTTTCCTCTGTTATTGTACCTGAATATAAAGCTTCGGGTTAAAACCCACAATATTCAGTTAGTGAATGCAGCTGTTGTGTTCCTTTAAATTCACACTTGAAGCTGAAGTGTGTCATTTCTGCGTCAGTAGCCTCAAAGAACATAACTGCAAAAATAATGACTATTTACATATGATAGTTTCACCCCAAACATATGCTACTGGTTAAGGCAATGTTGCTCTACTAAACTAGTCAGGGTGTTAAAAACAAAAGCTTATTTTTCAGACTGCAAGTGAATCAGTCTACAAATGGCGGATATTAACAACAACATGCATCTAAGAAAATCTATTAAAAAGGCCAAAAATCACCTTTAAATTCAGAAGGCAAATATTATATTGTACAGACAACAGGTGAATAACCCTCTCAGTGTAGACAGTGTGAACCGCAGGATCATATTCATAGACATTCGAGTGTGAACTACAGTCAGATACGAGCAGACACAGACTCAACACGCTTGTTTGTAACGCTGAGCACCTGTTTCAGAGTAAAGGATCAAGAGTGGAGCAAACATCTACAATACAGACACTACAAACCACTCCATGTGCTGAGAGGAGAATATATCGTATGCACATCCAAGCCCTAGCATGGAAGACACCTGCATAGGGACGATAGAGAGGTGCTTAATGTAAACATTTACCTCTTCAGAGCTGTGGCCAATGTTGAACGTATGCACAAAATAATTATTGCTTAATCACTTGGGCAAACTGGCGAGCGTTGTTGTTCCACGTGTAAACACTGTTGTAATTCAGCTGCAGGTAATCAGAGCTGTGTTGATATTCAGACTATTGTTTTAACAACACAGTTCATAACCGTAGTTAATAACGAGTGACTAGAAAATATTTTCTCCAACCACAAAAATAGGTCCGTATATAACACACAGTACGGCCTTGCTGAACGAATCAGTGATTCTGAACGTGATATACGGACTTGCTCAAGGACTAATCTATTAAGCGTTTTTAATGAATTAGTTGAGTGAACATTCAATAACTCACTTAAAGACTGAATGGATTTTTGAATTAATCAGTTGAGTGAATTTTAATGAATTAGTTGAGTGAACATTCAATAACTCACTTAAAGACAGTCATTTGTTTAATTCCTGAATTTAAATTCAAATGTTTTACTAAATGACTGATTGCTTGATTTAAAGATTGACTTATAATTGTCCCTGCTGGCTGTTGGTGTGCCCGTGTTAACCAGCAGAGGGCACTCTTCTGAACCATTGTTTCTTTGCATTGGACTTCATTTCCCATCATCCCGTTCTCTATGATTGTTCATTACCTTCACCTGTGTGTCATTTACCTTGTTAGCTCATCCTGATATATACCCTGTTCTCTGTGTCTTTTGTTGCTGGATTATAGGCCTTTATCACAGTCCGTGTGTTGTGACATTAGTAGTGAATTTCCACCTGCTTTATTGTCAATGGACAGACGCCAGTTTTGTGAAGAAAATTAAACTGATTTAGTTTAGTTGAACATAAACATCAATGTTAAAACTGCGTATTTATACTGATTCCAAACCATGTATTGTCATCCTTCATTTTAATGTGTAACATGTGCAGTGTTGCCAGGCAGATTAATGAAGAGCACGCGGGTCAAGTTACTGCCAGGGGAACACTCGGACTGATTTCATTAGATTTTTACTATTATTTTGGTATTTTTGTAATATATTTATTGTGATTAACCTTCCGCTCTTGTTCACAGTATAATGAAATGCAGTCGTTGCACGCAATCACTGAGAATATCTCGATTAATATGATCAAACTTATTTTTAATTATCGTCTATGGGCTGGAAATATTTCTTTAGTTGAACAACATCATAAAGTCAGGGCGTGAAAAGATGAGCATTATGTTTAATACAACAAGTTTGCCCTAAACCTTTCATTTAATCCAATACATCCTTTAGTCCATAATTCATGTTTTAAGCTTTGGCTAATTCTTATGCGTATTAATGTGATTGCTTGTATAGTTTTCTCGCTGTTCTGTAATGAAATAATATGATCAGACTGTGAAGAATTGCCTGTACACATACAGCATGCCTCACGCGCTTCTGTTTAAGTTACGAAATACGCATCGGGATATCGTGACAACATATTCCTTCATTTCATAATACTCAATTAATTGTTGTAAACTGAGATTGGTGTCTTTAGAAGTATATGTGCTGAATTCTACATAAATAATCCATAACAATGGGCACAGCCATCGATGGAGGCTGAACCGGATGTTCTTCTACACTACTATTTGAATCTTCTGCTCTTCGAACGCAGAAGTGTGATAAAGGCCTAGTGGTACATGTTTCTGTTACTCTGTTTTGCCCTGATTTGGATTATACTGTTGCTCTTTGGACTCTAATATATGCTTCACTTGGATCTTCTTGTTTTGGAGCATTCTGTCACAGAATAATCCAGCCATTATTGATCCAGCAACAAAAGACACAGAGAACAGGGTATGAAGTCCAACACACACAAACAATAGTTCAGAAGAGTGCCTTCTGCTGGCTAACATGGGCACACCAGCAGTGACACTACTGGCATAAAGCCACAATAGACTAAAAATGAAATGGACGCTGAAATGAAGTTCCAAATATAGGTTCAGGAGGAGCCTAATCATTCAGTCCTGTCAATCATCATTATGAGACTATATAAGCAGTGCCAATTCTTCCAACATCCCTCCACCTTCTCCTCTATTTCTCTCCCTCTTGGTAGTACTGCAATGGGGGGGGGGGTGATCTCGTCACTTAAGCCTAGGGTTCGAGCCTTCATTAAGGACAGCAAGCCAAGTTTGATTACCATTAATCGTCAGGACTGGATGGGCAGGCGAACTCGTGAAATTATAATATGATGTGATATACACAATCTTAATAAAAAAAAAACATAATTCTACAAATATCCAAATTGTAGAAACAAGTCATCTACTTCACTTTATTGCAATTCTCCAGTCCTATATATTTAAAATGTCCTTTCTTTTAACTCCGCTTTGAGGCCACGCTGATCTTCTATTGGTCATGTGTCTTATGTGGTACGAATTTGCAGAGTTGACCAAACCTGAATATGTGAAAACAGTGAAATTACCATGAGCTTATGTTTCATGAATGGAAGTCAATGGCATGAAAAGAGTAGACAAATCCTCCTCACTAATGCACAGACTGGCAGTTGTCTGGAAAAGGCACAAGCATCGCGATCGCACGTTTAAAACTCACAGTGTATAAGTATATTCATATGCATTTATCAGTTCATAGCCAGAATAAGCAGCAAAATGGATTGGATGTTGTATAGATCAAAACTAATGCACCTTCATCCCACTGGTGCTGTGAGTTAAAGCGTTCAGTTTGCAGACCTGACATGAAATATCCTCAACATGTGTACACATCTGCTGATTGCTGATGACCCAGCCAGCTCATAAAATCAGTGAATCACTGAACTCTAACAAGATGCACTGCACCTGGTCAGCACGAGCCGGCGTTTCCGCTCAGACTCTTCCCTGTTCCAGCACCAGCTGTGCTGTGCTGGCTGATTTATGAGTGATTACACTGACAGAGCAGCAGCAAACACAACAAACCGTTCCTTTCCAGAGATCTACACCTCCAGGGCTGAATAATCACACAGTCCATCACTGGCCAGACCCGTCTCATCACACTGCCCTCGTTTGGGCTCATTACAGCCTATGTAACGACATCATTCCTTTCACTCACAGCCTGACCGTTCATATATATATAATATTCCACGTGCATGCTAAAATAATAATTTACCCAAACAATTATTTATTCAGATGAGTAATTTACTAATTTTCATCTTGCAAATACTACAATTTTAGGTAACACTTTATCCCTTTTGAGCATTCTGTTGACAATAATAACTCTGCACCTACATGTCAACAAACTCTCATTAGAGTATTATCTGATTAATATCTGCTAACTCTTTATTGTGATGCTATCCCAACAGACTCTCTACTGACTATGAGTAACTTTGCAAGTACATGTCAGCTTATTCTAACCCTAACGATCTGCTAATACTCTACTAACACTCTAATGAGAGTTACGTGCAATGTTACTCACAGTCAACAGCATGTGTTGAGTATGGTGACCATACGTGCCATTTATCCCGGACGCGTCCAGGCCAGGATTTCAGTAAGATATCTCGATTTTGGCTTTGTTTGCGTGCGCAGACCGATTGGTGTGTAACATAAAAGTACCATACACACACTCTCGAGGTACTTTGATGTCAAACACTGATCGGGCCACGCCGCTTTAAGTCGAACACACGTATTATTTGGCGTATTTGCATGGCTTGGACCGTAGCTCCCACCTTCTCACACACCATGATTGGTGCATTATGCACAATGCTTGCATGTTATTGGTCAAACTACTTTTCGATATACCTTCAGCAAGTATGAAAACAGGAAAACAAAGCCAAAACTAATCCTGGCAAGGACGTGTCTGGGAAAAACGACACGTATGGTCACCCTAGTTAAAGAGAACATCGAAATAAAGTGAAACCAAATTTTATAACGATTTGTAATCATTAAACACATAAAAAAGTGTGTTCCAGGGACAAAATAAACATGAGGGTGAATAAATAATTACAGAAATGTTGACTATTGCTTAAGATATTTAATGTATGTTTAACACTCTTCCAAATGTTTTATTATCAGTTTATCGTCTTACATGTTTATTGCATTTATGCACTTTTATCTTGTGTATTCAAGATACAAACATCGTGGCTTCTCTGGGAATCGAACCTATGACCCTGGTGTTGCTAGCACCATGCTCTCTTCCAGTTGAGCTACAGGAACATTACATTTGATAAGGACTTTATTTAAACTTGTTCACTACGCCTTCATTTTCATTACCAGCTGTTTAGAAGAATCCCCCCACTATTCTCGTATGGCTAAAATAAACATAAAAGTTAGAAAATTGTCCATCAATATGCAAATTATTCTGAGGCTTATGCGAGGTACTAAATTATTCATGACTATATCTCCATGCTGAATCCTGTCACATTTAATTTATTCAGTCTAGCGAGTGCTTAATTATTGCATTCGTATATGCGGCACCTCATGTGGTTATAAGCTTGTAGTCCATCCATCTTTTACCGCTCTTAATCTCATCCAGGTGTCCGTTTGGACTGGTGAGAAGTATTGATGACTGATGTTTAATTGCTTAATAATTGAGTGGAGGATGCTCTCATCTGCTGAACACAAACATCTCAGACTCATGCAGCCAGATGGAGCTACAGGTAACACTCCAGATGTGGGAGGTGATGTGCAAGCAAGAACTGTTAACAGTAACATCTCTTAAATTGCACCCCCCCCCCTCCCTCCTCCTCTCTGCCATGTCTGTCAGTAAGTTCAAGTATAAAGTGTTGAAATTTATCTCCGGTGTAAATGTACGTTTCACGAAGTCAGCAGGCTCCTGTCTGAGTGACAGCTTGTGATTATAACACGAACCTGCCGTGCTAGAATAGAATCCATGAAAAGATCACATTCAAGTGATTATTAAATTACTAATAATATTACATTACTCGGGTGCTTAAATGGATTTATCTTAACCATGAATAAAACATATACAATTAGCCAATAATAAATTAAACATTTGTGACCCTCTCTGTGAAATCCAGGCTAAAGTCTCAAAATCGAATTATGAGATAACAAGCATCAAAGTTTGATTTCTACCATTAATTTCACTATAACTCCAATCTTTGACATGACCTAACTCAGGCAATATTAAATATATAAAGGTTACATTTTCACAGAATGTTTTTTATCATATGAAGGATGATTTTTTGTAAAAAACAGCAAATCAAAAAAAAATGACTTTAGCTGGGTTTTCACGGAGAGGGTCACATTTTATGACAACATTAAAATAATATCTGATTTTAAACCACATCTTTTTTGACTGAAAATATCTTACTTGTTAATAATAAAATTCAATTTAAAAACATTAAAATAAGATACTCATTCACACTTCGCTGCGTCACCATGCAGTAACACTTATAACTAGACCATCACTCGAATCATGTTTCTCTGAATTATATCCATTACTAAAGGCATGTTGGCGATAATTAAGACATGAAGCTAAATGCATGTTCACCATTTGTGCATATTAACTCCACTGAATGAGTGTAATCTCATAAAACAACTTGAACACAGTCAGTTCATGAGGTGAATGAAAAGCAGCTTTCTCCTAAAGAGTTATTGCTGACCTGTTTAACATGTTTCTCTTCAGTATCAATGCAATGCAATGCGAATACAAAAACAAACACATGAGCATTTCTGTTGGTCTGTTGTGTTTCAGTCTGCCGCGCTGCTAAAGCGACTGAACAGTTGCATGCATGATGAATATTAATCACAGTATTGACGGAGTTGTTTCTTTTGAAATGGAGAGCGAGAGCAGCTGTTGCATCAGACCCATGCAGTCAAACGATGAAGCTTCCTACGTATTCCCCTGCAGAGCCACTGGAGAGTTACTGTTACATTTCTCCAATCAGTGGACATTTGGAGACAGTATTACCCCCAACAGCTATAATCATTAGTTATAATCTTGCATCTGTGCATGTGCATATACATGCACATACATATATGTTGTGCACATTCACTAATCATGCATTACAACAAACAGAATCTAGAAAAACATTGCTTGCTAAACATTGCTTTTGCACAGAGAGCAGAGCGATTCGGGCTCGCGGCTGCAATGACTGACAGGTTCAGTCAAACTCATATCATCCCTCAGGTGTAACTGCATGTCTTCTGTAGTGTAAACGACTCTTGACACGAGAGAGCAGCGAGCTGAGGGCTAATTGAGCGAGGATACACTCTCACCTCTCCAAAGCTATGAGAAACACCAAACCAAACGTCACCGAAGGACGAAGAGGCAGTGCATGTTTCCAATGTGAGGAAAAGTGATGAGAAGACAACAAAAGAGAAAGTAGACATGGAAGACCAAGGACACAAATCCTACAGGGAGAATGTGAATGACCCGAACTGTACTCTCAAGATAATTACATGCTTTTGTTCATCTTCACTGCCGCTGAGCCTCTTCTATAGACAATGCATCCAGAGAGGGTGAGCATCTATCAGCCTCTAAATGTGAAAAACCGCAAGTGCATTTCCAATGAGAGAAAGGACTTCATCGGACCGAAATGTAAGTGGGCAGATTTCCATGACAGCAGTGAGATTAAGATGAAGATCGTCTGTCACGCTGATGTGTTTTCATCTAAATACTCACAATCTAAATATCTGTCACACAGCCAGAAGTAACTGTGGCGACTGTGAATTCAAGAGATCCTACAATGACCTTGTTTAAATTGAGTGTAGTGTATTAAAGAAGAAATTACACCGAAAGGACCACACGTTTACTGCATTGCTTTAAAGTCCCAACACTAAAGGACAATTCACCGGAAATAGATTTTTATAGACGCACTGTCTAGATAAAAACAATCACGGTTAATCATGATTTGATTACATTAACGGCGCTGGCAAATAATCTGTCATAATCAATATAAAGCTAATTAACATGAAAAGGTGTGTGCATGTTTAAATGATAATGGGATTTGAAAAATGTGATAAATACACTTACAAACTGCACTAAACTCACTAATTTAATACGAATGTTAACATGCTATCACTCAGGTTTTGAGGCATTTTTCTAAATCTCTTATGCACAACAAGGATGCATTTATTTATCAGAAATACAATGAAAATTGTAATATTGAAAATATGATTACAATTTAAAACGTAATTCATTCATAACTCATAATTACTCTAGCCTTCAGTGTCACATATCCTTCAAAAAATCATTATAATATGCTGTTTTGCTGCTCAATAAACATAACAGCATATATTTGAAGCAGAAACCTTTGGTAACATTATGAAGGTCTTTACTGTAAGTTAAATTTAATTGCTGAATAAAAAAGCAGAACAAATCTTATTGACCCCAGAGCTCTGAACATAACCTGAAATACAGCTTTCTTAATATTTCTTAATATTAGCATGCCTAGTTTTGTGGGTGGTCAGTGGTTATATGTGCTGAAAAACTGTTCACTAATGTGGTGCACCTGTTTAATGAATTCACTCAACTCCATGCTGAATGCAGAACTGAAAGGATTCGAGCTGAACACACACATTAGCTGTGTTTCCATCCACATATTTCTATGTGCATTTTGGAATATCAAATAAAATAAAAATCGCTGAATGGAAACGCCAAGATGCACATAAATTATAAAAATATGCATAAAATACATATGCATACATTTGAGTGGGATTAACTTTTTTTATCTGATTAGAAAAACTGTGCATAAAATACGATGGAAACACATTTACCGAATAAATTCCTCCATGCGCATTGAAAAATGAATGTGACTTTGCACTAAGACGGGATACTTGACTAGCAGCGGACCGATCTCGTTCACAGCATCTATATGTTGTTATGGTCGTTCTGAAATGCCTGAGCAAAGTCTGTCATCAAAGTATTTCTTATCTTACACGACTGTGTTCCCAAACAGCAGCATCCACCTCCGAAAGCAATGTGTTTCGTCTGCTCGCTCTGAGTGTATTGTATTTATCATGTATAAAAAGTTTAATATTCAGTGGCTTCTCCTAGTTTTCTAAGTGATATTTAGTGCCAGTTTACCAGGAAGTGACGTTTTTGTTCTCTTTGAATCTTTGGATGGAAACATAGACTGACAAATATGATGATTGTGCTTTCTTCAACAACAGCATGTGATAATCACTCCTTTGACTCCTTCTTTCCCGTTGCCTCTTTCTCGTGGGGAAAAGCGTTAGCGTCAGCCTGGAGCCAGGTGTTCTCTCCAGAGCTATTAGACCGGGACAGACGCTGCACTGGCGCTCTTCAGCGGTTGGGGGAAGAAGATAAAGTGAGTTCTTCACAGCTTCCATGCATCAGATGGGACGTGCACCTTCATCTTGCTCTAAATAAGATTTGTGGCGCAACAGCAAAAGTGCACCAGGAGACAGATACAGTCCAGAGGAAGAGAAAGAGTACATCTTAGGGAAAGGAAGAGGAGATGTTATGTCATGGAAAGAACAACAACTAAATACAGACTCGGAGAGAGGAAAACGCTCTTAAACAACCTTCTGAGGTGGTCAGATTGCTCAGACCTCACAAGTGTCTTTACACTTGGTCTGTTCATGATCAGAGCAGACAATCCAATCAGTACAAAAGCACTTGAGAGATACATTTCAGCTCCCACATTATCTGTAATGTGGAGAAATTTCACATTTAACGCACCCCACCACGGCTCAGATCTGTACCTCGCATGCAGTGACAAACATGATACAGGACAACGACTGACTGCATGATGTAGCTTATTATGGGCCATTCACACAGAATGTGTTTTTGCATTGAAAGCGGCAGGCAGTGGAATGGGAAAAACGCAAGGCATTGAATCAAGATAGTTTTTTTTTTTGAACTTAACAACTATTATGCATGAGACACTGCAAAACATCCAAGTGCAGTGGTCAAACGTGTTAGTCTAGCACGTTTGCATATACAAATAATGAAAAAGTAGTGCAGCGGATTGGAAAACTGTTCTGTATGAATGACCCCTTAGAATGCCCCTAATAGTCAAGATATGAAATCTATGATTATTCACAAATATCTACACAATTGTAAATGTAATTTTATACAGTAAACAAGAGTTTTATATTGTGCTAAATTATAGACACAATATTGTGTTTTGTTTTGCTCACAAACTAGAATAGTTCCAAACAAAGCCAGAGAAGAAGTGTTGAGCGTTTCCGAGTAAAACACTGGTGTTTTTTTACTGAATCATTCCACAATTTTGAATGAATCAGTGACCCATTCATAAAAAACATGAATGAATGAACGACTCACTCATTAAGATGACTTGCTACCAACTACTGGCGGTTTTCATTTCATTTTGAGAGTATCATTTCATTTTTTTTATTAACAATGCAATATTTATTAAAAATGTATATTGATTTAGTATCTCAAATTCAAATTGCAGTGTAAATGCATTCATGCCACCTAACAAGTTGAATCAAAATATGTATTTCTAAAGCTACTTAATGTAATGTCTATTCAATTCTATTCTCACTGACAAACCAATCGGCCATATGTATTTACTCTTTTATTAAAAGAAAGTGCCACAAGGCCGTTCCTGGTCTCTCTGGCCCATTTTAACCCCTGGACACACCACTGAGAGCCATTCTGAAGAGTCAGATTAGGTAGAAACGCTCTGTAAGCTATTTACAGTGTATACTATATGACTATGTCATAGCTCAGGGGATGGTGGTATTTATGGAGCTGTGCATTTTAGAGCAGCGTATGTGATATTTGAAAGATGTGCATGTGTTGAGCTGCTGTGAGGAGAAAGAGCCTTGACTCTATGAAGTCAACTCCTGATACATGACAAAAGCTGAGACAAGACATTCAGGAAGATACTCTGTAATTTGGGACAGATGGCGCCTCGGCAGCACCAGCTGCGCTGAGAGAAATATACCGCATTTTGAATAGTGCGAATACGTCAAGCCTATAAGAAACACGCAGACAAACATGTTTATTTACAGCAAACTCTTATCAGCGTAGAATCATCAGACAACTCGTGACAAGAGCCTGAAAGCTTGAGATCACTCATTTCTCATCTACTTGGATTTGAAGCTCGAGACAAATAAAATTACGTCATGGGAGACGGGCTTGGTGCAAAACATTTATGACACCACATTCAGAGTCTCGTTGTACTCTCAGAACACAAACGAGCAAAATGAACAAACACCAAACTAAATAAAAGAAGCACAAATATTCCCTAGAAGTCATAGGTTATTACGCGATGCCGCCGTTGAGCTCGCGGTTCCTGAAAAATAGCATGCAGTACTTGGACAGATGCGCAGACATCAATGTGATGTTTTCCGTGGTTGGTAGGTGATGCCTTTAAAATGGATAACGTGATCTTTAACAATGAGAAGACTGACAGTGTAATTTACGCTTGTCACTAGTAATGGACTGACGTATGATGGCACTTTAAGGTCATGTGAGTGATCAAAAAGGAGCTGCTATCTTTTCTCATGCCATCTTGGGGAATCGAACTCAAAAGGGAGGAATACATTATTCTGCCATTTATGTTGCAGTGTCCTTTATATCTGCAAGAGTATCTTTCCCTTGACTGAGAACTTTATCAAGAAACCGTGTAAATATTCTTGTAATCTAAAGGAAAACCATTGACAAAAATAATAATATTAACAATACTAATACTCTCTCTTTCTTCGGCTTGCTCCCTTTATCAGGGGTCACCACAATAACCATACTAATACTACTACTACTAATAATAATAATAATAATATGAGTATTAAATAGATTCACAGGTGTTCATGTGATTGTGAACAATACATAATTTCTTATACTAGATCTATTGTTTACTTCCTAAAGCTCAACTGGTATAATATGGCATGGCTGTGATTTCTAAGACACAAAATAAACAAGTTGAATGCTTTGCAAGCTGTTTTGAATAAAAGCGTCTGCCAAATGCATAATGTATCAATAAATGATACTGCAGAAAAACAGCATAATATTACATAAAGCGATAGTTCACCCAAAAACATGAGAATGTTCTAATCATTTACTCACTCCCATGTCGGTCCAAACCTGAGTTTCTTTCTTATGTTGAACATAACATTAGATATTTTGAAGAATGCTGGTAATGAAACAATCTGATGGTCCCCATTGACTTCCATACTATTTAACGTTAATTTTTATTTCTTTATTATATGGAAGTCAAAGGGGACCAACAACTGTTTAGTTCTTCAAAAGTCTTTCAAATAACTTATTTTGTGTTCAACACAATATATATCAATATCAAAGAAACGTATACAGGTTTGGAACGACATGAGAGTGAGTAAATCACGACAACATTATAATTTTTGGGTGAACTATTCAAGTTCATATGTTTTAACCCTCGTGTTTTGCATAGAGACTCAGAGACCCCAGTAATACAATGTGCCGCTAAAACGGCGAAGTTTCAGGTGTATACTTCATGACTTTTCCTAATCAAATTAAAGACTGACTATGAATATAGCTGCACTACTTGTAAATGCAATGGATCTTCACAAACTAAGATTCTCGAATTGTTAACATTGTGAATGAAACCAGAGGGACTTTTTTCAAATCAAAAGTGAAATGCAAAACTTTGCCCCACGGTAGATATCTGCCTCCTAGGTTTTGATTGGGTTAGGGTAATCTAAAGGGAAAATAGGAAGTTAATTTCAAAATTACTTATACATGCATCAGTGGGGTCTCAAAGGTATCAAATATAATAATACAAAACAGTAAAGCCAGTCAAAGCAGAATATGTCTCGGAGTTTCAAGACTTCAGGCAATTTATATATATATATATATATATATATCCGTGGGGATCTGAGACCTTGCAAAATCAGACCATGGGTTTTGTTCTTCCTCAGACATACATCCATGAGGATTCACAACTGATTGAGACCAAGACAGCAACCAGATCTGTCCCTGCCTCAGACCACAAGGAACATGTCTGATTGGATAAGACTTAATACTCATTAGATTGATATCTTTAAAGCAGATAAAGCTGAGAGTGTTGCTGGGTGGTGAATTACATCTCAAAACACATGCAAACTAAGCAGTGCAAAACACATCTTCCACATATAGATCCACTCTGACGTTGTTTCTCTACAGTTGCCATCTGCTTGTGATCTCAAACTACGAGTAAAAACGTGTAAACCGCACAAACTAAATCTTCACGTGCAGCTGCTATGATTAGATTCTAACGAGGCTGTTTTAGAGGACAAGCTTCCCTGGAATAACAACTGAGAGAGAGAGAGAGATGTCAAAAGTGCATGACTTCCACAAATGTGTTACACTTAGATATTGAGTGACAAAAAACTCAATATATGCTGTGAATTCTTCCACGTAAAGATATATTCAGGCCCACATGGAATCTGCTGCACACGTAGAACCTGCTAAAAGTTCTGCATATTTCCACAGAATCTGAATGCATATGATAGGAATTATATATGTATATACACTCACTGGCCACTTTATTAGGTACACCTTGCTAGGACCGGATTTGGACCCCTTTTACCTTCAGAACTGCTTTAATTCTTCATAACATAGATTCAACAAGGTGTTGGAAGCATTCCTCAGAGATTTTGGTTCATATTGACATGATAGCATCACGCAGTTGCTGCAGATTTGTCGGCTGCACATCCATGATGCGAATCTCCCGTTCCACCACATCTCAAAGGTGCTCTTCCGGTGGTGCTGCTGAGATCAGTCGCCTGTGAATTAGCTCCGCTATTGCTTTTTTGTGCTTTTTTTTATTTTTTTACTTCTCATTTTACACGAGTCTGCAATGATTATGTACTAAAAGAACACTTTTGGACATTGACAGCGCTACACTAACCTGATCCAGGACTTTATCCACGGATCCATGGCCATTGAGTACTTCAAGCACCGAGTGAACAATCATGAAGAACCGCAGGGCGAAAGAAACACCGCGGGAGACGCGCTGTGAAACAGACTGAGGGAAAGGGCCCACAGTTCCTCTAAGAAACCAGTAAGATGGACTCTTAGAGATGTTTCCAACGGGACATTAGGGACTGAACATCCTTTGTTTGACCGAAACATTCCCGCCGACGGTGGACACCGCTGACGCCGTCTGATAACTTCTCTGTTTTACGTGCAGAACACCCGAGGCCGGAAAAACAAAGGTTATATTTTCTTTATAACAAAAAATGCGACCCCAGAAATATCTCCATTCTGGAAGGAACAACTATTATCTGCCGCCCATCAGCCCCGGGAGTTTTCATCAATCGTCGTTACTGGTTTACACCACCACATGCAGATAGTCTTTGTCCATAAAGGGATATATAAACAAACATCCTGGACATGGGGGACTTTAACAGCAACAATGCCTACTCAGCATATTCCTGTCCAACCAGAGGACCGAATACTCTTGTGCTACACTCAGCTCAAAAATGCCTACAAAGCCCACTCACTGCCGGCTTTAAAAATCGATGCGCCATCAACCGGAATACAAACAACGGATGGGCTCCCCCGGTGGAGAAGGAAGTGACTGGTCCTCGCACTCTGAGCCACGCTACAGCGTCCATGACGTCGACTGGGACATGTGCGAGTTCAAGAAAACGGAGGTATCATTGAGCTTTGTCCCACGCTAACCGAACAGGCCACTGAAACGGTACAATAAAGACTTTCTCAAATCAGAAACGTGGTGGACAGAACACATGCTTAACCATCGACTGCCGCATACCGTTGAGAAACAAGGAGTACAGGATGGATTAGAGCCAAAACGCCGGTACAGTGAGAAAATTAGTCTTTCAGCTCAATGACTTCAACGCATTGCAGGGACTAAGACCATCTGTTCCTGAATGTGAGCAAACTAAAGAGCTGATCTGACCAGGAAGAGACAGCAGCGGCCTACACTCCTCTTATGATCTGACCCCTGTGGATGCAGCAGAAATCATTCAGACTCAGAAGAAAGCCAGGCAAAGACTGTACATCAGCTGAGGAAATTCAGGGTCAGACAACGTACTGACTTTCCAGTGTGGTATATAACCACAAATCAGACTCAAAGCTACAGAGAGTTGCGCCTGGCTGAGCGCATCTCAGGGTTGCTTTCCCCTCTCTGGGACATCTACCTCAAACGCTGCAAAAGCAGAGCTGTAAAATAATCAAGGACTAAACCACCCCGGCACACTTTTCTTGTAATGCCTCCGTTTGCTGTTCTTATCTGACATTTACAAGGAGCATGGTACACCCGTGTGGTCAATTCTGCACATGCTGGAGCCCATTTGATCTGCTTCATTCTATTGAGTGTTGTGTGTTCATTGAGATGGTATTCTTTGCATACCTTGGTTGAACATAACATTAGAGTGGGATTATTTGAGTGGCTACTGTTGCCTTTCTATCCATCTCTAACCATTCTTCTGACCTCTGACATCAACAAGGCATTTTCATCCACACGACTGCCTTCTGCTCACCCATCTGCTTCAGTTCGAGGTGTTGTGTTCAGAGATTTTCTCTTTTTGTAACTGATTATTTGAGTTACTGTGCCTTTCTATCATCTCTGTAAACCCTAGAGATGGTTGTGTTGTGATGAAATCCCAGTAGATCAGCAGTTTTTTAAATACTCAGACCAGCCCGTCTGGCACCAACAACCATTCCACGTTCAAAGTCACTTAAATCCTCTTTCTTCCCCGTTCTGATGCTCGGTTTGAACTTCAGCAAGTCGTCTTCACCACATCTAGATGTCTAAATGCATTGAGTTACTGCCATGTGATTGGCTGATTAGCAATTTGTGTTACCAAGCAATTGAAAAGGTGTACCTAATAAAGTGGTATATATATATATACAAGCATGCATTTCACTGAAAACACATGTGTTTTATTTCTACTTTATAATGGAAGGAAATGGTGCCTTTTCTAATTCTGTCTTGTCTCATGCTGTTTTTGCAGGAAGGAGACCCACTGGGATGTATTTATAGACTGCATATTACAAAGTATATATTTTCACTTCTGCTAAACCATATACAAAACAGCTGGATGAAAATCAGGAGCAGAAACCATTTGAACAATGGAGGAGGGATGCATTATAAAACTTGTGAAATTACTTTTTTGACATGACGGTAGCCCAGCAGTCCTATGTCTGTTGAGAAATAGAGAACAACAAAGGTAACAAGACTGTGCTCTCATATTGTTTTATGAAGGAATGAACTTCTCCCGTAAAGGACTGCACATAGTGTAATCAAATAAAAAACAATACTATATAAAATAAGTACAAATTCATTTTTTATTGTAAAAAATATGTGCAATATAAAACTATTGACTATACAGAAACAATATATTTTATGTTTATTACCAAATATTCATACTGACACACACACACACACACACACATGCACATATATATCGGCGGTGGCACTTTTTACAAGCAATGTATTTGTTATTAGATTGAACGAAATGACAATTATCAAATTAAAGCATATTCTACAAAACAGCTAACCTGTTGAACATTCAATTAATTACATACAACAGCCCTTTTGCAGTGCAGTTGGAGCATAAACATAAGGTTGTTAAACATTGTTTTCATCTGCACAGTGCACAACGAGTGCAGAACATCTCAGCGACCTGTTTCATTTTAGAAAACCTTTACATCCACTGCTTAAAGTCCAATGGTCTCACATCGCTTTAATCCTAACATGCATATATATTTGTATAATAAAGAGTCTTTCTAGAAAACAGAACATTTTCTTATGACCACAGAATTATTTTGACAAATACATCCTGAAGCATTATCGCGTCAGGCTAACGGGAGCATTAGAGCTATAGTAACATATGCTTTATAAGACAACTGATACGTTTTACACTATGCTTTTTACTTAAATCTCACTTTAAACCACCACCACGAAGGGGTGGGCGATATACCGGTAGACACGATTAACCAGTAGAAATGGGTCAACTGGTAGAGATTTTGGACAATCGACTCTATCTCAGTTGCAAGCTCACGTGGTCATGAAAACGTATGTTTTTAAGCAATGCTGTTATACAAGTGATTTTAAGCTATTGAAATGCAATCAGCATCGAACACAGAACTCGTTTAGCTTTATGCACACGCTATAAGGCCCTAAATGATTTAGCTCCTGCGTACCTAACTAATCTTCTATCACGCTACAATCCAACCCGCTCCCTAAGGTCCAAAACTCTGGACTCTTGGTAGTACCTCGGATAGCAAAGTCCACTAAAGGAGGTAGAACTTTTTCATATCTGGCTCCTAAACTCTGGAATAGCCTTCCTGATAACGTTCGGGTTCAGACACACTCTCTCTGTTTAAATCTAGAATAAAGACACATCTCTTTAGCCAAGCATTCATATAATGCATCTCACAATCGTGTACTGCCAGTCTATCTGAACAAATGCACATTATTATGCTTTAGCTTGGGTTATACTGATAATTTTTGCTTGGATGGAACAACAGCTACGCTAATTATGTGTCTATTTGTTTCTCTGTTTCTGATTAACATCCCATAATTACACAAGTTTCATTCTCCAACCCTTCAATGATCTGAGATGACCGAACACCTGAGATGATGCCAGCCCTGAAACAACACATCAAACTACCACATTTTGCTATAAGGTTGATTGCAGCATATAATCATTGCTGTTAATGTGTTCATCGTCTATTTGATTATGTCATTACCTGATTTTTACCGTACATTTCTGCTATATGTACATCATCTTGACCTAGTCATCACTGATAAGCTACTATTAAATATATTGTAGAAATTAAATGTCCTGTAAAGCTGCTTTGCACCGATTTATATCGTGAAAAACACTATACAAATAAACTTGAATTGAATGTTAAACAACAAAAGAGAAAAAAATCTCACTGCTCTTGATTAAATCACTTTTCTAACTTTAACAAAAATAAATATATAATTAAGTTGAAGAATATGCAGTATTTGTATTAATTTGATTACTTTATACAATGAATGTAGCATTTCTTATTTATTTGTTCGACTGTAGTTTTTTCCAGATATTGTTTGTAATTAGTTTCTTATTTAATCGCTGACTGTTTGATATTGAGTTTTTTTATTTAGGCTAATATTAGTTTTTTGTGATACTGACACTTGTGACAAAAACTATGACATTTCTATGGTATCAATAAGTTTTGATGCCATAAAGATATTTAAAATTATATAGTGATATACATCAGATCATGATATTAGATATTGGTCATATCTACCATCAAGTGTTTGTAATAACGTCCAATTGCGATGTAATGTTGCTTTTGGTCATATAATGAAAATACCCCAAATCTATACGATACAAATCACATACTATAATGTTTATTAGCTTCATGTTTGTAAAAACAAAAGCATTATTTCTAAAGAAATATAAAGTAAACGGGTACAGATATCAATATTTACCTAGACACACACACGCACACACACACACACACACACACACACACACACCACACACACACACAGAGAGAGAGAGAGACTTTTACAGCTTCAGAATCTACAGGCAAAATAATAATAGATATACAGTATATTGACAACTTGCTAGAGAGAAAACAATCCAATTTAATACCAGCATGTCTCTTTCAACACCAATCCCTCAGCGTGAGGCATTTCCTTCAATATCTAAACACACCGAGTACATGACCCTTTCATTTCTGAAAACAAACCCGCTCCGTCTGAAGGAGAAATTCCCTGATAGAGTATAAAAGCAAAAGCCCAGCAGCAGCTTTGGCTCGGTTTATCATTACAGCCGTGTGCTCTCGCTCAGCTCATTGAGATGCAACCTCAGGAGCGCCTCGTTTAGTCTCCCCGCGCCTCCACCTGAGATCTGCATTCCCAGCAGAACAAGCTGAAAGAAACCTGCAAACTTATGGATCTGTGACTGCTTAAGAAAAGGGAGGAAATTGTATATTTCAGACTGTTTGAACAGAATCGGCAAGTGACATATGTGACCACCAGTCATAAGTGTCAATATTTCAAAATAGAGATGTATACATCATCTGAAAGCTGAATAAACAGTCTTTCCATAGATGTATGGTTTGTTATGATAGGACAATATTTGTCTGAGATACAACTATCTGGAATCTGAGGGTGCAAAAAAATCTAAATATTGAGAAAATCATCTTTAAAGTTGTTCAAATGAAGTTCTTAGCAATGCATATTATTAATCAAAAATTAAGTTTTGATATATTTACGGTAGGAAATTACAAAATATCTTCATGGAACATGATCTTAATATCCTAATGATTTTTGTCTTAAAAGAAAAATCTATAATTTTGACCCATACAGTGTATTTTTGGCTATTGTTATAAATATACCCCAGCGACTTAACACTGCTTTTGTGCTCCAGGGACACAAATAAGAAATGTTAGCAACTTATACAGCACAAACAGTTTTGTCAGGCAACAGAAAAGTGCCCTTAATGCCATAACATCTAAATTAACTGGTTTAATTGCAGACAAAAATATTATTTAATATGACTAAATCCACCTTGCCACAGCTAATCACAGCCATGCCGTTTGTCTACATTCAGAGACAGAACAACGCCGGATGGTTTGACTCGACACCTCACCCTCACAGCAGCACCGCTCTTGTGATTGATGGACTGACACGAGCTGTTAAGAGCACATCATCCTGAAATGCATGTTAAGAGATGTTTAGTAGATTTCAAATCCTGCCATTTTAGAAGGGTGGAACCTAAAAATGCATAGTTTTAACTGGGGAGTGTTTATTATAGAGTAACCGCTTATATATGTACATATTAAAGAATATTTGATTATCCATTTCATGCCCTCTTAGGTATTTAGCAACTTGCATTATAGATATGAATGGGGGCCATTTACTCACCCTCATGTCAGTGGAACACAAAAAAATATATTTTTGTCCAAACATTGAAAATCAATGGGGTCCAATGTTGCCTAAGACCCCACTGACTTTCATTGTATGAACAAAAATGGTTTACAATCTCCTTTTGAAAGAAAACGAGAACAAAATTGGCATTTTTGAGTAAGCTATCCCTTTAGCTCTTTACAATGTAAGAACACTTTGATTTCACTGAACGTTTTTGTGTTTTTCCCGAATGAAATAACTGTCTCTCTACACAAATGATTCTGCACTATTAGTACGATGACCCAGATCTCCTTGTACACAGTCAGTACAAAAGACCCAAGTCTTAATTAAAGCATATGACATTTACAGTTGACTTAAATCCCCTTGTAACTAGGGAAAGATGGCATATCTAGAGCAGCATTTCTGTTGCAGTCTACCTGTGATTGTTTTTTTTTCTTTTTCATTCCACAGTACATGTTTCTTATGCAAAAACACATTCTGTGAGAACCGGACATTTATCTTGTCTGTTTAGGCTCCGCCATGTTAGTTCCAAACAAAGCATTAACATGAATGAATGATGCATTTATATAGCGCTTTATAGTATATTGTTGTACACCAAAAGTGCTTTACAATCATGTGGGGGGGTCTTTCCTCAACCACCACCAGTGTGCAGCATCCACTTGGATGATACGACGACTGTCACATGACAACGACTCCAGTGCGCTCACCACACACCAGCTACAGCAGGAGAGGAGAGAGAGTCATAGAGTCAATCAAGTGTATGCGCTCACCACACACCAGCTACAGGTGGAGAGGAGAGAGAGTCATAGAGACAATCAAGTGTATGCTCTCACCACACACCAGCTACAGGTGGAGAGGAGAGAGAGTCATAGAGACAATCAAGTGTATGCGCTCACCACACACCAGCTACAGGTGGAGAGGAGAGAGAGTCATAGAGACAATCAAGTGTATGCGCTCACCACACACCAGCTACAGGTGGAGAGGAGAGAGAGTCATAGAGCCAATCAAGTGTATGCGCTCACCACACACCAGCTACAGGTGGAGAGGAGAGAGAGATAGAGACAATCAAGTGTATGCTCTCACCACACACCAGCTACAGGTGGAGAGAGAGAGAGTCATAGAGCAATCAAGTGTATGCTCTCACCACACACCAGCTACAGGTGGAGAGGAGAGAGAGACATAGAGACAATCAAGTGTATGCGCTCACCACACACCAGCTACAGGTGGAGAGGAGAGAGTCATAGAGACAATCAAGTGTATGCTCTCACCACACACCAGCTACAGGTGGAGAGAGAGAGAGAGACATAGAGACAATCAAGTGTATGCTCTCACCACACACCAGCTACAGGTGGAGAGGAGAGAGTCATAGAGACAATCAAGTGTATGCTCTCACCACACACCAGCTACAGGTGAAGAGGAGAGAGAGTCATAGAGTCAATCAAGTGTATGCTCTCACCACACACCAGTTACAGGTGGAGAGGAGAGAGAGACATAGAGACAATCAAGTGGATGGGGATTATTAGGAGGCCATGATTGAAGGGCCAGTGGGGGGAATTTGGCCAGGACTCCGGGGGTTACACCTCTACTCTTTACGAGAAGTGCCATGGGATTTTTAATGACCACAGAGAGTCAGGACCTCGGTTTAATGTCTCATCCGAAAGACGGTGATTTTTGACAGTACAGTATCCCTGTCACTATACTGGGGCATTAGGACCCACACAGACCACAGGGTGAGCACCCCCTGCTGGTCTCACTAACACCTCTTACAGCAGCAACCTAGTTTTCACCGGAGGTCTCCCATCCAGGTACTGACCAGCTCAACCCTGCTTAGCTTCAGTGGGCGACCGGTCTTGGGCTGCAGGGTGATATAGCTGCCGGCATAACATGAGTGTCTTTGAACAAAACACAGCAGTGATGTTTCGCTTCTGAATCAATCTGTGTTCAAATGAATCATCTGAGTGCATGATTTAATGACTCACAGATAAAGAAGATTTAATGCTGAATAAATTGGTGTGTTTAAACAAATCGGTTCAGTGAATGATTCTTTGACTCACTCATGAAGACCTACTGGTGGTGAATGGTGTAGAATCACAATATGCATTTATTCAGTTTAGTCTCCCTTACATCAACAGCAGTGGATGGCTCTACGTGTTCAGAGCCTCAAATTATGCTTCTTGAATACGGCAACTGCACATCAGGCAGGTCTCATTAAGAGGCCAGAAACATCACAATCTGTGTTTGATGAAACAGTCCGAAGTTATTTATCAAAGACTAATATACACAGCCCTCAAATAACACATCTGACATTTCTAAATAAAGACATTTTATTGCGGTCAAAAAATAAGTGGCTGGGCTGTGCAGCGAGGTAAAAATAGAAAGATGATGTCCGTGAGCTGAAGGTGCTTCCAGTAGACAGCTCTGTTGACTGTAATGGGAGAGAGAGATCTAGTTTTGTTGCACCACACATCCGGAGCAGACACACATAACTACACCTTCTTGATGGATGCATGCTGACTTATTTGTTGTCACCTATAGCCTGCAGCTTTTACCAAAAATGTACATTTGTGTTTTAGACCTGTAATAAGCCATGAAGAAAATATGGTGTCCAAAAAGTATCTGGACTCTTAAGCCTCATGAAATATTTGCATTGCATTAGATATAAAAAAAATCACTTACACTAAAAATATCATCAAGACCAGATGCTTAATGTTTAAGCATTTTTAAGAGTGACTTGTCCAAAGTGATTCATTTTTGGGCCTAGAATAATTATTTTGATCGTCCACTTTAGAGATTCTTCTAACAGTAAGTAACTTTGTAACTACATGTCAACTAGCAGTCATTAGAGTATTATTAGACTGTGTTTAATATCTCCTAACACTTTATTTTGATGAGTCCACAACATACAACATACTGACTGTGAGAAACTATGCAAGTATATGTCAACTTATTCTACTAACCCTAAACCTACCCTACTGAGAGCTAGTAGACATGTAGTTACAAAGTTACTTATAGTAGAAAGTCTAAATAAAGTGTAACCAAGTTACCTTTTAACAATTCTTACGAGAACTTCAGGCTAACATTAAAAGGTCATATCAAAAGTAGGTGGGGAAAATTGATTTGTGGGCCGGATTTAAGGATAATACTTGAATCGTATCTTTATTAGTTTGAGAGCCATGGGTCACACCAGTGAAAGTCATCTTTAAGGGTCGGATCAGGTAAAAGTACATCCTTAAAGGTATAGTTCAAAACATGAACATGCTGCCATATTTGACTCACCCTTATTTTGAAAAAAAAATATATATATTCAATTAAAGTTAATGGGTTCCAATGTTATTTTCATTGTATGAAAAAATCTGTTGAAAATACCTTCTTTTGTGTTAGAAGAATAATAAGTCATACAGGTTTGGATCAATGTGAAGAAGTCACTTTAAAGCAACAACTTCTCATTATCTAATTTTGCCATATAAGAGATTGCACACAATATTTTTGTCTTTCCTTCTAATTAAACGTCTGTCCTGCTACGCTAGTGACTACTGGTACGATGACTCAAGCCTCCTCATACACAGTCAGTATCAAGTCTTAATTAATGCAAATTACATTTACAGGTGACTTAAACTGCCTAGTAACAAGGGAACGATGCCATATATCTAGGGCAGCGAATCTGTTACAGTCCTTCTGACCGAATTCATACGAATGCATTGTTAAATATGAGAATGTGGAGTAAAATACGGTGTGCATCACCATATAGTCTCGAGCTTCGGACAGCAGTGTGACAGGAGGACAATGACATCCACTGCAGCTTAGCTACGGCTCTCGCAAGGGCCCCTGGAGTGGCCCCGGGGCCATGTAATACCATGTTAATTACCGCACACACAATATAGACTCTCAAACAGGACTGGAGATAATCTAATCACAGGGGAACCAATTTGACTGAATCTGTTGCTGCACTGGCTGGGTGGGTAATTCGTGATGACACAGAGAAAACATTACTGCCACAACAGTTGCTGAGCTGTAAATTCCTACCTGATGGAAAGTGATGGGTTTATGACAATGTTTTCGTGTCAGTCCCCTAACCTAGGCAGTTTTTCTCTCAGCGCTGTCACAGTTACACCGACTGTCGTATTAATTTTCAGAAGATGTTGTCAAGTTCCATAAACCTTCAGTTTGTCATCGCTGGTTATTATCATCACATTCAGTTCATCAGGACCAAAGAGCCATTTTTACTATAAAAAGAGAGGACATTGAAAAGAGTCCAATTAAATTCTACAGTATGTTGGTGCAAATTAATCTGTCACTTGGTAGAACAGCCTAATAACAGAACTATGTACAGTAGTACATACTGTACAACACCAACACAGTTATTTCAGGCTAATTTGCAACAAGGAATAGAAAATAATTGCAAGCCACAATTTGTGTGGGTGTGTGGTTTGAATAATAAAATAATATTTTGGTAACACTTTATTTTAGGGTCTCTTAACTAGTTGCTTATTAGCAAGCATATTACTAGACTATTAGCCATGTATTATTAGTAACTAAGCACATATGAATGCATTATTCTATATCTCTAATCATACCCAACAACACCTAAAATTAACAACTATCTTACTAACTATTAATTAAGCAGCAAATTCGGAATTTATTGAGGAAAAATTCGTAGTTAATAGTGAATAAGTGTTCCCTGTTCTAAAGTGTTATCAATATTTTAATAACACATTTACATGTATGATTTTAAGGGCATTTTTAGTTTTAAACATATCCGTACAATTTTCAAGTGAGGAACATCACGCATTAATCACGCAATTAATTTACTCACTCACACACACATATAATATATATATGTTGATTCCTAAGTCACTTATAATGGTACACAAGATTAGTACTTCAAATAAAGGCTTGAAATGTTCCTTGAGCAAAATCAGCATATTAGAATGATTTCTGAAATATCATGTGACACTAGAGTAGAGTAATGACTGTTGAAACGTTACTATGTTTTAAATATTACTACAAAACGGTACTCAAATCATTACAGGAATAATGTTAGAAAGGTCCTGAAGTGAAAGTTGAGAACGACTGCTGTAGGAGCTGTATATGGCGCACTGCTTCCGGTGAGAGCATATACGCACATCTCCCGTGCCATGCTCTTAGACAACACACAGCTCTTGGCCTTTCACCAAAAGCACCAGATAGTTTGGTAGGCATGCCAGCACCTAGTGTGTCTGCCACATTGCTTTCGGCGTGCTTTTCACACTTTTACCCATAGTGAAGAGATGGACCTGACCATGCACTTATTGTTGTTTTGTGAAAGTATGTTATTTGCTCAGTGTGCACTGCACAGTTTATGACAAATGCTTTCCTGCTCACGGACATTAAAGCATTCTGATGTAATGGCTTTTTGTCAGAGAAAACATATGGTGATTTATCGTATGTGAGAATATGGTAATATGAGTACCAAAAGGCCACACTGGCTCACTGAATACTTATTATAATATTACTCAAAGATGATGGTTCTGAAACTCAAATTTGCTTCTCTGCAGACTTTTTCTGAAAACGAACAGATAGAATGAAGATGTGTAAAGACGAATGTGTTGATTTTGCCACACACACACACACACACACACTCTCTCTCTCACACACACACACACACACAATATAGTCTATAATAGTTACACATATACTGTGCAATATATCTAAACAAAAGAGAAAACATTTAATATATGTGACCCTGGACTATGGCTCGATACCATAATTTTGGCTTCGGTACGATACCAGAATGTAATACCTCGGTATAAATACCATAGGTGACAAATAACCAGCCTTCAAAAACAAGTGAACTAGAAATAAAAGGAAACAAAGTGAATGATCATCATATACAGTATTTATTAATCTTGGTTAATGTTAGGTACAGTATGTGTTTAATGCATAAATGTATGTTAATAGCCTACATTTATCATTTATAAATAATTATTGACCTACATTAATAAGTGTTGTAATACTGTTAAAGTTTTATTCTAACAGTCAAAGTATTATTCAAAATCATGTTATTATTTCTCCCTCCCTCATATTTTTTTCAGATTTCAGACTCGGAGAGGCAAAGAAAACGCTTTAAACATAAATCACTCTCGGCTGCTTCATGTTAGCGGTCGGCAGCACGGCAGAAACATTCCCTTCATATTATCGATACTAAAATTAATATAGCAAAAATTTTGTTTCATTTGATTTAAATACAGTTTTTGAAATGCAAGTGCAAATATTATGTGACCAAATGTCACTGGTTCTAGCATCACATGTTTGAGGATTCGTGTTTAATGCATCACATCTTATGTATGTGCGTTGATCAGTTGTGAATAAAAGTTCAAATTAAGTATGAATTTATGAATGATGCACTTACTAACCTGTCGATCTATTAATTCTTGGAAAAGATCAGGATGAGCAAGCGACAACTGCTTAGCAAGATTTGATGTGTTGCCTCGTGGTCAGTTCGTTCACCTTTATCATCTGTTTTGTATGAAAAGTAATGTCATAATTCACTTTAACTGTTCTCTTTATTTGTTCGTTTCGTTAATAGAGTTTCATCTGTTTGATCCGTCACGTAGTTCTGCGGTCACTTGTCAGGTTTAACGGTTCCGCAGCAATTTGGGAAGCACTGCAGCATATTAAATACTGAAATGAGCAATATTATGATATTGTACCGTTTTAAATATAATAGATACCGGTATTTTTTCAGTACCGGTATACCGTGCATCCCTAACCTGGAGCACAAAAGCAGTGTTAAGTCGCTGGGGTATATTTGTAGCAATAGCCAACAATATATTGTATGGGTCAAAATTATAGTTTTTTAATTTTATGCCAAAAATCATTAGGATATTAAGATCATGTTCCATGAAGATATATCAAAACTTAATTTTTGATCAGTAATATGCATTGCTATGAACTTCATTTGAACAACTATAAAGATGATTTTCTCAATATTTAGATTTTTTTTGCACCCTCAGATTCCAGATTTTCAAATACAGTAGTTGCATCTCAGCCAAATATTGTCCAATCATAACAAACAGAGCCGATCCTCCCTATACGCAGAATACGCAAGTTACATAGGGCCCCCGAAACACCAGGGGGCCCCCTTGCTCCCAAAGATGTTTTAATTTTAGTTTTGTTTTGGAGTTTGGCCAGAGGATATGAAAACATGAATGATCATATATATTAACGCGGTGCGCTGTCACCCTCTCTACGTAAAAATCAGTCAAACTATGTAACGTGAATATCGTACAGTCTCTTGCTCGAGAAAAAATAAAGAGTTGAAAGCATTCGGAGCCGCGGAAGAGATAAGCGCTTTCCGCGAGCGCGATTCGAGACGGAGTGAAACACAGACAAATGCATTGCATCCATTCTTTCATCTCAACCACAGACACCAATACCCCCCCCCCCCCTCCGTTCTGCGTAGGGCCCCCAGAAGTCTAGGATCGGCACTGATAAAAAAACCATACATCAATGGAAAGATTATTTATTCAGCTTTCAGATTATGCATCCATCTCAATTTCGAAAAAATTGACACTTAAGACTGGTTTTGTGCTCCAGGGTCACATATGTTTAAGATGTATTCAGATTACACATATTCACACAAACAAATATACACACACACAAATAAATAACTAAACATTTAATATTTTAATACATATCTGAGAAAAGTGAAAAAACGGGCAAGAAAAGGAACTTTGCATGCGACTGATGAAATAACCTTCACAGCGTCAAGGAACATCACAGGCTTTCTGAAATCTGTATCTTGGCAAGAAATGTTCTGTTGGGACTGAAAAAGGCTTGGAAAAGTCCTGTCTGGGGAGAATGCATGTAAAGCTTTTAAGACAAGCTCAATCAGCTCCCCCTGCTCATGAAGATAGCACACAGCGGCTACAACTCCCAATCACGTTATCACATACGGTTAGGATGCTGTAAACATGCATCTACAACTGTGTTCCAAGGTCAATGTAATAAACATACAATGAGTGCAAGCAATGTGATTTGCTGAAGTTGTTTTGGTAAGAAAGTGTCTGTTAGGAACATATGTGGCTGTCATCGCTTTGGCAAAATTATTTATTCAGGGCAACTGCATAAAAAGAGCAAATGCCTTCATAAGCATTTTCCTTTTCCTTTGTTACTTATCCTAAAAAACACGAACAAAGCGCCACAAGGAAAAATACAACCCAGACTGCATTAAATACAGGTTCACTAGCTGTAAGGATAAATGTGTGCCGAGCACAATTTATTCAGTGCAGTCAATTATAAGCAGCCCTGAGCGTGAAACCATTGAAATTTAAGAGACATTTAAAAACTTAAATTGTCCAAATCTGAGTCCTGAAGCAAAACAGTTGGCAAAAAGGAAAAGTAATCAGTCTTTATTCTTGTAAAATATAAATTTGGCAATGAAAGCTAAATGACTCCTCGCATCCGGTTCATATCCTCAAGATGCTCATTAACAGTGCTGGTAATACTGTAACACCTCACCTCTTTCCGTTCATCTTCATCTACTCATCTTTGTGATCGACAGCGGCCATTGAATGCTGAATGATAAATGACAAAAGGGCCGTGATGAAGCCTCCCCTCCTTAATGAAACCCTTATTGATTTCTCATTGCAGGGAATCATTGCCTCTGCTCTCATGCCCTCAATCTCAAGTTCCTACATTTACTCTGGATGCACGTCATCTGGAAACACTGCCGTTAAGACCTCCAGAGGATCTACATGAGCGTAATCAATGTCATACAGACCAACACGAGCCATTTTACCTGCAAAAACAGCTCCAGTTTAAACAGACTAATAAAAGCAGACTTAAAATGTATTGGGAGGAAAAAAAATCACGAGTTATGTGAATTTCCATGCATTTTAAGAATGGAAAATATAAATGCATGATAATTAATTGCATATTTAATTAAATGTGGGGTCAGTAAGATGAAAAGCACAATACATTAATCAAAAGTGACAGTAAAGACATACCATTACAAAAGTCTTATAACATAAAAGCTGTTCTTTCGTAGCTTCTATTCATTTTCATATAACTTTATTCAAATATTATGTTTTGTTTTTAACAAAAATATTAAGCAGCAAATCCAGCATATTATTATGATTTATGAAGGATTTCTGTGACACTGAAGACTGGAGTAATGACTTCTGAAAATTCAGCTTTGCCATCACAAAAAAATAATAAAGCAATAACAAAATAATACTTTTTAAAATATATTAGGGCTGCACAATTAATCAAATTTATAATCGCAATTACAATTACAGATGCCACAATTAATTAATCGTTCAAAACAGCAATTAATCGTTCAAAATCCACTTATGTTATTCTGTGTGCTTTTCTTCCTGCATTGTTATCTTAAGGGTTTTTCCATTGTTTTAGTTTTAGTATAGCATTATAATACCATGCATATTTGTACTTTTTTATTTAAAGAAGAAAACAATCTAATGTATAGTTCACATTCGTGGCCTAATCCTATAGAACTTTTTCAGTTTGAGTGTTTTCAGCTAGGTTTATTTTCATCTAATAATATGGCATGCGATTGCATCAAACAGTAGGTATAAACATCATTCAACGTATATTGTAATGATCGTAATTAATAATCGCAATTACAATTTCATGGGAATAATCGACAATTATGATTTTTGTCATGATCGTGCAGCCCTAAAATATATTCAAATAGACAACAGATGCTTTAAACTGTAACAACATTTCACAATATTACTGTTTTACTGTATTTTTAATCAAATAAATGTAGCCTTAATGAGTATAAGAGGCTTCTTTTCATAAAAATCTAACCGACCCTAAAAGTGAAATAAATCGAAATATTTAATCATTTATATATATATAATTTCAATTCAATTTTAATTTTATTGTTGGAATTTCTTCCAAAATTGTCTCTCATCCCATAGCGTTTACTGTCTAACATTAATTCACAGCAGTACACATTACACAGTACAATACACGCACTCATACTCTATAGATGTGTTCGGAGGTATAGGATAGACACGTATAATTAGCTCAGCGTGTTCAAAACACGGTCTAGATTTGAGGATCTTCTGGATAAATGTGCTAAACACCTCTGTGAAAGGGATGTGGTAATTGGTGTGTGTCACTTGCAGTGATTTACACTAGAGCTGACTGTACTTGTGTTCTGAGAGGAAAGAGACCCGCAGCATTATTCTGCCTGCAGTCCATTTCTTACAGAAAATAACACAATGCCATTCTGTGCTGTGCTTGGTATTTGTCAGAGAGAAATATTCCAAATGTCAATCTGCCATATCTGACCAAAGGTGTTTTTTTCACCTCTGAGATAAGCTGAGGTGCAGCTGAATCCTTCTCCATCTTCAAGAAACGGCTAAAAACACATCTCTTCCATCTTTATTTGACCCTCTAACTCTAGCACTCTCTAATCTAAATTTAATGAATCTAATCTCACGTGTTTTTTTTAAAACACAGACACATTTGACCCTCTATCAAATGCATATTTATTCTCTAACTGCTAGCTTTTCTTGTGAAACTAACACTAAGTGTCTTTTTTTTCTATATTCTATATACTCGTTTTCTTAAAAAAAAAAAAAATCATAAAAAAACAACCTTCCTACGTGTACTGCGTTAGGCTAACCAGGACTTGTAATAGCACGTGCATGTTGTTGCTCTTTTGTTGCTTCTATAATGTCCTCATTTGTAAGTCGCTTTGGATAAAAGCATCTGCTTAGTGACTAAATAAATAAATAAATAGATAACTCTGCAAAAAGATAGTCAAATACAACTACATTTGATAAAACTGGAATGACCTCATGTCAAAGAAAATTGGAAAACCGTCTGCAGCCTTTTTATGAAATCTTAATAGATTTATAACAGATCAAAAATAGCTATAAATGTCTTTAAGAAAATAAAACGCTTTGAGGCACAGCTCTAATTTGCGCCTACTAAGTTATGACTAAAGCATAAAGATATGCATTTTTCTTTGCAGGGAAAAAAATCCATGAAACATCCAGAACAAATTTGAGCCCCCGTCTTTGAGATAAGCGTGTGGGAATGAGATGAGACATTTCCTAATAATGCAAATCCAGACCTCAAGAAAATCTGTTAACATCCATGACGAGGATATAACTGATGTGCTAATAGACAGTGCACTGCCACGTGTGAGTTTTTAATTGCTTATTCTCATTAATGGAGAAACGTAGCCCAACTGGATGCTCTGTTTCTAAAGATAAGAGCAAATAAACAGGACTTTGAAGAACAGGAGATATGGTGATATTTACAAATATGATTGGATTTTAAAGTAAAGTCTCCCACACGAGGGCCGTGATCCTTACTGTTCATCAGATACCTAAAAAGTAGCTTTCCATATTGAATGTTATCTTGTTTACGTGATACTAACCAACCCTCGAATATCATTAAAAAAGAAGCTTGCAAACATTTCTATATTAGACAGAAACCAAGACTTCCAGATTAATGTTAAAATGCTGATTCCATATTCTACCTAAATTAGACACCGGACAACTGTAATGCTGTAACAAATCAAACCAGCCTCGTCAGATTTAAGATCACACGTGACTCCAGCAACGAAACCTTTCACAGCGTGTCGAAGCAACTCGTCTGCGAGCGAATCAATCAGACTTCTCTGAGCAACTGCTGACGTATTTATCTTGCATCATATATAACAATTCATATGCTAGAAAGACTGTAACAAGGAGCACTGCAAAAGATCAATACAGAGGCATTTTACAATTTTCATTTAAACTGATTTTGTGGGGAAATGAATCTTGGTAAGATGAGTCAATTATTTCTAAAGTGCACAGTACCTGAACATGCAAGAGGTACATCTTTTAAATAAGTAATTACTTGGAGACTGTTAAAAAATATGTTCTATAAAGTATGAATTTGTGAAGCATGAATGTAATCCAGACATACTCCACTCGTCGTAGGAGATGAATTAAGTGTGGATATTGCAATCACTGTAGCAATGTAATTCAAACTAAATCATATGTAGATGTCTGCACAAAGAAAGTGTATTCAATCAGATCCTTTATAAATTGTAAGAGTACGTATGTAATCTATAGACTTCAATGTCCTTGAAACTGTTTCTATGTGGGTCAAACTAAACGTAGGTTGGAAGATATATTATGGGCAGTGGTGTAATGTAATGAAGTAATATGTTACAGTACTTAAGTATTTTTTGGGAGTATCTGTACTTTACTGGAGTTGTACTTTTACTCCACTACATTTCCTAATTTAAATGTATACATTTACTCTGATAGATTTCCCCGAAGCATATTCGTTACTTACTGCAAAATACTCAGGATTCATAAGAAGCAGGTTTGATGAATCAGTGGTCTGGTGTTAGACTCCTAAACACACTTTTGCTCGTGTGCAAACATGTGCACACACAACCACGGATCATTTCATTTTACCAGGTAAAGTCTAAGCTGGGGTGTGCGATATACAGTATATCTTCTGCGATAATAAGTGCGATCCGACATCACCAAATCACACACAGAGTGCACACACGTTGATTTATTAATGCATTAAAACTAAAAAATCAAGGCATTCTAAATTGTAGACGGCAAAAATGCTTCTGTATGCTTTTTATATTTATATAATTTAATATAGTTAACTTAGTCTATATCACAAAAAAGAGTAATGTTTTTCTGCAGATATCAGCATGATAACACGTTTAATAATCCTTCCATACAAGTTCAGTAAAGCAATAAGCGACTTACATTTTAGACATAATATTGCTTGTGTTGTTTTATGTTCAAATCAAAACATTAGGGCTATTTATGCATCTGTAACTGCAGTTTAAATGCATCCATGTATCCTCTGAGATATATTAGACTGTGTAAATACATCTAAATGCTATTTCAGGTGCAGATTCCAGAAATGTTTTCTTATGTTGGACTGAAAGACACTTAGTACCGGATGAAATGCTTCTTATTCTTACCCAAAAAATACACAATGGAAGAAAGAGTTCAAACTGAACACAATCTTGCTACTCAAGCTGTGTATTAAAGGTCCCATATTGTCAAAACTGAAATGTTCCTGTCTTTTTTCATGATATCAGAGGTCTATGGGCTATGTAACTACCATGTACGATTCAAAACAGTCAGTCCACAGTAAAGTGCACACAGCCTGCATACAGTAGCTGTGCTTTTTCACGAGCGCTTGTGACTTCTGTAAAAATGCGATGTCAGAACCAGGGGGGGGGGGGGGCACTATACCAGTATTAACGTGACTATTAATGGGATTTTGCTATACCGTGGATACCGTTACATATTCATGGACTTCATTGGATGGACAGACAAAGATTTCTGTTACTGCTTCATCAGAGAGAGAGAGAGAGAGAGAGAGAGAGAGAGAGAGAGAGAGAGAGAGAGAGAGCGAATACGCTTGATCAGACATAAATCAAAATCAGAACCGGATAGTTTTTGCTCCAAACACACGATCGGCTTCTCGGAACGGCACACAAACTGGATTACAATAATTTCCCAAAATGTAATTTGTGTGGTAATATTACTAAGTCTGTAAACGGCCGTTTAACGCAGGACACGGACACAAAGAGAGAAAATACTGTAGCAGGCAGCGCAAGATCACTGTTCACAATGCTCAAAATATATAAGAAAAATATAAATAATGAATTGGGGGCAGGGGGTTAATATGAATGAGCATCTGAAGGGAGCTCTCTTCAGAAAACTTTAGATGGCGTTTTGTTTGTAAGCGCAGCAGAGCAGCTTTATTTACAGCGGTAACCAAAGGAGCGCTAAATTGAGGCCATAAGCGCCATCTGCTGTCATAGAGTGAATTTGTATATTCTTTCAGTATATTTGCTGTTTTTCTTTTGCGCAGGAGTCTTAAGGCCAAAGTATATTCGGCCATCCATGCAACGACCGTATTACGTCATTCTCATCATCAGGAGGGCTCGCGGACACCCACACACTCGGTCCGCGTGCAGGTAATTATTTGAGACCGCGCGGATGGTCCGCGTACAACAGCGCATGCGCGAGGTGCATGTTGAGACATGCGAGTCAAGTAGGTGGTACTGCGCATGTGTCGAGCTTGTCCGTACGCACTCATCCGCGTTGAGTATACTTTGAAAGCTGTGCGGAAGACGGAACATGTCTTGTATAATGTGAAGTGTACCCGGGCCTTTATGTAGCATAATTTCACACATCTTTAAAGTTGTTTTTGCCCTAGATCTTGAAATCATGTTTTTTTTTCCTAGTTATATAAGGTTAAAATACATATTTTGCCTCTAATTTAACTAAGGTCTACTAAAATGTGATTCCATTTTTTTTTCTCATATCGCGATATAATATCGATATCGTCTGGACAGTGGAAAATACCGTGATATGAATTTTAGCTCATATCGCCGCCCACCTCTAGTCCGAACTACTCCGTCACCGCCTTCAGTCACCATCCCGAGCACCGCCCATCGTCCTTATGCCAAACCCCAGACAGCATCGCGTCCATGCCATGCTGAGCAACAACAACACGGAAACATGTCGAAAAGATTCACTTTAATGGCCGAAACCAGATTTTTGTCCAGCGGTGGCAGCAGGTATGCGATCAAATTTTTGATTTGAGGCTGTATTACATCGATTCTGGTATTCAACATCACAACAAGATGATATTTTAAGCTCCTTGTGTAGCTGAATCTGTGCTGGTTTGAGTGGGCCGCCTCCAGTTATTACGTTGTTTTGCTTCTAGCTAGTGCTGTGATTGTGACGTCCGCCCTACATGACCCTAGTTACCTGTGGTTGGCCTAGCCCATGCGTCAATCAGAAAACAACAGGCCAATCAGAAGACCGGCTCATGAATATTAATTAGACAGGCCAATATCGACCTGTTCTTAGCAGAGCTCCTGAGAGAAGAGGTGTACAAATATACTGAGATGGTTTTTTGTACTAATACCACAAATATATTGGTTTGTTTTGTTTTTGTTTGGTTTTTGTTGGTTTTGATTGCTTCTATAATGTCCTCATTTGTAAGTCGCTTTGGATAAAAGCGTCTGCTAAATGACTAAATAAATAAAAAAATAAGGACATCAAAACCTAAAATAACATGCCAGAAAGGTGTACAATATGGGTCCTTTAACATTGTTGTATATATATTTATTTGCTTCTTTTACATTTACTTGTAATTTTACTTTCAATACTCAAGTACATTAAAGATTTAATAAATACTTTTTGTACATAAGTGCTTTAAATATCACATACTTTAAGACTTTTACTCAAGTAATATTCTAAACGGTGACTTCAACTTCAACCAAAGTCGTTTCTGGTAAGGTATCTTTACTTTTACTTAAGTATGGCTTTCAGATACTTTATACACCACTGATTATGGGATCATAAAAATGCATTGGTCGTATTTTCAATTCTCAATTTTAATTTGCGTAATTTGAAGTGGCATAGCTAATGATTGAGCAGGCAGCGTTTACCCACAAAGGTACCTAACAAAACTGACTTCGGACAGACTTCTTAGGCAACATAACGATTTAATGATTGACAACCAAATAGAGAGAGCTTTGGTGATAACTAAGTGAAAATGTAAGTACTGCAATAGTAATGTCCTGCTAGTAATGACATCAAAAGTGGAAAAAGTTTGTCAAAAACATACATTTATACACAAACTAACACCAACTGCAACGTTTAGATGCCATTTATACCCTTTGGCTCAACTGTAATGGAATTGAATGCACAAGATTGTGGGATATCAAAGGCAGCAAAGGATACATTTGTGCTGCCTTCAAAAGATAATCATATAAAGGCATCTCAGGAGATAGAAAGCTAACATTGGATTCGGACGTGCCTTAATGCCTCCCTACCTTGGAATGCATCCTTCAAAGGCAGCATTTTTTAGCTTTCGGACAAAGCCATGCTGATTTTCACCTGCTATATAGTAGGGATCTCCATTATGTGGGGTTAGCTACATCAGTGCCGTATAGAGCCCATGTTGTTGGGTTGATTCCCAGGGAATGCATAAACTTAAAAAAATGCATACATGAATGCAATGCTAGTCGCTTGAGATAAAACCGTCTGCCAAATGTATACACTTAAAAGTAGCTGAATTCACTGATTTGCAAAGTACACAATTATATTGTCTGGAAAATATTTTGAACGTAAAATCACCACATAAAGTGAGCATTTGCACAGCATTTTCTTCTTCGCCACAGTTCTCAGGCGTAGAGTATGTGAGAAATAGAAACTAAAATATTATTTTACTATAAAAAACAAGCTATAAAAACCAATTCAAATGCACAAATAGCTCAAAAATAAGTTCAAATATGCTTTAAAAATGCTCAGATAACAGCATACGCTGCATTGCTCTTCATCCACTATTTTAGCAAACAAAACCTGATACAACCTCCTTCGTTTCTCTGGAGTATTACATGGAAAACAGTCATTTAAGAAACCGGTTAATACACAATATTCCTACTGTGCATGAGGGTTGACCATGCTAACTACTCCTGCCATTGTTTGCAGCTTGTTAAAAGCACATTCAGATGGCTCAATGTGAAATAATGCTCACATCTTCAGCAGGCTCCTTTGATTTCAGATGAAAATCACATGCAGAAATCCTGCATAGTCAGATCACTGATGACTCTCATTCTCCAGCTCTTCAGGCATTCGCTGGTGAAAAATGGAGCAGAAGGGATTGTTCCTCACAGGGCCTAATGAGAGTGCTTTGTTTAAGGAGCTAAATGATCATCCCATTACCCACAGCCTCGGGTACCCCCTGTTTCTCAGACAATGATGAAGGTCAAGCCTAAAGCACACATCAGCTCTCCATAACGTGAAGAGTCACACTGTTCTGCCAACTCTGAGAGACCGCTTTCACCTATAACAGTTGAACACTCATTTGAACTCAGCTCTGCCTGTGGTTAACGCAGAGAAGAATTATAGGACTCCAATTACCACAAGTGTAGAGTCATATGAACCGACAAAGAGGCAATGAAATGTTTTCCAGACTTCTGGCTGGTGCTAGAAAAGTAGTCAATAACCACAGAAAGCAGCTTAGAAAGTAATCATCACTACAACCTAATAATTCAAACTCAGCTTAGAGGAACTGAGTTGACTTTATAACCAAGTCATTAATAATTTACACCAGCAATCAGCACTCATGCTCTGTAAGACATTGCTAATTGGTCCAAACATACGATAATCCTTTCTATCAAAATTTGATGTCAATCCTAACAGCCACTGACACATCAGATGCACATACAATGCCCGTTGTAGCACCAAAAAGCGTTAAAATGTATTCAGCGATGTGATTTCTCATTTTTCCAAGCGATATATATCAGCCGTCACTGCTCGGTAGAGATGTCACAGCCTCGCTCGCGATGATCTGATTAGATTATGTCTGCATACGGGCTTTTTCAAGTGTAGTTCATCAATCTCTTTATCTTTTGAGTAGAACCATCGGGGAAGCACATGAAAGCGCTGATCATAAAGCCAATGAGGTCTTTGTGTACAAAAAAGGTTGAAAACGCACTCACAGGGACAGAGAAAACATCTGAGGCAGTGAGTTTAAATTCATTACTTCATTTTCCACACTGCTGATCTGAGAGCGATGCACTGCGGTCGTTACTCCAAGGGCTTTCTGCTTCATTCTGCAGGTCTGCTTCTTGGAGGCAAAGCTAGGACAACAATCAGGCTTAAATTGAATCACCTTTGGGTGTTTTAAATCATTTATGGAATGCAAATGCCTTCGCGTTTAATTCATCAAATATTTTGAAGTCAACAGCTGCAGAAAGTCGCGCGCGCCGAGGGTAAAAGTCCTTATCTGGAATCAATCATGGCAGCGAGAGGAAAAATCAGAAGCAGAGAGATTAAGGGTCGGAATCAGATTTTCTTGTTTGTGAAACTGAGCACAACATGTAGAAAATCCTGCTTTACTTCAGAATGCCTTGGCAAAGCCTATAAATCTCGAGCTAGGCATAACGGTAGGTGATTACTCCAGCTTTGAGGACTAGGAATAGATTACTACATACATCATTATATGTGATTACGTTCTCTGCAGTAGGGCCTGTCATTGTTCGGCAAGAGATGGATAATCTTTCTCAGAGCATATATTATGCTAACAGACCCGCATCCACACAGGATCCCTTGATCAAACTCGGCAGAGTTTTTCATTCCGGCGTACGATGTCAGTGTCGTTGTGATGTTGGGAGCTGTGTGAATGAGGGATTCTCAGTGGAGGGGAAAAAGGAACAGATGAAAGACGCTTTTCCACAAAGACACAAGCAAACAGAGTCAATACAATGCAATTAAAGGGAGATTTCACCCAAAAGTGAAAATTCGGTCATCATTTATTCGCCTCCGTGTTGTTCCCAATCAACCAATTGTTTTTTTCAACCAATTCTCGCTATAAACTCCTCAAACTCCTAATGTGCTGCTTATAAATAGTTAGTAAGGTAGTTGTCTAGTATAGGTATTGGGTAGAATTAGGGATGTAGAATATGGTCATGCAGAATGTGTGCTAATAAACAGCCAATATGTTAATAATAGGCATGCTAATAAGCAACTACTCAATAGTGAGAATTGGTCCCTGTACTGAAGTGCTGATGAACGTGAATCTTAAAAAGTTTTATTACATTGGTTGTTTTACGGTTTCATGGTAGTTAGAAAATAAAAAGCCTGGCGAGTGTTCATGCTCTATCATACTTGAACCTAATGCAGCACCTATACTAAACCCTACTCTAAATATAACCAATGGTGTTAACACAAGCAAACATGAGGTAAAACAACCATGCCATTTTAGCTTGCTTAGTCTTTGAGCTTTTTATCGAGACTTGTGTTTCACGGGAATCAAACAGTGCTTCACATCACAAAAGAGCAACTCTGTATCAGGTGAGCTACTGAGCAAGTTTACTATGTCAGAAAAGCCACACATATAGTTGGTTATGTGATGCAAATGTCAAAATGTATTAGTTTTGGTAAAAAAATGTTTTGAGGTCATAATATAGTATTATGCAATGTAATGCAGTCAAATGATACATTATAATTTGTATGAAAGGGAATAAATGTTGTTGGTTTTACTGCCGCTAGTGTTCACTGCAGCTGGAAACTAATGTATTGCAGCACGTTTTGCAAAAAAGGCAAAGGCTAGTTTTTTCAATGACCCCAGGTTGAGAAAAGAGCATTCTGTGAAACCTGTCCTTTTGTGCTCCATGCAACGGGTTCAGAACAACAAAAAAGATGAGTAAATGAAAACAGAGCGCACTAACTTCTAGGCCACATCTCAGACAGCAAAGTAATAATTAAGCATGAGAAGGAAGAAAGCAGCATGAAACGTTGAAACGGCGCAGATTAATTTGTTACGCTAGTTCCTGATAAACACCGTATTGCTTGGAGCAAGAATGAGATAAAATCCCGAATGGACGGATGGATGGATGCTGTGTAATGCTAACAGGAGGGAGAAACATCAAAGCGGAGCCATTAAAAAGAGATCCATCGTAGAGATCACAGGAATAGACATCATAGATGACGCGCTTACCCGTTTTCCATGCATAGTGCCTGTCCTTTGGAAACTCCAGGTCCGACCTCACTTGCATTACAATTAGAGACATAGAGAGCAGCAGGTAGTTCCCAGCACGCCATGTCCAGCCCGTTACACCCGAGTCATCTTTTAGAAGCATAGTCCAGTCCATTGACGTCCTGTCCACTTTTAGTCCTGCAAAAACAAAAAAACAATGGTGATTATGCTCTCTCTCACCTGTTAGGGAGTGAATACACCAGCCAAGTGTGATAAACAACTCTAGGGAACCATTACATTAATCACTGACATGTGTTTGACTAGTCATTTAATCCTTGAGGACGTAAAATCGAGCACATGCGCTTTTCACGATCGCTGAACGATCAGGATCATTCTGTTTTAAAGCCACATGCATTGATGCGGTAACTACCACGGTAAACACAGGCAGAGCCCTGGGTCTTTCAGCCCTGAAGTAATTGAAGGTATTAACACCTTTTTATTGCAACTCATTTAATTCTGTCCCCCGCCGCTGTAATTCATATCCTTGGGGTGAAGGATTAGTTCTGAAATCACTGAGTTTCCATTCCAAGCATGTGTGTATATAGGAGAGAGGGAATTTCAATGCATATCTGACTACCATGAACTTTTAGGCAAACATTTCAAGATAGCAGTTGCATGCTAGTGTATTTGTACTATTCAGCTGATGTTGAACTACGAACGTCTTTTACCGTATCTGTGCGCACGCAAGCTTTGTTTTATGTCACGCACTGACTGATGGAAATCTGCACACCATTCAAATAGCAAATCTGCAATGGACCGGATCCACGTTAATGCCTCTCACATGTAATAAACTTCTCCATTGACAACCGAAATGGGAAAGTAACTCATTTAAACAGCTCGGCAGCACGTTTATTCATTCGCACCAGTCCTGCGGCGAGAAATGGGGATCTCTATATTTTATAGCATCATTGTTATACATATGGGACACGGCTCTGCATAGACCAGTGTATTACAGTATTATCTGAATTAAAATTTGGATTGATTTTCCTCTTATGGAGACGGCATACAATGCATTACCTGCGGACGATCTGTTGGAGGTGGCTAGACAGAATCGCTGTATTGATGGATGAATTGCTATCAGACTAAAATATGTGTTTGGCATGTGGAATTATTCTGATGTGATTTCTCAGGGAAAGCCTGCAGCTCCCAATTGGTTTTTGGTTGATTTAATTTGGGAAAATTAGATTTTTATTTCATTGCTTCAGCAGTGTTGCAGGGAAATCTGATTTGAGAGGAATATGGTGAGAAGCCAAGATCTCTTATCCTTTAACAGCTCCCACAAGTAAATATCTTGATAGAATTAGGTATTTTCAAAAGGGTATACACAGATATCCTCTCGAAGAGGCTAGAGCTGGCTGCTTGGGATTTTTGAGCTTGGCCCATTCGATTTTTGATAGCATATTTCAATATAACAAGTGAATAAATAAGCGATGTTGACCTGTAGGTCAGCTTTCATTCAGAATCGACACTCAACACCTGTCTCTCAAAACATGCTAAAAAAATAATGTCTAATATTAATTAGATGAGCTGTACTTCAGCAAGACTCTGCACGTTCTCAAAAAAATGACCATTTACTGACCAATTATTGAAATTGATTAACACAAATGTAAACTATAATTTTCAATAATTATGATTTGTGCTCACTTTTGTTAATTACATTTTGTACTAGAATTGTGTACATTACTGTTCAAACGTTTGGTAAGAATTTTAAACGTTTGGGAAAAAAGTTTCTTATAATTAACCAAGGCTGCATTTATTTGATCAATACACAGGAAGAAACATAATAATATGAAATGCTATCATAATAAAATGAATAAATAAAATGATTTATTCCTGTGATTTTTTTTATTCAATGTCATATTATCCTTCAGAAATAAATTATTGTGCTCATTTGGTGCTCAAGAAACATTTATATATATATATATATATATATATATAATTATTAATGCTGTAACCAACTGTGCTGCTCAATATTTTTGTGGAAACATATTTTTTTAAGGATTCTTTGATCAATAGAAAATTCAAAAGAACAGAATTTATTTATTATAGAAACCGATAGGTTTTGAAGCATGAATGCAATGTTTTGGTGAGAAACTACTTTACAGACATGCAATAAAGTTCAGAAGTTCCAGCAAACAGTTAGTTTAATTACTGGCAAAAATGTGCTGTTAAACGAAGCAAAAATAAACATGTTTAGAAAAATATTTATTATGTGTATATATATATAAATACTGTAAAGTAAATATATTAAATATAAGAATATATAATATAAAATATAATAATATAAATATATATACATGTTCCATTAAATATTTAAGTATATCCTTAAATATATCAAAACTTAATTTTTGATTAGTAATATGCATTGCTAAGAACTTCATTTGAACAAAATTCTTTAAAAATTTGATATTGATTTAAAAAGTATATTTTCTGAAATGTCAGAAAGTATTTAATTTACTGATTGCACTCAATACTTGGTTGGGCCTCCTTTTGCTTTGATTACTGCACTCAATGCGGCGTGGCATGGAGGGGATCCAACCTGTGACACTTTCAGGTGTAATGAAGCCCAGGTTGCTTTGATAGCGGCCTTCAGGTCATCTGCATTGTTGGGTCTGGTGTCTCTCATCTAGATCTCTATGGGGTTCAGGTCCGGCGAGTTTGCTGGCCAATCAAGCACAGTACACCATGGTCATTTAACCAGCTTTTGGAGGTGCCAATCCTGCTGGAAAATGAAATAGCATTTATTCAGAAGAAGGAAGCTTTTACATTTACATTTACATTTACATTTAGATTTTGCATTTTATCCAAAGCGACTACAATTGGGGAATACATAAAGCGATTAATCTTGAAGAGGCAAACAAACAGAGGAAGTTTCCCTAACACCAAGTCTTAATTGTTCAAATTACACGACCAAGTAGTGTTGAAAGAGATGAGTTTTCTTGTTGCTTGAAGATGACAGGGATCCAGATTCCGGATGGGGGTGGAAGATCATTCCACCAGGGAATAGTGAACGAGAATGTTCTGGAGGGATTTTGAGCCTCTCTGTGATGGTACCACGAGGCGTATATAGAAGATCTCAGATTGAGGGGATTAGATTAGTAATAGTGAGTGGAAGTAGGCGGGGCTTCTGGATATGTATGAATGTGAGTGGAAGTAGGCGGGGCTTCTGGAGGGGATGTGCTAATAGAGTGGAAGTAGGCGGGGCTTCTGGAGGGGATGTAGATTAGTAATAGTGAGTGGAAGTAGGCGGGGCTTCTGGAGGTGATGTAGATTCGTAATAGTGAGTATTTTGAGGGGAGGATCTAATAGTGAGTGGAATCCAAACAGTGGTAATAGTGAGTGGAAGTAGGTGGGTGCTGGTGTGGTTGTTCTATATGCACAATGTCTTGAACTGGATGCGAGCTGCAACCGGGAGCCAGTTAAGGAGACGGTTAACATGGGCCTTTGAAGACACGTTCTGCATCTGAAAATTTGTAGAGGTTTGATTTTGTGTTCAGCAAAATAAAGAAATTAAAGGTTTAAAACTAATTTTGAGTAAATGACGGTATAAAAATAAAACAATATGACAGACAGATGACAGATTGTTTATCTTTGTTTGAAATATTCCTTTAATGTTAATAAAATGGTATGAGAAACACTTGTAGAGAAGTGATGTAGTGTATGTGGAGAAGAGGAGGGGTCACTCACCCCAGTCTTGATGTTCTGTGGATACCCCCCCCCCAGGCCACCTGAAAACCGATCTTTAATACAGCTGCTTTATTGGGAATCAATCTATACAGTGTTTTAATTAAATTTTTGTTCATTCAATTTATTTTATGCTCCTGCTAAATATGCCTATTGTACCTGAAATAAAACACTGTTTATTTTATGTTGAGCAGCGGGGTACCCGAGCCTATGCAGTGGGGAAGATGTGTATTTGAAATGTGTATCTTGGAGAAGGTGTTCTTATTCAGAAAACACAGTTTAATAACAAAGATATAATAATGATACAGATTTGTATCTTCGCCCACTTTGGCCAAAATATCCACCATCCTTTTTATATTGTGTTACTTTGAAAGGCTTTGTCTTTATAATAGGGAAATTAGTTTGTCTGTGATGCTCAGAAAACTTGCAAAATATAAAAAACAACATGACAAAGAATTGTGATAAAATCGTGAATCGTGATATTTCTAACAAAAAAAAAGATATATGACATAATAAGTCATAAAAATGATAATATGACATTTTTGCCATATACTGACCTCAAATTAAGTGTGTATTTTGCATGTATTTTTAATTCAGATTTGAATTTGACCACTAAGCTATTCATTTTATCCTCTATACTAACCTTTAGCCATATGTGACCCTGGACCACAAAACCAGTCATAAGGGTCAATGTTTTTTTAAGATGTATATATAATCTGAAAGCTGAATAAATAAGCTCCCCATGCAATATTTAGTCGAGATACAACTATTTGAAAATCTGGAAATAAAAAAAATCTAAATATTGAGAAAATCACCTTTAAAGTTCTTAGCAATGCATATTACTAATCAAAAATTAAGTTTAGATATATTTGCCGTAGTTAATTTACTAAATATCCTCATGGAACATGATATTTACTTAATATCCTAATGATTTTTGGCATAAAAGAAAAATTCATAATTTTGTCTATTGCTACAAATATACCCCAGCGACTTAACACTGCTTTTGTGCTCCAGGGTCACATATGAACACAGTTTATAGACATGCCATATATATAATATAATAATAACAAAAGCAGGCCTATAAATATTGTATAGGTATGTACACCACATCCCTGCATGCTGGCAAACACAAAACCCAAACAACATAAAATTCAGTATTTACGGTGAAGATTTACAAAAGGTTACATATAGCTAAGCAAACATTCCCAGACATCGGCATGATGGATGTGGCCTTTTCCCTGTGACCTGTCAGCCGTGGGGAGGATGTGAATACTGACATGTGCTTGTCACCCGCCGTACCAGCAGCCATCCTGGAAATCCAATGCGTCAAGTCCTGCGCTGCTTTCTAGAAGAACTAGGTCAAACAAAGCTTGTGGGCTCAGACTGGAACACAGTGTGCAGTCTAAAGAACCTGAGAAAGCTCCTGCGCTTCAGGATTCATGACACTTCAGTCGAGATTTTCTCAAGCAGCACAAGAGTTAACTCTTGCAGACAGAGGCACTAACACCCATGCAGGTGTTCACTTATTCTGCCAAGGATGGGTAAGAAACCGTCACATTTAAATATGCATGGGTTCAAATTAGGCTGAGGGTCAAATGTCCTGCAGGTATCTCAGTTAAAACTGCTCTTCGTCAGCAGGCTGAGAGTCTTCCCAGCTTGAGTGGGTTACATATCAGAAAGTCACGTGCTCAAATATATCTTCAAAGCAGCACATGGGAATTAATTTACCAGTTCTAGCTGAGGCAATGAATTTCACATCAAAAACAGGCAGATTTTCACCATTCTTGCCATGTGATCTAGTGTTACGTCTATAAGTGCTATGGCTTCTGTGTTTGACAAACGCATTGTATGTATATGCATAGTGCTTACTTTTTTTAATACATTCATAATTTTCATAAACTGCCATTCTGCTACATGGATTAATAACAAATACGCCTGTCCGTGAGACGGACAAAATCTAGTTTAAAGTGTTGAGGTCATTAAAATTCACTCTATTCATGTAAGTGTTCATAAATAAATAATATTACCATTTTAAAGAAAAGTTTAGTTTTAATTGCTCTAAAATGTAATGTGGTGTAACAAAGTAAAAACATGTTAATTTCACTTAAATATACAATTATTAATTCAATAATGTATGAAATTATTATTATATGATTTAATATATAAAACTTAATTATTAATTCATAAATATAATGAGGATTTTGGTTGCAACGCATGGCATTTAAACCTAAACTAACTAGTGATGCAAAAAAAATATATATATATATATAGTAACAATTCTGAATAACATATTTACCTTGTCAAAAAAATATCAAGTTCAAGTAATCTTTTATATTCTTATATCATTACTATAACATCAGTATCACAATCACATTTTTGGCTTTATATTGCCAAAAGTGTATGTTTCATTAAATTAATAGATGTGGACAACAACATAGTGTCATTGACTTGCACAAGTAAAGGAATGTGTGCAAAACAGTTTAGCTGGTAAGCAGTTTTACTAAAGCACCATCAGCAACCGTGTCCACCTGTGTGCCATTTTTCTCTCCTGTCCAAAGAACATTAAGATTAAACACACACAAAATATTTCAACTTCCAAAGCAAGACGTTTGAAAAGAATAAGCAGTGCTTCCCACTGACCACTGTGCCTGAAAAGCTTCTTCACAGCATTGTCTATTTGAAACGTGCAATACTGATCTTGCCGGCAGCCATATCACCCTGCAGGCCAAGACCGGTCGCCCACTGAAGCTAAGCAGGGTTGAGCTGGTCAGTACCTGGATGGGAGACCTGCGGTGAAAACTAGATTGCTGCTGGAAGAGGTGTTAGTGAGACCAGCAGGTCTGTGTGGGTCCTAACACCCCAGTATAGTGACGGGGACACTATACTGTCTAAAAGCACCGTCTTTCGGAAGAGACATTAAACCGAGGTCCTGACTCTCTGTGGTCATTATAAATCCCATGACACTTCTCGTAAAGAGTAGGGGTGTAACCCCCGGAGTCCTGGCCAAATTCCCACCACTGGCCCTTATCAATCATGGCCTCCTAATAATCCCCATCCACTTGATTGGCTCTATGACTCTCTATGTCATCCAAGTGGATGCTGCACACTGGTGGTGGTTGAGGAGAGCCCATCCCCCTCCCCCCCCCCATGATTGTAAAGCGCTTTGGGTGTACAACAATACACAATAAAGCGCTATATAAATGCATCATTCATTCATTCATCTTCCCCCAAAACTTCACATGGGAAAGGGCATCCGAGCTGATCTGTCTGTAAACAGGTGGGCCTGCTAATTAACGTTTGATTACAACTCCCACAACAGACACTACAGCACAGTCTGTAACAGCCTCAGCCAGACTCGTTCCATTAGATCTCTCTCTACAGGACACCACCGGCTCTGACAGCAAAGGAAACAAAAGCTCCTAATCCTGTTTACTGTATCACAGACGCCTTCCCTTCCCCTCGCTTGAATAGCCATACAATAATGCGTCCAACTGGCTTGTGTTCGACAAGCCGAGCAAACCTTTGCACACCACCTGTCATTTCCACCTGCCTTATTTGTCCATAAAATACAAAAGCAGACAACTTCATAATAAGCCTCTACCTGCACCTTATTAGCAAGCTGGCATTAAAAAAGGACAAAAAAAGTATTTTAAAGGTGAACTCAGTACCTTTTCCCTCATTAAAAAGTTTTACTCCTAAAGAAAGAAAAATAAATACATTTTTGCAGTCACATGAGATGAAGTAGTCAAATATATCAGTAGCTCAATGCATTTATTTTACATGGAGAGGGTGGCCAAGTTGAGATCACATGACTAGCTGAAAGCTACACACTTTATCTCATTGACCTCAATTATTGCACATTCGTTTACAGAATAATTTAACCATGACTGACCTCTGCTAATAGCATTGCTAGCAAAAAATAAATAAATGCACTTGAGTTATACTGAATCCAGTTGTTGCTTAAAGCAAGTTGTATTGAGCCAAACACCTGAATCGTAAAAATCATGTGACTAAATACTCCAACACTAAAATTGATTTATTTTTATAAAAGCAAAGTCAAACTAAATAAAAAATTATGATTTGATGTATTTATAAAACAAAATACAATTAAATTAAACATTATTCAAAAACTACTGTTTAGCTGACTTTTATGCTTACCAACGCTGAGTCAAATATGTATTTGATCAAATATACAGTACAAGCAGTAATATTGTGAAATATTACAAATGTTTTCTAAATATATATAAAATGTAATTTATTCATGTGATGGTAAAAGCTGAATTAAAAAATATGAATAATTCATAATTATTAATAATTATAAAAATAATTATGTATTATTAATCATTCAAAACGGTTTGACTGGTAGTGTATATCAGATCATTCAGGTTATTTGTTAAAAATTCAAACATTTTCCCAAGTGAAACTTTTGATAAAATAATATATTATGAACTTTCTGAATAAAACAGATGCCTTTAAAAGCAGTCCAGTATTTATGACCCATTCTAAAATGACACTATGACTGATCAGCGGCTGACGGCAACACAAAAACTGTACACGGTCACATGCACAGGGTCACGCTAACCTGCCAAACCCTGACCCCTACATAGCACTTCAGTATACGGGTTAAAAGCTATATTATATTGATACAATCCTCAGTTGTACTGGTAAAGTGCTTTTTAAAGTGCCCCTATTATGGGTTATGAAAGGTTTTGGGAGTCATCAACAACAGGTTGACATGCATGCAAGGTCAAAAAACTATTTAATTGTCTTATAATATGCATTTGTTTTTAGCTTACTTGCTTAACGACTCCCAAACGATTCGTTTATTGATACATTTTTCCAAACCCGTCCTCTGCGTGACGCTAATCTGCGCTGATTGGTCGATTGGTGTCATTTCATCTCACCTGTAATGCCTGATAAAGCAGTGTTTGTGAGCGCAGTGCTGCTTTGTGTACAGCGTTACCGGGGAAAACTATATTTTTACCGCTCCAAAAGTGACACCTAGTGGCAAAGAATGAATTTGCATTTTCATTCAGACCAACAAAATATGCCATACATAGGGGACTCGTTTCAATGATTCAGAGTCGACTCTTTCTTTTGATAACTTTATACACGGTTTTAAATGTTTGCACATTCACTTAGAGACACAATGAACGCTCAAAAATCCATAATAGGGGCTGCTGAGCCTGCTGAGCCTTGTCAGACCGGTCTTATAATTGAATGAATAGATGTCTCCTCTAAGTGACATGCAGTGAGCACGGGGACCCAAAATGGCAGCTATTTCTCTTCATTAGTTCTAGTTGCACAGGGAAAGAAGGAAGCGCAGCTTGGCAGAGACCTCTCACATAACACTATTACAGACTCCAAGACTGGGGAATTGGGCTAGCGGGCAATTAGAGCGAGGAAACGGTGGTATCTACCTGAAAGGGAAGGCTGGGACTCATCACTTTAGCTGTGGCAGTGAGGTGAACAGCTGGATTGCTGAGGCCTGCTGATGCCGCTGGCAGCTGAATGCTCCTCAGAAGCTCTCTGTGACACGGGGACAGCAGATAAACACCCCCGATGCATCATCTGCCAGCTAATCCTCAGTGGCTCCCCCTCGGGAAGATCAGAGCATGAAAGATGTGTCTGTCACACCATCACCGACCGTGAGAATAGATAACCCTTTGGCGATTGCCGGGTGAAGTATCCACTGCCGGAAATTCCTCCCCGGAAGAGTCCAGAAGCCAGCAGGGCTACAAAAGGGGCGAGAGAAAGAGAGGGTTTTAGGTTGGACAAGCAAAACAGAAATAGTTGAAAACCTACCCTGAGACAATAGCGCATACTTTATAGATGAGACCTGGAGTAGTCAGAGGAATTAGGTTTAGTTTTGAAACCTAGTGAAACCATGAAACCTCATAAATGATCAATATGGAAACAGAAATAGCGCTCAGCACAGGAGACTCCGCTCCACATTTTTAGTTTCGCATTAGCATATTGATATACTTTTCAGCAAGAACATATTCAATTTATCAAAAGTGATAGCAAAGACGTTTATAGCGTTAAAGATTTCCATTTCCCATAAATACTGTTGTTTTGAACTTTGTTTATCACTGTTTTCACAAAAATATTAAGCAGCACACCTGTTTTCAACATTAGTAGCCTAATAATAACACAAATGTTTCTTGAGCATCAAATCAGCGTATTACAATGATTTCTGACACTGAAGACCGAAGTAACGTCTGCTGAAAATACAGCTTTGCCATCACAAGAATAAACGTCATTCTAAAATATATTCAAATAGAAAACAGTTACTTTGTAATTGTTATATTCACAAAAACAGTACATTTACTGTATTTTAACCAAATGAATGCAACCTTGGCAAGCAGACTTGACTTCTTTCAAAAATATATATTTTATTAAATGTCACAGACTCAAACTTTTTAACGGTAGTGTTACGAATGAGAACAAGTATGCAACAGGCAGCGGGTCCAAATACAGTTTAAGGTCCTTTAATGATAATCCACGTCCAAAATACATGACAGAACCAAGCAAGGGTCACAAGAAATACAGGAGGTAACACGTATCAACAACTCACACAGGGCATGGTTTAATCTGGTCATTTTACATTAGTGATACACTATTTTCCTATTTTGATATTGTGCAGTTGCTTTGACACAATTTGTATTGTTAAAAGCGCTATATAAATAAAGGTGACTTGACTTGACAATAGCAAACCGGGGCTTAATATACACAAACACGGGACCAAACAGGAAATGGAAGACAGCTGAACCAGGTATACACTAATGAAAACACAGCATGATGGGAAATGGAGTCCATGACCAGAACAACATGGCAGGAACACAAAACACAGGAATGCCCTCTAATGCCTCACAGTGGTGCAAGCAACCGGGCGTGACAGGTAGTATACATTCACTGAAAACAAGTTTTGCATCACTTTAAGGACTAAAGTGTCCTATAGCATTATAGTCTCACACCTTTTGGAGCTCTGATGTCAAACGTATTATGATATCTCATTGGTTTTAGATGCTAAGGGTCTATAGCCAGTGGTATCTCATATCATTGTCTCATTTGTGGGAATACTGGGGCACTTTATCGGCTGTCATCCACCATCAGAGACACTTAAAACAGTAAAGAAACAGAGTTCTGCTGCTTCTGTTCCCTCCTCATGGTTGACATGCAATGATTATCTGTCAACACTGCATGCTGGACTGGCTAGCTCGTCCTGCTGATTCTTTCATTCTATTAACACCCCACGCCCTCCTTCCATCTCTCTTCTCTCGAACCCACTGCCATATATTGACTTCCAATGCTACGCTCTACCTCCCTCCGCCAACTCTGACCTTTGTCTTATTTCCCAGGGCTTTTAAGTGCCCACCATTGTGCCCAAAATGGCTTTCCCAAACCTCAAGCATTTGGCACCTTTCAGTCTGAGCCAAACATATAAAAAAGGGACTGTACCACAAAAGAAAAGCCTGATCGATTCATTCACATGATTTCAGTCACACTCCAGTGGTGAGGAGATCGCATATAGGGATCGGTCTTGGAAAATTGCTTACCATAAAACTCTCAATGGAGAGTGGCAGGTTCAACATTCTGTTGACTCCATCTTGGATTATTAATGCACTGAAGATTTTATTTTCAACACGCTCTCCAATTCACAATTTCATCTTTTATTTGGGATAATAATGTTCCGGTAGCTTGGTGTTTTTAAATGGGAAGATCTTGGCTGTTCACTTTATTTTGCAGGTCCCATCATTTCTCATTTCAGTCTCTGCCATTGCTTAATTAAAGCAAACACATGAGATGCATTATATGCAATATGAGAATTGGATGAGTGACATAATGGAATGGCTGATATGAGGATGAAAGTGGATGTTATTGTTGGAGAAGGTGGAGTAGTAGCCGGAGTTTAGGGCTGGTAACTGGAATGATGCTGGTTCAATCCTGCAAGCAGCAAGGAATAAAGCATTGCTGTCCTGATGGGCCGTTCTAGGTCAACTGTTTGTGTAATACGTGTAAAGTAACTATGAACAGAACCGTGCCAGCTACAACAAAAACTAACTGTAGAAGCACAATCGTGCAGAGGAGAGTGTCCGTTTCTAAGTCCTTTCCTAAGGGAGCTGCATGTCAGGTTTGGGTGGTGGTGGTGGTGGGGGGGGGGGGGGGTTGTGAGATTGACAGTGGATCTGAGCAAGAGTGTCAAAAAGTTGCAAAATGCTTAACTTTACAGAAATGTGAAGCAAAACATTTGTACTTGCATCATATAATTTCAACTAAAGTTTTTAGATATTATGGTATCTTAAATTAAAAAGATGTCAAACTGATTGCTTCGTGATTTTATTGCGGATATCCTGTGGCAATAAACATATTCATGTCAAATCAAAAGTTTGGGGTCAGTAAGGTTAGAAAAATAAAATAGAATAAATAAATAAATATATTATTTTTTTGTAATGATGCATTAAATTGTTCAACTGTGACAGTAAAGAATTTTACATTGTTACAATATTTCAAATAAATGCAGTTTTTTGAACGTTCTATTAAAGATTCCTGAAAAAAAAGTACATATTATGGAACAAATTTTTTAAATATTGAAATAACTTGAGTAGAAAAGCAGCATGTGACACTGAAGACTGGAGTAATTGCTGATACAAAATATCTTTGATATCACAGGAATATGTGTTTTTAAATATTATAATATTTAAAATAGATAACTGTTTTCTATTTTTATGTATTTAACAACATTGTTTTTATTTTTGACTAAATAAATACAGGCCTTGATGAGCATAAAAACATCCCACCAACCACAAACAACATATATAAGATATAGTTCTATAACATTTGAACAGTTGATTATGTTTACTGCCACAGCCCTTCGATACAGCAAACAAACCCGTCACAGACAGACTCTCCATTCAGTTCTGTTAATCTATCCCGCTAAATCTCTCAGATAATCCAGATCTCCTGCGCCCATGTGCAAAAATCAATTAAACGGCCAGCGGTCATGGGAGACGGCCATTACACTTGATCATGAGTTTGCTGTGAAGTCAGCACAGGAGAGAGAAGAGTAGTGAAGGGGTCAGGGTTGTGAACTCAATCAACTCACTGGTTATTGTGAGACCCTCAAACCCAGGGGCCACTGACTGGCCCTGCTGCAGGTGCTTAGACATGGATGGTTAAACAAGTGTAGGTACGGGTCAGGTCACGTTGCACATTGATGGCCTAGAAGACGAGGAGGGAATTCATATGAGGATAGTTCTGCACCTTATGCCGAGTTCACACTGCACGATTTTCAAAGTCATCGGATCACTGCTGTTTTCACACTGCACGACTGTCTGGGGCAGCATTCAGTCACTACTGTGTTCACATTGAACGATGGATCAGCGACAGGAGGTTTCACACTGCATGACTTTACAATAGGAAGAATCGCCGACAACCCTGTCTGCTCTGCCAAACTACAGCCAAACGCACACGAGAAGTGAAGGAAATAACGCAAGATCACGCTGATATGATGGTCTAGAAGTCCTCCCCGAACACACAATAATTAACAAACATACTTCTGCTGGGAAATGTGTATATACACTAATCTAAGTAGCCTACTTGAAAGTGAAACCAACACATGTTGTGCATTTTATGAGTTTTTTCTTATAGCCTATAAAAGCCCTCAAAGTGATGAAAAATAAAAATGCAATAAATATTTTGTCCATTATAGAAGAATATTAATTACAGGAAAAACCCTAGCCCCCTCATCTTCATGTAGCCTACCTGATCTGTGTATTCTAATGCCAAAATGTATGCACGTTGTTTGTAAATGGCTAACGTTAATGGCTTTGTAAACAAAAAAAAAAAAAAAATATATGAAAAAAGTCCTCCCCGAGCTTCTCGCTGCCCTGTATCTTGCTCTCTCATTGGCTGTTACAGGTCATAGCCGATGTATAACGCGTTCACACAGCAGGATTGTGAATCTGATTCTCTCAGATCGCGTCTTTGATAGTTCACACTGCGTGATTGTCTCTCGCGTGAACGAGCACCGATTTGCCTCTGATTTTGGGCATTTGTCTGCGATTTATCAAACCTGTCGGCGAGTGAAAAATCGTGCAGTGTGAACTTGGCATTAGCTTCTGGCTTCTGAGGCATTTGGAAATGGAGACGCTTATTGTTCATAATCAATAATCCTACAAGCAGGTTTCTGGGCACCACTCATAATAGCAGACTAAAAGAACTTGCATGTCATAACTGTAATCATAATCAGATTTAATTCTCCCTCTGTTGTTTTACTTGCAAACCAATTAAAGGTCTCCAAATTCTGTTAAATATGAGAAGCCATTTAAAACAATGCATTGGGAGTGCATGAAATGTCAGAGTAACAGTTAAAATACATTAAAGATCCAATTGTACAATTAGAACAATACAAATATTAGATTTTCTAAAGACAAAAAAAATATGTAGTCTTAGCTATAAAATAATAACTTTAAAAGCTAATTCAGAGCCCCTAGGTCTTATATGAACATTAAAACATTATGATAAACCGTTGAATATCAGAGTAGCCAACAGTTATTTCAGCTATTAGTGTAATGATGAGTCAACAGAGTGGGGGTCCATCTGCAGCTTCAATAAGAGTTAACACAGTCGTACAGGCAGTGGTCAGTAACGGTAACAGAGATATCAGAGGAGAGACAAGAGCAGAGTATCAAGGCAGGCGAGAGGGTCAAAAGGCAGGCAGATATCAATCCAAAACGAGAGAAACAGTCCAGAGTCAAAACACAATGATCAAACAGAGAACGATGAGAACGCTCAGAGATGTCAGCCGCGGCAATACAAGACTTCACGATGAGTGAGTGAGTGTGTGTGTGTGTGTGTGTGTGTGTGTGTGTGTGTGTGTGTGTGTGTGTGTGTGTGTGTGTGTGTGTGTGTGTGTGTGTGTGTGTGTGTGTGTGTGTGTGTGTGTGTGTGTGTGTGTGTGTGTGTGTGTGTGTGTGTGTGTGTGTGTGTGTGTGTGTGTGTGTGTGTGTGTGTGTGTGTGTGTGTGTGTGTGGCTTAAGTAGTCCCATAGATGAGCATCAGGTGAACTAATCAGAGTCCTGTAGAGGATGATGGGAAATGGAGTTCGGAGAGAAGTCAATTCTCGGGTGATGGTGACCTCTGGTAATGATCAGGGGGAAACACAGAGGCCGGATTCGTTACAATTAGTAGACCGATTTTCTTTTTTATATGTTCATACTCGGACAGCTATGAAATAACAATCCCGTCCAGCATTGTGTTTGGAGCAGAGAAGACATTTCACCACGGAGATCAAAATCAAAGAAGATGTTTAATTATTTATTATCCTTCCTAAGTGGATATTTTCTTAAAATGTACCCCGATATCAACATGACAGGGAGAACATATGTCTAAACCCTTCACACGTGTGGATTTATGGTTTATTATAGGAATTTAACGTGTGCTACTCTTCTGGTAATCCATGGAAGACTCATGCTAAAGTTGCCTGTAAATCTGACACAAGCTGCAGAAATTGATGGATACAATTAGCTTGTCTACTAGCATATGCTGTGCTCCGAGAATTAAAACTGGTGTGATTAATTGTGAAGCAAATGTGTGCAGACAGGCCAGCTTTAAAGAGACAACGCGAGAGTAAAGAGTTTCAACACGGACGAGCTTGAAGCGTTACTGCATGAAATCAATTTCACCCAAATATGATGAGGAAATTAATTTTGAGACAGTTTAATCAAATTGTCTGCCATTTCAATTAATTTGATAAACTTTTTGTGAACCAGCTACCAGTAACAATTACATGAAAGGGTATAAACAAGTAGCCCCTGGACTGCAATTATGTTAAACAGACCAGCGAGGACGGAAAACTTAATCATTTACTCGAACTACTCGATTCAGAGTCAAAGATGACATTTAAGAGCCAAAGTCTGTCTGAAATTGGCCAATGCACTAATTCAATGGATATTCAAAATTGTATTAACTTTATAGGAATTGATTCAATTACAGAGGTATATTAAGAAGGTATTTCTATTTTGAAGAGCTGTCAAACGTTTTTACTTTAAGCTTGAAGTGAATCACAAAACTAAGACAAAGGTTAGGCTTTAGCTAGGTCATATTAAACAGCCTCAAATCACTACTAAAGAATAATGAATAAAATAACAGTCCTTCTCTGGTGATAGACAGTCCTTTTAAAATAACTGATGGATTATTACTGGTTCCTGTCTCTATCTCCTTCTGTATTTTTTCGTCTATGACTAAACCTCTTTCTTTTAGCTTGAGATTGTTCGGTTTGGTCTGAGAATACAGAGGGACAATGGCTTTAATGATTTCAGACAGCGTGTTCCCAGTGCTGGGAATTCAGCACTGAACTAACAGAGCCGCAATAAACCACTTTGCCTTTCAATGAAATGCTGATTTAGAAATAAGTTCTGGTCGGAGGGTAGAGATCTATAGGTCGATCTTTATCTCCAGCAGCTTAAAGAAGCATTGCCTGAATCCGTGTGCTTATCTCCGAATCCCGTTTGGGCTACAGCAGGCCTGCTAATCCCAATAAATGCATTTACTCATTTGAATGGACGGAGAATAGCTGGTGCAAGCCATTGATTACACATTGTCTGGTTTCCACGCTGTCTGCATATAGCTGTGCGATATCCCAGAGGGCTGAAAACAATCACAAATGAGATCTCTTTAATCCCATTTATTTCTCCTAGACAGTAGTGAGATTAAATTGAGGGCAAATGGAGACTTGTTTCCCAAAGATTTAGAAAGTTATATTATTCCTACCAATTTGTTCTTGAATCGGGCCGATCCGGTTCTCGAGTTCAACTCACTGACTCAATGAGCCGCTTGCAGCCATTAACAGTTCACTGGAGGGAAAGATTATCAGTGGAAAAACAACTTCCATTTTAATCTGTTTCTCATACAAACCCAGCAATGCCCTGATAGCTCCACAAAATCACCCTTTTTATATTTTGGGGGGAATAAATGTATGAATGGCTGACTAATATTTGTCTCTGCATATAAAGAGGTAGACAGTGGCGGCTGGTCAATAGGGGGCGCTGGGGCGCCGCCCCTCTTCAAGTTAGCCCCCTTTAACATGTTAAAAATATATCGCAAATATTAACTAAATAAAATCATTTAGTCATAGTATTCTACTGTTAGTTATATTATAATTTATTGAAAATCAAAAATCTAAACTATATTTCTTTCATATTTGTGTGTATAATGAGTGTGTATGTAGGTACACAAACTTTTCAAAAGCATGTGATTTGAGGCTAAGCTCTAATTGGCTTGTTTCAAATTGTCCTTGGGGCGCAGGCTCCTCCCACTTTTGTTGTTAGAGCGAATCAATAATGTTTTTATATGTTTGGCCTCATGTGATTGGACCGTTCTCAACGACTCTCATTCCACTCATCGTTTGACAGACAGGTACTAATTAATGTGGAAGCAAGCGCAATATCTCCAGATGAAAGAAAATTCGGTTTTATCTTACAAAAATACCCGTTCACAAGGCGTTCGGATAAGAAAAAAAAAGGATCAAGGAGCTTGGACCAGATCGCCCGTACTTGTAAATTAATCAGCAGTCAAGTGATCGCGGTATTACTAACGGTTTCATTTTTCAGTTTGTTTGCGCCCCCCAAAAAATGTTTAGCACCCGCCACCACTGGAGGTAGATAAATGTATATCAAATCTAAATCTTTCATACTATTCCCAAAACGATGCTATAATTCCTCCATGTGTCTCCTGTACAGTATTATAACACTATCATAAACTGCTCCACATATTTAGCAAGATCGAAAATCAACTAAGATCTCAAACAATCATCAAGAGTCTAAACACAACGCTTTCAAAATGAAAACAACATTTCTCATTATTTAAAAACCAGATCATCTGAGCTACACCGTATATATCATAGAGCATTAATTTTACATCTTCGTGATCTTGTTCTTTCACACATAGCCTGTTCATATTTAACAGCATTTTTATGTGTGACCAGAACTCATATTCAAATCAGATAAATGTTCAGCTTACAAGGCATAGTTCAACCAAAAATTACCAGTATTCTTGTATTAATATTTTAAATTATTTTTTATTTAATAATTTGAGTTTTCATTTTTAGTTTAAATTTGAGTGATTTTGTGCTTTTTGTCATTTTCATTTTTATATATACAAATTTATTTTAATTATTATTTCAGTTTTGGCAATTTTGTCAATTAAAAAAAGTATTTCATAGAATTTTTATATAATGTCAGCTTCATTTTAGTCAACAGATATGTTTTTTGATAGTTTTAGTTTAACATTATCACCAAAATTTGTCATTTACTAATTTCAATACATTACGACTTTCATTAAATCTGCTTTTATTCCTCATAAGAAGAAAAGTTCTATGAGAAGCATCTAAGATAAAGTTGATAATTGAATAAATCATAATTGAGAACTCCATTAAATCTCCCGAGCTATGAAAGAGAAACCTCAGGGCATTAAATATCCCTCGGGGATGACAATACAACCCTTCCACCCCATTTGACATTCTCCTCGTGCTATTAACGCTTCTATGAAGGATTCTCAGTGTGATGACAAGAAGTAGCCAAGTGTTACAATTAATGATGAGGGTGTTGAAAACGTCAAGGCAGAAGCCAACGTGACGTGTGGTCTTCATTAGCTGCCATTAAAAGCTTTAAGATGTGAAAGCCGAAATAACGAGAACAGGTGCAGAGAAAGAGAAGTGTGATGTCTCTTGAAGAACTAGTTAAAATATAAAAGAGAGGTATGCCATGTGAGAACAAACACCTGGAGCCCGCTCAGGTGAAGGGACAGTGATCCTGTCAGCACATGGAAAAAGGACTTGTCAGCGCTCATTTTAATTGGCCGCTTTTGAGGTGGCTGGCTTTATCAGGGAAGAAGAAAGCACCTTCAAGTAGCAGTGGAGGTTGGGCGTATGTGAGAGAGAGAGAGAGCAGAGAACATCTAGACAAGAAGCAGAAACCAAAAATAAATGATCCGTTCACTCCGAATGCTGATATCTGGCGAGAGGAAGGTATGAATAGAGCGAGTCGGTGTGTGACAATGTGACAAGAGAGATAGAGAGTGTGTGTGAAAGAGAATTTAAATTCGTGTTTGTGCGAACCCTCCGAAAAAGAAATAAATCACAGGTGAGATATCTAGGTTTGAGTTTACAGCAGAGAAAAAGAAGCGAAATTGTAATTAAACCCTCCGCACCGCTGTTCCACCTGACTGCCTCGTCTCGTTAAGCAATTTATAATTAACACAGCGCAGGCGAAAACATTCTCCCCGCCCTCTATGTGATGTGATAACTCAAGGTGAGCTACAAGCTGATGGCTGTCCGTCGCGTGTCCAGGGGGACGCGGGATTATTCTTAAGCGGGTCTGTTCTGTACGGCTGCTTGATAACACTGAGCCTCCTGGTTGAACAGACACCTGGCAGCCCTCCCTTCCCGAGCAGACCCCTAATCAGGCGCTATAGAGAGCGAGAAAGAGACAGAGTCGGTAAGAGTTGAGTCCCAAGACAGGCCACAGCTGAGCTCAAACCTGTTAAAGTCAATTATGCCGGGGACGAGTTCCAGGAGAGGGGAGCCATGGGTGAAATTAAAGCCTGGCACTCGCGGTGACAGACGGCCTGCCTGTGTGAAGGGATAATCTTATAAACACCTGAAAAATCATCGAAATAAGGCCTGGCAAATTAGGCACTAAGAGGCGAACACTTTAGCATGTAGTATTTACTGCATCTTATTCAGATGCTGCGTACGCTGGTATGGTCTCCGTTTACACCTGGCATGAATTGAAATTCACCCAATCTCTTTTCTAAATGCATGTTATTGATCTCATTGTTGAACAATTCATATGTGCATGTTTCATTTGACATCATAATCCAAATTCAGATCTGCCTCCCTCCAATCAACAACTGGCGGACAGAACCAAGAGCCCAATCCTTCATTTTCTGTATTTTCATTATCTACTGTATTCTCACTATGATGTACATGGCAGTATGGAAGAAAGACTTAACGCTACAGACTTTAAATTTTACATCATATTTTTTTTTAGCCAGATTGGATTTATTCTTGCATTCATAGTGTGATCAGATAAAGACCCGAGAAATAACACCGTCTATATTAAAATGTACACTAAAATTTCAGACATCCACAGCACTAGTTCTACCAAAATGTACAAACATTGATGATTAATTGAGGATCTCCAGCTGGAGTGCCCATGAGCTCCTTTAGAGGGCACTCCATCCTATAGACGGTTTCATCGGGCGCACGCGCCTGGCCCGAAGGTAACTTCCGGTCTGTGTTTGTTTACCGATCTGGTTAGTGGCACCGACTACAAACACAGTTCAAGTTAAGTGATGAGTAATGAAGTTGGGCTCATGTTGTTGTACTGTGGGATGTGTTTCCATACATGTATTTATTTGTGGCGACCCGTCACGATATCAAAACTGACCATTTTTCCAAAAGGCTTCGTTGAATAAACATGAGCACGTAATGCACGTTTAAAAATCCAATCGAGGCGATGGTGTTTTTATATCACTGTATTTCTGAAGGAAGACTTTCTTTAGAAAATGTTTGATGTCATTTTCATTTCATCTTGCATGTTATATGTCTGATAAAGCAGCGTTTGTAAGCTCAGCGCTGCTTTATCTACAGACGTTCCTCTAGTTCTCCGGCTTTCAAGCGCCTACAGCTGGAAGAGAATTAATCAGCATTTTTAATAAGTCTGTCTGATTTACGCAGCAAACATATTTAGCTTTTTATCAAAAATGTATCTACTCTAGAGGGCCTTAGCTGTTGGTATTGATTCTATTCGGATGTCTCCCGGAAGTTAGGGCCACAAAGGCGTGCATGCGCAGTAACGTTTGTTTATGTTGTTGCCGTTGAAACCGTCTGTATCTTTGCCACTCATTCGGGACTCCATTCCCCATAACCCCTGCCTAGGCGCTCATCTATCGGACTCCACCTGTTTCCTATCAGGAGGACTATAAAGGTTGCACACACTCTCACTCACATTGCTGAGTATTGTTTGTATGTTCGTTCCTAGCCAGCCGTTGATCCTATGTTTCTCCGTGTTCCTTGCCTTGCTTTAGTGTTTTGCCTTTGACTGTCTATCTGTTTTTTGATTGTTTGCTGCCTGCCCTGACCTTTGCCTGTGGCATGGATTACTCTATTGCCTTGCCTCTGCCATTGAGGTAAGCTGGTACTTTGACCTTGTCTGTTTTACGACGCTCTTTAATAAAGCCTGCAAGTGGATCCCAAACTCTGTTGTCACTCTTCCCTATTTTTAACATATTGGCTGTTTATTAGTACTTATAAAGCCCATATTCTGCATGTCCATATTCTATATCCCTAATAATTCTACCCAATACCTGAACTGAACAACTACCTTACTAACGAGTAATAAGCAGCAAATTAGGAATTTATTTGAGGCAAAATACGCAGTTAATGGCAAGAATTGGACCTTAAAATAAAGTGTGAACCGTTAGGTTAGGAAGCAGTACTAACTGTAACCTGTGCATACACTACAAGAGATGTTGGTAAAAAACTATAGGCCCCAAAGTACTGTGTAAAATAGAGGAATTTTCCGTATTGATATTTTCACAGGTCTTTAACCTGAATTATGCACTGCATTGTGTTGTGTTTTAGGGTTACAAGAAATGTCCGTAAACTTTATGGAGAATGTCCTGGTATCCTGGAATAACCAGTAACTTTTCTATTTTCTACAGATTATTTTTTTATACATGGTTACAGGTTTTCTTATCCAAAAATAAAATGAACATATAAATGAATCAATCGAATTCTGCTTGACATATGGCAGTACTGGTTACACTGTAAACACAATGATGAAAGTGTACCTGGACCTGAAATCGTATGGGTTAACTAATAGTTTAGAAAAAGAGCCAATGAGAGAGAAGGCCATTTTTGTATATCAATATATATCAGAAACCACTGTGTGTGTGGCCAACTTATATGTGTGTCTCTTTACAAACTGCCCTGTGCAAATCACAATCAGATTGCACAAACTTACTGAACTTTGTGTATTTGCACCATTACTAATTTGCATAATTCTTCAAGGCCTTAAAACAACACAGACACAGGCTGTGAATAAATTACGCTATCAGCAGCCGCAAGTCATTCTCAGTGAAATCCCCTTTAAATGTTCTTAGAATGAGGGCACAGAGCAATATTTGCTTTCTGAGCACATTTTAATGTTGTTTGAAATTAAACTGTCAAAATGAAGTTCTCGTTCAGTTTTTATGGGCTAAATGTGACAATTAACGCCTAAAGTGTCTGTGTCTAACAAACTGCACTCAGATTCAGCTCACAAACAGCTTTAGTGTAATGAGTTCAGACTGTCCAAAGACCGAAGGACACATTTCTAACATATTGAGACCATTCTGAGGCCAGCTTTTTTCTGGAAAGAAGTCATATTATATACAGTTTTTGTTTTTTTTTTTTAATGCCACCATTAGCCTCAAAACTTTAGATAGATAAGAGTTCAGTACAATGTAAATACATGATATTTAGTGCTTTAACACCAAGGCAGTTTCATTTGACATTTTATTTATCCTTTCCATAACATTAGAAAGCTAGTGTTTACTTTTTGTTCTTTCAAGTGTGATTTTGATAGAAAATATGTGCATAGATCTAAACACCGAAAAATGGTTGCCTGGATCAATGGCAACGCAAGAGGCACGTTTCCAAGATGCTTTAAGAAAGCTACCTGCAAAGCTGCAGTACTGGTCAAAATTGTAGGCACTTGTGTAAAAATGCTGTAAAATGAGGATGCTTTCTTAAAAATAATGTCATAAATAGATTTTCCCTACAATTAACTTCTATTAACTATATTCAATCTACATTTGGTGTGGCCATCCTTTGCGTTAAAGTTAGGTGCAGTTGTGCATAGTTTTCCAGGTGGCTTTGCAGGATCGTTTCTTGAAGACATTGCCACAGTTCTTCTGGATTGATTCTGTCTCAGTTTGTTCGGTTTCTTCATGTCGGTCCAGACAGACTGGATGATGATCAGATCACATCTCTGTGTGGAGCACTGGCTGGTGTCAGACTCCTTGTGCATGCAAACATCTCACTTAATTATTACAATTAATGGCAAAGTTAATGTTTGGAAATGTAAACTGATAGTTCCTAGTGTAGTGTAGTGTGTCGGTAGGAAATATCAGTTTACATTTGCAAACATTAATTTTGCTATTAATTATAATAATTGAGTTAGATTGTTGCATGCACAAGGAGTCTGACAAGACAACAACCAGAGATCTGATCTCACCATCTTCCACCTAGGATTAAATAACTGACCTATCCTAAGACTCCCAGCTCGAATATAATATGATCTATTTATTACAAGAAAGATGTTTCGTGCTATACCTGTCTGAGCAATAGTTTGCCTCTAGATGAAATAAAAACGAGCTTTAAAATGAAAGTTTCAAAATCATCAGAGTATCATATTAAGTTTCGGAGTTTCATTTCAAAAGCATAATATGATGTATATTTTTAAGCTTAGTGCATAGCATGCAACTTATGATAAATGACATTTCCAAATAAATTATTTTTCTCCTGCAATGCTGAATGTACGTTTCTTATTTTGCGTTTGTGTCAAAATTAAATCTTCCTTTTCATTCTCTCTATATTCTGAATGTCAATAGGAGCATGTGTGACCTTTAAACTGCACCATGATGGGACTGAGCTGATTACACAGTATGAGAATATCATTATCATTTCCAGAGTACATTTTCCCTCTGCTCTGAAATAAAGCTTTGATATGCATGTTTAATAGTTAACCTTTATATGATATGAGAAGGCTTTTCGAGACCAAATGAGACTAAATTAAAGCTTGTCATCAACAAGAATTGGTACAAGAGAAGGTACCATTCATTTCTCAGCAACAATGTGTCTTCTGAGCAATAATCAATCCACAATAAAAGCACAGCCAACAATTTGCAATGCACAGACAGATCTCTCGTTCTGTCTCGCTTCTCGGTTATTTCTAATTTTAAATGCAAACTGCCCAATTAGCAGCTGTAAAAGAAGCAATGCCTGGCAGCCGTGCTGGAAGTCAGCTATAAGAGCGACCCGCAGGGGCGGCAGGTGAGACCCCAGCTCCTCGAGAGAGTTCACAGCAGCTGGCATACTGCCGGGGTCTGGAGATAGACTGTTTCTTCATGGCTGACTTCCCCCATTGATCTGACTTCTGTATTAGTGAATGGAGGATTAAACTTTAACCCTTGATGCACATTCCCTAATCCTTTTTGGAGAGTTGTGCTCGACAGGATAAATTGAGGAAAGAGAACACAACCAATATATATTTTTTCTCATTTTAAAGGGACAGTTCACACAAAATGAAAATTCTGTCATCATTTACTCATCCTCAAGTATTTCCAAACCTGTATGAATGTGTTTGTTCTGCTGAACACAAAGGAAGATATTCTGAATAATGTGGGAAACAGAGCAGTGTTTGTTTTCTTACTATGGAAGTCAATGGTGACCCAAAACAGCCTGATTACAAACTTTCTTCAAAATATCTTCCTTGGTGTTCGGCAGAACTAAAACATTCATACAGGTCTGGAAATACTTGAGGCTGAGTAAATGATAACAGAATTTTCATTTTGGGTGAACTGTCCCTTTAAGGATTGCTCACAGCCCTTTCCAACAGCCACAACCCCTAAACAACAAACTCGTAGTATTGATCTATACAAACTTGGGTGACAGTCACATTGGTGAACAGAATTGGAGTTTACAGCAAAAAAAACTCTCACTTGTGTTTCCTAGTGGACTCTCATTGATTGCTTCAGGTCAAAAATTCATGCTGTTTTAGTTATTGAGGGCTTTGAAAATGAAACGGCATGAAATGCGTTTGCCCTCCTTTGTGACCCCAGAGGGAGAGAAAGAACAAAAAAAGATATGTCAATATAAAACTTCACATACCTGTACATCGCATCACAGCTTATCAACTGATTTATGAGGTTGGAATGAAAAATATGAGTGACAAGACGTCTGAACAGAACTATTGATCTGCACTTTTGAAGCAGAAAGGAAAATGCTGAAAATTCAGCCAAAAATGCATGACTTGGGTGCTGAGACAGATGTAAAGTCAAATGAAAGGGAAAAAGAAGATCTCCATCATCCACTCAGTCTTAGGGACGGTGCACAGCAATCAGAACGATCAATACAAGCCAAGCGCTGCGGTGCTTCCCGAAAGGCAAGTGTCATAGTGTTGATTACTAGTGGCCTCTGGGTGGGCTCTGAGACCTACGGTAAACTGACTATGCTTTGTGTTTTCTCTGATGGTCTGTGCATCATTTTACTGGGCTGCTCTCTGAGCAGTGACCCTGCTGGGGAAGAAGTCAGAGGCCATGTGCTCACACGTGCTCCTAATGATCCACTCTCAGAGGTGTAGAATCCAAGACGCCAATGTTCAGACTTCCCCTGGTTTTACACTTCATCATACACGCTGGAAACCAGTGCTGAGGAAATTCCCTAATAACCTTCTACTGATTGCTCAAAGTGCTTTGTATGTGATTTAAATTGGGACCGTAAGAATGAGAGTTCACACAGCTGATAAAAACAAAGCACAAATCCACACAACTCCAGCCGATCCATTCAGAAAAATATTTTTGAAGTGAAAAGCTGCATGTTTGGTAGAAACATCAGTAAAGTGTTTTAACTCTAAACCGCCACTTCTGACCAAAGTACAAGACCAGAGCCGGTCCTCCCTATAGGCAGAATACGCCAGCTGCGTAGGGCCCCGAAACACCAGGGACCCCTTGCTCTCAAAGATGATTTCATTTTAGTTTCGTTTTGAATTTGACCAACGGCTATGCAAACATGAATGATAATTTATTGTAATGCAGTGCTGTCGCCTTTTCTACGTAAAAATCAGTCAAATCCTGTAACGTGAATGTGGTGAAGTCTCTTGCTCGAGACTAAAACAACGAGTTGAAAGCATAGCGAGCCACGGAAGAGACACTGTTTCTCGAGCGCTTTCCATGAGCGCAATTCAAGACGGAGTGAAACACGGACAAATGTGTTTCATTCATAACCACTCGAACCCCCCCCCCCCGTTGACACGGTTTTGCATAGGGCCCCTAGAAGTCTAGGATCGGCTCTGTACAAGACCATAATCCGTAACCACCCAATCTTCTCTGGTCATATTACATTTTGAACTCTTTTGGACTGCTTTTGCTCGTAAACGCTGCTTGATCTGTGCATATTTCCTTTTTACTGGAAAAACATGGACCTTTAGCCAGAAACAACGGTTTCAAGTTAAAAATGCCTTAAAAGCAGATTTGTTTATTACAAACAGCTTTTCACAAGATGTTAATTGTTCAACTGGAGTCTTGTGGATTACTGTGATGTTTTTATCAGCTATTTGGACTCTCATTCTGACGGCACCCATTCACTGCAGAGCATCATTGGGGAGCAAGAGATGCTAAATCTCCAATCGTCTGCAGATGAAGAAACAAACTCATCTACATATTAGGTGGCCTGAGGGTGAGTGTATGTTTTAGCTAATTTGAACTATTCCTTAAACAAACAGCCCTGGAGCAAAGTGTTGACCAGTGTAAAGCACTCGAATTCAGAGAATCTGTGATTTAAAGCCAGATTAAATAAAACTGATAAATGTGAGAAACACTGTGCACAACGATACAGTCACAAGGCTTTTCAATGTACAAATCCCCATCATTTATCATGGATTTACTGTAGTAACACTAACACCATGAATTCTGGCAGAAATGTGCGATATTCATACCAAAATTGTATTATATTATTAATGTATTAAATGTATTAAAGGAGTAATAGAAAATTAATTCATACATTTTTTGATTAAGCTATAGCATTGGTGGATTTACAGTAAATGTATTTAGACTACTGTTTTTCATACAAATACCTAGAAACCACATAGATGCATTATTACCATGGTATTGAGGTTTTAACTGTGGTAATCATTATCTAAATGTACTATGGAAGACCAATGGATATTTTTAATAAAACTCAAACAGATCAGAATTTCACCATATAAAAATGAGGTTGTTACCATTGTTACAGATATAACTGTGCTGTTTTTGATAATGAACATAAATTAACATCTTCATCTAACTCAGGCTACTGTCAAATGTGCATTTCTAAGAGACAAAATAATTAATATTAAGATAGGAGTCATCAAAGTCAGCCAACACAAACCTGTTTCATGATTTGAAACAATATCACTCTTGTTAGAACATGCAGAAACTAAGAAATATTTTTATTCTTCACATTTTCTTAATTTTCTTTATATTTTTTAAGGAAAAATGACTGGAAAAGTGTAAAGAATTCAAAAACGTGAAGTGTTCATCGTGTTCTGACCATAAAGGGTTGTTTAAACCATAATTAAATGGTCTAGTTTCTACAATGTTCACTTAGGTTGACTGATTGTTATAATGATCGATGTCGACTGATTTTATCATGATATTTTTTTGGCCATATCACCCAGACCTACTACTTGCTAATAGTGTATGAGACTTGAAATGGTTGCAAGTGAACCCTAACCACTGATGAACCACCAATATTTATCCCCAATCTATGCATGTCACAAGAACCAAGAGAACTGTGCAATACTACCATCAGTAGAAGCTATGTACTCAACGACTGCCCATCATCTCTCGCGGGGTGAGCCGATTTCTGCAGGCTGCTTTTGTTTTCACACCGCCGCAGGATATGAAGATCTCAACAACGCTTCAGTCCCTTATCAAAGGCGACGGGCACGGCTGCCGGACACCCCTCTGACCTTCCCTGCTGCTGGGCCTATTACACAGCAATTAGCAGCTGCTGCCTGCTGCGGCTGCTGCACCCACATGGCAGTAATTCAATAAGATCTCCCCGCAGGGCGCGAGGGAACATGAGTGCACCTCTCTCTCACACCTTCCAGAGGGAGATACACACACTGAGTGGGCTCTTCAACGAGAAGCATTGACCCTGTGCCATGAAGATCTCTCAGATGTGTGGAGGCAGCAGGAAATATTGCTGAGCTTTGCCATATGGCTGATTGGATTTAGTTTTGGGCGAATTGGATTAAAGGCTCGTCAGAAATGATGCAAACTCTTTATGATGCCGACTATCGGGGGAGAGGTCATAATTGCATTATTCACAAGTTCGTTTATGATGATGAAAGCTGTAGCACACAAATGTACGGCTACACGGTGAACCTTTTTGTCGTTTGGCGGTGTAAGATAGCTGCTCGAATGTTTTCGAGGGAGAGATAATTGGTGACAATACTCTGTGCAACTACATCATTTAAACAGATGTAAAAGGATTTGAGTGTTTTCAACGTGTGCTGATAAAACACATCTCGTGCTCTAAAATCCTCTTTAAAAGATTGTAATTATTCCACTGGGAGCTTCAACAATAATCCAGGGTGATTATTGACAAAAAATGCATTAATGGCTACTAATAGCACTTGTGCAATGAAAAAGCAAAACAAAAGAAACTGAAACACTAAATCAACCCCGGCAATAGTGCATCTGGGTAAACACACAAGAAATTGCTCAATAAATCACCGCCCTCCTTCAGAGCTGCAGGCAAAGCGTATGATGTGTCATTTCAGCAGTCTTTTCATCAGTAAATATGAGGGCTCCTTCAGTGAAAGAGTATCTCCATCAAACGCAGAACTCCTCACAACACTCCGGCAACTCGCGTCTGATGGCTCACTTTCAATGTAAATGTAAAAAAAAATACAGGAGACGAGCATAAAATGTTTTTGTCTTCAGCATGATAAATGAAGAGATGACAAGTAAGCCTTGAGCTTTGGTTTTACCTATGCAGTGTGTGTGTGTGTGTGTGTGTGTGTGTGTGTGTGTGTGTGTGTGTGTGTGTGTGTGTGTGTGTGTGTGTGTGTGTGTGTGCGTGTGTGTGTGCGCACGTGTCAAGGATCGAGCGTGCCGTGTGAATGCGAAAAAGGAAAAAACAGTACAGAACGAACTTTAAAGCATGCATGTGGAAAACAGATTTGCAAAGTAGCTCATATAAAATGATACTCCGGAATATTTATCTCTGTTTGATTGATGAATCAGGGATGGGTAATGTATGATAATATATTACTTCAATAAATGCACGAATATACTGCTTTGACCTCTTAAAACAGAGTATAACGAGTATTTGTACTTCTACACTGCATACTGAATGTAAAATAATATTTTTTTCTCATGTCATGGGAATGACTAATGTGCTGAAATCATAGATACACACATGGCTGAAAGGACAATAATTAACTGCACTACCTATTTCAGACGTACATTTATCTAATCGCCTTAGACTAAGATTTTTTGAATAATGAGCCTTTTTGTTTAATGCATGACAATATGGTGTGGAAGAACCAGACTGGTCTTCACAAACCACTGAACACCTTTGGGATGATGAATGGGAACGGCGAATTTGAGCTAGACCCCTTTATCCAACATTATTTGACCTCACTGATGCTCTGGAATGAATGGGCGCACATTACTGCATCCATGATCCAACATCTAATGGAAAACCTTCCTAGAGGAGAAAAGAGTCAACCAATAGTCTATGAAATGCCCAAGGTTTTGAAATGAAATAATCAATTAGAAAATTCATAGCATTGGTGGTGTTCATGGGTCGACATACTTCTGATCATATAGAGTCATATGCAAGAGTCGTCATTTGAGGGATGCATATTGAATGCTTAATTTCTGGCAACAGAAAAAGAGGAAACAAATAACACCACATATTTAGTCATGTTATTTGCTAAAGGGATAGTTCGACCAAAAATCAAAAGTCTGTCATTAATTGCTCACCCTCGTGTCGATCCAAACCCGTAAGACCTTCGTTCATCTTCAGAACACAAATGAAGATGTTTGTGATGAAATCCGAGAGCTTTCTGAGCCTGCACAGAACTGGCACATTCAAGGCCCGGAAAGGTAGTAAGGACATCGCTGTGACATCAGTGGTTCAACCTTAATTTTACAAAACTACAGAATTTCCATTTTTGAATGAACTATCCCTTAATGCTGTAATAGTGCAACCTCACTGGTTCACATATGTTAAAGAGATAGTTCACCAAAAATGTAAACCCTGTCCTCATTTACGCACCATCATGTTGTTTCAAACCAGAATGACTTTCTCTCTTCTGAGGAGCAACACATTAGCTGTATAAGAATAAAAATAGACATTTCTGAAAAAAATATTTATTTTACGCTTCAGAATTCAGTCAGTCATATAGTTTTGGAATGACATGACAGAATTATAATTTTTTGGTGAATTATCCATTTAATGAATAGATATGTGGCATCATTGCTAGTACAGTTTATAATTATTACTTGGAGCATGCTACTATTACCCATATAATTTAAATCAAAACTCAAAGGTTTCAACAAAAGGAAATGAGACAAAGATTTATATTTCTAAAACCCTACACAAGCTTTAGTGCGCTCAACATTTATCTTCCGATTTGTCTTGAGAAATCCCAGAAAACATAATTAGATTTGGCCAGCAGGCATGACTTAGAGAAGCTCGTTGGGCTAAAAGTATGCGTGAGTTTGGATTACATCTGACCTTGACTTCACCTAAACAACTCTGAGAAACTCAGACAGTGAGCGTCTCCACAGGAGCAGTGCATTACTTAATCAACAGATAACAAAGCCAGATAAGGTCCCAATTCCATTAGAGACCAAAATAACTCTCCAAGTTCTTGTTTGTATCTTTGAGTTAGTGGAGATATATCTACAGGGTCCAGAAGGGAGGGACTGAGCGCCTAATGAGGTCTTCTGTTAGAAGTGTCAGCAGAATCGGACAGCAAGAGTGAGAGCACTAGTATAATTACAGCCGTTTTATGATGTCTATAGACTCATGATTAGCTTTAGATGTAACGCATGACAAATAAGCACAGGTGAGCGGCGCACTGTCCGCACCGCGACTCCTCTGGAAGACCATTTTAATGAGTGCGAAAGCTAAATTAATGATAGAAACAACAGTTGTGCTGTCTGCTTTACCAGAACGACATCTAACCATTATGTCCAAATATACTCTCTGATTCTTTTTTGCATTCGCTACGGCACGACAACTCCACGCAAGCGTTGGAAAGGCAGGAAGATGTAAATAGCTGCTTTTTTAAACTGGTAGATATCATCTCGGCTGGCGTTATCTCTCAATAATTGAGGATAAAGTCAGAAATGGAGCAACTTGGATCAACAGAAATGAACTGATGGCTGTTGTTAATAAATAATGCAATCAGTGCTTAATGCACCGAGGGAATACACAGCCCGCTGTGATCGGAATAGTAATTGAAAAGCCAACAAGTAATGCCATAACGCAGAGCAAGAAAAGCAGAAGGACTAGTTTAATCTGCTCTTTAGTTCTTTCACTGTATGTTGAATACAAGCTGCTCTGGATTAAATGACTCGCGCGTTAATGCTAACACTTGAATAAAAGGGCACTTTAGACCGCTTAAACAGTTTAGCTTTTTCACACAACACACAAGCTTTGCTGTGCAACAGGCTATTGAACTTTAAAGACCTAAAAGACAAAATGCAAGAAGGTCAGAGTGTTTAATTTATACAGAGCTAATTTATTCAGACCTGAAGCAACCCTGCTCACGTTCATGTTCTAACGCTGTTCAACCAGACTCAAGGTGATGTGAACTTCTCTGCCCCGATCTTAAAGTGAAAACGCGGTGTGACACGTAGAATAATGCATTAATATGTGCTTAATTACTACTAATAAATGGCTAATATTCTATAATATGCATGCTAAATACCATAACTACATTTAAAATTACACTTGTAGTATATATGAATATCATTCAAAAGTTTACAATCAATAGAATTTTCCTATTTAAGAAATGAATACTCGAATTCATCAAGGATGCATAACATTGAATCAAAAGTGGCTCTAAAGACATGTATACTGTCACAAAAGACTTCCATTTCAAATAAACGCTGTTCTTTTGAACCGTGTATTCATCAAAGAATCTTTAAAAATGTGTACTTATTTAAAACCGCTTTCAACACTGAAAGAAATAAGTATGTGTCTTGAGCAGCAAATCAGCGTGATTTCTGAAGCTTCATGTGACACTGAAGACTGGAATAACAACTGCTGGAAAATTCACAAGAATTAATTACATTTTGAAATATAATTAAAACAGAAAATATGCTGCTTTGATGAGCACAAGATATTTTTTTCAAAAGCATTAAACACATTTTTGAACAGTAGTATATTTGTGCAATGTGCACTATCCGTGATAAGTGTTATTTGTTAGGAATGCATTTAGTCTTTCTCTTTTAAGAGGCCTTGTCGACTAGATTTCCAAAGCAACAGGAATGCAGATGAAACCCAGTAAGATGACACTGAAACACTGTCAAGAGGAATTCAAAGAACTGTTGACAAGGCTGAAAATACCTTTAAATCCTTAACATACAAATAATATTTGATAAGAGAGAATGAAAATGTCACGATAACCAGCAAAACAATATGACATGAGAGTATTATATCTAGAGCAGGATAACTGCGACAGAATACTGAAGAACTCAAGTTCCCATTAAATGTACATTTCAATTAATCCTCATATCTGCCAATGTTCTAATTAGGCTCTAATTACACTCGCAGTGCAACATCTAATCAACACTCATCTCGACTAAATGCTAAATATCAAGCGACTCATTTTTGACCAGAATAGTCCCGTTTTAAAAATAGCACATCTCAATGGCAAACATGTCACTCGCAGACGACTGCGTTTATGACAGACACCAGACACAACATGGTGTCATCCGTCTATGAGTGACTCTGTTATGTGATTGCTGTGGACAGCACCTAGACGAGACAGGAGGAGACACTATCAAGCTTCCTTCGATTCTTTGAGTCGCCTGCCGCCAACGACACCGTAGCGGCGCAGTCAAGTAACTGTGGGGTAAATTCAATCGGAGGAGGGTTAGGTGACCGGTTCAATCAGTCACCACCTGATTGTGCCTTTTCTTAGATTGAGGTCTGGAGGTGAGATGAAAAATAACAGAGTCATTTGTTTCTGAAGCATTGCTGTTAGTTAGGTCTCTAAAACACCAAGTGCCAATATCTCGAAAGCCCAATGGCAAATAGAAAGCAAGATGTTCACTCGATGATTGCTGGGTTTTTTTTTGCAAATTTATGAATCAACATTTCTTTCTGCCTTTGAGATAAATACCGACCGTCCTCATTGCTGATCTGTCAGAGTTTATCTATTTAACAAAAACACATGAGCTGCAAACAGCTTCACATTAAAGTGGTTTTGAGGGAGATTGTTTCACAAAATCCATACAAGTACGCAATTCATCCCTGGTGCATCAACGGCAGGTACACTGTGGATGCCTTTATATCCCCTTCTGCTATATAGATTTAACCTATTTTATTTCTAAGGTGAATCTACTGGTGTCATGCTGCGACTGGATGATCACAGTGTATTGATGTTTTAGAATGAAGTATACCACTAAAGGATGACCATCAACGGCTTTGATGAACGAAACCTCAAGACAACCGACAGGATTACACAAAAGCTCCAGTCTGTGTGCTGCATGTCAAGATAGAGGCAGTAGGATAGATAGAGAACGTGTGTTTCCTTTTCAGAGAAGCATACTGAGATCTAACATAATATATAGTATAAACACACAGTTACCCGGACCACTGCAGCTGACAGTTCAGATGATACGACTATAAAACATCAGTGATCTCGCTGTCAGGACTGGAAGAGCTGGCATCACAAGAACGGACAGAATTAGCTTTGCATTGTACAGAATTTGCTTATTTGGTGCCAGGATGCTCATTTTAACCAGTTAACCGTTAACCGACCGTAAGATTTTGACCGATTAATACAATCAGTTAAACGGTTTAAAACGTAATTTATATATTTTTTCAGTAATGTTGCATGGTTAAAATACACTACGCATATAAAAAAAATGTTTTTAGAGAAAAAAAACATGTCGCATTTTATTATTTCGTTCAGAAATAGGCCGAATGCCGACGCTAAATGTTTACAAACATTATAATTAACACTGTAAACACAGCTAGGCTATTTTAGTCCCCCAACAAATCCTTTCAGTTTAACAGTATTTACAAAATAAAAAAAAATAAAGTTATAACTAAATAAACAACAAGCCAAAACAAATTAATTTAGGCTAAAACAAAACTGAAACCAACGTTGGGTCTCTCATTCGACACAAAATCAAATGTTTCCGTATTCGCGATGTATTTTAATGCCAAAATATTATTTATTATGTAGGCTACTTATCCACATAAAACAAAATGTTTTGCATAACATCATGATAACGCTTAACAGCGCAGATTTGACTACATATTAAACTGAGCAGTGTGTTTGACTGACTGTATTTCATTATGATAATGAGCAAGCTGCATTATTGTCAAGGAAGCAAAGCTTAACTGTATGCGTGCATGCGCAATGACAGTGGAAGCAACTAGGCCAGTGCTTCCCAAACCTGTCCTGGAGTCCCCCTGCCCTGCATATTTTGCATGTCTCTCTTATCTAACACACCTGATTCCACTCATCAGCTCGTTAGTAGAGACTGCAAGAACTAAATTGGGTGTGTCTGATTAGGGAGACATACAAAATGGGCAGGAGGTCCTCCAGGACAGGTTTGGGAAGCACTGAACTAGGCAACTCCTTTTAGTCATAAAGATAATTGTAATTGTAAAAGGTTTGCTTTTATTTGTGTACATTCACAATACAAACAAATCATTGTGCTTTTGTAAAATAGGCCTAAAGAAAAATAGGATACTGCTTTCTGCCGTCTTGGTTTCCCTTCGCGCAGCACAAAAATGAACCCAAACTCTGCATACTATAGGCAACTATTTCTTTAGTTTTCTTAATGTATTATTTAAGTAAAAATATATTTCTCGTATAGGCCTATTTATTCATAGCCTAGCTTTATTATGTTTTCCTCCGCTCCAGAAGTGTGATGTGATATGTGAACATATGAATCCTCGTGTTCTGTTGTTTGCTACTTTTGTAAAATGAATCCCCGGAAAACAAATGTTAGTATTTTTAATGGGTCACAGACACTTACCCTTACTAATTTTAATTCAATTCTAATTTAAAATAATCTTGTTGGTTAACAGTTAATAATCGGTTAACAAGCATCAGTAAAAACAACAGAAATGAACATCCCTAGGTGCCAATCAATCATTTCACAATTAAATCTGTATCAATAAATCAAAATGTCACGTTCATAGTATTTTATTTCACAAATAATCTTAAGGCGCTTCTAATGAGAATCGGCTAATAGAGCACAATAGTCTGGTTTTGGAAACATCTCATTCATCTTCTCCAGTGAAATTGAGTTTTAACGATTCTGTATAAATCTTTCAACAGAGACCTACCATGAGCTCCACGATTGTTAAGCAATGATATATGCTTCTGCGCAAGCCATTTCTTTAAAAAGACCAAGTGTAGTAGCCACATTCTCAGGTGAAGTACAACATTATCCATAACCTTGAAGAAATATACCCCAATCAGGTGTGTTACAGTAGAAACAGAGTTCCTCCTACCAAAAGAGCTCCGCAGTGATTGTACTCAAATCGAAATATTGTCAGGGTTTTTCCCCTGTCCCTCCTGAGTTTCCTTATTTGGTTATTTCCCTGTTCTTGTTAAGTTGATTGATTTATTCCTAGCACCTGTTTTAGTTCTCCATTGATTACTTTCTATGTGTTTATAAGTCCTGAGTTCTCCCGAAGTCTTTGTCCGTTCACTCGTCTTTTATTAAAAAGCTATTTACTCTTACCTCCCGTCTCCTGCGTCCTTCCCACCACACGACCGGGACAAATAAGTCCCACTTTATGTTAGGTGGCCTTGACTACAATGTACTTTACTCACATTTAAATTGTTAATTTGATACAATGCACTTATTGTGTGCATACGTGTTTTTACATTGTACTTAAAAAATACCTGCGTGCACTTACATCTGTAATTACATTTATAATTACACTGTTGACCGATCCCTTATACCTTAAACCTCTCTTAAACCGACCCATACGACCAAACCAGTCCCTAACCTACCCGTATCCACCTCAATAGCAGCAAACGTGTTTGCAATACAATATGAACACAACAAGTACACTGTACTTATTTTTGATGCAAGTACATCGTGTTTAAAGCTAATGTAAATAAATACTAATACCTAAATAACTAAAATAAATATATAAAACGAATACTTTTTGGGCTTCTTGGGATGCATAGTTCACTGCCTGATTCAGTACATGCGATTTAAACACAGTCTCGTAACTCTCTCTTTCTCTTAACGGTTCTCTTTAAAGTCTGTAATGTTGAGATAGATCTCAAAGCTTGTTGTTTCGGTTCACGGCCTCTTTATTGAAGTTTCTGTGGATACTCCAATGAAGAAAATAAATGGGGAAAAAATACATCCAGAACCAAGGCAGCTGGAAAAAGCGGACTGTCACTATTATTGTGCTCCAACTTTTCACTTGAAGAAAAATTATATTTAAAAACGCTGACCAGACATCCGCCAGCAGACATGTTAGCGCAGTGTGTATTAGGAGATAGCATAGCCTCCAGAGAGCCATATCATTCCTATCTACCTCAGACCTCATGTTTATCAGTCAAATGACCCCAAAATAAGCTAAAAGAAGATCCAGTTGTTTTTGCTTATGCTGAGTCATTATAGACCCTTCTTCTGTTAGTAAACATCGTGATGTTTTTCTGTGGGCGGAGCTTAGATGGAGGCAGAAAGAGTCACTGACCGCTTCACCAACGCTAGCCTATGAAGTTTGTTAGCTTGTTTTCTTAACAATTAGTGGAAATAAAAATTCCAGAAACTTATTATGTACTTTGTGTTTGATTATTCTTTCTTACCAAGTTCTTAGAAATTCCAGCCACTATCAATCACAACAAAGTATTTACAGATGATTAATCATATAAATCGTCAGTTTGTTGTTTTACACACATGCACACAGACATTATTTCATACACAACATGCATAAGAAATCTTTAAACATGTAACACAAACCATAACCCATAAAAACGAAAAACAATACTTATGTGTGCGCTGCAAACGTGAGCATTTTTGACGATAATTTCTGTCCAGTCCGCTCGTTTGATCTCGTTTAACCACAGCTTTCGTCGTCTTTTTTTTTTGTCCAGCAGTGGCAGCAGGTATGTGATCAAATTTCTAATTTGAGGCTGTATTACGTCGATTCTGGCACCCAACATCACAACAAGCTGATATTTTAAGCTCCTTGTGTAGCCGAATTTGCACTGGTTTGAATGGGCCACCTCCAGTTTTCCTTTGTTTTGCCTCCAGCTAGCACTGTGATGTAATCGTGACGTCGGCACAAAAAGGGTCTATATGTCGACCAACAACTGAAACCAAGGCCCGTTGCAAATGCAAGTGTGTGCAGGAGGTATATAAACAAATAATACAAAAAAATAAATTGATGTGTGGCCAAGTATGGTGACCCATACTCGGAATTTGTGCTCTGCATTTAACCCATCCAAGTGCACACACACAGTAGTGAACACACACACCGTGAACACACACCCGGAGCAGCGGGCAGCCAATGCTGCGGCACCCGGGGAGCAGTTGGGGGTTCGGTACCTTGCTCAAGGGTCTCCTTTGATACCACGACTGAGATGAGACCCTTGAGCAAGGTACCGAACCCCCAACTGCTCCCCGGGTGCCGCAGCATTGGCTGCCCACTACTCCGGGTGTGTGTAAGCAAGTAGTATATGCATAACCTTTTTCGCATGGGCTCAAGTGTGCTGTTTAACTTCCAGATTCAATGGTTTTCTTTTAAGCTCAAAGCTATCATTAAATAAATTAGAAAGCACAGGTCAAGAAGCGTTTCTGTTCTGTCCCTTATAATCTTCAAATTCAAGCAGGTATTTTCATCTACTTATTTATTTATAGGCTGTTTTATTTCATCTAAGCTGCTTACTCCGAGATCTGCAGCATCATGGGAGATTTCAGAAGTAACTAATTCAATTAAAGCACAAGTGAAAACAACTCAAGCAGAACTTTTAACAGCACACCGCAGCTTGACACCAAGCTCACGATGGTCTGTGACGCCGGCCTGCTGTGCTCTTCTCTCTCAATCATCGATTCAATGAAACACGAGCACATCTTGAAAACCATGTAGTATATCAGTCACTAATATCTGATGCAGCCCGGAGTTTATTTAACTACAAGAAAACCACACTGTATTGATATCTTCTAGCTGTACGTTTCTTGATAATGTAATTAAATACATTATACTGGTCATTTGAATAGCTTGTGATGCTTTGCGTCAGAGATTGACGACACCAGTCCTCTTGTGTAACTAGAACTGAAACACGAGCAAACTTGGACTATATTAGTGTTGATTTATTGACATTAATATGACTGGAAAAGCCACTATGTAATGATGTCTCCTGACTGTAAATTTCACCATCACATAATCAATTGCATCCCGCTCATGATAATATGAAACACAAGGTCGTTTAATGCAGTACGTTCTCTGTTATTTTTAATAAATGAACGTGCCCTTGTTGTGTATTAATTTACATAAACATTCCTATAAAAGGGTGAACCCGACTTTGAGAAATATGATCTGGTTAATCACATAATATTAATTATAACTTGAATTATATTATTGTAATTATATTATTTTTAGCGCTGTCAAACGATTAATCGCATCCAAAATAAACGTTTTTGTTTACATATTACATTAGTTTGTACTGTGTATATTTATTATGTACAGTATATATAAATAAAAACACATGCATGGATATATTTAAGAAATATATTTTATGTTTATATATTAAATATATTTATATATAATGTAAAATATAATAATATAAACATACAAATGTATATACATGTAAATATTTAATATATATATAGTGTGTGTGTGTGTGTGTGTGTGTGTGTGTGTGTGTGTGTGTGTGTGTGTGTGTGTGTGTGTGTGTGTGTGTGTGTGTGTGTGTGTGTGTGTGTGTGTGTGTGTGTGTGTGTGTGTGTGTGTGTGTGTGTGTGTGTGTGTGTGTGTGTGTGTGTGTGTGTGTGTTATATATACATAATAAATAAACACAGTACACATACATATATTATGTAAACAAAAACTTTTATTTTGGATGCGATTAATCGTTTGACAGCACTAATTATTTGTAATAATATATTATTAAACATATTTAATATTTGTATTCATTTACAATGTTGGGGTAAGAATTTTTTTTTAATAATAAGGTTTCTGAATTATTATGTTATTCAGCCATCACAAGAATAAATTACATTTTAAAATATATTCAAATAGAAAACAGTTTTTCTATTTCACATTATTATTGTTTGTATTGTATTTTTGTTCATATGCTAGCGTATTGAATAGGAACATGAAAAAGTCCCATTTAATTATGAGGCAGTAATAGAGCTGGATGTGCTCCTGTACTCTTGCACTTGTCACTGATAAACTTAAACCGTGTGTGTCTGGATTTCTTCAGGTTATAATAACTGGCAAAAATCCCTATGCACTCATATCTTCTGACAGTAAACATCTCAATTACATAATGCAATCCAATCTGGTAATTTTCCAATATCACATAACACTGTGGACCGCAGAGCAAAATACTTAACTATGAGAAAATGAATCGAGTTTGGATTTGCAGGCAGCTGGTTTATTCCCTCCTGTGTTAAAAAAACTACAAAATTACACCTTAAATTGCTGGCTCAGCAGTGAAGCCCAGACCAGATCGCCATTATTCACTCCGAAAACTAAATTCTCTCTATTTCCACCTAATCAGAGCGCCGAGAGAGGAACCCGTGACCAGCTGGGGACCGCGGGGCCATTTCATACAGAAATAGTTTGTAATGCATCTCCCCGTGCTTGCAGTCAAAACGCATCCCGCCACTCCAAAGAGAAAACAATCAATATAACAATGACCTGTGCATTGTTCACCAAAACTGCAAAAGATGCAATTTTCTCAGAAACTGCGGCGACTTGTCAACACGTCTGCGTGTAGTGCACTAGCTTCTAAGGCTCCCTCGTAAACAACGAATCAGGCAGTTCTATTAGCCGTGGAAACATTTTCTAGCAATGGATCACAATACTGTGAAGAAGCTGCTTTGATCTCTAGAACTAATGCCAAGGGCTTTACACTCGCCGAAGCCGACTATGCTCTGTTCTGTAGCTACCCATCTTTTACTATCCCAGTCTGTTGCTATTTATACAGTATTCCCAGGTGGCTTTATGATAGCCTCTCGCTTTCTGCACTATCCCTGTAAGTATAAATTAGGGATGCATAGTTCAATGTGTAGTTGCTAATGGTCCCAGTGCCACACTATCTTTTTTTTTATATACACCCCACAAGACCTTGGAAATGACACACATTTCCCGATTTCTTGGCACAAGGCATTTGGCTGAGAGCGCAAGCAGCTATAGTCATTATTTCATTGTTTGTAGGCAGGCTATGTGTTAATTAAATGCAATGTTAAGGAGGATGTTAAGAGTCATCACCGGGCACAAGCAGCCTGAAGTAATGATCTACCAGGGGAGAATATCCAGGGCAAAGTGGGAAAAACAGTATCTTAAATAGGCCCACAGCGAGCGTACGAGCGCCAGTGCCAACTTCAGAGAGCGTACAAGAGGGGACGGGACTGAAAACATCCAGGTTTTGGAAGGCAGGCGGCCTAATGCAATCACCATAAACAAATGCTGCTCACAGCGGTTGGGCCACATAGCTTCGCATCTGCCAGTCTCCAAAAAATTGCAAGTCATTTTCTCATTTTGCAGATATAACTCGAGTCCCCTCAGTGGACAGACCGCTATCTGGATTTGACAAGAGCTTCAGAGCTGTCCGCTAAACTGAAACAACTATCTTAAAAGCATTGTGCTTCAAATCAAATCAGAACAGAGCCTGTATTTCTCTGTGTAGGTGACGATATGCACGGTGGTGAGGTTCGGTCCGAATAAAGATAGCTGTCATGCAGGATGGTTTTTGGTCAGCACAGCACCCAAAGGATTCAGAAATAAAATCACATTGGGCACAAAAGCGTCCTCTTATTCCCATAAGTCTTATCTCTTTAAGTTCTTAACTGAATGGTTGTCTGTCATTTCTGCACCGAGGGAGGAGGGGTGAAGATGCAAAGGAGAACGCAAACCCCTTCAAACCCGACAGGGCTTAGGGACTTCAGAGGAATGGGGCTAATGGAGGAACGAGGATGAGACAAAGAACAGAGCTATAATTGTGTGTGTGCGTCAGGTTTTGACTACTTTGAGGGGACTAAATGTCCTCCCAAGGAGAGTAAAACCTGAAATCAGCTACACCAGCACTTTACACAACCGGTTTAATAACCATAAAGTCCTAAAACTGAGGTTTAGTTCTAGGAGATGTAATTAACTCAACATTAAGAAACAACAGAAGTCAACATGAAGAAAAACAGACATGAAAAACCAAAGAATCACGTCATGTGCTGCAGGAATGCTTGTATTTACATGATATTACCAGAGGGAAAACGTGGGGGTTTGTCAATAAAGAATCGTGTCAGAAGCAAATGTTATTGATCATAATAGGTTGTATGCTGTGAATGCCGACATGCCAATTTGTTTTGCACATTTTTTGCAGTGTTGATGAAAAATAGCAATAAATCTAGCCAGAAAACACGAATAATTTAGTTGGTAGGCTTGTGCAAACAAACTACATTTTCCATTGTTATTAGATGCAGCTGGAAATACTGCAAACATGTATTTTTGGAAGCGGTAAATACAAATATTATTGCAGTACGTTTTACAAGAAATACTATTTCAGTTGTTCTTCTGTAAAATTTCACATTTTCAATTTTCAAATATTTCACATCATTTAAATGTGGTACTTGCAGTTACTTTGTAATTGTTTGTCAAATTTACCAGACATTTCTGAGTGAAAATGGTTTCTTAACCACATTTTCTTAGCTATACACCTAACACAGATAGTGTACAACTATGTTTATAACTGTACCGTTGTGGAAAGGGCTAAATGATCTCTATTGTATTCAAACTAGTGCTGTAAAACGATTAATTGCATCCAAAATAAAAGTTTTTGTTAGCATAATATATGTGTATATATAAATACACACACATGCATGTATATACACTATATTGCCAAAAGTATTGGCACCCCTTCTAATGAAAGGTTTGACTACTTTAGTAATTTCCATGAGTACAAATCTTAATGTTTAAGCATATAATGATATTCTAGGGAATCTAATTGTATAGCAACAGTTTGGACAGAACCCTTTTCTATTCTAACATGACAGTGTCTCTGTGTATAAGACAAGAATCAAAGAGAAATGATGATTCAGTCAGTGTGGAAGAACTTGACTGGTCTGCAGAAAGCAGCTGAACACCTCTGGTGTGACTTTAAATGAGCCACAAACTCATCACCAAACACCAATGACTTGTACATATGGGTGCCGTCATTTCATACACTTCAAAACTGATGCAACAGAGGTGCAAATATAATGTTTAAGTACATGAATTTCTTTGTTGCCACAGTTTGGAAGTGCCTTTTTCTCTTCTAAAGAAGGGGGTGCCAGTACTTTTGGCAATATAGTGTATTTCAGAAAAATTTTTTATGTTACGTAATTTATTTATAATATAAATTACAAGAATATAAATATAGACATGTAAATACATGTAAATATAATATTATTATAATATATGTGTATGCGATTAATTGTTTGACAGCACCAATTCAAACCAATATAGCACATAACGTTGTGATTACATGATGGGAGAAATGGAAACTGGTTGCTGAAAATGGTAATACATGCATCTGTATGTGGGTGTTCTTCTGTTTACACATAATTATGGGGTGCCAAAACTGGCAGTTAATAATAAGGGTAATTAACAGATGCTAAGATATATAGCAGGCAGGCAGACATTAAAAAGACTAACTGCTTTAGATATTGCCTGAATACTAAGATTGGGTCTTCTCTGGTACAATAACACAGACACATCACCAAAGCCTGCTTCAAAGACACCAAACATCAAATATTACACATAAAACTGATAAATGGCTCATATTAAAATTATATAGTTAGTCTAAAAACAATGTTACAAACTGTAACTTTCAAAAGTAAAGAATTTTGAAAATGTATACTTTTATTCAATTATTTCAATCTATTCACAAATTAGTATTATTCCAACAGGACCTTCAGATATCAATTTTGGTTAATGTATCTTGTCAACTGCATGAATCTTCCCAAAGTGATACATTTAATTATTTACTATTTTGGTTCTGAATATCATAGAAGTTGTTATTGTTTCTCAGCCTGAAATGAAAAGCGGTGAATTTGTTGTATATTGGTGCTAAAGACGATCTCATGCAATAACATGTGCCGGATGTTAAATTCTGAACAGACACATGCTTGCAATACTAACAAGCATATATATGTTTTCATCCTGCTTCCAAAGCGTTTGGACAACTAACATCACTCGCGGCTCCCAATGAGATCAAGTGCTCAGGGATGGAAAGCAATTAGACGATAAATGAGAACGTGGTAGAATGCAGTCGCTCAAATGATTATTCTCTGAGCATCAGGGAGCTCTGTTGAGTGTCTATGATCCTGAACTAATAGAGGTTATGGACACGCAGGGTTTACGCAGTGCATAAAGGTGTCTTCTCCCCAGTGTTGAAGTTAGTGTCCGTGGATGGATTGTACGGCCTGTTGCTCTGGCCAGGTGATCCCTGAACCAATAAGACAGCCACTGCACAAGACCCCATGAGATCACGTCACCACCCGCCACAGCATTAGCATGCCGGCGTCTAGCGCTGGTGGAGGACTGATGTAATTGAATAGTGAGGAGCAGACTGCAGATCCAGTCATGCAGTCTCTGCTCTCCAGGGTAATTTCCACCAAGACACCTAGCACAGACGTAGACCTGCACAGATACAGCTCTGTCCCAAATGCTCTGGATGCCGTTCCAAAAGATAGGCAAGTCTTCTGGTGCCTTAAAACGCTGCCTCCGTATAAGAGCTGCACGATTCTGGATAAACTGAGAAGCACGATTTTATTTATGTATTTGCCTCAAATAGAGATCACGATTAAAATAAACTGACAAAATAAACTAAACAAACTAATGTGTGACAAAATATTAATTGTTGCAGTCTATTTAAAAGTGTTTAATTAATTTGAATTAATTAAACATTTTAATGTATGTGACCATGGACCACAAAACCAGTCATAAGGGTCAATTTTATTGAGATTTTATTGAAATTGAGATATGATATGACAATATTTGAAAATCTGGAATCTGAGGGTGCAAAAAAATCTAAATATTGAGAAAATCATCTTTAAAGTTGTTCAAATTAAGTTCTTTAGCAATGCATATTACTAATCAAAAATTAAGTTTTGATATATTTACGGTAGGAAATTTACAAAATATCTTCATGGAACATGATCTTAATATCCTCATGATTTTCGGTATAAAATAAAAATCTATAATTTTGACCCATACAATGTATTTTTGGCTATTGCTACAAATATACCCAGCGACTTAACACTGCTTTTGTGCTCCAGGGTCACATATAACCTAGGCCTAACATATATTTAAAATATCATATATTTAATACAGCCATTTTTTATATAAAAATGATGAAAAAGTGTCTCACTCATAAACACGTCACTTATTGCATCACTGGATGATTCAGTGTTTTTGAACGAATCTCTTGAATGAATGATTCAATGACAAATACATGTTTAAACAGTCGCTTGTTGCCACCTAGTGGTCAAACAATGCAATCGACACAAACATTATTAGAAACGCCAGTTACTTTCAAAAGCAGCCTTGCACCATTTTGATCGTGACCATATATTAATATTTATATCCGAACTATAAACTTTCATCCCAGTATTTCTGTGATAACAAGAATGACTGTAAGACAGAAATAATACTTTGTAAGCTGTTTCTTACCTAAACACGGTAACTGCTCTCTCTCTCTCTCTGTGTGTCAGTGCGAACGCAG